>CM039736.1:32775518-33375518 GCA_022539455.1 Dendrobium nobile
GAATTCTATTGAGGAACAAGATTTAGTGGATTTTGGTAAAAATGGAGTAGGGGAGAAAGTTGGTGATGATCAAAATCAAATTACTATTGGTTCCTTATTTAATCAAGGAAAGGAGGAGAATAATATGGGTAAGAAAGGATTGTCATATTGTTAAGATAATGAAAAAAAATGGTTTTGCTTTAAAGAGAGATATTAGGGATAAGTGTGAAAGTGGATTCAATCATACTTCTAAAATAAATTAGATGACCAATGGGATAAGGTTGATGATATGGAAAAAGGAGAAAATGAATCTCCTTATACTTTCACTTTCAAGGATGGTCTTATAAGTTCCATTACTAACTCTATGTCACCTCGTATTGGTAAGGCAAACATAAATGGGGAAGGTTATACTTAAATTTCAAGAAAGAAGGGTAAGAACTACAATAACACATCTAGCATCACCCATAGGGTCACTTGAGCTTCTAACCCAACCTATTAATGGTTAAAGCCCTTATGTGGAATATTAGGGGTGTGAGTGTATCCCTTTCTAAGAATGGAGTTAAGAGATTATGTAGGATTTATGATATTCACCTTCTAGTTCTAATTAATCCTTTAATTTCTACTGCTAAATTAGATTCTATTCAAATAAAGTTGGGTTTTGATTTATCTTTTGGTAACTACACGAAGAAAATTTGTTTTTCTAGAAATATTTTATTTATTTAGATATTATCATGGATTTGCCTCAATTGATTCATACTAACATTAAGTTTAGTCAAGTCTAATGTTATGTTTCCTTCGTTTATGCTTCTTTCTCTAGATTAGGTAGGAAAACTCATTGGAATCAACTTACTAATTTCTCCTCTTATGATAATGCTCCATGGTTAGTTGCTGTGGATTTTAGCTGTGTTACTAATGCTTCCAAAGAGTAGCAAGTAATCCTCTTAATTATCATGCTATGGTGGACTTTATTGATTTGATCATTAATTATGACCTTCATGACATTAGTTTTTCTGGCAATGTTTTCACTTGGAATAAGGGTATTATGTGGTAAAGATTATATTACATTCTTTTAAATTATTCTTGGATTTCTACTTTTCAATCGTCTCAAATTAACCATTTAATAATAACATTATCTAACCATTCTCTATTTTTTTAGAATTACTAGAGCTAGTTTAAATACTTCTCAACCCTGTAGAATCCAAAATATGTGTCTTTTTGAAGAAAAATTTTATAATATAGTGCAAAGTAACTAGAAAGCTCCTCTTTTCCATTCTGATAATATTTTTGGTATGACTTGGCTATGGTTTAAACTTAAAAGACTTAAACAAAAATTATCCTGGTGGAATAAATGCATTTTTAGGAATATATTTACTAGTATTTTGATTGCTGAAAAGGATGTTGAAAATCCTGATATGGCTTATATGTAGGATTATTGTTTTGAGAATTTGTCCATTCTTTATGATGCTAAGACTACTTTATTCAAACTCCAGGAAAACAAAGAATCTTATTGGAGGCAAAATGCTTCTTCAAAATTCTTTATGGAAGGTGATTGTAATACATCTTTTTTCATAGCATTGAAAACAACAACAAAGTGAGTAGGAAAATCCAAAAAATTATTTCCTCATATGGTTATGTTTTTAAAAACCCTAATTTTAATTCTACTTCAATAATTGATTACTTTGAGAAAGCTTTAAACAAATATTTTACTCCAGATTTTAACTTTGATTTCTCGATTATTCCTTCTCTTATTTTTAAGAAGGATAATTAGCTGTTCACTAAGAATCCTTCCGAGAAAAAAATTTGGCAAACTTTAAATATATGACATCATCTTGACCGATCCTACGACCGGCCCAGCCGATCTGAACGTATCAATAAGCCTTAATTGCTTTCCATAATTGCTGGATTAATTTAGGCTAATTATGTTGCATCATCCAGGCCAATATATATTATCTTGGCCGATGTTTTAAAATAAAGAATACCTAAATTGATCATGGTGGCTGATTCTTTCTGATTTGAGCCTATCATCCTGGTCGATACAAGGATTGTCCAGGGCGATTTGCTTAATGATGGCTGCTTAACCAGGATGCCCTAATTAGGGTTTATATTTTTAGTTGGATAAACATGGTTGATATGAATATCATCCAGGTCAATGTACTCAAAATAGAAAAAACTCAAAAAAACCCCTCTAGTGTGTGTGTGCAAGGTTACTTAGCATCAGAAATCACTTTTACAATTAACTGAAGAAAGGAAAATATTACAGACTGACTCAAACAAAATCTACCCAATCTTGAGCTGGTCTTGAGTTGTGCTCGATATTGTGGACCTGAAAAGTTAGCAGGCAGGGCAGTCGTAGGAAATCATGAATTTTTGCTATCATTAAAAGTCTAATCCATAATCTCAGATTCGTAACAATCTCCCCCTTTATGATGATGGCAAACTCAAACAGAGAATTCCAAGTAGTTATGGCAGTTCAATAAAAATAGTGTTACGAAAAAGCAATTCACTAAGTTCCAGAATTCAAAGTACAAGATACATCAGACTACTCCTCCTTTTGACATCAAGAAAATGAGGAGAAAACTAAAAACAAACTAAAGCAACTAGAACTAGAAGAGAAACAAAATTCATAAAAACAAATTAGGAAAAAAATAAAGAGAATCAAAAAAATGAGGGCCCCTAATCATCAAACGGTGGTGGTGGTGGTGGTGGCTGCTGAAAGTAACTGGAGAGCGTAGTAAACTTTGTCCCAAACCAAGCCATGTCATGGTCATGTTGTTGTTGCTGGTGTGCAACATAGGAATTGAAATGGGTCTCCAACTGATCAAATCTCTCCACCAACTGATCCAACTATGAGTACTGGCAGAGAGGAATAGGTTCAAGAATAGGAGCAGGAGCCTCCTCCTCCTCGACCCCCCGAGCTTCCCCATCCCCTGGGTGGAGACGAGTACTATGAAGGATGTTGAAGGAATTATTTGAGTAGAAGGGTGGCTGAAGGTTGGGAGTAGCAGGATATTGAAGCTGGTATTTAGATTCTAGAACATAAGCAATGAGGTGTCCTAGAGCAAGATTGGGTTTCCTCTTATGACCTGGATCGCGGATTGTAGTTAAATGCTCAATATAGCAAAAAAATAGGTCAGTAACATTGAACTCTCTATGGGCCAGAATGTAAAAGGTAGTAAGTGAAAGCAGTGGAGTGATGTGGACTTTGTCCCTAGCTTTTGGGGTAATAAAAGTGCGAAGGACATGCTGGATTGTCCTAGCATCTTTGAGTAAAGAGCTAGTCTCTCCAACATGAAAGGATACATTGGTGTGGCGAAGAAAGTGATTTGCAGTGGACCAGTCAAAGTCAGGATCGGAGACAAGGGTACGTAGCTTATCCCCAGTGCTGGACAATAGCAACAGTTTGGCACAATCTTGATATGTGATCTTGACAGGGCGTCGATTCACATAAGAGGTGAGAGTAGAGTATGAAGAATTGATGCGAAGGTTGGCATAAAATTCAAAAAGAAGTTTAGAATTAAAGGGAACAACGAGGGTAAGAATAAAGCACAGAGAGATGTGAGTGAAATGGTCGAGTACCGGATAGGAGAGGTGGACTGGATTGATTGTTTGGGAGAGAGTAATGCCGCATTCTTTGTAGCGTGCCCCTCAAGGAGCTTCCATATGTTTGAAGAGCATGCTTCCCGCCAAACATTAGCAGAAAAAGTAATGGGAAAATAGGGAGAGGCAAGCAAGGGAAAGTGATTGTGTGAAAATTTTGGTTGGAAGGCTTTGAATTTAAAGAAACAGTCGGATCGTCCAAGCCGATCACAAGATCATCTAGGACAATATGGTGCAATTATTGTGATAGGTCAATTGGTAAAAAAGATGGTCCAATCATCCAGGCCAATCAGACATCAGCCGGGATAATTAGACATAGACGATCGTCCCGAGGAGTCAGGCCGACGACTGTTGAAAAAGCAGATCGTCTAGGCCGATTATGTGGATCATCCAGGACAATGCTCAATAATGGATCATATCGGTCGAATTTAAAACATTTTAAATCATGTTCCACTTGTATCGTCTAGGATGAACTTTGGATCGTCCAGGATAATTGTCCAAAAATGGATCGTCCCAAGCAAAATTATAGATTTTAAACGTGCTGACATGTGTATCGTCTAGGATGAACAAGTGTATCGGACAGGCTGATAACCAATAAATGCATCATCCAAGATGAAAAATGTTTCGACCAAGACGATCAAGATGATTGCAGTAGAGGACGATCATATCGTCTAGGACAATAAAGGATCGTCTGGGATGATAAAGGATCGTCCAGGACGATGAGAGCAGAAAAGTCAGAATATTTAGCAGATGGAGTTTTTTGATGAAAAAAGAATATATCATCCAGAAAGATAAAGGTATCGTCTAGACCGATGTGACAAAATTTTGAACTTCAGAGGAAGGATGGAGATGATCAAAGAAGGCTCCAAATAATAAAATCAACTAAGAACAACAACAAAAAACACGAAAAAAAATATAAAAACTAGCAATGAAATAAGTTTTTTTTTTTAATTAGTCGGGCATGCATATGATAAATGCTCCAAATAATTAAATTTTAAAAATTTTTAAGATCAATGTGTTAACAAAGTCAAAATCTGAAAATGGTAGAATATTCGATCCTATTAACCCTAGCTCGGACTTCTTTCACAGCAAAATCATCTTTTGAAAATAAAAGACCTAACTCAGAATAAACTAATTGGAAAAAAAGATCTGTTCAAAACTTGCTCCAAAAAAAATATCTTATAGAATAATATACCAAAGCAATTTGTCTCAATTATGAAATTTGAAATCAAGCCTTTGAAAATATCAAGTAACCCATGAATTCTTCTAAAATTTTGAAAGTTTGAAAGAGGGGTAAGCTTGTCTTTTGTGGGCTCATTTTTTGCCTCTTGTCAACTTGAATAGCGCTCTTTGAGCATCTTTTGATTTTTGATACACTTTTGTTTATATATATATATTTTTTTTTAATTTGGCATCATTACGCATCTTTTTATTTTTTGCGTCTTTGGCCTTTTTATTTTTTATTCTTGTAAGCTAGATCCCTTTTCAAAAACTCTTAAAATATATTTAGTTGTGAGTCGATCTTTTAAATATTAGAGAAGAGAAACTCACTCTCTAATATGAAGAAGAATAGACCACAAAGTAGACTTTAGTAATTATATGATAAATGCAATGATAAGATTTCAATTAACTTGAAAGATATATAAAAACTTTGATGATTATAAATATAAGGTAGATTATTGTAGCAAGATAGAAAAGATCTTAATTTCAAAAACCATTTGTTAATTTGAGATAGACTTTTGTTTAGAAAAGAAAATTATACCCCTAAAAGAAGTTAGAGGGAGGGAAACCATCAACGGTGTTTCTCCCTTTAACTGATTTAGAGATGTTAAAATATTGACTATAAATCTCCAAAAAATAAAAACAAGGAGAAAATATCATAAAGCAAAAAAGAAATCAAAGCAAAAGCAACTAAAATAGCAAATATGAAAAGCTAACACTAACAAAAAATAACACTTAATAGAGCAGCAATTCAAAATTTTATTTAGCAGCAAGTTTAAGCAATTTTATGAGCAGCAAGCCTTTGTCCAAGTATCATATGCTCTCACGAGATCTTTAGTGAGAGCACACCTGCAAAATCATCTAATGTCAGATTTAGGAACCCAAATAGGTTTGGGTTCCTTCTTATCAAAAGAAGAATGTGATGCATGAATGTTATGCAATGAATTATAGAATTTGGGTCTCCATACCTAATGTGTACTACGGTGAATAGTGCAAGTATGTGTTGTGCCCTAACATGCCACATGAAAAATATCTAACTCCAGGAAAAAGATTTCTTAACCGGTTCGGATTATAATGCCTCTTCCTAGTTATTGGCTTTGGATTAAATGTGGGTGTCATCCAATTTTTCTTAAGTGCATCTAATTCAGCTTTAAACCTCAAGTGAGCATTTTTCAAATCAATCTCCAAACAGTGCTTTTATGCTCATATTCTTTAGTAGAAGCTTTAAAATCATATTCAAGCGAAGTGTAGGAAGCTTTCTAAGAATCATGCTCAATTATTAATTTAGAATGTTTTTTATTTAAATTATCAAATTCATCAAGTAGAGACATGATTACTATCAATTTGAAAGTGATCTTTTCTCAAAATTTCATGCTCTTTTTATAAATTCAAAAACTCCAATTTCAAATTAGCATAAGTTTTCTTAAGTTTTCTATATGATGCATGGATTTTCTCACATATTTCAAGCAATTGGTCATAGGTTGGTTGGCATACCTCTTCTTGGTTAGATTGTTCAAAATCATCAGCTAGTAAGCACAAGTTTGTTGTCTCCTCTTCAGGTTCAGTCTCAAATGAGTCAGATGCAGACTCCGCCCAAAAAGCTTTTTGGGCTCGCTTCTTATCCTTTCTGAACTTAGGTTTCTCCTCATTTTTTTCTTTGCTTTAGTGATCCCGAAGTGTAGGACAATCAGCTTTGACATGTCCAGGCTTCCTGCATTCAAAACAAACAACATCAGAAAAACCATTAAAATTTTTGTTATCCTTACCTTTTCTCCAATTCTGATGATACTTGTGACTCTTCCTTAGAAAGCTCTTAAATTTCCTCGTGATTAAGGCAATATCATCATTTTCAGACTCGAATGAGTCAGTATCCGAGTTGTTCGCCTTAAGTGCCACCATTTTTACCTTCTTCCTCTCACCTGCATCAACATTTCCTTGGTTCACCCCTTACTCATATGCAATGAGTGAGCCAAGTAAGTAATCAATTGAATAAGTATTTAAATCTTTAGACTCAAAAATTGCAGTATTTTAGAATCAAAAGAGGAAGGCAAACATCTTTAAATTTTGTTCACTTTTTCATAATTAGAAAGTTCTCTTCCTAAGGCATGCAACAAAGTAACAATCTGAGTAAATCTTGTATACATATCAGAAATCATTTCATTAGGTTTCATACGAAAAAGTTCATAATCATGTAATAAAATATTCAAATGAGATTGCTTAACTTCATTAGTGCCTTCATAGGTGATACACAATTTATCCCAAATTTCTTCAACAGTAGAGCAAGTGGAAACATGCATATAATCTTCAGATTTTAAAGCACAAAAAAAAAGTTCAAACATTTTGCATTAAGTTGCGCAAGATCTCTTTCATCAAAAGTCCATTTAGTAAAAGGTACTTCCATTTTAATTCCATTAAGTTCACGAGAAGGTGGAGAATACCCTTAACAACCATCCACATGCGATAATCAATTGATTGTAAAAACGTAGACATGCGAGTTTTTCAAAAATCAAAAGGAAATTGTCAAACAAAGGTGGTCGTGTAATAGAATATCCTTCTATTGCATTACGATTACTGTTGTTAGCCATGGATCAAAATTCAAAAAGTTTTTCAAACTTAATTTTTATAAATTCTGCTCTGATACTACTTGAAAGTTCGTTAGGGATGTTAAGCCCTTAAGAACTAGCCCAAGGCTAACCAAGAGGGGAGAGGTGAATTGGTATTTTAAAAAATTCTTTAAGCAAAGTACAACAATCATAAACCAAAATCTCCACAGAAATCAAAGTGCAAAAAAATAAATAAATATGGAAGCAGTAGAAATAGATCATAGAGATTTATAGTGGTTTGGTCAACTCGACCTAGGTCCACTCCCTGGAGGCGCCCTCCAGGTATTGCACTACAAATGTGACTCTCCTTTTGCTCCCACAGCAAGGCAGAGAAGCCCTTACAAAACCTCTTTTCTGCCAATCCTGGCGAGGCAGAGAACCCAACTCCTTTTGCTTCCTCCTGAAGCAGGCAGAGAACCTAACTTCTTTTGCTTCCTCCTAAAGTAGGTAGAGAACCTCGATCGATTGTTGAAGCTCATCTCTCTCAGCCCTGGAGGCCCCCTCACAAAATCCTCTCTCTCTCTCCCTCTCTCCCGCTCTCTCTCCTCTAGGCTCTCTTAGGTCAAGACAGCAGCAAAAGATCTTATTGCATGAGAAATTTCAGGTCCTTTAAATAGAATTTCAAGAACCAACATTATCGTCCAGGATGATAGGAATATCATCTTGGTCGATCAGTACAAAAAAAAACTCAATCAGCTGGGATAATTTGGGACGATCAGAAGAAAATTGGTTACATCATCCTGGCCGATGCAATTTCATCCTGGTCGATTCTTCAAATTTAAGTACAATCATCCTGAACATCACCCGAAACAGATGCTGGCCGATGTCAATCATCCAGGACATCATCCAAGCCGATCCTGCGATTGACCCGGCCAATGTGAACATATCAATCAGCCTTAATTGTTTTTCATAATTGCTAAATTAATTTAGGCATAATTGTGATGCATCGTCCAGACTGATGTATATATAGTCCTGGCCGATGTTTTAAAATAAAGAATACCTAAATTGATCATGGCGGCTGATTCTTTCTGATTTGAGCCTATCATCCTGGCCAATATAAGGATCATCAAGGACGATTTGCTTAATGACAGCTACTTAACCAGTATGTCTTAATTAGGGTTTCTATTTTTAGCTGGATCGTCCTAGCCGATATGAATATCATCCATGTCGATGTACTCAAAATAGAAAAAACTCAAAAAACCCCTCAAGTGTGTTTGTGCAAGGTTACTTAGCATCAGGAACCACTTTTATAATTGACTCAAGAAAGAAAAATATTACAGACTGACTCAAACTAAATCTACCCAATCTTGAGCTATTCTTGAGTTGTGCTCGATCTTGTGGACCTAAAAAATTATTAGGCAAGACAGTCGTAGGAAATCATGAATGTTTGTTATCATCAAAAGTCTAATCCATAATCTTTGATTTGCAACAACTTGTTGATATAAATGGCATTCACCCTGTGCTTGTCATCAATGAGCAATACTTAAAAAAGTATAATACTTGAGTTTTACACATTGCAGGGGTCTCCCTACCTCTTATAAATATCCCTCTATATATGTACCCCCTGAAAGGATCATTCTTAATTTTTGGCAGTCTATGTGGACACTATAATTTTTCCTCTACCACATAATGTTCATTATGAAGAGTATAAGGCTATTCTTAAAGGTGATACACGGATATGCTATTAAAATATTTATGCTTATATCTATACACACCAATCACATTGATGTTAATAAATAAAGCCTTCAATTCATCCTCCCCTTACAAGAATTTATTCGCTCCTAGTTTCACTTATATCCCTCAAGTGTGATCTTGGTTATCAAAATAAATATGTATCACTTTCTTGGATTTCTCTTGTTCCACTAGTACAAACCATATGATTCATGTATATTCAAGCTTTATGGTTTGTATAGCTTCGTATAGACTTATGGGATTCATATTCCTTTGAATTCAACATAAGTTTTAGCTCCTCAGTTTCACTTGTCCCCCCCAAGTATGACATGGGATATCAAAACTGCTAATTCAAAACCCTTAGTAAGATGTGATATTGAATTCATACCCACTTATATTAGTCTGGTATGGGATGTTGAGCCACTATCCCTATAAGAATTTCTCTCTTATATCAGTCTTATTATGATAGTTGTGCTTTCCAGTTCATTCATTTGAGTTGAATGTGATCTAGAATATCAAAACCATTTACTTAGATCCTTTAGAGATATGATACTAGGTCCATACCAACCTATGTCGGTCATGAATGGTAATATTGATCCACTATCCTAATATGGATTTTATTCATACATCAATTTTGATGTGATTGTGCTCCCTAATTCATTCATATTAGTTGAATGTGGACTAGGTTATCAAAGCTAATGTTTCACTTTTTTACAAGATCCTGCATAATCTCTCTCTCCCCAGTGTTATTCATGTGGCAAATATGGCCTTGGTTATCAAAGCCATTCATATTTCCCTATCTTTGTGTTCCAATTATTAGACTATATTTTTATATTAGGAGTAACTCATGGATATGGTGAATGTTCCCTCTTCCATGTATTATTTTTGACGGTATGGGACATGCCCAATATATGATTTTGAGTAGATTATATATATATATATGAAAAAAATATGATGATAAAAAAGAGGGAAGCTCTCGGGTGAGCAAAAATAGTTGCCCTTGTCATAGATGGAACCCGGCTTTACTCTCCAAGAGCTCAAGTTTCCCAAACTTCTATTTTCTCTCTCCTTCAAAGCGTCTCGGTGGTCAATTGAGGGGATGAACCTAAACTTGTCTTGTTATTATTCTTCAAGACTGTAGTTCTCTTTATTAGTGTTGTGGTACATCTTATTCTGGATGTTAACATCACTTCTTCATAGGCTTGGAATTTTAATGCTTAAAGATTAGCCCCCTTTCTACTCTGTTTTAGCAGCCCACTCTCTCATATGTAACCTACTCTTAGCTGTCAAAGTAGTTCTATGGATGTGTTGATGTTGTTTTCACTTACCACAAGGTCCCACCCAGTTAGGGTAGGTGTTACCACTGTGTTCTTTTGATGATTATTAGCCTTATACAAAGTTCTTATCCTCAATGGTGAGTGTGTCCCCTTGCTACCTTGAGTGGTTTCCTCGGTGGTGATGTAGTTCACCTTCTTGTAGGTGTTAGCATCACTACCTTGAGAGCTTTAGTTTTCTAGTAGAAGATCAGCTCCCTTGCTTTTCTTGGCAACTTAGTCTCGCATTGATACCCTACTCTTAGTTGCCAGAGTAGTTCTATGGATGCATTTATGTTGCCTTCACTTTCCACAATGTCCCACCAGTTGGTGTGGGTGTTAATCCCAACGATCTAATGATGATTATTAGTCTTATTCATAGTTACTATCCTCAATGGCGAGTGTGCCCCTTGCTACCTCGAATTATTTCCCTAGAAGATCAGCTCTCTTTCTTCTCTTAGCAACCCACTCTCTCATCCGTACCCTACTCATAGCTATTAAAGTAGTTCTACAGGTGTGTTGGTGTTTCTTTCACTTCCCACAGGGTCCCATCAGTTTGTGTGGGTGTTCAGTATAAACTTCCAATGATTAGTTTTCTTATTCAAAGTTATTTTCCTTGGTGGTGAATATGTCACCATGCTACTTTGATTCATCTCACTATTTGTGATGTAGTGCATCATATCTCGAATAATACCATAACCTCTTTATGAGCTTTGATTTTGTAGCAGAAGATCAGCTCTCTAGTCTCCTATGCTACATACTTTCCCAATAGGACCCAACTCTATGCTGCTAGAGAGGTTTCTTGAATTTGTTGATGTTGTTTCCACTCCTTATAGGGTCCCCATCACTTAGTATGGGCCCACCACTATAGCACCTCAATGATTATCTCTTATTAACATAGTTTTATTCTTTATAGCTAGTGTATCCCTGGCTACTTCAGTTGTTACTCACACGAAATGAGATCATCCCTCTTACCTTCTATTGAGGTTGTATCTCTACCCACTGTCCCTCGAGGAATCAGTCTAATTCTTCTGCTTCATGTGATGTTAGTATTGCCTAAGAAATTCCATTGATATTTGGATACTTGGGGCCACGATGATTTGTCCTCTACCATTTGGTAACTAAAATATTGGCTTGGAATTTCAATAATTATTTCCTTAGGATTCTCCCACTTACCTTTTCCTTTTCCCTCACATTCATACACAGATGTGTGTTAGGTTATTGTTGAGGTGACTTTTCTCTTTTGTCTTACTATTTTGATATGATCAGGCAGACATTAGATTTTGTGACTTATTTATTTGTTATTTTTATATGGTCAGGAAAGTATCAAGTCACCCCCATTCACTATTTCAATATGGTCAGGTGAATGTAGGATCCTTTCACCTTCCATTTTTCTATTTCGATATGGTAAGGTAGATAGTTTATTTACTTCCTTATTTTGACTCCTTACTCATTATTTTAGTATGGTCAAGTGAGTATTTAGCCGTTCATATTTATTGTTTTGATATGGTCAGGCAAATATTGAATCCTACTTAGTTGGGTGCCCAATAGAATCGCTGGGAGTCATACCCCACCACTGTTTGACTCCTTATCATTTTGATATGGTCAGGTGAGTATTGAGCCATTCTTATTTGTTATTTTAATATGGTCATGAAAATATTGAATCTTACCTGGTTGAGAGCCAGATAGAGTTCATGGGAGGCATACCTCACCACCCCTTCACTCTTTATTTTGGTTTTTCAATATGGTCTAATGAACATCGAGTTATCTACATTCACTATTTCAACATGGTCAGGTGAATGTTAGACTCTTTTCATAATTATCTTATTATTTTAATATGGTCAGGTGGACATCAAATTTTTTGACTTCTTTATTTGTTGTTTTGATATGGTTAGGCAAGTATCGAGTCACCCCCATTCACTATTTTGATATGGTCAGATGAATCTGGGATCCTTTCACCTTCTATTCTGTTATTTCGATGTGGTTAGGCAAATAGTTGATTAACTTTTTACTCTGGCTCTTTATTTATTATTTTGATATAGTCAGTTGAATATTGTGTCACCCCATTCATTATTTTGATATGGTCAGGTGAAAGTTGGATCCTTTCGCCTTCTATTATGTTGTTTCAATATTGTCAAGCAGGTAGTAGGTTTACATCATCCTTTTGTTCTTTGTTTCACTATTTTGATATGTGATCATTGAGTTGTCCAAATTCATTATTTTGATATGGTGAGGTGAATGTGAGACCCCCCCCCCCCCCCCCTCCCACCCTCCCATTGTTCTCTTCTTTATTTTGCCCTTATTATAGGGTAAAGCAGGTAAAGGATCCCCCTACTTCCTTCCTTTGATGATCCTTTATATGGTCCTTAACTCACTTTACTTCTCACATTTGGACAATGCCAACATGAGTTATTCACTAGTTGTTTGCCGCCCCTATTAGGGGTCTATTTATTGACCTTATTTTTCATAAAACCCTTGGTCAAGGGGGTTGACTTAGAGTCAATGGGTCAAACCAGGTATGTTGAGCCCAAACCTAGGCCCTGGGATAACCTGGTTGACCGAGTCAACCAAAGTTGACCCAATTAGCCCAAATGGCCCAAATTTGATTTCAAATCAATCCCATTCATACATTGGCTCAATCCCCTCACCCCTTAGACTTAATTAACCAAGTTGACCAGGTCAACTCATGGCTTGGTCTACCAAGCCTTGGTTATTCAAACCTAGCCTATTTGGCCAAATTAATCCTATTTAATGCATTTAAAACATTCCTAATTATTTATTTACTCAAATCACAACCAATTGAGCTTGATTTCCCTCCTAAATTACCCTACATGTGATCCTAGCAACACATCATGAGTTTGGCATTATAAATAGGAGTTTTAGGGTTCATTAGGACTTTTGATGTTTTCTCTCTCTCTCTCTCTCTCTCTCTCTCTCTCTCTCTCTCTCTCTCTCTCTCTCTCTCTCTCTCTCTCTCTCTCTCTCTCTCTCAGCCCCCTCAACTCGAGCCCTCTCATGGTTGAGCTCTCCCACTTTCCCTCCACCTTTCCCAAGCAAGATGCACCGGTCAAAGCTCACCGACGATGAGATCTCTGATAAAATCGAGGGTCAATCTCTTTGTAGATGAATTTCCAACGATCCACTATGTTTCAAAATGTAGTTTCTTCTACAAATAGGAGCATGGACATTCTACAAGTGCAACAAGCCATTAAATGGTTCAATCCATCCCCAAATCGAGATGAAATCCCTAACCATAGCTTAGAACGCCTTGATCTAAATAGCTTTTTATACATCATATTTCAGACCACCAAAACTATCCCCCATGGATGCTCTTCATTAGTATTAGTTGGGTTTAAGTTTTAATTAAGTAATATTGCGTGGATCGAGAGAACGAAGCAATTATTACTTTAGTGTTTTGGTTAGGATGCATGCATACATAGGGCTGATCTTGGACAATTGAATCATGATCAGCGATCCATATCTCATCATATCATCCTCCAGATCCATCCCGATCTGCTCGTCTGCTGAATTGGTTTGTTTGGCTTGATCAAAGCCGTATACTTGAAAAAGTGAAGGATCGAACGGTTCGCAGACCACGCTTATATGGATAAGTGAATGCCACATTCGCGACAATGATTTTCACATTCATTATGGTAATGATTGCCGGCAGCGTAATCATTGTTCGCGCTCTATGGATCCAATTTGAGACTGCCATGAGTCATGGCCATAGTTCTTTATTTAAATTAATTTCAAAATCTATTTTCAATGCTTTATAATTCAAAAAATTCTAAAATTAATTTAAAATTATTTTAAAATCTTAAAATTACATATAATATATCAATTTCCTTAAATAATATCCTCTTTAATTTAAAAATAGAACTAGTTTAAAATATTATTTATATTTCAAAATATTTTAATTATTAAATATTTCATATTTTTAAATAATAATTAATTATAAATTACTAAAATATTTTATTAAAATTTTAAAATCCTATTTTAAAATATATGTATAATTTGAGAAATTTTTATAAAATTTTAATTTAAAATTTAATTTAATATTTCAATAGTTTGAGTAATTATTATATCATTGTATTTAAATGTTATTTATTAATATTAATGGTAATTATTTTAAAATAATAATAAAAATATATATAGTTCATTTTTAGGAATGAGAGATTATTTTATGTTATTTAATTTTTAAATTAAGTTTAATAATTATTATTTTGAGTATTTTCTTTTAATTAATTAAATAATTAAACATATAATTAATACTTAATTAAATTCAAAATTAAAATTTTTTTTCTAAATTTAAAAAACTATATAATTGAAATTATTTGAAATTATTTTTTAATTCAAAGATCTTTAATATTAAATTTAAAATAAATTTTTAATTATTTTTAAATATTAACTATTTTAGATTATTTTAAAACCTCTTTAAATTCATTAAAATTTAAAAATTCATAACTAATTCATTTTAATTCTTAAAAATAAATGTAATATCATAAAAGTTTTAAAAATTTAATAAATTTAATTTAAAATTTACTTTCAGATATTAAAAATAGTATCTTTATTAATTATTTAATTACTTATATACTTAAATATTATTTAATTAATAATTTATTAAGTATTTTTAAATTAAATTTTTTTTTGAAATTATTTTCAAATCTTATTAGTTGATCAGTGGATCTCATATATATATATATATATATAAAGTTAGATTTAATTACTTTATTTTTAAACTTATATTTTTTTATATTTTAAATAAGTTGTATATTTTTTAGTTTTTTAAAGCTATCAATATATTAAATCCCCTTGATTATGAGAGATAAATTTTGAATTTTAAATATAGGCTATACATGTGAATTAAATTCATGGGGGAGAGGATTAGTGGATGATTGGATCCCAATGATTCCTTAATCAC
Organism: Dendrobium nobile; assembly: GCA_022539455.1. NCBI lineage: Eukaryota > Viridiplantae > Streptophyta > Magnoliopsida > Asparagales > Orchidaceae > Dendrobium > Dendrobium nobile. Next base: position 32,790,824 of record CM039736.1, read on the forward strand.
ATCATTAATTATGCTTAATTATTATTTAGTTTCCTTTTTTCATGTGTAGGATGTAAGGGTACCTAATATAGACTCTCCTGATACTAAGTATATGGTGCGCTATGTTTTATTGCATTTTCCTTTATGTTACCTCAAGGGTCAGTCTTTTATATTTGATTTAAACACATTTAATGTAGCGACACCCTAAGGATAATAATTAAGGACAGGTCTAGCAAAGTTAAAGAAATTCTATGAGCTAGGGTTCACCATTTATATATATGAATCATGAAACATTTAAACTTATTGACACCTTAAATCCCCTGAAATATTTTAGGAATTTTTAGGACTCTTTAAACCCCTTAATTAAAAAACTTTAATTCACCCTTTAATTAAACCCTAAAAATTTTAGAAAATTCTATTAAATTTAAATTAAATCCAAAATGAGCCATAATACATCAAACTCTTCAAAATTCAATCCTTAATTTTAAAAAATTAAAATCCCCTTAATTGGATTTCAATTGGAATATTGATTTAATTTTGATTAAAAATTACTCCTTTAATTAAATTAAATAATTAATTTTTTTAAAAAAGTCCAAATTTTTTCCAAACACTTGGGAACTCTTCCTTGGGTCATTTTTGACCTTTGGGTATGATTCCAAGAGGTTTGGAGCTCATTTGGATCAAAACTACAAAAATACCATTAATTAAATCATTTTCATAAATCATTAAATGCCCTAAATTTGAAAAATCATAACTAATTCAAGAAAAATTAAAATTGAGTAAACTAAAGAGAATTCAGCTCCAATAAAAATCTAGTATTTATTAAAAATATCAACTTTTTAGAAATCAAATAAAATTAAAAATTCAACTCTTTAGTTAACCATAATTTATTAGCTAGGGATTAAAACTTCTAAAAATCATAACTTTACGTAGGAAACTTCAAATCTAGTAAACTAAAAGTCATTAGACCCCCCTTAAGGTTTAATATTTAACAAAAAAGTTAGAACCCTTAAACCTAGCATGTTTCTAAAAGTCTCCTTATGAACCCCTTTAACTTAGCAGAGTGGGTGACCCCGGACCTTCTAAAATCTGCTAATCTAATATAATTAAAAGAATACTATCCTAAGAATTAAAATTTACCAACCAACTAAATTAATTAAAATTGACTTCAAGATATTAATATTTGAATTTTAATTAAAATTTCCCTTTTTTGTCCTTGAATAAATTAGATCACAAACAACTTGAACTAATCACCTGAAATAGGATATATCCAAAGCCACATAGCCTACTACACACACATAGAATTATTTGTTAGGGAACCACTTCTAGCTCTAGGTAAGGCTAGCATTTTCCTTTCCTATTTTCTATAATGTGACACTCTTGTATGTGGCACGTATGATGGTTTCTTTGATTTGATGTGATTATTATGATGTTTCTTTTATTATTGTATTTTCTTTATGATGTAATGTGTGCTATATTACCCATCAATTTGGGTCAATCTTGATACTAATGCTGTTTTCTATAGGTGGTCGTACTTATGCACAGCTAATAAAAGGGGCTAAAAATCATAAATAAATTACATAATTTCTTTCTACAGGTGCTTCAGTAGTTTAGTCCCCAAATAAATAAGAGCATGGCCAAGTGTGGCTAGCATGAGTACTTTACTTTCTATACATAACTGCTTGGTTTATTTTTATATTAACTACTTAAGATAACTGTGTAGGGGAGTCTAGATTTTCTTTTACATAATGTAATTTATTTTTGATGTATCGAGTTGTGAAAGTCTTCAAAAATAAGGCATTTCAAAAACTAGAGATCCAATGGGATAATGAAAGGCCCTTTACAGGGAATTTCTTTTTCATTTGGGTGCCCTTTTTTAAGGATGAACCATATAAAGATCAAAGTAAGACGATCCGTAGAAGGACTCAAAGATAAAGATGAAGATGAAATGCCTTTTTTTTAAGACTTCCATTATTTAGTAGGATTAGAATCCAAGTTATTATGGGTGGGACCTAACAACCATTACTTTTTTGCAAACCCTAGTTTATACTTATATGGAACTTATCATAGACTTTTTTTTACTCTGGTGGTTTTATTTATATAATGTGTTTACTCTATGTGCATTGTAGAAATTACCTTCTTTTCTTAGGTTTCTCTCTTGCATTTGTGTGCATCTGATTTCGATTATTTAAGATTAAATTCTTTTCTACTCATAATTAAAATTAAATATCTTAAGAATTAAATAACATGAAAACCTAATGATCTAGGAAATAGCCAAAATCATCTAGGATTGCATGTATATTAATACATTTTCTCTTTCCTTGCTTTAATACAGTTCCCTACATGTAGGTAGAGTCCAGATAATCAGATCTATGAGGATGACGTGCTGGATTTGGAGAAGTCTAATCTTTTTAAAAAATTATTTTATAAGCCTTTTTAAATTTCATACATTCTTGATTTAAATACTTTTAACTAGCTTACATTTCAATAGAAATTAATTAAATTAAAAGTTTAATTATATTAGTTCTTGAAGCATTCTACCCTACATAAGTACAATGCCACTTAGGAACTTTTCTAGATATCTGCTTTAATTTCCAAAAACTTAGCCACCCACTTATCTTTCATAAAAATTGGATAGTATGGATTTTAAATGACTAGGTGGTTAGTTGTCTTTTTTATTTAGGCATGATATAAGTCAAGAATGTATTAGCTAGGATATGGATGTTAGTGTTATGTGTAGAACACTAAACCCACTCTTGATTTAGGGTTCAAGGCTACTTCTATTATTTTCTCATGGTATGCCTCATTGGTGGGTAAGACTTTTGTCCTTTAGAGGATATAAACCCCACCTATCCATGTCATATGGATGACGCCACCTCCATCCTTCTCTCTTATATGTTTTGAGTGTATTATTTATTTCTTTTCTCTAATTTCTTTACATTACCTAAGTCCCTCCAGATGATGATGTGAGTCGTGTATGTTGACTATGCCAAATTGAGCCTTTCTTTTCCTTTGAGTAGGGGCTTTCTAGTCTCCTCCCTATATGTCAATCTCATTTGAGAATATAATGTAGGATCCTTAATTGAGAGTCTTCTCAGGCCCCGGCTTGAGATGTAATTAATAATGAGGGCTTGAAACCAAATTCCACATCAAATAAACCCCACTTGAACTGATTTATTAGATGGGGAAATCCTGTGACTCTGATTAGTTCGTGCATATTATTACCCATCGAGGTGCACTTGCGAAGAGCACACAGGCCTATAATCATCTCATCCTTCGGGATGGTGCAGTCGTACCCTTCCGTGCTCTGTCCCCCACATGAGGTGTTTCCTTTTGGAGGTCCACACTACTACAGGTTTCTAGTAGATTATTTGCTGGAACGACCATCAAACAAATAATATGATGAAAGTATATTGTCATTTTCCAGTGTATAATTATGTTAGAAATACTTGCGGATATACCACCGGCCATTCTGCTAATAATAATGTGATGACGGAAGGTGACAGATTCTCTACGAGTTTTACTAACATAATGTATATGCCGGAAATATCGGTGGAACAAATTTTGGAATTCACCACCTTATAAAATGGTTATTTCTAAAAGTTTTGAGAAAAAAATCACTAGAAACTCCATCGGAATCATTTTCGGCTGAAACATACCGACGGTATGGATTTTCTAATGCACGAATTACCTTCAGAATAGTTTTCATCAGTATTTTACCATAAAGGTAGAATTTTTGATGGATTAGTGCTGTTACCGTTGAATTTTCTCCATTGATAATAATGCATTTTCCTGTATTATTAGGACTTATTTCATGAACTTTATGTTAGGATTGCTAAAAACTTCTCATGGACGTGACAATATTTTGTACTTGTTGATAAGTTTTTAAAAATGGCACATTATTTACCTTGTTCAAAAACTAATGATGCATCTCATATAGCAAAACTATTCTTTAATGAAATTGAGAGAATACATGGGCTAATATGCATAATAGTTTCATATAAGGATTTTAGATTTATTTTATATTTTTTAGACAATACTATGAAATTTAGTTAGAATTCAATTAAAATTTTCGTCCTCATTTAAGCCTCAAATAGTTGGTTATATGAAAGTTGTTAAAAGATCATTCACCAACTTATTAAGGTGTTTAGTAGGTAAAAATATTGGCAGTTGGGACAAAAAATGCCAAAATGAGGGTCACAAACTAAGGTTCTAGATCAAGATTTTTTTCATTATCATACATAAATTTCCATGCAAACCAATAGATGAACTATAATCCTCTTAAAATCATGGGAGAGTAATTAAGAAGCTTAATTTAAGGTCCCTTGTTTGATATTTGTATATACCCTCATGAAATATTATTACATGATGAATATGAAAAAAATAATGTTGATCTTAATAAGTGATACTTTATCTTAAGATGAAATTAAGATGACATTAAAAAAATTTAGTTCTACTTTTTTTTTAACTAAATTTCATCTATAGATTTTTTTTTGAATTAAAATATAACAAACATAAATTTTTTTCTCTAGCTTATCTCACAATTACTAGTCCATTCTATTTGAATAAGGTTTTATAAAAATTTTAAAGTCGCAACAGTTTTCACCCCTAGCCAGACATTACTAATTTTTTAACAACTTTTGCGAACCAACAATTTGTGTGATGAATAATTTCTTGGATTTAACAAATGATTGTATTGGCCCTAATAAAAAAGAGAATTACATTACAGTTGATTTTTAAAAGTAGTGAAAAAAATACAAAATTTACGAGCTTCATTAATATTCATTTGGGAGATAGCCGACTCAAAATAAGTTGTATAGTTAGTTGGATCATTATTTTGCATGTTGAAGTCGAGGTGGGGAAGGGGTGAGATGGGCTTAAGCATTGTTAGAGGCTTCACCTCTTAGATGTCTATTAAAATTACATTCATAATTTAAGAAATCCTTTTTCTTTTTAGTTGGTGAGGGAGTACATTTTTCATTTCTATATTAATAATAAGTTTCATCAATTATTGAGGTTGAAGTGAATATTCTTGTACTTATTTGTTGTCTTAGAATGATTTAGTATGATGATCCTTCTTGCATCTCCCCCCTTAGCTTGGTCTAAGGAACATGCTCTAATAGTTTATGGATCATCTTGGTAATTCTTTCTTACATCTCGACCAGCTATTAATCTATCATCTATAGTCTTGGTTGTTCAAGTTTAAATTTCTTTTTTTTATATGCATCTCATAGTGTTTGATTTAATATCCTTAGCATAAGTGAATAAGTCCACACTCGCTATGTCTTAAAGGATGTTGAATTCAAATTTATTTTTGGGAAACATCATAATCTTATGGTAAAGAATCACTAATCATTCAGTTAAAAAAAAAAGAAGAAAGAGAAAGAGTGAAAAAGAGAATCTTGAATGAGAATCTCTAGAACTTCACTTAATTGCCAAAAATTAAAGAGCTGGATAGAAATGAAAAGATTTGTTAGGACACTTCTAGGTCACATATTTATAAGTTCAGACATGCTTTTAGAACTATAGAAAAAAAACATTTATTATTTTTTTTAAAGAAAAAAGAAAAGACATAAGAGTACATGTGTTTTGTAAGAATAATACATATGATTATTTGTAGATAATTGGTTGAGGTCATCACTAGATTAATTCATCAGCAAGATGAAAGAAGTAGAAAATTAGTTGGATGATGTCACAGCCTAGCTATATGAAATTGTCGATTTGCTTGATGAATTCATTTATTAGTGGAAGTTGATGACTTAATTTAATGAATTGTGAGTGAAATGCTTCTAAGCTTATGCAAGTAACCCTTGATATGTGCCAAATATGCTGATTTAAGCCTTAAAATGAATATACCTTTGCAAATTCACTATGGTGTTGACAAAGGAGGAAGTATTCGGTCGAAATTTCTTTAAATAATAAAGTAATAATAATAATGATCCTGATGATGATGATGATGATTAAGGAAAATAATATTGATACTAATAAAAATAAATTTAAGTAATTAAACTACTACTACTACAACAACAACAAGATCAATAACAATAATTCCAATAATAATAATAACAATAATACATTTAAAAATAAAAGCAACAACAATGACAATAGCAATAATATCAATAATATTAGTTTTTTTTTTTGAAGAATTGCAAATTTGCATTAAAAATCGAAGATCAAAACTATTACAAACAAATCAAGGAAAAGAAACCTCATATTCCTTCTTCAGTAGACTAGATAATGAAGAAGGAATATCAGGAGAAAAAATGGAATCAAAACAAAAGTTAAACTGTAAAGCAAGAGTTGCACACAAATCAGCAACTTTATTACAATTTCTAGAGGTGTGGTTGAAAATAACCTTGTTGAAATCATGGAGGAAATTAATCTTCTCGGAAAACTGGTCAGAGGTATTGGACTTTGCAACGGTATCATGAAGATACTTGATAACGTTGTAGTTATCACCCTCTATTATTAATCCTTTACAATCGAATCTCCAATCTTGAATGAAGTCTTTTAAAGCAAAAACAGCTTCCAATTCAAGTTGATTGATATCCCAATGAAGTTTTTGTCTTCCAAATGCAAGAAGTAAGCATCCTTTGGAGTCCCAACCCACTCCACCAATGCTGGCTAAATTTGAATCCAATAGTGATGCATCAACGTTAAATTTGATCCAATCTAGTGGTGGGGGGTGCCATGAGGTTACAGACTCCCTAAGGAGATTAGCATCCCAGTTAACTAGCAATGGATACTTTCTTGTAGCAGTGAATAAAATGTTGGCCGCAATCACAGAAACTGGAATTGCTGGGTTACAGTGCTTCTTATCATTCATGCGATTCCAAGAGAAATATACCACAATGTAGTATATCTTGACACTGTCTAAACTATTGCTGAAAAGGTTTCTTAATTGCTGAAAGCAATCCATGAGAGAGGTAAACAATGGAATGTTTATTCCCCAAGATCTCAGCTTGCATAAAATCTCAGATATAGATTTGTAATGAATAAGAATATGATCACAATTCTCAGTAACAAGGCAACCATAAGCACAGTGATCACTAATACTGAGCTTCCTGTGTTTCAAGAATTCGTTCGTTGGTATAGCAAACCTACTTAGTCTCCACCAGAAGAGCACCACCCTTGGTTTGAACTTCAATTTCCACAGCCACTTTGCAAACTCAGAGTCTTCAATAGTTTTATGAAACTTGAAAGCTTCAGAATAAGCCGACGAAGTAATAGACTTCCCAGAGTGTTGGTAAAGAAGCTCCATATAGTCACCATCCCCTTCATGGATCACACATTGGTGGACAATGAGGTTGACCAAATCAGTGTTGAAATAATGATTGAGCTCCAATAAATTCCAATGGCCATCATCAAGGATAAAATTCTGTATCGTCAGGCTCTCCAAACCAATGCAGTCAGCCAGGGTAGGCCATTTATTGAAACATTTGTCAAGCAACCAAATGTCATTCATAACACTAATGTTAGCACCATTAACAATATTTCACCTAACTATAGGTTTAAGAAAAGAAACTCCATTAGAAATGATGGAACGAGCAGCGGATTGACCCTGTTTAGTCTTACCACTCTAGATGGCAGAACCGTGCTTAGCAGTCAAGCACTTAAACAAAAGAGAAGTGGGGTTCTGGTATAGTCGCCAGGCTAACCGAGCTCTTAAGGGACCAACTCTCTTAATAGTAGAGTGCATGCCCAGGCCTCCACTAGCTCTAGGAATACATAACTCATCCCAGGAGATGTAATGAAGTCCCTTGATTTCAGAATTCTGATGCCAGATGAAGTCATGGCAAATACGATCTAGCTCATAAAGAATCTTCTTGGGGATTAAGGAGTGTGTGGAAACAAAAGTTGGTAGAGAAAGTAGGGAAGATTTAGCAATTGTCAACCTTCCAGCAATTAATAGGAAATGAGCTCCCCAAGAATTGAGCTTCTCTAATGCATGATCAATTACAAATTGATAATCGTTCCTAACCAATCTTCTCAATGCTAATTTTATACCCAGGTATTGAAGCTCTTTGACAGTTTTGAAACCAGATTTTTGGCCAATCTTGCATTTCGTGGAAGGCTTAACAGATTTCCCAAAGATGATTTGAGACTTGTTCTGATTTATGCCTTGTCTTGTCCAACCACAGTATTCATTAATTAAACTCATCATCACGTGAAGCTGAGAAGAGGTAGCAGGCCCAAACAATAAAACATCATCGGATTAGAGTAAGTGTGAAATTTTTGGAGCTCTGGAAGAAGTTTGGATACCAATTTAAAGGCCTCTTTGCTTAATTAAACTAGATAGAAGCTGTGAGCACATGATGAAAAGATAAGGCGACATGGGGCAGCCTTGCCTAAAGCCACTCTTGGCTTCAATCCATCTAGTTCCTTTGCCATTCAAAAGAATAGAAAACCGAACATTAGTGACACATTCCAAAATAAGGTTTGAGAATTTTTTCGGGAAACCAAACCAGGAAAGAACATTATCCAATGTTTTCCAACACATACTGTCAAAGGATTGAGCCATATAAAGCTTGACAACCATAAGACCCTTCTTGTTTTTTGAAATCCTGAACTTGTTAAGGATCTCCAAAGCAAGAAGGCAGTGACCAAACTTAGATCTACCCGGTACATTGGCAACTTGCTTCTCAGAGATGAGCTTGGGAATGCAGGTCTTTAATCTATTAACTAGCATAGTGGTAGCAATTTTATACATAGTTTGACAAAGACTAATTGGACGAAAATTGGAAGGATTTACCGGAGAGTTGGTTTTTGGAATATGAACGATCAAAGTATCCTTCCAAGCGCCATTCATGCATCCAGTAGTGAAAAACTGCTTGACTGCTCTCCAAGTAGTATCTTTGACAATGTCCCAATACAATTTAAAGAATGAAGAAGTAGAACCATCCAAGCCTGGGGATTTATTTGAACCCTGCTGAAAGACAGCAGTGAAAAAATCAGACTCAGTGAATTCAGATTCGAGAAAGGCTCTTTCTGCATTATCAATTTGCTGTTTTTGTTCAATATAAGGCTAGTTCAGGTTGTTATAATCCCTGAATTTTTATTTGCCTTCAAAGAACTTTAAGAAAACTGATTCAATTTTATTAGTTTCCTCAACAACTATGTTATTCTCATCCTTAATATGTCTGATCAGTTTGCCATTCTTCCTCGTCGTAGCATACACATGATAATATCTAGAATTGGTGTCTCCTTCATCATTCCATTTTGCCTTTGCACGCTGGTTCCACCACGTAGATAGCCTAACTAAAGTGACATTAAGCTCTTTAACCTTACTTTGCAGCAAAGTAAGATCTTCGGGACTGAGACCTCCATCCACTTCTTCTTGCAATTGCAATTTAAGAATGTCATTCTTCAGCTCCTCTTTCAACTGAATCAGGCTTTTGTATTTGTTCTTATTCCAAAAAAAAAGAGATTTCAAAGTTCTCTTATTTTTTCTATTAAGGACTTCGGATTCATCACCGAAATCGTGCTTATTCCAAGCTTTGCCCACAATACCTCTGGTAGCAGGATAAGACTTCCAAGCATCTTCAAACTTGAGAATTTTAGGATGAGAATGTGTGGTATCATCAAGCTTGAAAGCAATGGAGCAATGGTCAGAGGCTATTCTAGCAAGATGTCTAATTGATGCAGACAGGACCAACTATAAAGCTGAGGAATTCAGCAAGCAGCGATCTAACCGTTCCGAGATTCTAGCATTGCCATGCTTATTGTTGCACCAAGTCTATTTAGGACCAACCACTTCTAAGTTGTGAAGATCTTGGTTAGCCATGAATAACTTCATCTCCTTAGAACCATTGGTCATACAAAACCGTTTCCCACCTCTCTTATCATCCTTGGAAAGAAGGCAATTAAAATCTCCACCCACAACAGTGGGTACATCAGTCTTCATAAGCTTATCAAGGCAATTCCAAATATCTCTTCTAATATGAAAATCTTTGTGGCCATACACCATGGCTACATGCCACAAACCTTTAGTAGGAGTAGATAAAGAACCAAACACAACTTGAGGTGAATGATCAATCACAGTAAAGCTTGCCAGTTTATTGTTCCACATCATTAGAATCCCACCTGCAGTGCCAGCTGCTTGTTGATGGAAAAATTCCCAGTTGCTACCAATAATGCAATTAACATCTTTCTCATTGATCAAAGTGGCTTTAGTTTCAGCAAGGCCAACAAAGAAAACAGAATTATCTCTCACAACTTCTTTGAGGTAGAGGGAAGACTCTTTCTTTTTTACCCCTCTACAGTTCCAGAAAATTAAGGAGGACATTAATTAACCAAAGGGGAGAAGTCCCCGCCTTTCTTCTTGCCTTTTCCTTCCACCTTTCTCTTTCTGGAGACTGGTTCTATTGGTCCCAAGAATTTTAACTGAGGCTTCGATTTCTGCTTAACTGGGTTGGAATCAACTATATCAGCCTTAGGAATCTTAGCAAGCCCATCAGAACTTACAGTAGGAAATTCGGAAGAGTCAGGCACCAGGCTACTAGAACAGTCTAGATCAACACCAGTACTGACCAGTGAATCAATGTGTTTGGGTTCAATAATGAATCCTGTGGCTTTTCCAATGGGCAAAGCACATTCAGCAGGAACTGTAGAGGCTGGATTATCAATTTGGAAAAGAGGAGTAATATGAGAACAGTCTAAATAATTCTTAGTCTTGGCTTCCTCTGTATTTTCAATAACAACTTTGATAAGCAGACCAGAATTCCCATCAACAACCTGATTAGAAGTATCATTCAGAATATCAAAACTATTGGACAAATGTAAATCTGCTTCAGGAGTGATTTTTTGATACTGAGGAAGGTCAACAGCTCTGTTTTCTATCAAGTTGACATCAATTGTATCCTGAATAGAGGTATCAGAGTTACCTCGAGGGTCAGAAACCTTCTTAACCAGTCTCAAAGGAATCGATTGATTTCTGATTTGCCTGGATCTCCTCTTGAATTTAACATGCATCCAGGGCCCGTAATTTTCTTGTTGGGCAGGGTGAGTCTCAGCTTGCATAACATTTTCATTCAATGCTTTATTGATTTCAGCAGTCTTGGCTATTGAAAGATCTGGACAAGCCGGTTTCAAGTGCCCAATTTTGGCACAGTTAAAATAGAAAGAGGACAGTTTTTTATATTCTACTCTCTGAAAAAATCTGCCTCCCAAACCATTAACCCATATACCCGAAGGTAGCTTGGTTTCAAGGTCTATACGTACACAAACTCGTGCAAATTCCTTTTTGCTCCAACTAAAAGAATTGGCATCAAAGAACAATGGTGTACCAATTCTAGAAGCTATCATGGCAATGTTGACTTCATCCCAGCAATGCAATGGCAGATGCGAGAAGCGAATCCAGATAGGTGCAGTTAGTCCTTTTAGAGATAAAGGAGAGAATGGAGGCGACCATTTGTCCAAGCCGACGATGTGACCTCCGATGTACCAAGGTCCCCCACTAAGTACTTCCTTCATGGCAATAGTAGATTTGAATGAACAAAGAATCCAATTCAATACCAAGGAGGTTAGATGAAAATTACCAAACCTTTTCCATTGCTTGCGTAACTCAATGCTACAGATTGAGAATGGAATGCTCTTTCCCAAAATTTTCAGTGCCACAGAGTTAGAGAGGATTTGTGAATTGCTGATTTCCTTATCAGTATTTAATTTGACTGCTACCCCATCGGAAGACATAGCAGTGGAGTTTGAATCAAAGTTGATTTTAATGTGCTGTGGTTTAGACCAGGCATTAAGAAAGGAGGCCTTCGGGTTACCAGTTTCATCAACAAGCTTTGTTTCTGATGAAACAGAGACAACGAGATTAACAGAATCGTTAACCAAATTCAAAGGTTTGGATGAAATATTATGATTAGCAGAACAAATAGGATGATTGATCTCATTATTTCGATTAGCATTCGAATTCGAAGAAACAAGAACATCACGTTCCAAAGAACCAAAGGTTAAATTCGGCGCAGCGGAATTATCTTCAGTGAAATTTCCATCATTGCTTCTAAAAGCAGAAGCCAAAGAATCAATTAAACCCTTACCCTTACCAACAGAGGATGATAAAGGTAAAATTGATTGAACAAAAGAATCAGATCTCTCTCTAATGACTAAGGGCTTAGAATCCGATCTTGAAATCAGAAGATCGCCCAAAATAGATGATGGCGCCGGAGAAAAACGCTCAAAAGAACTCTGAAGAGCAGCACAGGGATGCAGATCAGGAGGATCCGATGGTGGATGGCTGGAGGCCTCCATGGCCGAAGGAAGAAAACCCGCGAAAACACGAAGATTCAAACTTTCTCTCTCTAGAAACCAAAGCGAGAGCTTCTCTCTGTAGAAACTAACAAACCTTCATACTGGAGATTAGGGGCAAGGTTTAGAAGAATACCAGCTGATATTTCTTTATCAATAATATTTGTTAAAGAATAAATTTTTTAAAGAAAAATAAATAGTAATATAATGTCATCAAATTTATAAGGATTTTTTTAATTATTTATGTTTCAATTTTATTGTTTTAGTTCTCTCTCTCTCTCTCTCTCTCTCTCTCTCTCTCTCTCTCTCTCTCTCTCTCTCTCTCTATATATATATATATATATATATATATATATATATATGAAATTTTAAGATGGAAGAAGTAGTTAATTAGTTTGAAGATGTCACAACCTATCGAATACAAAATAGATTTTAATGTCTCGTTTTCTATTAAAACTAGATTTTAATGTTGCAGTTTTTATCAAAACTGAGTTTTAATATTCTGGTTTAATTAAAAAAAATGAATCAATTAAATCAATATATAAAAATTAAATACAGTTATTGAACGATATTAAAATTGGAATAAAAATCAATTTAAAAATTAAATATTAATTTATCTTTTATATTTAAAATAAAGATTTTCATATTTAAAAATTAATAATCATTAAAGATTAATTTGTCGAGATTATTATATTTTGATTTAAGCTTCGCCATTGCTAGAGAAGGTGTATTGGCCACCGTTTGATGAGGTTAAAGGCATGATACCATTACTACCACCAGCATTCCATCGGTAGGTTGGAAGATTATGTTCCAGTAGCAATATGGGTTGCCTTACCTTTACATGTATTTGTCCTGACCTAAAACCTCTACCTTGTAATAAAGTTGTGGCCCAGAAAATACTCTTAAACCAGGAGTTACCGACAAGTTTAATATTTTATACATCACCCAGGATAGTAATATGGGTTTCCTCGATGAAGCAATAAAGAGAGTGATATCATTCTTCATATGTATCGAATATGGCTTGTATCACCTTTCGTCGTGCATCCCATACCTCGATGTACAAAATCTTTATGTCAAATTTTGACTTGATTAAGGCAATTATCTCCCTTGGCTTTATGTCCAACTGTTGACGCACAATTTGGGTAATGTATGTGTATACAAATTTGGGTATGCAATTGTAATGCCCGTCCATCAATATAGCGTGTGTGTGTGTGTGTGTGTGTGTTATGGATCACAATAAGATATTCTCCAAAGTCCCCCTAGTCTCCTACTTCATGCTGCATATAGGTACCATGCATAAGGCCTCTGTGGGTGAAAGTAATGAGCACATATGATGGTGAGTCTGCTCTTGTTAGAGCTATAATTGATATATTCTATGCTATTGGCAATGGACAAAACACAAATTGCACATATTTAGGCTTCCTTCGTATGGAAAATCAACCCTTCATGAAGTTTAGTAGAATGCATATATTATATTGATGTTAACACATTCGCAACTGCTGGAGCATCATAGTCTGCATTTTGGTGCCATTCTTGTGCTATAGTAACATTTTCTATGAATTCATTGCTAGCGAACATTGCTTCCAATCCTTTGTGATTTTCCTTAGCATGTTCTTGAATGCACTCAGGCCCGAGTATCTTCATATCATTATCTTCAATTGAAGGATTATGAATGTCTAATGTAGAGCATCACTATTGAAACTATCCATTATTTAGTATTCATTCATATCATCTTTATTTCCTTCCCAGGATCAAGAAGATTTCGTAGTTCTTGTGAAGCCACATCAACATACGACCTAAAAGAATGAGAATCTTCTTTGTACTCATATAGTGATATGTGATTACCTCGTCGTTTACTAACACTAACATGTGGCTGATCATCTTGTTGCAAATAAGTTGGGCGCTCGCATAAGCTTAGTGTTCGTGAAAGTCAACAGCTATTACAGTTTGACATTCTACACTAAAAATAGGTTATGGAATGGATATTGGAGTCATCCTATCAAATAACAACATAATAGTTCGACAACATCACATTTCTTGACAAAGAGCACTAACAAAGAAATGAAACTTCGATATTATGTGATAACTTATCGATATACTTGAGTTAAAGGGCCAGCAAAATCAAATATGAATATTATTGCAACTCGAGCTTATGAGTTTATGCTTTTGATGATAATAAATATTTTGACTCACTTTCTATTGTCTACTTGTATTTGCAATATAATTTTCTTTCTATGTTTACTAATATTTCAGGATTACAGTGCACCTTATAAGGCTCAAGTTTTGGCAAAATATGTTTTATTTATAATTTTCATTAATAAATTTTTTAGTTTGTAAGGGTGTTTGATTGCTTGTAACCTTGCTCACTTATTTTTATTTTAGAGTACTCTATTTTTGCTCGCATCGTCCGGGACGATCCAAATGTTAGCTTGGATGATCAGCTAAAAATAAAAATAATTAGTGCATCCTGGTTAAAGATGCCATCTTTAAGCTCATCATCCTGGACAATATTCATATCGGCCAGCATGATAGGCTCAAATCAAAAAGAATCAGTCGCCAAATTTATTTAGGTATTCTTTATTTTTGGACATCGATCAGGACATCGGCCTAGACGATGCAGCACAATTTGCCTAAATTAATCTGGTAATTAAGAAAAATAATTAAGGCTTGATTGATATGATAACATCATCCTAGACAATCACAGGATCGGCCGTGACGATCAATTCAAAAACCTTAGAACCCTTTTAGCAAAAGAAAAGGGTACAGCTAAGCAAATTGTAAAAATAGCAAATAATAAAAAGCAAAAAATTTCCTGGGCAGACCTAGCTTCTGAATCATCAGACCAGAAGCAAGATGATGTTTAAACATTTATTTGTGTATTTATTTGTTTGTGTATGCTTTTTTATTTTTTTTTATTTTATGTGTTTTCTTTAGATTTATTCTTTTTATTCTATCTTTACTTTAAATTTTTAAATTTGTCTTTCCTTTTTTTTTTGTGAAGTTCTCTAATCAGCACGCACGTTCACTTTTTAAAAAATGAAAAACCTACCTCCTATTTTTCTTAAATTCTTATGTAAGTTATGGTTGACTTCTTTAAAATAGTCAAAGGAAGAAAACTCATGATTTTATCTCAATATCTCTTTTCTTAAAAAGGTTATTTTACTTTTGATTTAAAATCTTCATCATATTATAAATTAGATTTTGAAACTGATCTTTTTCATCTCCCTATATTTTATTTATTGCATAAGAATCTTTTACAAGGTATTGAATCTACCTCATAATTTTTTTTAATCAAGTAGTTCATTTTATCAATAGAATGAGTTTACTTTTATTTTTAAAATTTTAGAAAGATAGCATATTAAAAAAAAAGTGGCCAATGACGTCAAATCAAAAGATAAGCAATGAGGTCAAAATTGAGAAAGATACACAACATGTATAAAAAATTAAAAGATGCACAAAGTGCACCAAAAAACTGATAAGATTCATAAAATGAGCCCATAAAAAGGAATACTTACATTTCTTGTACTTCTTAAAGCTTAAGAAAACTCTTGATATTTTTAATACATAAGGTTAAAAATCATGATTCCTGATTCACCAATTTTTACATTAATCTTCTATTTGATATGTTTTATGAAAGGAGTTTTGAAAACATTAGTGTTTCTTTTTCTAATTTGTTACTTTTTTTAAACGTTGGATTAAAAAGTTTTTTAGTCTTTAAAAGAATTTGAGCTTGGACTAACGATTTCTGAATTTCTAACTTTTTCTATATTATGCGTTGTCAATCCATTCCTTATTAAATTTTTGAATTAAATCAAGAGGTAATTTTCTCATTTTTAAAGACTTTTTTATCAGGGTTTATTTTGTTTATTTGTGCCCCTTCTCTTTTTTATAATGTCAAAGCGGGAGAACTTACTGTTATATTTGTATCTTGTTGTAACTTTTTTTATAAAAAAAAACAAAAATTTTGTCTTCCTCTATTTTTAAATTTTTATTCTAGTGAGGGGGAGATTAAGAGAAATTTTTTTTAATTTTATAAATTCAACTAGTAATATTTGTCATCATCAAAAAGGGGGAAATTATTGCAACTCAAACTTATGAGTTTATATTTTTGATGATAATAAATATTGTGACTCACTTTCTGTTGTCTACCTGTATTTGTAAAAAATTTTCTGTATTTACTAACATTTTAGGATTACTGTGCACCTTACAAGGCTCAAGTTTTGGCAAAACAAGTTATATTTGTAATTTTCATTAATATATTTTTTGATTTATAAGGGTGTTTGCTTGCTTGTAACCATGCTCACTTATTTCTATTTTAGAGTTCTCTATTTTTTCTCACATCATCCGGGATGATCCAAACATCTGCTTGGACGATCAACTGAAAATAGAAACCCTAATTAGGGCATCCTGGTTAAGGCTGCTATTTTTAAGCTCATTGTCCTGGATGATATTCATATCGTCCGGGATGATAGGCTCAAATCAGAAAGAATCAGCTGCTAAAACTATTTAGTTATTCTTTATTTTTGGACATCATCCAGGACATTAGCCTGGATGATGCAGCATAATTATGCCTAAATTAATCTAGAAATTAAAAAAAGCAATTAAGGCTTGATTAATATGATCATATCATCTTGGATGATCACAGGATCGACTGGGATGATCAGTATGAAAACCTTAATTATTTTTAGGCAATAACATATCAGTCAGCTTTTATTCTAGGCTATGCTCTGGACGATATGTGCTGATGTGAACTAATCGTACAGGATGATATACTATCATCTTGGATGATATGAACAAAATCCTTCTGATCGTCCCAAATCATCCTGACTGATTGAGCTTATTTTGAACTGATCGTATTGGATGATATTCATATCGTCCTAGACGATAAACTTGGCAAGTTGCAATTAATGAGCTTGTTTAGAGCTCTTCTATTTAAACTTTGATAAGGCTCTTAGTATGTGTCTTTAACAGTCATTAAAGCTTTGTTCTTCTGGAGAAAACTTGAAGAGAGAGCTTGAAAGTGAGAGAGGAAAGAGTGGAGTTTGAGATAGGGAGAAGATCCTTTGAGGGGGTTTCAAGGGAGTGTGGAGGGGGTTCCACATGGTTGCTCCGGTGAGCTTACACCTTAGTACCATCAGATTCAAGGCTCATCTTGAGTGAAGTTTTGGTAAGAAGAAGATCTCTTTAGTGTTAAAGGGCCCAGCTACTCTGACGCACCGGGGAAGATGGAAGTGATTTTGTAAAGGCTTCTCCGCCTAACTGTGGGGGTTAAAGGAGAGACACTGAGTTTAGTGCAATACTCGGAGGATGCCTCCGATGAGAGGACGTAGGTCAAGGTTTGACTAAACCACTATAAATCTGATGTATTCTTTTTTTTATTATTTCCGCATTTAATTTCCGCACTTTGATTTATATAGTGAATCTTGGTTTTGGATGTGATTATGTTTTTAGTTAAAAAAGATTTAATATCCAATTCACCCCCCCCCCCCCTCCCCCGCCCTCTTAGTTAGCCTTGGGACTAGTTCATAAGGGCTTAACATCCCTAATGAACTTTCTAGTGCCATCAGAACACTTTTAAATGTTGTTGTGCTTGTCTCGATGGGCTCTTTTGGGAGAACTTCTTGCGCCTCAACATATATGGTTACAGTGTGCCTTCTAGCATCCAACAACATATATTAGCAAACCTTATCATCAATCATATGGGTGTAGCAGATCCTCCACTATTACGAATTCGACATACAAGATTTACCATCAATGTCGATGGATTGTACTGTAATGCATAAATAATTTGTAGCTTTAATTGAGTCAACAATAGAATGCCTACTATGATTATTGGCCTATTCCTACCGCCGACATAGGTTGGTGTGAATTCAGTTGCAACTTGCAACACCCCACCAAAGTATAATAGTAATCGTGACATTCTACAAAGAATGAGTGTCAAAAAGCTAACCGAACATCTGCACTATATGAATAAACTTACTTCTAAAATTTTTAATTCACCACTACTTGACATTCATTTAGCTATAATCTCCAAATTTTTAAAATTTGCTTTGTTTTTTAAATCAAATTGTGATAGAAAATATTATTAACTTTTGAAGGAATATTTTTGTCATTACATAATAAGATTATATGAGAGACTAACAACTATTAACATGGGTATCTCAAAAAACTTCAAAATTTTATATAATATCTGCTAATTAAATAATTTAGCTTTAAATTAAATATGTACTTAGGTCTAATTGCTCTTTAATGCAGATTATTCAATTATTAGGATTTAAAAATCATTTTTTAAAAATAAAAATAAAGCCTTAATTATCTCATCCTTCAATACTAGCTAATTAATAAGTCTTAGAAGTTGTTAAATTTTGAGAAAAATTTCATGCTACAATAAATTAATATTTATGTATTCAAATTTTTCTTCTAAAACATAACAAGGAAAGCAATTTTTTATATTCAAATCTTTAAAGAAAAAAATACGCAAATCTTTAAGAAACAAAACATTAAAAAAAAATTTATATTGAAATCTTTAAAAAAAATTCTTAATATTTAAAAGAAAAAAATTTATGTGAACAAATAAATATTTTAAACATTTAAAATAAATTAAAACATTTAAAGAATGGAGATAATAACATTTTTTAATTTCTAAAAAAAGATTATAAATAAATTCTCGTACTTCATTAAAAATAGAAAATATTATATACAATTTTATAATTTAATTTTTAAATTAAAAAATTGTTAATATAGAAAATAATAATTAAGTGGTATTCATTCTTCTGTTTTCTAGCATTAATGCATTGATTTTTTTTTTTTTTGTGCTTTTTGAGTCAACAAAGGTAAAATCACAAATACATCATGTATCCAAGATATAAGATATGTGTTTAATACCACTTAATTATTAACTTAAATCCTAAAATAAAACTTTAAATAATTAATATTTTCTATACCACCTAATTAATATTTTCTATAAAAAATTAGTCTTTTTTAAAATATTTAGAAGGAAAAAGAAGAGCAAGTCCATGCCATTATTTTCTTTTATCCTGAAAGTTCTACCAGCAAAGCAACCACTCCAGTTTTTTAATTTTAAGCAAGAAGAAATAAAGTAAAGGCTGGAATCTTCTGATTTTAATAAAGAAATAATATGTCAACGATATATAAATACAAATAACATCCTAAAATATTATTGAAGCAGCTCATAAGATTCAGCTTGGATGGTAGAGAAGGTAGCAGTCCTAACACCTTTCTTTCACAAACACTCCTGTTTTCACATAATACATTGAAATTAACTTGTAAGCACAAATAATATAAACTCTATTTTCAGTAATCATTTGATTCCAATCTCATCTTCTTTGTCAGACTTAGATATAGAGAATCAGAACCAATGAGTTTTTTTTTTCTTTAGCAACAGGTCTCGGCTAGGAATTTTTATTTGGTTCGGTTGACCGGATGCAAGAAACATCCGGTCGTAGGCAAAAAAAATGCGGTACCGAGGTGTACCGAGTTTTTCAAAAAACTCGGTACACCTCGGTACCGCGTTTTTTTTTGCCTACCACCGGATGTTTCTCTCCATCCGGTCGGAGGACGTAATAACGGCTCCTCGGCTAGAGATATAAAATAAAGTTTTATTATATTGGTCATAAAAATATTTTAATTTACAAAAATTAGTAAAATAATTTTCATATTTCTAATTTAAATAATTTTTTTATTTTTCTCACCATTTATTTTGATTTTTAAAATTCTTTCAAATGTTTTATTATTATATTATTCCAAATTTTAAACCTAACAAGAATCATGGATCATGTATAATACAACAGAAGAAATAATAATTTTAAAGAATATAATTAATGAATGGTTTAGATTTTCACCCAAAATGATGTATTTAACAAATTTAACATTACAAATCTACACAAAAAAAAACTTTAATTGAAATTAGCAACTACTTACACTACCCTAGATAATTAATCTAACAAAATATATTAGGCTATAGCTTCAAATAAAACTCAATATAAAATAATCTTATGTAAAAACTTAAATTTATATCTTCTTTTTTACCTCAGAAATTTCACTGAATCACAGAACAGAGCGAGCCTCGCCGTTTGCAATCTTCAGAGCAAGCAAATGTATATAGGCAACTCAAAGGAAAGAGTAAAGTAACGGCATCAAAAAAAGAGCCTCAAATGCTTTATTCCCTCACGGAGTTCAATTAAACACAACAATTTTCTTTTCTCTCCCTTTCGCCGATCTGGTTGGGGGGCGTGTGAAATGCGCCGAATCATTCAACGTATTATAAACGAGCCAATTTGATTAGCGCATTTCACTAAATGCACCATTTGGTTCAGTTAATTTGCTCTGTTTTAAATTTTCGTGTTGTCATGCCCCTATTGCTAAAAGACGAATACATCAATTTCCTTCTTAAAAATTCATATATATATATATATATATATATATATATATATATATATATATATATATATATATATTAATAGCCTTAAATTAGGGATCAGATAGGTAAATAATAGAGTGCCCCTTTTGTCATAACAAAATACGGGGCGGGCACTCTTCAGGCATGGCGAGTTTTGACCACTTTTCATATATATATATATATATATATATATATAATATTTTCCGTTTATTTATAATTTTATTAAAAATTAATAAAATATTACTTATGAAATAAAAATCTCATTTCCTTAAGATAAAATACTTTAAGTTGTCAAAAAAATTTCTATTTTTATATTTTTATTAAAGTTGGACAATATTCCTAAAAATATATATTTTAATAAGAGAAAATATTTAAGGTGGGCAGCCCACCTTGACCTATGTGATTTCACCTCTAATGCTGACGAGTTGGTTATTACCCTATGATATTTGCTAGTTAATGATGATTCGCTGACACCCTCGCTTCCTCGTCATCACGTTCGTCGTTGTTTGACTTTGCTCCTGGACGACGTTCTCTTCCCGTCGGATCAGAAGTTATAATATTTTGATCGGAAGTAGCGCCGGGAGTTTGTTGGCTGAGAACTTGCGGCCCTCGTCGACTCCTTCATTGATGTTCGACTTTGCTGCTTGGACGACGTTCTCTTCATGTTGGATCGGAAGTTACAACATTTTGATCGGAAGCAGCAACGGATGTTCGCTGGCTGTGAACTCGCGGCCCTTGCTGGCTCCTTCGTTGTTGTTCGACTTTGCTCCTTCGACGACATTCTCTTCCTGTCGGATAGGATGTTACAACATTTTGATCTGAAGCAGCGACGGGAGTTCGCTGGCTGTGAACTCACGGCCCTCGCCGGCTCCTTCGTTGATATTTGACTTTGCTCCTAAGCTCCGTGGACGACGTTCCCTTTCCGTCGGATCAGAAGTTTACATTTTGATCTAAAGCAAAAAAATGAGCCAACGACGGCAAGCAAAGGAATGACGAGTTTTTCCGGGTCTTTCCTTGGTTTCTGGGTCAACCCGAACCCGACCCGGCTTTGCAAACGGGTCGATTTCCGGACCTAAACTTGATCCGGTTAAGAATCAGGTCATACCAAACCCGAAATTTTTTGATCGGATTTTCGGATCATGTCTAATATTGGAGAAATTATTGTGTACGCAATCTAAACGTAGAGAAAGGTCTGGATTGCTGCGTATTTACTGTATATTTGTTGCGTATTTTTTGATACATAGCAAATAAGAGGCAAATAAGCGACAAATAAGCAGCAAATTAATAATATTCACTAAATACTCACTAAATACACAATAAAAACACAAAAAATATATAGAAAATACTAAATCAATCATTAGTAAATATTTTCTATATATTTAGTTAGTATTTTTTCGTTTTTATTGTGTATTTAGTGAGTATTATTAATTTGCTATTTTTTACCACTTATTTGCTGTGTATCAACAAATATACAAAAAATACAGAGAATATACACAGCAATTCAGATCTTTCTCTACATTCGGACTGCATACATAATAATTTCTCCCAATATTGACAGCCTAACTGCAAACAACTCGTACTTGGGGCCTAATAAATATGATGGTCGAGGCCATCGTGATTCATGCTTTAATTTTCTTTTTAACTTTAGAAACTTTTAATAAAACCACTAATCAAACGCCACGACGTTCCCACGGCGTTTTTCTTTATATATATGTATGAAGGAGAAGCGTAGTTTTTGGTGAAAATCCCGAGTATCGCGCAACAGAGATAATTTTCCCGACAGACGCGGGATAAACTTATTGCCTTAAGCGTAGATTTTTCTTGATAGGTTTCGGAAGGTAATTTGATTTGGAAGGTGACAGGAATATTTCCTCTCCCAAATCAAACCACCCCGCAAGGCCGTAATTTCTATAATCATTCGGCTTTTTTACGTTTCTCGCATGATCGGTTCTCAGTGTCACAGAAGACAGAAGACAGAAGACAGAAGACAGAAGGAAGGGTCCACCATTCCGCGGAAGTTCTATAACTTTTAAATTTCGCCAGGGTGGCTCCGAGCCGTGAAAAGATTGAAATATAACCGTCGCGCCACCATTTGCAAGCTCTCAACGGAATACTGTTTGATCAGCAGTGTTGGCCGAAATTCCACCGTTATTCGTAGGATTTCGGCTGGAGATTAGCGGGGAATCGGGAATGAAACATGGAAAATACGAGCTCGGACGGACTCTGGGAGAAGGGAATTTCGGGAAAGTGAAATTTGCTAGGAGGCTCGACAATGGCGAAGCATTCGCTGTCAAGATCCTCGATCGAAAGCGGATCCTCGATCTCAAAATCGACGAACAGGTAAGCATTTACGGGCTTCTCTTGTATGTTTTTTCTTCCCATCCTTTGTTTGTTCTAGCAAGAAATTTTAGGGCCAATATGGATTGGGGAATGCATTGATCTTTATTTATTTATTAACGGTCCAGATAAAGAGGGAAATCGCGACGCTGAAGCTTTTGAAGCACCCTAACGTCGTTCGACTCGTTGAGGTACTTTCCCCCATTCTCGATTCGCTTGTTTTTCATCACTTCCGATTTCCTTGTTTCTCTTTGGATTATTTATTTTATTGACAAATGTATTTTTTCACACCTTTCTATCGCGACGCTGAAGCTTTTGATACATCCTAATCAGGGCGGGGATTACCTTGCTATCTGCTAAGGTAAACTGCATAGAACAAATGCAGTTGTAGCAGAGGTTTGAAAAAAAATTTAATTTGGATATGCTACCTAAAATATAGGAATATGAAATATTCAGGTTCAACTTATCATAGATCGTTCTCAGGAGAGGGCGAGATTTCTCGGCCCAAACAATTTTTTTGCACTGAATCGGAGAAATTGAGGTGCTATTACGCTTGTTTCGGTCTATTAAGTTTCGAGTACAAAAAGTCAGTGAATGGATAGAAATTGTCTTAGACAATTTGTCACCGTTTACTCTCCCATGTTCTATCTCTATCTCATTTAGTGCTAGTTCATTTAAATATTTTCTTGGCCATGAATTTCACATCATATCATTTTTGTTCTTAATATAAAAATTTTTTTAAGGTTAAACAGTTCCCACATAAAAATTTTGTAATAAGAACGGAAATAAATTTTAAACATAAACATGACGTGTAAATAGGTTACGGGGATGTAACGTAAACATTGCTTGTCAACATTGCTTAATTTCTTCATTGGGTTGGATGGTAGATGATTGACTAAGATTTTAAAATAGAACTTGTACAAATGAAGATTTTTATTATTGGGTCCCATTGGAGAGTTTTGTCCAATAAAATACTGCCATTTGGTGTAAGCACAATTGCTAGACCAGCAGCCGAAGCCAACTTCTGTTATGCACTGCGTGATCGCCTCCTTTTCGGCGATCTTCTTACATTTTAATGCAAACAAATTATACATTAATTTTTTATTTCCCTTCTGTAAGTCATCCAAAATTTTATAAATTAGGTTCGAAAACTTTAGCTACATATAGGTTTCGTTAGAGATGATTTTCTTATTGATTTTTAAAGCAGCTTTTTTATATAAATTTTAAAAATTTTATGCTGAAAAGCTTCTTTAAGATGTAATAAAAAAATCACCACAAATGAAATCATAATTTAAAAAATTTCACTTTCACGTAATAGTTTTGTTTGAAACCATTAGTCTTTTTTCCTCTCATTGTCATATATTGCTATTATGCATTCATTGCCACTCCAGAAAGCCATCATTTTCATTACTAAAATTATCAGCCTTTGTTACGACATATTGTCTTCTTATACAAAAACTTTTTTCTTGTATGTTTGCTATGGATCATAATTTTTTTTTTCTTTTTGTCCTAATAATGGCAGGTCTCTGCAAGCAAAACCAGAATCTATATGGTACTTGAATACGTCAATGGTGGCGAGTTATTTGATAAAATAGTAATGTTGTTTAACTTTCTTTTTTATTTCCAATAATTTAGTTGTACTTTATGCTTAATTGTCATGTGTAGCAAATTGTCATTAATAATGAAGTATGTATTTTCTTGTTGGCATATTTTGAAGGCAACAAAAGGGAGGCTATCAGAGCAGGTTGGCCGTAAGCTTTTTCAGCAATTGATTGATGCAATAAGCTACTGTCATGATAGGGGAGTTTATCATAGAGACTTAAAGGTAGTGATCAGCATTTCTGGAGCATAACCATACCTTATGAACTATCCGATCCATTAGGTTGGCATGTTTGGAAGTTTTTGCAATTGAGAAACTTACTGCATGTATGGATTCTAGGACAAACAAAGCATAAGCAGTTGAATACTTGAAGCATTTACATTGAACTAAATTTATCGATTATCCTAAGATTCACCAGTAGTTGTTCAACCCTCTGTTAGTTATTTAATTTAAATGAGTTACGTAGTTTATAGCTACTAATGATCTGAATCATTGATATAATAGCAACAACAACATCAGGCCTTTATCTCATTTCTTGGGGTCAGCTACTAATGATTTGAATCATTGATGGTTAAACAAATTGTTTTTATCACAAAATTGTGAATCAAATGGATAAAGATTATCAGCAGCTTACGAAGCTATTAGATTATTATTCGCATTAACTTTTGTTTGAAAAGTCTCCATCTGAAGTCAATTTTTCTATTATTGGTATTTTTTTTGCCCGTCATTCTTATTTTTTTCTCCAATGTCTTGTTGCAGCCTGAAAACGTTCTTATTGATGCAAATGGAAAAATTAAGATTTCTGACTTTGGACTTAGTGCTTTATCCCAACATCTTGGGGTATGTGGTATAAGAAATCATGTCAGCTACTATTTAACATGATAATGGTTAAATATTTATTGTTTTCATTTCCGATATTAGAATGATGGGCTGTTGCACACGACTTGTGGAAGTCCGAATTACATTGCTCCTGAGGTGACATTTTGAAATTTTGTCTTACGCGGTACAGATTTGATTGGGATCCTTATTGAAAATTAAGCTGAAATACCTTTTTTGGCATTTTCATCAGGTCATTGCCAACAGAGGTTATGATGGTGCCTTGTCAGATATCTGGTCTTGTGGTGTAATCCTTTATATTATTCTTGCCGGAGAGCTTCCATTTGATGACCGGAATCTTGCAGTTCTTTATCAAAAGGTTTTGCTAAAGAGATTTGAAGGCTTATGTGAATTGTTAAGCTCTTAAATAGTAAAAACTGCTACCAGTACAGCAGACCCTGCTAGTTAATGTTTCATGTTGGTGAATGCTTTTTGATGCCAAACTCGAGTTGTCCGTTAAATAAAACAACGTTATTTGTTGCAGATTATTAAGGGAGATACCCAGATCCCCAAATGCCTTTCACAGGGTGCTCAAAATATGCTGAGGAGGATTCTAGATCCGAATCCTAGATCTCGGATAAATGTTTCTCAAATAAAGGAAGATGTTTGGTTTAAGCAAGATTATACTCCGACTGTTCCTTATGATGATGACTCATACCCAGATGATGAATCCCTCTCACTAAAAGTGGTAATTGCTGTATGATTTAAACTGTTATGTATCATTGAAGCAGTTATATCTAAAAGCTAAAACTACTGCAAACTATTTCAGTCCAATGATGCAGATGAGCATAGAAGCATACCTACACAAATCAATGCGTTTGAGCTCATAGGAATGTCTTCGTGTCTTGATCTTTCAGGCTTTTTCGAGAAAGAGGTAAGGCCCAAACTACAAGCTTATCCTACTTTAGTATTTCCAATTGTGCCCATTCTATTGACAAAATATGGACATATGAAGGTGGCTTCAAGAAAAATGCTAAAATGTGGATTTCCAAGCAAACATTGCTAAAATTACAACAGTTAACTTTTACATTGACAATAACAGGACGTCTCTGAAAGGAAAATCAGATTCACATCAAACTATTCCCCCAAAACATTGTTTGAGAAGATCGATGAAATTATTACTGAAATGGGTTTCCAAGTTCAAAGTGGAAACCGAAAGGTTAGTATTATTTCTTTAGGAACTTAGACGGTTCATGAACTATGAAATAATTTATGGCCTAGTTATATATCTGGCATAAATATCCAGTAGCTGCTATAATCAACTTTATCAAATTATTTTTTAGGCATTGTACAACATTTGTTTCCACACTAGTTTTTTTTTTCTTTTGTATATCCGATACATTGCTCTAGTTAATAAACATGACATGGTGAAGTTGCATACATTTATGTACTACCTGCTGTTGCAGATCATGCGGCAAACTAGAGTGTTTACCACCTCAAGGAGCCCATGTTCTGTTTCTGTAGCTGCTGAGGTGAGTTCTTTATAAAAGCACATAGTGCAAAAACTTACCATCTTTTCCTAAATAGCTTTATGTTCCTATTCAGGTATTTGAGCTCAGCAAATCCCTTTACGTTGTGGAACTACGGAAAGAATACGGTGATTCTACTTTGTATAGAAAGGCAAGTTCTCGTTGCAATGATTTCGAATTTTGATTTTCTATCTATGCTAATTATTCATTCAAGTTGTTTGTACAGGGTATTCTCATATTTCATAAAATAATAATAATTATTATTATAATAATGATAATGTTAAATGATAAAGAAGGGTATGCTAATATAAAGTTGTACTGATTTGATAAGTCATTTGCCGCTTATGTTTGCAGTTATGCTCAAAGATAACAGATGAGTTAGGTCTCTATAAAAGCGAACCACTTTCGAAGACTCCATCACTGCTGTCATAGTTCAATCAACATAAAGGAAATAGGTCTCTCAGTGCTGTGTAAATATTTAGTCGGTACCGTCCAGGTTGCAGGATTAAGAATAATAATTCTTTATGCTCTTAGTTATTAGTTTAGATTGTTACAATTGTAAATTATTTGCATATCTTACAAAAGGGTGCTGTATTTATAATTTAGAAAATAAAAGTTCAATGTAAAAAATTTCGTGTTTAATAGAAGTGCGCATTTCTTTCTCTTCTACTGATATTTTCTTTGTAACGTTAATCAGAAGTAAAATATCATGTTGGATTCCAATCAAAAACAGATGCTTTGAAGTTTGGATGAATGCAGTTTGACACACTCCTTCAAAACCTTTTTTTTTTTTTTAATTTTCTTTTACTGCAATTCAGAATTTGGTGGTGGCTTGGCTGGGGAAATCAAGGATTTTGATTCATAATCTTCCAATATGAATTAACTTCCAATGCTTGTCACAATTATGCCATGTTCCGTCACATTGATAGTGAACGCCAAGTGGGGGACAGCGTTATTATTGTTCATGGTTCGATTAAGCCACACATGCGGGCCCTGCGTTTCTGTTGATTTGTGCATAGCACTTCAATTTTCGTTTATAATGCTCCCAGGCATAAGGAAAAAAAGTATAAATGACTAAAGCATCCACAAACTAGACGATTCTTACAGCCCACAACCAGCATTCTAGAGTCACTGAAGAAGTTCGTCGTTGTTTTCTTCATTACCTGCAAACAAGAAACCAAGAACAGGGAAGAACAAAGGTTGAGCTCAATGGAAAAGTGTTTCATTACTTGTATTGTTTCAACTACAGTGACCCTATTATATAGAGAGCTAAAGGGTACACGTGTATGATAGAGATAGGCAAAGAGTAGTGCTGTTAGCACATGGGTAGTTGTAATCAGAGAATATGCTCTAGTTAGTGGAGGTTGTTGCTAATACGTCCCCACACAGTGACGGGTCCGGCCGGACCGTCATTTTGGAACGAAGGAGTTGAAACCGCTTTGTAGAGAGAGGTTTTGTCAAGATATCGGCCGTTTGATCTGCCGTGCTTACAGGAATCAGCTGGATTCGGGAGGCTTGAATGTGATCACGAATGAAGTGTTGATCTATCTCAATGTGTTTTGTTCGTGCGTGAAACACAGGGTTGTGGGCGAGTGCGATGGCAGACATATTATCACAGTAGATTGGAGTTGGTTGTTCGACTAAGCTGTGGAAGTCACGGAACAGTTGCCTAAGCCATAGGATGTCAGCGGTGGCCTGGGCGATGGCACGGTACTCAGCTTCAGTGAAGGAACAGGCCACGGTCTGTTGTTTCTTGGCGCTCCAAGAAATAAGAGTCGCTCCGAGGAAGGCACAATACCCATATGTGGATTTTTGAGTGGCTTGTTGCTGTCCCAATCTACGTCGGTCATGGTGTTGAGGTGCAAGGTTCCTGGTAGAATGGGAAGACCGAAATGAACTGTTCCCTGGATGTATCGCAGCAGATGTCGGAGTTGATGAAAGTGTTGTTGCTGCGGGTCATGCATATGTTGGCAAAGGACGTTCACCGCGTAGACAATGTCTGGCATGGTGATTGTGAGATATTGAAGAGAGCCGGTTATCTGCTTATAGATGAGAGGATTGTGGAGAATCGGATCGGAGAATTGAGTAACCGGAGTTTTTGCAAAGCTAGGATTTGAAATTGGTTTACAGGAAGCTTTTCCAGCTTGAAGAAGGATGGATTTGGCGTATTGAGCTTGAGACAGAAAGTATGAATTTGAGTGGGTTTGTATGTTGATGCCAAGGAAGTTGTGAGCAAGCCCAAGATATTTCATGGTGAATTTTTGGCTGATTTGAGTGATGAAGTGAGAGATGGCTTGAGAGTTGTTTCCAGTTAGGAGAATGTCGTCGACGTAGATGAGTAGATATATGTGAATGGATCCTTGAGTTAGGATGAGAAGTGAGTTGTCGGATTGACTGTGATGACATCCAAGGGAAAGAAGGTGGCCGAAGAATGTATTAAACCATTGGCGAGGGGCTTGCTTGAGGCCATATATGGCTTTCTTGAGTAGGCACACGTGATGCAGATGAAGAATATCTTCAAAGCCTTTTGGTTGTGCCATGTATACGGTTTCATGAAGGTCTCCGTGGAGGAAAGCATTTGCTACGTCCAATTGATGGATAGGCCATTGGTGATGGAGAGCCACGGTGAGTAAGACTCTAATGGTAGGCATTTTGGCCATGGGACTGAAGGTTTCGTTATAATCGAGTCCGTGCTCTTAGCATTGGCCTTGAGCAACAAGCCTGGCCTTATATTTAGCAATGGTGCCATTGGAATGATGTTTGGTTCGATAAGTCCTGCGGCATCCTAGGATGGTTTGTTTGGGAGGTGGTGGTACAAGGATCCACGTTCCTTGCTATTGTAATGCCAAGAATTCTGATGACATAGCTTCCCTCCAATGATATGATTTGCTGGCCTCAGTGAAGGAGGTGGGATCGGAAGGGATTGAAGAATCCTTAGCACTGAGTTGATGAAACAGATTGAGAAGCTGTTTGGGTTTCAGGTTTCCAGTTTGAGCATGGGTGATCATTTGATGTTGTTTGGGAGGTAGTGGTGGAGAATAGGGGAGTCCCTGCTTGGGTGAGGATAGAGGTTCATCTGATATATGGTGGACAGAATGGGACTATTGGGACTATTGTGTAGGATGTGAAGGTATGGTGGAAGTTTGTAGAGTAGATATTGGGACAAGTAGAGATGGATGTAGTGATTCTATGGAGTAGTGATCGGTGGATTGGGTGGAGGAGGTTGCTGAGAGGCTTGGAAAGGTGTCTTCATCGAAGGTGATATGGCGCGAGATGATGATCTTGTTGTTTGATACATCCAGTCATTTATATCCTTTATATGCATCGTGGTAGCCTAGGAATATGCACAAGCTTGCCCGAGGAGCTAATTTGTGCCTTTTGGAGGGTGGAAGCCACGGGTAGCAGGCGCAGCCAAAGGTTTTTAAGTGGGAGTAGTCGGGTTTTTGGTTGTACAGCTGTAGCAGAGGTGTTTGAAGATTGAGAACCGATGTGGGTAATCTATTAATGAGATGGACTGCAGTAATTGTAGCATCTGGCCAGAATTGGTAAGGTAATTTGGCTGTATGCAATAGTGTTCGTGTTGTTTCTAGTATGTGGCAGTTCTTGCTCTCAACTAGGCCATTTTGCTCAGGGGTGTATGGGCATGATACTTGATGCCTGATTCCATGCTTTTGGAGATAGAGAGACAGATCTGTGTTTACAAATTCGGTGCCACCATCGGTTTGAAGACATTTAACCTTGAATGGAACTTGGTTTTCAATGAGTGTTTTGAAATTGATGTTGATTTTGGTTGTCTCAGATTTAACACGTAATAAGTATATCCAAGTAAATCGAGAATACTCATCAACAATTAGTAGATAATATTTATAACCTTGATTTGAACTGGTGGGAGCCGGTCCCCATACATCAAGGTGAATAACAGCAAGCGGAGTGCTAGTAGAAGATGATGAAAGCGGAAAAGCTAGTCTATGGCTCTTAGAGGCCTTACAAACTTGACAGACTAAACTAGGTACATAAATGTGTAATTCTTTGTTTTGAGTTGATATGGTATGGAGAATTTGACTATTTGGATGACCCAGGCGATTGTGCCATCGGTTGGATGAGGATGTGCTGGTGGCAAATGCGGAAGGTTGTGGAGCTGAAGCTGGATTATTAATGGTGTACAAACCATTGCGACATGGTCCCCAGAGAAGAGTGGCTTTGGTCTTCCGATCCTTGATGGAGAAACCAGATTGTGAGAAGGAAATAGATACATAAGATTGGAAATAGATAAAAGATTGTGAGCAAGCTTTGGAACATGATAGATATTTGAAAGAAGGAGCTTACCATTTCGAGTGGGTAAGATATTGGGTCCAGAGTTTGCTATTTGGAGATTTTGTCCATTGCCAACTGTTATGCTGTCCATGCCTTGATATGGAGTGTGTGTCTGAAGGTTTTCCACGGAGTTCGTGAAATGAGATGAAGCGCCTGAGTCAATGTAACAGTCTTGTGTTGGTTGAGTAGTGTCGGCTACAAGAGCTTTGGTTGGAGTCGGTGGTGGTGCCGGAGTGCAGTTGGCGTTCATCCTGTGCCAGCATTGAACGGTGGAGTGTCCTCTTTTGTTGCATATCTGGCAAACAATGGGAGAAGACGAAGCAGAGCGTCCTCCAGAATACTGGTAACTATGTGATCTGCCTCTGCCTCGGCGACCACGACCACGGGAGGTAAATAGAGCTGTATTGACGTCGGTTGGAGGTAGAGCTTTGGATGAGTCTGCTACGAGAGTTATTTCCTCTGTGAGCAAATATGAGTAGAGTTCATCCAGGCTTATAGGACCTCTCTTCGTGCGAATCGCCATTTTGAAGGCCTGGTATAAGGGAGGCAGGCCGTTGAGTGTGTATAACACAATGTCTTCAGAGTCGATGGATGAGCCTGCGGCGGCAATGTTATCGACCAGAGATTTGATGGAGGTGAGATATTGAGCCATGGAGAGATTCTTCATGGAGATATTATGCAACTCATTTTTCAAGTGTATGACTCTGGATCGATTTGAGGCTTGAAGCCGCTGTTCCAGAGTGTGCCAAATGTCGGAGCACGCATCTAGGTGGAGAACGTAAGGTAGAATGGAGTGGGAAATGGTTGAGCAAAGTGCAGCTGCAAAGTTTTGATCTACAAACTGCCATTGGAGGTAAGGGGGGTTGGGGAGTTAACTGCCGTCAGCCTGAAGAAGTAGTCGAGACGGTTGAAGGGTTGAGGTATCAATGTGCTTGTTAAATCCATTCGCTCGCAGGAGCTTAAGAATTTGGGACTTCCAAATAGGATAGTTGTCGCTGGTAAGGGATGCCGGCACAATGGTTTTGATATGAGACAAAACCAGTTTAAGCGATGATGGTATGGTTGGCTGGTCGGTGAGACTTATGGATGTCTGGTTGTTGGTTTGTGAGGAAGAAGACTGTGACATGGTGGTAGCTACTGAGGAGAGATGTCCTCAGACCCGCTCTGATACCATGAAGAAGTTCGTCGTTGTCTTCTTCATTACCTGCAAACAAGAAACCAAGAACAGGGAAGAACAGAGGTTGAGCTCAATAGAAAAGTGTTTCATTACTTGTATTGTTTCAACTATAGTGACCCTATTATATAGAGAGCTAAATGGTACACATGTATGATAGAGATAGGCAAAGAGTAGTGCTGTTAGCACATGGGTAGTTGTAATCAGAGAATATGCTCTAGTTAGTGGAGGCTGTTGCTAGTAGTCACCCGCCTAGTATATGTTTGTGGTCAATTGCTTCACTCTAATTTGCTTGTAGGAGCAGCCAATATATTTTCTTGCCAAATTCGCATTTAGGAGCAGTCAATATATTTGTTCCCTATTGAAATCGCTTTCTTTATTAGCAACTAAATATTTTTTAAATATATATAATACACTAGAAGCTTGATGCGTTGTAGAAATTTACAATTACGGGATTGCATATCTCTAGAATATGATTATTGTAAATAGACTTCATTTACGAATGCTTTTCTGTAGCTTCATTTTCTAAAAGATAAATGATCTTATAGCTTATTGATCATAGGCAATATGATTGCAATGCAATCTCTCTCTATCTCTATCTCTATCTATCTATCTTAATAACATTATTCCTTAAATTGTAAGAGATTTTGTGCCGCTATAAAAGACTTTGACCTTAATAAGTTAATATAGTTTAATAGTACTTACTGGTTTATATCCATACAGCCCTATGTTGATAGCACACAAGTATTTAAATAAGTTTATGTAAAAAAAAAAGTTTATGTTAAAAAGAATGACTATGGGGATCATGTAGCTAAAGTGGCACTCACATGAAGGAATCACAGCCCTACATAGCAGGCTTCACTTTTCCATTTTTATGGAAGATTGATCTTTTAAGAAGTTTAATTGATACATTTCCCCTTGAAGATTAGAGGCTTTACTCAATAATTTCTCAAAGGTTTTAATTTTGAACCCTTTTAATGAAAAAACAATTAGACCATGTATATTCTTTAAAAGGATCTCTATAGAATGTTGCTCCTAGAGTTGAGGTTCACATTTCATGCTAATATTTTCCCATCTTAAGATATACTCAACTAGTCTTTCATATGTTTTCTACTTTTCTACTACCAAATCTCCTATTGTGACATGGTGACGTGCTCTAGTAAACATTTTATCAACATTTGCTCAAATTTTGTGAAGGTGTGTACTGAACCGTTGGGTATTTCAGCGTACCATTCAAAGGCTATACTAAACAGACTACTTACAAATTGTCTAAATAGTAAAGCATCACTACCTCCTACATTTCAACAACTAGGCCTAAAATGTGCTAATGGTTTCTTTGAATTTTTGGTTCTATTAAAGTTTTTGAATGAGAGTGGCATGAATCCTTTGGAATAAGGAACTAAATCATATTCATTCGGATAGGGTTTATTCCTTAGAATAGACGAAATACTCTTAGACTAAGCTAGATCCTCTTTAACTTATTATTTTATTATTTGTTTAATGTCTACTATTTGAACTATTTCCTTCTCAGATTTTACAACCTCAATTTTATTTTCTTTCACTACCTCTTTAAGGTTACTGCAATATTACACACTTTCTGTTGGAATTAATCTATTTGAGCTTTAGCAGAAGGGACTTCATTGCTTTGCAGAGTGGGTGTAACAGGCCATTTACTCTTCCATTTTCTTTTCGAATTTACCTATTTTCTCACCTTTTTGAATTAGTTAATCTAAAAGACTGCTAGTCAAACTGGGTTTATATTCTTCATCTTCTTCCTCTTCTTCAATATTCGAAGAACTTATTTTTGCTTTCTTCTTCTCTTTTTGAATAGTCGATCGAGTATCCAACTTGAATATACTTTTAGTCATCTCTTCATTTAAGCAATTCAAAGATGTTATCTCATCATCTTCTTCAAATCTTATTTATATTTTCCTTTAGATGATTTATCATATCTTTAATGGATTTCCTCGACTTATTGTGTGGTTGAACTAGGATACACTCTTTAGAAGAAGACTCTATGTGGGCTCCAAAAATTCATCCTCGGCCTCCACATTGCTTTTCGGGGGAGTTTTAATGGATTAAGTTTCAGGGTAAATTTTTAGAAGGCATATTAGGATTGTAGATAAAACACACCTAGAGATTTTGCCCTCATTTTACGAGGAGTTTATGATCTGAGTTATGGTTTCCTATAGGCGCAAGCCCCTATAGTTAATTACCCTTCCCGATCATAAGAGAGAACTTTAGATTAAGGCTAGTCGTAGATACACAATATCCGACATATAGTAGCAGCATGGGTTTGGATATTTAAAAAGTTTTATATTTAACATTGAAATTTCACCGTCTTACACTTAATGAGGATGGTGGGTGGAGTTATGTTGAACCTGATCAAGATCCCATGGTTCCATCGTCCTGGGCCATTGTGGTCCCTGGTCTATTTAGTCAAAGGAGGTAGTCAACCTAACCTGATAGAAAGATCCATGTCAGTAGCCATGGGTAGCGTCGTTCAAGGGTACCTTATAGATCTAGCGTGGATGTTTGTCTAAGGGGATAAATTTAAATTCACCTTAGCTGATAGAGGGCTTTGTGCCCTATAGATTAAATCCTATTAATTCATTGCTCAACAATTTAATGCGATTGGGGAACATACGGGCGTTGACCATGACCGTAATATAGTTGTGCCATTTCGTGGCAAATCACCAGGTTTAGAGGGTCCCGATCATAACTGTTTACCTGTAGTGCCACTTGATGACAAAACCATAGGTGTGGTGATATTTGATGGAGAAACCACCGATTAAAGGATAAGTGCCACATCCTTACTAGCAAAAGATAGATTGAGAATGGATCTTAGTGATATTCTCGACTATAGTTAGCTCTTCGTGAGCTGAAGTTTCCAGATTTGTCCACCTCGGCAAACTTTTGTGGAGGGTGGATTTGTATTTTGTATTAAGTATTTGTTGACTTAATTTTAATTATAAATATGTTAAGTTTTGGTATTTTCAAAATTTTGAATTTTATGTGCTTTTGAGGGCATTTTAAAATATTTGATCACATCCGGTTGAGATTTATATTCAACACGACCATCATCAGGGAGTTAATGGACAATTATATAT
Organism: Dendrobium nobile; assembly: GCA_022539455.1. NCBI lineage: Eukaryota > Viridiplantae > Streptophyta > Magnoliopsida > Asparagales > Orchidaceae > Dendrobium > Dendrobium nobile. The sequence continues at coordinate 32,826,354 of CM039736.1, forward strand.
TGATTAGACCTTGTCGACTCTATCTACTGGTCGACAAAGGATCGGGTCCATAGGCCTTATGTTTTTGTTGATCAATTTCTTTTGTTATAGACCTTGAAGGCTTTATATTAATGTATAAAATAAATATTCCGGTCGACACTTTGACCGTATATCTATTTGATAATACGAGCTGTGTGGACTCTATCTATCCATATAGAGGGATCGAGCTCAAATTATGGTTCATTTATTAACTTGCACAACATCCCTAAATATTATGTGTGTACCCATAACACAGTCGTCGGGGCCCATATGGGTATATAATTGCATGTGCATTTTTGTGTATATGTGTATACAAATTATAGTGCATATTGTGGGGGCATTCTAAAATATTTACATACGGTCTAGATGGGTGTTCAGCTGCATAAGTGACTATTGTTGCTGAATGCACGTGGCTTTATTTTAGGATTTATTGACACCTTATATCTTCTTGTACGAAGGTTGCAGATCTAATGGTGTGCAATCACGCTCAAGTAGCTCGTGAATTTTACTATTGATTCTCTGCTTTTAATTATAGGTGAATCATTTTTTTGTCGCTCGACTGCCACTAGGTACTTTGTTGTTCTGATGTAGACTCCCTTTTCTCATTAATCGAGAGATTAGATCTGCAAATCAAAGCCTTTGTTTGGATTAGATAAACACATTTAAATGACATGAGGTTGTTTTGTGATAGATGATGTATCACAAGCTGCTGAGACCAAAGGCTCATTTTGTCCATCATTATATTAGTTTATCCTTGATTCACATTGAAGGTGAGGCATTGAGTTGAGGGACATGATATTTGGGTCTTCATTTGAATGGCACTGTATATTTCTGGGAGCTTTGGTACTTCTAAGGAGATAGTAGAATGAGATGTTTTATCTCTCTTCTCTTTTTTCTTTTTCTTTAACCGCTCAGTCTTTAACTCTCTTTAGTGCGTCAAGTTATTTTTATACCCAATATACTCACAACATCTCAATCACTGTTAATGTAGGTGTTGTATGTACTTCTGTTCACAAGGTATTCTTTGTACTTATAACATCTCAATCACCACTCTATAGGTATTATATATATTCATCATTTGTTTTTAGACGTTAATTGTATGTAGATTTGTATGCTCATCTCCATGCTAACAATGACTGTTGCATGTTATTCACTACAGGCACATATCTCCAATAGATGTTTGTAGGTGTTGTATGTACTTATGTCCACATGGGATTTGTTATACTTGTTATATGCCCATTTTTGTTATGCATAAGTATCATATCAATTATCACTGCTTATAGGGAATGCTCATGTTCACTATAATCTCCTAGGCATACTTATAGGAGAGTCAGTTTACTTGCATCATATCTACCTTCACCATTCACAAGTCAATGTTGATTATACTTATTTGTAGTGATGGGTCTTTCACTAATTGTCAATGTCTCCGTTTCAATCTATCGGTGTTGTTTCTTATGTTGGGGATTTCATTATTTCATGTGGGAGACACTTATGCATTATGAAACTTGCTATTATTATTTGCAAGTACAATACAATTTACCTTTAAAAACTATTTTAGGAGTCAATTGCATTCATGAGCATCATTCATTATGCATCTTATCTTATTTACTCACAGATTATGATGATTGATATTCATTTGTAATTGTTATAAACTGATCATCATTCACTATCTACAAGCATCAAGGTTATGTTCATCATGAGTCCCCTGCTTATGGTTTGATATTTATTTGAATAATCAAATTTATCATTTATCTTTTATATTTTGATGATTATTATGCATTTTTGTATTTAAGGTTCAGTTCCCTGCTGTTCAGTTCAAGTCCCTTGTTTGTTCACTTCAAAATCAATTCTCTACACGGTTGTTCAAGTTTTGTGCATTTCTGCTCAAGTATAAGTCCTCTATATTGGTGTTTAAGTGAATTATTATTATTAATGTCTTGTGTACTTCAATATAAATTTTGATTGCAACCTAGTATATCTCCCCTTTGGGGGAAATACGGGGAGTCATAGCCTTCCCGCCATGTCAAGATAGACGTGTATAATCGGTGTCTAATGACACCACAAACGTAGTCTTCAATTCCATCATGCCAAGAAAGGCATGCATGGGTCTTTAGAGTTACCTCCTTAAAATGTATAGTGATTTCCCCATGCACGAGTACTTATATTTTGCTCCACCGTGCTAAGAAAAGATCGCACAAGGCTTGCTTGCCTCACCATAAGCATCTCACCAAGTTTCCTCCCACCATGCTAAGAAAAGCGTGCATAGGGGGTCCCTCAACGAGCTCCAAATGTTGAAAATAGGACTTTAGGGGGATTACCGCCTCACCATGAGTACTGAAACAAACTTTCTCCCATCGTGCTAAGAAAAGTACGCATGGGTAGTTGTTCGCCACACTATAAGCGTCGAGGATATGGTTTGTACCTTTATACATGCATAGAAGTCGTCGGCGATGGGGCATACACATTTGACTTATTATTAAATATTAATTAACAATTGTTAGTTATCTATAAAATATAACTAATTATATTTAATTTAATATTAATTATAAATCAATTGGATTTAATTTATAATCAATTATATTTAATAAATAATTAATTATATTGAATTTAAAATTAGTTATAAATCAGTTAGATTAAATTTATAATTAATTAAAAATTAATCATAATTAATTATATTTAATCTATTATTAATTCTATTTAATATAAATTAATTATAATTAATTTATAATTAATTTGAAATTAATCATAATTAATTCTACTTAATATATAATTAATTATATTTATTTTAAAATTAATTATAAATACATTTAATTTAATTAATTAAAAACTAATCATAATTAATTTAAAATGAATTATAAATCAAATATTTAAATTTATAATTAATTTTAAAATAATCATAATTTATTTTTATTATTAATTATATTTAATCTAAAATTAATTATAAATAAATTATGTCTAATTGATAATTAATTATAAATAAATTATAATTAATTTTATTACAGCATAATTAATGAAGGATTTGATGTGGATTTACAAAAGATTTAAGCATAATTTGTATAAATAGGATTTAAGAGGATTTAGGTAGGACTAGGGAGCTGTTAAATCTCATATATAGATAAATCCCTCTATTTCCCTCTATTAGTCGCAAGGGTTTACGTAATCTAGCAGAAGAAGTGTGCGGGATGGGAGAAATCGCCTTTATAGTGAGTGAACTCCCGTCTTTACTTCTGCTCAAAATGTCCTAACTTCTAATTCTACAGGAAGGAACATCGTCGAAGGAGCAAAGTCGAACAACAACGAAGGGGATGAAGAAGCATGTGGCCGGTAGAAGGAAAAGAGTTACTTCATAGTAAGAGAACTCGCATTGTTGCTTCTGATCAAACGTCTTAACTTCTGACTTGACTGGAAGGGAGCGCTATCAAAGGGGAAAAGTCGATCAATGACGAAGGATCCAAAGTTGAACAACAATAAAGGAAGCAAAGAATACTAGGGGTTTATGGCTAGGGAGGAGATTGAGATAGAGAATTGGAGATCGAAGGAGGTATGTGAGGTCTGCGAGGCTTTTAGTTGTGAGGTTTATGAGTGGGAAGAAGGGAAGATCATCTCGAAGGCATTGCTCCTTCAACCATTTAACGATGGGGTGGAGATGTGCAAAGAGTGGCAAGATCAGTATCAACGTGCATAGGACATCCGGGTGCTGGATCTTTGCAAATTAGGCACAAATTCAGCATGTTGTGTTTGACGTTGAACTATTCGAACATGTATGCCTTTTTTTTTTCAATATACGGGTCAATAATTGCCCTCTAACAAATAAGGTATGCGTCTAGAGTGAACCATGTTTGTTGTATGTTGATCGACTCTGTGAATATCTAGATTTTTATTTTTAGATGTCACGATGGGGCTTTTATTTAGCAGATCTCGAAGAACTTATATGGATGTCATATTAATTTTCTTTCTCTATAAATATTTGGATGTATCCATAGACTGTTAACATATTATCTTCTATCAAATAGGGACCCGTATGATAATGATATAACACTTTGTACTTAGGTCCCTAGAGTATTCATCTGTAGATTGATGATAGTCGATAGTTGCTTTGTGCTTTACTGATTTGTTGAAGGACTTATAGGTTTCAAGTTGAATAGATAATACCATATGTAGGTAGCATTTTGATCCTCAACCGACCAAGAAGTCTTCAATCTTGGTTACTTGAGTTCATCATACTGGAAGAGTTAGGACTTAATAGCTCTTCATCATCCAGTTGCAGAAATGAGGTTTTGCTACTATGTCTTTTCTTATGGCTTATTGAGTAGATAGAGCGGCCAGTGAGTCAACCACATCTTGGCTTATTGAGTTCGACCTCATACGTCAGTTCAGGCTTTAGACTTGAGCTATGGAGAAATGCACTCTCAAAAATGATTTTGCTGAAGCTTGCAGGTTTGAAATCAACCTTTATGGTTGTAGATTTCAGAGCCTACCACATATGGTAGCTATGTTGATTGGAAATACAATCATCCCAATGTAACTTTGACTCTTCGATCAATTGGGAAATTTTTGTGGACTACAACTACTAATGCTTGTCGAGTCAAATAAGCCTTCATGCTTCTTATAATACCTATTAATAGGTTGAAGTAATGGTGGTTCCACTATTGCTACCTTTCTTATGGCTAGTTGAGTAGACGGAGCTACCAACGATTGGACCACATCTTGGCTTATTGAGTTTGACCCCATACACCATTTGAACCTTAAGCTTCATGTTGCAGAAGAACTTATGCCATTGTCGCTCAATTTGCTGAAGCGCATGGCCGCAAAAGCCTTCTTTTCTGACCCTTGAAGTTTTGAGATATTGGAGAAGGCAATGTCATAGAAATTTTAGAGAATCACTAGAATATATTGAAACTAAAGTTAACATTTTTTTTTACATTCTTGAAGAACCTCTTATGTTAATTGATATTTCTGGACCTTTATTTTTGGATCTTGGCATGAATCACGATGTCAACCTAGATAAATATGAGAATCCCCTATCCTGTAGGAAGGGGTTAGATAGGTTTTTTATGTTTTCAAAATTTAAATATTTATTTAGAGATCTCATTGTGAAGCATGATGTCAACCCAAATAAATAATATAATTTCCCATATCTTGTAAGAGAGGATTAGATAGATTTTGCATTTTATAATTTTATATATCTATTCAGGGGTCTTGCCGTAAGGCATGATGTCAACCCGAATAAATATTAATATTTCACTTTGTCTCATAAAAGAGAACCATTTAATTTTTTTTATTTCATAATTTTAAATATTTATTTGGAGATTTTGGTAAGCGGTGCGATGTAAACTCAAGTAAATATTTAAAATATTCTTGTATTACAGGGAATTTTTTATGGTTTACTGGAAATATTTACTTGTACTTTAAGAAAATTTTAAGAATATGTGTATACATTGCCATATATATATATATATATATATATATATATATATATATATATATATATATATATATATATATATATATATATATATATATATATATATATATATATATATAACAATTCAACTATTACATGATACATTAAGTACAGAACTTTAGTCTTCGTGCAAAGTACTTCTTCAAATATCAATCGTTGATTATTAGCATGGGCCTTCAATCATTTAGATTGATGAGTTGATAAGCTCCTCCATATTACATCTTTTCAATGATGAAAGGTCCTTCCCAGTTGGATACAAATATTCCACCAATTTTTTAGTGCGGGATGATTTTCCGTCTCTACACTAGGACTATTCTCCTTCTTTAAATACATGGCGCCTCACCATTCAATCAAAGGACTTCATCATCCTTCCTTAGTAAATCCCTAAATTTTGTTGAGCTTGTAACTTGACTTCATCGAGTGCATCTAGCTCCTCCAATCTTAATCTAGCATTTTGCTCTTGAGTAAGCTCATTCTGGATAGCGGCCTGAAGATATGGTAATTCAACTTCTAGCGGCAACACTGCTTCAACTCCGAACAATAGTGATTAAGGAGTAGCTTTGGTTGGTATTTTGTAGGTTGTACGATACACTCGTAATGCCTCTGCCATCTTCGTAGGCCACTCTCTTTTGTTCTTGGTGAGAATCATTTTCAGTAATTTCACCAGCATTTTGTTGAAGGCTTTCACCATGCCATTTGCTCTTAGGTTACATATTGAAGAATATCGTCAAACAATTTTATACCGATCAACGAGCTTATAAATTTTAGTACTGTTGAAGGTTATGCCATTGTCTGAGATTATGCGACATGATATATTAAATCTATAGATAAAATTATGGGTAAAGAAATTTATCACATGCTTGAATGTGACTTATTTCAACGTAGATGTTTTTTCCCACTTAAAAAAAGTAGTCAGCCGCAGCCAAAAGGAAGCAGTGTCCTACTGATGATGGCAGATCTATCATCCCAATTACATCAGTACCCTAACATTTGAATAACCAGGATGTTATTGTAAGGTGTAGTTGATTTGGTAGATGATGTGCAAGAGGACCATGAATATGACATTCATGGCACCTCTTAGCATGATCGATATAATCCTTTGTCATTGTAGTCCAATAGTAATCCATTCTCTTAATTTTAGTCACCATTATGGGGGTGCATTAGTGTGCTCCACAAAGTCCTACATGAACTTCTTCTACTACTATATCAGCTTCTTTGGTCCTTAGGCACCTTAGCCCCATTTGATCAAAAGCAAGCTGATACAACGAGTTGCTGATAAATGCAATATTGCAATGCTCTCTTCTTGATTTGAGCATCTAATGTCTTGTCTACTGGTAGTTTTTTTTCTTTGAAGTAGTCAATAAAAGGCTATCTCCAGTCTTCTTCTTCTTCGATATCTATACAATACCATCATGATTTTGAAGCTTGGCTAATCTTATGTCTTCTCTTAGGTTCTTGGTGTTCTTTAAGTTGATCTTCAAGATTGACTGGTTAGGGAGGTTGAGGATCAACCGAAGTTATATCCTGCTGGCTTGAGCTTGGTACTCCCTCTACCTATGGGAGTTGTAATAGTGTTGGCTCTAAGACCCGATGACAGTGAACCATAATTATTATATGCCAGTCATTATCTATATTTTCCATTTCTTTAGTCAATTTGGCTAGGAAAACAGCTTTACTATTTTGGGCTTGGGGAACTTTAGCTAATTTGATAACTAGAATTTACTTCATAAGCTTAAGAACTTGCCGATGATAATAGGCCAAATTGAACTTGGTGATTTGGTAAACTTTGAGTACTTGATTTATAACAACATGGGTATCACCAAAGATTTGGAGATTTTTGATTCTAACATCGATCTCAATCTCCAGACCTATTATTAGAGATTCATACTCAGCCTTATTATTTATTTGTGGCTTAGTAAAGTTGAATGAGAATCTTACTATGCCTCTCTCAGGTCATTAAGATAATAGGATGTATTGTGAGAAAATCTGCTAACACATACCATTTTACTACCTTTTGCAGAACATATATGATACCAAATTATAGAAGTATTACTGCCCACCTAGCTTAATGAACTATCAATGCTGGTCTTATCATCAACAACTTTAACAGATCGATATTTGATATCAATTTGATTTAATGAGAGAGCATGTAGTGACAGTTTTTGGACTGCAAAAATTAGTGCCAAGCAGTGCTTCTCAATATGAGAATAATATATATCCACTCCAATCAAACTTCAACTGATATAGTATGACACATTCTCCTTACCTTCTTCATTATGTTGGGCTAATAATACTTTGAGAGACTTCTAGTACTGTCATCTACAGTATGAGAGGCTTTCATAGAATTGGCGTAACAAGAATAGGTGGGTTCAACAAGTATCTTTTGATACTATCAAATACTTCCTAGCACTCTACATCCCATGTGAAGCAAACATCTTTCTTCATCATCTTTGAAAATGGATGGCACCTACCCGAAAGATTTGATATGCATCATCAAATAAATGCCAGTTGTCCTAGTAAGGAATGAAATTTTTGAAGGTTCTTTGGAGGTGGCATCTCTATAATCACCATGATCTTGTTGGGGTCTATTCTGATTCCTCAATGATGGATAACATACCCAAAAAATTTTCTCGAGGAGACCTCAATGGAACACTTGAGAGGGTTCATTTTATGATCATATTTTTTGATCCTCTTGAGAACTGTCCTCAGGTCATTAAGGTGATCTTTTCAGTCCATGCTCTTGATGACCAGGTCATCTATATAACATTCTACCTTTTAATGAATCAGCTCATCAAATATGTGTGTCATCGCCTATTGATATGTGGCAGCAGCATTCCTCAGGCCGAAGGGCATGATAATGTAGCAAAATATGCCTATAGGTGTTTTAAATGATGTATGCTTTTCATCTTCATACACCATTTTAATTTATTTATATTTCAATGATCCGTCCATGAAGAAGAATATATCATAGGTTGATGTGCTATCAACTAGAAGTTCTGATACTAAGAGTAGAGAGTCATCTTTCAAACTTGCTTTATTAAGTTCCCTGAAGTAGATGCAGATACATATCTGACCATTCTTCTTTTTTTACAGGGACAATGTTGGCAATCTAGTTGTCATACTTTTCTTCACAAATGAAGCCTTCATCTCTAAGCTTCTTCATCTGTACAATCATCTTCTCCTCAATCTCTAATCTCATTCACCGTGGAGCTTGTTTGATGGGTGTTATATCCAGTTTAATGGCTGATATGTGAACTGTTATGTTAGTGGATAAGCCAGGCATCTCAGCATATGTCTTGGCAAATAAGTCTCTAATTTCATAAAGAAGCTTCTTTATTTCTTGAATATGCTCTTTGGGTAAATGAGCTTTAATGAAGTTTGGGTTAGGGTCTTCTTCAGTCCCCAAATTGATTTCTTTCAGTTCATTCATAGTGGTTACCTACCCACCATCTTTTAGCTCTTCTAGCATAGGCTTGGCTTCTATAGTCTGATTGTTTAAAAGATTAACTTTAAGGACCTCTTCTTCCCTATCATTATCATATTTAACTTTCCAATGTGTAATTGCTAGACAAATCTCTTTTCGGTGGTATTTTTATATGATGAATTTAATACCTATTTTTGCAAAAATATCATTCTTTCATAATGAGTGAGGATTTTTTTGATACTAGAGGCATAAGCAAAAATAAACTTATTATCTAGAGGAATGAGTATTACCTCACTTTTTTAAAATTCTTTGGATATTTCTGGTATTATACCAAGGAAACCTCATAGGTACTAATTCCTCGAAATTGACAAGCTTACATAACCAATCACAACTTCCTTCTTCTTCGGGCTTTCTAATTGAATAAAATAGACTAATTAGCCCAACCCTTTTTTCGGGGGGGAGGTATATAGAATGTTACTAGTTCTTTGACATTATGTGGCTTTGTGGAATAATTTCCTTGAAGTGTTTTAGGGGAACGCATATGATTATGAGCACACTATCTAAATGTGATAGGCCACCTATTCTTCTAGAGAATATTTCTTGCATCGTGTTCGTGTATACAGAGTCAAATTTATAATCATTATTTGATTATTCAACCTCCCTTATCGCTTTGGCCGTTGACCAGCATACCCTCTAGGATTTAGAAGAGATAGCATCACCTTTATCTATGCTAGTCCTTAGATGAGGCACATGTTTCCTTTCTTTAGGAATGACCAGTGCTTTCAATAGAGTCGACATTGCCTTCTTTCTCCCCACCTACTTTTTCTTGCCTTTTTATTTAGGTCTCTTTGCAATATTTGGATTCGATGCCTGAGCCTTGAGAGAGCTCGATAGCTTCAGCTTCTTCAGAGTGAAGTATTTGGCATCTTCATAGATTATTACTTCATGGACTGCAAAGGGCTGGATGTCACCATAGATTCTGAATTCTTTTCCATCTCTGAGAAACTTCTTACATTAATGTAGTGTTGACAGGATGATGCCATACTCTTGCAACCATGAGTGACCTAGAAGAGCCTTAAATGAGGTATCTAAATTAATTACATGAAATTTGACATATATATGAAGTTCTTCAAATATGAGGGAGAGCGTAAATAATCCCAGGGTCCTCTACCCCCTCTCATTGAATCCATATACAATTAACTTCTCTTGTCTAAGATGCTGCACATCGGGGCATAATGATCTCAATTCATTTAAGCTTATGAGATTTTTGGAGGACCCATGATTGATAATGATCTGACTGATCATCATACCATCACTTTCTAGCATAACATATAGAGGGAGGTTATAATCTACCATTTTGAGCATTAGATTATCCTCAATAAAGTGATTATTAGCTTATTTCAAGCTTGTATCACTTCTATCACATTATGTTCAAAATAATATGCCTTATATCTTTCAAGGTTTTTGAGATCTTGAATAAGAGTCTCTTGAATGTATTTAGACATTATGAGCGCATCATATATGCTAAGTTGTGCTGGGATTTTTCTCAAGCTAGATAAGATGTCATAATCTATCCCCTTAGTTGAAACCTATTTCTTCTTAGAGTCTTTAAGAATAATATCTTCATTGATGACTATATTCTTCTCAGTGTCTTTAATATGGACCCCCTTCTTCAATGGAGGTGGATGCATGTGACACATGTAATCACTTTAAATTTAGCACTAGCTTAGTAGGATACTTCCACCTTATACCTAAAACTCCTTCTAGTAATTTAAGCATTTTGGTTATCTTCTTGGAGATCACGGTCTCCCTTTGCTCTTTTTGAATAGGTTCTTCGATTGTTGTTTCTTCAGGTGGGGGTACAGAAAAGGATGTGACCACCCATGTGGATTTTTTTGGATGAATTAACATGTTATCTGATAATGTCAACTCTCCCCTTTTGTATTTCTTCTCTAGCCACTCTTTGAAGATGTCACAATCTTCAATTGGATGGTTGATTACCCGATGATATGGATAATAATTTGGGTTGCCATTATGTTTGGGCACTTTAAGAATTTTACGTTTTAGAATTCTAGACTGGCTTTGAGAGCTTGTCATAATAGTTTGGCGATAATTTTCCTCTTGAATGAATATTCTTTATTTATTTTCTCTTTGAGAGATCAAAACATTCTCTCATTATCTCCCGTTGTCGACCATGAACATTCTCCTCCACCTCAAAAAGTTTATGGACCATCGTTTCCGCCAAGTATCAACTTCGATTGGGGTTTAGGGTTATATGTCTACTTGTGCTTTTCTACTTACTGCATTGGTTGCTTGTCTTTGTCTACATTTTAAATCACATATTTTTCTTTATTGGCTCTAAAGAAAAATGTAGAGTTGCACTCACCTCTTATGGCACCTGGGTCCTTAGCCTTCTTGGGCTTATCAAAATAGTTTTATGATATGGATAAGTTCAATTTATCAACCTTGGCTACTCTATCGAAAAGGTCTTAAATTGTGGTGATAGTAGCCATACATAAAAATGGTTATATCTTATCATCGATGTTTCTCATTAGAAGTTTCACGGCATGTTCTTCTTCATGCTGCTACTCATATTTCATGCTTAAGTTGGGCCGATGAGTTATATAATTCATCATTGACTTATCCTTCTTCCTGTTATCTAGGGCGAGATCAGTAATAGTAGTCTTCTTTGTCGCACTAGCAAACCTTTTCATAAATAGAGCCTCTCATTCTATAAAGGTCATTAAGGAATCATTAGGCAGCTCGAAGTACCATTCAAAAGTAGTTGGAGTGAAGCTACTGATGAATTGCTGGAATAATAGAGCTTCATTACCCCATGTATTTTTGCAGGCAGCTTTGAACTGTGTCAGGTGCTTCATGGGATTATTGTTTCCTTTTAAAGTGTTAAACATTTGTAAATAATATCACTTTAGATATGTCACCTGGTCATACTCAGCTGGGTATGAATGACCTTTTCCTACCAATTTCTTTACCTGTTCAGCATCAATAATTTGTTAAATCTTTTCACTAATTAAGCCCTCTAGTTGTACTATAGTTATAGGCTCGGAGGTGCTTGCTAAATTTTGTAAAGTACACTAGCAGGTAGTATCATCAATATCTTTGCAACCTTCAGTCACACCTTTCATTCATGATGCCTAGGGAACTTAGGGTGGAGGGTTGGCTTGAGCGCTGCTCGCAGCTTGGTTAATGGGCTAAGCTGGTGTAGGGCCTAAAAAAGTGGCCTTTTGCATCATCTCCATCATCATCATCATCATCATCTGAGTCATCATCTCAATAATTTTTTCATTTAACTGAGATATTTCTTTATCTTTAACCCACATTTTTTTTATATCACACTTGCCTCCATATTTCTTCAAGGGTAATGGTTTCAACAGTGAAGGGGTTTTCTTTAACTTCTTCTTCACCTTCATCTAAGGAGCGGGCACTTCAGCTGGCGACAGATCAAACCTTATAATGAAACCAGCAAAAATGCCCATGTGGTGACAATTATCAATCATCTTCATCATCACCATCACCATCAATGATAAGGCTTACCATGTAAACCACCTCAATTGTCATAGCATCTTCATCACCATATTCTTCTTCTTCTTTTTATTTTATCTAAATTTTTGAGTGGCATCGCCACTGGATTTTTGGTTCTTGGCTTTGAATGATTTTTTCTTTGATCCATAGATTGAGATCGAAGTGAATTTTCTAGCTGGGGTAGGTAAATGAAGGGATCCCTTAAAGAACTCTCCAAGGTATCGACCGTCGTTATGGTGGTTGTCAATATGTGCCTTCTTTATGACCCATCTATGATGAGTTTAATTGGTAGGGGCAGATCTCTGAGAGACTAATCTAGATGTCATGCCTGATCTGGTTCTTTCTTGAAACATCTTGTCTTTTTGAGGCTTCGGCCTCCATACTTGATTGCCTTTTCACTGGGCCCTTTTGACATTGGATTCTTTGATACGGGGTCCAAGTGTTCACAATGATGTGCTTATAATAGAGCTTTTCATATTTTGCATCTTCTTTCTACTATCACAACAGATGACAGTCTTTCTCTCGGAGGGTTTTTTCTGGCCTCAATAACTAGGGCCTTTTTTTTTTTTGAAGAAAATGCATTAAATTGCATTAAAAAAGAAATGAAGAAAGAAAAAGGCAACTAGCCAAGTATAGTAGATTCCTCCTTTAAGATATTCCAAAATAAAGGAGGAACCTTATTCATAGTAGTTTCATCCCACATAAAAGAGGAAATAATCCCATAGTTAGCACAAAGATATGCTAACTTATTGGCTCCTCTATCAATGCAATTAAAAATAACATTGTTAAACCCAAAAAATAAGTCATTATACCTTTGTTCTCCATTAGCTTTAGTCTTTTGCAAATACTCTATCACATTATCATTATCACCTTCTATGATGATACCCTTGAATTTGAACATCCAATCCTTCATCATCTCTTTAATAGTCAGGGTAGCCAAAAGTTCCAAAGCTGAGATATCCCAATGCAAAACCATCTTCCCAAATGCTAGCAGAAGTCTTCCTTTATGGTCCCGAAAAACACCTCCTAAACCAGCTTTGTATGAAGAAAGAAGAGATGCATCCACATTCACCTTCAACCAATCGGGTGGAGGAGGATACCAATGAGTATTGAACAGTCCAAAAGACTGATTAGTATCCCATATACCCGAGATTTTACCAAATCCATCCATAGAAAAAGAAGCAAAGCTCAAAGAATTAGAAGCAATAATCAAGGAGTTGTCTTCACCTTCATTATGAACCAACTTGTTTCTTAACTTCCATGTAAAATATACCACACTACAATAAAGATTTATCATGAAAGAAGAATTATTTGACATCCAGTTACAGCATTCAGTTAAGAATTCCAGATTTGGGATAGAAAAATCCCATTTGCTAAGTTGGTTTAAAACTTATTTCAGTTTAGTACATCTCACCGAAATATGATCTTCATTTTTAGGTTCATTACAACCTCTAGGACAATTCCCACTACTTAAAAGCCATCTATATTCCAGAAAATGAGCAGTTGGAAGAGCTTTGTTGAAGATTCTCCACCACAAAAATTCAACTCTCGGATTCAGCTTTCCTTTATGAATCCAATTCCAGAACTGCTGCACACATTTGCTCTTCAACGTAGATTCAAATACCATTGCTGATAAGGATTTCCCTGTATTAAAATACAGTAATTCCATCTTATCTTCATCCATATCCTGCTGAATTTTAATTTGTGAGATCAGACTGAACAGCTCCTTGCCTACATATTTCATCCATTCTTCTTCCTTCCAAGTCCCGTTGGAAATAAAATTAGAAACCTTCAGTTTGCTGCTGTCATGAGGAATGATAAAGGTTGGCCATTTACAAATACTTTTATCAAAAATCCAAATGTCTTTGAATACATCAATTCCCTCTCCATTTGCAATACTCCATCTAATCAAAGGTTTTATAGCTTTGCCTCCATCCTTGATAATTTTCCATGCTGAAGAACCTGTAATTCTTGAATTATCAGACCACAAATTTCCATACTTGGAGTACAACAATTTATGAATTAAGGAGTCTTTGTTATCAACATATTTCCATGCTAATTTAGCTCTTAAAGCTCCCACTTTGGAAGAACAAGAGTAAAGAGATCTACCTCCCCATTTTCTAGGAAGACACATAGTTTCCCAATTGACATAGTGAATACCTTGACTCCCATTTTCTTTATTCCAAATGAAGTTTCTACAAATCTTGTCTATTTCATCAAGAATACTCTTTGGAACCAAAGAGTTGGTGCATTGGAATGTAACAAAAGCAAGAAGATTGGATTTGGTAAGTAAAATCTTACCAGGTAAAGAAATCATTTTGCCTCCCCAAACATTAGTCATCTTGATAGCCTTTTCAATGATGAAATGGAAGTCCTCTCTTTTTAATCTTCTCAAAGCTAGTTTGATCCCAAGATAGTACATTTCCTTTACAACTTTGAACCCCATAAGCCGAGATATCCTTTTCTTTCTAGTTCTATTAACAGAATTTCCAAATATCATGGAAGATTTAGAAGTGTTAATCCTTTGACCTGACCAACCACAAAAATTCTTCAAGATCATTTTGATTTCTTTGATAATCTTCAAATTTGTCTCAGAAAAGATGAAAACATCATCAGCATAGAGTAAGTGTGAGATTCTAGGTCCATTCATATTCAACCGAACCCCAATAGAATCCTCTTTAAGTTTGAAGGCATTTGATAACAATTGAGAGCAAAGGATAAAAAGGAATGGAGACAAGGGACAACCTTGTCTAAAACCACTTTCCCCACTTATCCAATCAGTGTAATTCCCATTAATTAAAATAGAGAATTTCAAATCTCTAACACATTCCATTATCAGATTAATAAAACCAATTGGGAAGCCAAAGTACACCATAGCCTTTTCCAGTGCTTGCCAACCCATAGAGTCATAGGCTTATTCCATGTTTATCTTGAAAGCAACCAGCCCTTTCTTAGATTTGGAACCTCTGAACTTGTGCATAATTTCTTGAGCCACCAAAATATGATCAGATAAGGATCTCCCTTTCACCAATGCAGCTTGCTCATTCGAAATGAGCTTAGGAATGCAAGAAGACAATCTTTTCATTAACATTTTTGCAACTAACTTGTAGACCGAATTACACAAGCTAATTGGTCTAAAGTTATTGGGAGACAAGGGGTTGTTAATTTTTGAAATGAGAACAATTATAGTTTCCTTCCATTTAGGATCCATATAAGCCATATTAAAGAAGAAGTTGATAGCATTCCATAAATCAAATTTAATAATCTCCCAATATGCTTTAAAGAATGAAAAGGTAAAACCATCATTACCTGTGGAGAAGTTGCAACCACTACACTTGATCACCTCTTCCATTTCTTGAATAGAGAAAGCCTTGTTTAAAAGTTCTCTATCCCCATCTTCCAACCTCCTCCACGGATCAGGCCAATCTAGCAGATTGCAATTTCTATGCTTCCATTTGTTTTTAAAAACCTAAATCATCACTTCTTCTATTTGATGTTGATCTTCAACTAAGATCCCATTTTCATCTTTAATTTTAGCAATATAATTAGAACTCCTTCTAGCTGAAGCATAAGCTTGAAAAAGCCTTGAGTTTTTATCTCCCTCATTCAACCATTTAACCTTTCCTCTTTGCCTCCACCAAGTGTCCAGCTTTGCTAGGGTAGAATTCAATTCACCGACTTTCACATTCAATAGCCAACTCTCCTCCTCAGATAACTCACCTACATTTGCTTCTTTAGTTTGAAGATTTTCAATAAGCTTTAACAGATCCTCTTTATGCTTAACAAGGCTAATATCTTTAGCCTTACTCCAATAATAAAGATTTTTGAGGGCTTTCTCCATTTTGAGATTCAAAATCTGTGAGTAGCTTCCATCAACTTTTTTCCTCCATGTGCCTTTGATAACAGCCACCGAAGCTTTGTTAGAAGCCCAAACTTCTTCAAATCTGAGAACTTTTTTTGCTGAATTCTGCACCACAAGATTTAACACAACTGGACAATGATCAGAAGCAACCCGAGCCAAGTGTCTCTCCAACAATCTATGAGGTGAGTTCAATGCAACCGAATTTAGAAAGCATCTATCAAGCTTTTCTAGAATCCGATCTCCACCTTTTTTGTTGTTGCACCAAGTAAATTTAGATCCCACAAATCCAACTTCATGAAAGTCATTAAGAGCTAGAAATGATTTCATCTCCTTGGGCCCAAGGGAAAACAAGAATCTTTTCCCTCCCCTCTTGTCATCTTTAGAAAAAATACAATTAAAATCACCTCCCAAAATGATTGGAAGGTCCTTTGAAGAATTAACTTCCAACCTTTCCCAAATCCTCCTTCTCTTATAAACATCTTTATTGCCATATATAGAAGAAATCCTCCAAATCCCTTTATTAGGAATATCCAAATCACCTAGGATGAATTGAGAGCAGAATTCTACAATTTGGAATCTAACAAAGTTAGCCTTCCAAAGAACAAGCAAACCTCCAGATAAACCTTCTGAAGGAACATGAAAGAAGTCCCAATCTGAACCAATAAGAAGATCCACATCCTTTCTATCAAAGTTCATAACTTTAGTTTTAAGTAAACCAATGAAAAAAAATACCATGATTTTTCACCACCTCCTTCAAGTATAGAGAAGCCTTTCTCTTCCTAGCTCCTCTACAATTCCAAAACATAATGGAAGAATTCATTGAACAAGAGGGGAAAAAGTCCCCAACTTATCCTTACCATCTCCTTCAGCTCTCCTACTCCTAGGAGCCAAGTTAATAGGACCAAGCCCTTTAAGTTGATTGGAGCCTTTCTTTTTAAAATTAGAAGAATTACCTTTCTTCATTTCATCCTCTTTATTATCAGCCAATCCAGCAGATTCTGTTGAGTTTACAGCCTTCATACCATTTCTGTTAACAGATTCCAGAATTCTTCCATTGTCTATAATTTCTCCTTCCTCCAGCAGATTGTCTAGTATATTGAATTTATTACTAACATCAATATTAGATAAATTAAGAGAAACTTCATTTACCTTTGATCCAATAGCAGCATTCACCAATTCTGACTTCTGTCGAGGTTCCAAATCTTCCATTTCATGATCAATTGAATTTCCTGTGTTCATCAAACCAACCTGTTTCCAAATCTTCTTGCCATTCTTCACTATGCTTTGATTAGGATTATCTGAAAAGCCATCAGCATTGTAAGATCCCTTATCTTTTTTCTTCTTGAGAGAAAATTCCTGAAACCAAAGTTTTTGTAATTTTTTTTCCCATAATTCACAAGTAGCCATGGTCCATAACCTTCATTTGTCTTCTCAGCATTCACAGTTGAACCAATTATTTTATTGGTTTTTAAGCTATTCTTATCCTGAATCTCATTATTCCCAGCTGGAACATTGATCCCTTCCAAATTCTTGTCTTTGTAATCTTTCTTCAAGTGACCAAGTTTTCCACAATCAAAACAAAGGTTAGGAAGCCTTTCATATTCCAATTTTTGGAAGAATTTACCTGTGTTTCCTTCAACCCAAACCCCAAGAGGGAGTTGAGTATCCAAATTGATATGAACACAAATTCTTCTGAACTCCCTTCTCCCCCATTGAAACGTATTCCCATCAATCAAGATAGGTTTTCCTATCTTAGAGGCAATCCTACAAATATTTATTTCATCCCAACTTTGAAGACGTAAATTTGGCAATCTAACCCAAATAGGTTCAGTAAGACCTTTTAAAGAATTTGGGTTGAAGTTCATCGTCCATTTGTCCAGTCCAATAATTTGACCGTTGACAAAATAAGGCCCATTAGACAAGACCTCTTCCATAATATCTTCTTCATAAAAAGAACATAAAACCCAGTCCATACCGAGCATAGTAAGATGGAATTTTTTGAAAGAAGACCCCTGCCTTCTTAATTCTGTACTAATAATTGGAAAGGCACATTATTACCAAAGACTTTAACCACAAGTGAATATTGAAGCTTCCTGGTATTTTCAATTTCTTTTTCAGCATGAAGTTTAGCAAATGCTCCATCTTCAGATAAGAAATCACCTATATCAAGATCTACAACTTTAATGTTTGCTTTCTTACTCCAAACATTAGGTTGAACAGCATTATTACATCTCTCCGGAATAACATTATTTTCATTGCAATTTCCTAGCTCCCCTGTATTGCAGGACCGAACAAAATTCAAATCAGCTTCCTTAGTCTTCACAATTTCTTGATTGTCTTCAATATTCTCTATTCTATTCTCAGTTACTTCTTCCAAAGCTAATACGACTTTAGTAGGAGTATAATTTTCTGTCTCAACAACAGCTACACCCAAAATGTTTCTCCCTTCCGTCTCCAATTTTTCGTTTGGCTTTCTACAAAGAGACGAAGATGCTTCCTCATTTAAATTTTGCTCAAGCAAAATTCCCAACTTCTTTCCAGTAATGAACTGAGTCTTCACAGAGTTTTCTTCAATCACATTTTTGCCTTTTCCAACCACTTCAGTGATCTTATTCGAGGAAATGAAACCTCCTTCATTAATGACAATACCTGTTTTCTTCAAAGGATTTGAAACTTGAGAAACAACAGAAAAATCATCACCAAAAGCTGGAGGTGAAGTCGTAAAAGATCGTTGTTGATTATGGATTAAACCCACCGATGATCTTCGAAAGCCCAAATTACCGCCGGCCATCCTTCGCCATTTCCGCTTAGCCGGAAATCCCGCGAACGTCAAAATTTGAAAAAGCCTAAACATAATTTGATTTTTCCTCTATAACTAGTGGCCTTTGGAACTTCTTTTTTATTAGCCCTTTCTCCTTAAAAATCTTTAAAACTTAGTGGACTCGAGTAGATAGATGTTTGGAATCTCTTATCTTTTGAGGGGTTGGAGCTTCAGGTTGACACTTGCAAAATGATTGCTTTAGCTCTCTAGTAGAGCTATTTTTTCTTACCCACTTGAAGTTAACAAACCTATTCTAAGTATGGATATTAGTCTCTAGCTTTTGAGCTGGTAGGTTGGAGGGATGGACTGGTACTGGTAGCTGTTAAGCTCGCAGCTTTATATTTCTTCTCCTCCTCTACCTTATGTTGAGCTTTCCTCCTGATGAGGAAGCCTCAGTGTCATACCTTCAAGATGCAATAGGCTCTCTGGGCAAGATGATGGTATTAGCTGTCACCATGAAAACTTTTCTTCCATCAGTAACCCTCTTTGCAATTAGGGTTTTAGGCTAGTATAGTCTTTCAAATACATAAACCCTTTCATGGGAAACATCCATGGAAGTAGCTTGCGGCGCTAATAGATGCACACGATGTACAATAATTCTTACAAAATAAGACTCCCAAAAAACTCTTTAGGGTTTACGCCATACTTAAAACCAAATATAACCCTTGATGTAGATGTTGATAATTCAAGCCCACTAAAGTGGATGGTGGCCCCACTATTTCTAGTTTTAGTAACAAAATTTATTGGCTGAATTCAGGCTCCTCATCCTAGTTGGATGATAATCGGGGTGACATACATTTCTATTCTGCATAAATAAAACTTAGGGGTTAGTAATCAAAATTGATACATCACCCCATACTTTCAAACTATAGAGACTAAGTAGAACAAACAAAAAAAAAGGTAAATTAAATATTATTAAATCCCTTCTTTTTGAATTTCTAGAGAATGTTGTTAAAGATTTACTTTGGAAAATTTTTAATTTTAGCCCATATGAATTTGCTACTACTATAACCTAAAGGTGACTAACTAGAGATAGAAAGAGAAACAAGTCCTCAGCGGAGTCGTCAGAAATATGTGGGCTCCGAAAATTCGGCCCTAGCCTCTTTGTTGCTTTTCGGGGGAGTTTTAAAGGATTAATTTATGAGGTAAATTTTTGGGAGGCAGATTAGGTTTGTAGATAAGACACATCCTAAGATTTCGCCCTCATTTTGTGAGGACTTTATGATCTAAGTTCTTGTTTTATATAGGCGTAAGACCCTATAATTAATTACCCTCCCAATCATGAGAGAGAACTTTTGATTAAGGCTAGTCATCGATGAATATATTATACCTTTAGATATGTACTATCCAGCATATAATAGCAATATGGGTGTCCGTATTTAAAAAGTATGATATTTAAAATTAAAATTTTACCATCTTATACTTAAAGTGGATGGCGGGGGGAGTGATGATGAGCCTGATAAAGATCCCATGGTTCCGTCATGCAAGGACAACTCTGTCCCTAGTCTACTTTGTAAGAGGATGTAGTCAACTCAACCTGACATAAAGATCCTTATCAGCATCCATGGGTTGTGTCATCCAAGGACACCTTGTAGACCTGGGGTGGATGTTTATCTAAGGGGACAAATTTAAATCCACCTTAGTGAATAGAGGGATTTGTATCCTATCAATTAAATTCTATTGATTTATTTCTTAACAATTTAATTTCATTATGGAGCATACATGCGCCGACCATGACCATAATATAATGGTGCTATTTTGTGGCAAACCACCTTGTTCATAGGGTCTCAATCATAAACATTTACCTGTGGTACCACTTGACGACAAAACCTTTGGTGTGGTGCCATTTAATAGTAAAACTATTGGTTAGAGGACAAGTACCATGTATTTACTGGTAAAAGCTATATTGAGAATGGATCCTAGTGATGTTCTCGACTAGACATTAGCTCTTTATGAGCTGGAGTGGTTTTTAAATTTGTCCACCTCAGGAAACTATTGAGGAGGGTGGATCTGTATTTGCTTTAAGTATTTGATGACTTAATTATAAATATATTCAATTTTGGTATTTTCAAAATTTTGAATATTATGGGCATTTGAGGGCATTTTGAATGTTTGATCCCCTCTAGTTGAGATTTGCATTCAATACGGTCATCATCAAGGAGTTAATGAGCAATTATATTTTATTGATTGGACCTTGTTGAATATATGTGCATATCAACAGAGAATCACATCCATAGGCTTTATGTTTTTTTTTTTTGATGAATTTTTTTGGGTCATAGACCTTGAAGGCCCTATATGAATATATAAAATAGATATTACAGTCGACATCTTAACCTTATATCTATTTGATAATTCTAGCCGCGTCGACTCCTATCTATCCAAATATAAGGATCAGGCTCAAACTGTTGTTCATTTATTGACTCATGCAACATCCTTAGACATCACTTGTGTACCCATAACAATCTCATTGGGGCCCATGCAGGTATATAATTGCACGAGCATTTTTATGTATTTTTGTATACAAATAATAGTGTATGTTGTGGGGGCATTCTAAAATATTTGCATGCGGTGCAGAACGGTGTTCGGCTGCATAGGTGACTTTTGTTGTTGAATGCGTGGGGCTTTATTAATGCCTTCTGTCTCCTTGTACGAAGGTTACAGATCTAGTGGCATGGCATTACGCTTCTGTGGCCCATTATTTTTACTATTGATTCCCTGCTATTGCTTACAAATGAATAGTAACATTATCACCCGATTGCCACTAGATACTTTATTATTTTGATGTAGACTCCCTTTTCTCATTAATCAGGAGATCATATCTACAAATTAGTTAGCCTTTGTTTTGATTGAATAAAGACATTTAAATGGCATGGATTTATTTTATGATAGATGATGTATCACAAGCTATTGAAAATAATGGCTCAGTTTGTACATTATTATATTACTTTGTCCTTGATTTGTAATGAAGGTGAGACATTGAGTTGAGGGACATGAACTTCAGGTCTTCATTTGAATGACGCGGTATATTTTTGGGAGCTTTGGTACTTCCAAGGTGATGGCAGAATTAGATATTTTATCTTTATTCTCTTTTTTCTTTTTCTTTAAGTGCTCAATCTTTAACTTTTTTTAGTGTGTCGAGTTATTTTTATATCCAATATACTTATAGCATTTCAATCACCACAGTTGTAGGTGTTGTATGTATAGCATGATGACTTGACGTCATCCTCACCTTGCTTCAGCTTATCACTGATAGTCTGTTCAGGGTTCTAAACTCAATGGTTGCAACTAAACATAAGGGTTGAGCTCATTACGGGACTTAACCAACACCTTACATCACGAGCTAATATCAGCCATGCACCACTTGTGTCCGCATTCCTGAAGGCACCCCTCTCTTTCAATAGGATTCACGGTATGTCTAGACCTAGTAAGGTTCTTTGCTTTGCATCAAATTAAACCACATGCTCTATTGCTTGAGTGGGCCCCCGTCAATTCCTTTGAGTTTCATTCTTGCGAATGTACTCCCCAGGTGGGACACTTAACTTGTTAGCTACAACACTGCATGGGCTGATATTCACAGTGCATAATATCCATCATTTATAGCTAGGACTACTGGGGTATCTATTCCCATTTTCTCCCCTAGCTTTCATCTCCAGTAGTCATAGACATCAATTCATAGGGTATTCTTTGTACTTACAACATTTCAATCGTCACTACTCGAGGTATTGTATGTATTCATCATTAGTTATCAGATGTTAATTGTATGCAGATTTGTATGCTCATATGCATGCTGTCATAAATTGTTGCATGTTGTTGATTTCAACCACATATCTCCAACAAATATATACTTGTGTCCACATGGGAGTTGTCATACTTGTGATATGCCCACTATTGTTATCCACAAGTATCATATCAACAATCACAGCTTATAGGATATGTTCATGTTCACTACAATCTCTTAAGTGTACTAATAGGAGAGTCATTGTAGTTGCATCATATCTACCTTCACCATTCATAGTTGATTATTGTTCTTACTTATTTGAAGCAATGGGTCTTTCACTATCAATTGCCAGTGTCTCCTTTTCTATCTACAAGCGCGATTACTTATGTTGGGGATTTCATTATATCATGTGGGAGACACTTATGCTTTTTGTAACTTGCTATTATTGTTGGCAAGTACAGTACATTTGACCTTATAGGAATTATTGTAGGTGTTTTCTGCCTTGATGAGCATCATTAATTATGCATCTTGTCTTATGCACTGATAAGTTCTGATGATTTCTATTCATTTATTGTTGTTATAAATTGATCATAATTTATTATATACATGCATCAATGTCATGTTCATCATGAGTCTCTTGCTTATGGTTTGATATTTGTTTGAATAATTAAATTTATCATTTATCTTTTGTATTTTGATGATTATTGTGCATTTTGTATTTAGTTTTGTGTTCCATGCTGTTCAGTTCAAGTCCCCTAATTGTTTAGTTCAGAATCAATTATCTCCACAGTATTTGTAAAGTTATGTACATCTCTGTTTAAGTATAGGTCCTCCATGGCTGTAGTCTTAAATCTAACCACGCCAAGAAAGGAATGCATGGGTCATCAGAAGTACGTGCTTGAAATGTATAGTGATTTCCTTATGTATGGGTACTTATATTTTGGCTCACCATTTTAAGAAAAGCCGCACAAGGCTTGCCTGCCTCGCTGTAAGCGTCGCACTAAGTTCCCTCCCACCAAGCTAAGAAAAGAGTGCATAGGGGGTCCTTCAGTGCACTACAAACATCGAAAATAAAATTTTAGGAAGTTTACCAGCCTCGTCGTGAGCATCGCAATGAACTTCCTCCCACCGTGCTAGGAATAGTGCACATGAGTGGTTGTTCGCCACACTGCAAGCGTTGAAGATAGGGTTTGTACCTTTATACCTATGTATGAGTCATCAATGATGGTATTGGCATACACATTTAACTTATAATCAATTGTCAATTAACTATAATTAGTTATATTTAAAATATAATTAATTGTATTTAATTTAATAGATAATTAATAGAAACTAATTATTACTAATTATATTTAATATATACTTAATTATATTTAATTTAAAATTAATTCAAAATCAATTAGATTTAATTTATAATTAGTTAGAAAATAATTATAATTAATTTAAAATTAATTATAAATCAATTATATTTAATTTATAATAAATTTAAAATTATTTTTAACTAATTATATTTAATCTATAATTAATTATATTTAATTTTATTTTATTATAAATTAATTAGATTTATTTATAATTAATTTTAAATTAATCAAAATTAATTAAACTTAATTTATAATTAATTATATTTAATTTAAAATTAATTATAAATAAATTTAATTCATATTTAATTAAAACCTAATAATAATAAATTATATTTAATCTATAACTAATCATAGTTAATTTAAAATTAATTATAAATTAATTATTTTATAATTAATTAAAAAATAATCAGTTAATTTGCATTATTAATTATGTTTAATCTAAAATTAATTATAAATAAATTAAGCCTAAGTTATAATTAATTATAAAGAAATTATAATTATTTTTAATTACAACATAGTTAATAAAAGAAATGATATGGATTTACACATGATTTGAGCAGAATTTATGCAAACAAGATTTTAGAAGAATTTAAGTAGGATTAAAAAGCTGTTAAATCTCAGAAAGAGAAAAATCACTATGTTTTCCTCTTTTAGCTGTAAGGATATATACGATCTAGCTGAAGAAGCACATGGGGGAGAAATCACCTTCATAGTGAGTGAGCTCCCATCTTTACTTTGGCTCAAAATGTCATAACTTCCAATTCTATAAAAAGGAACATCGTCAAAGGAGCGAAGTCAAACAATAGTGAAGGGGCCAAAGAAGCATGTGACCAAGAGAAGGAAAATAGTTACTTCATAGCAAATGAACTCACATTGTTGCATTCGATCAAATGTCATAACTTCTAACTTGACAAGAAGGGAAAGCCTTCAAAGGGGCAAAGTCGATCACCGAAAAAGGAGATATAATTGAACAATAATAAAGGAGGTATAGAAGCCTAGGGTTTGGCAGCCAGGGAGGAGATTATGATGGGGAAATGGAGGTTGGAGGAGGTCTGTGAGGTCTGCGTGGCTTTCGGTCGTGAAGTTTACTAGTGGTGAGAAGGGAAGAGTAGCTCAAAGGAGTTGCTTCTTCAGCCTTTTAAAGATGGGGTGGAGACGTGCGAAGAGTGGAGAGATCAGTGTCGACGTGTATAGGACATCTAGTTTGCGTGATCTTCACGATTTAGACACTACTTCGGCATGTTGTGTTTAGCGCTGAACTGTTCAAATAGTATTACTTTTTTTTCTGATATACGGGTCAACACTCTACTTGAGCTTTACTCTTCTATCCTCCTCTACACATTTTTTATTAATGAAAGGAGCATTTGAAATGGCAATCACCTTAGACTACAAAACTTTCTTTTCATTAGATAGTGAGTTTGACTTACTTGTCAGTTATTTGTCTTTTTATATCAGGAAGAGAAGATGATTGACTACCTTTGAAATGATGACGATCAATTCTAGGTGATTAATGAGCTAAGGATTTAAGGAAGACTTTAGTCACTTAACTTTTCACTTGAACATAATTTGGAAGAATAAGTGGATTATACTTTTGAGAAATCATAGCCATTGATTATACCATTGATTATTTTACAGATCTAAGATCCCTTTTTTTTGGGTAAACCCGGGGCGTAAAAAGCCCATATATTAAAAACAAAATCAATTACAAGTAAACCTGTTGGAAAACAAAGCCAAAAAATACATAAATTACATTATCCAATTGCCTACAAAAAGGTAACAAGGATAATAAACAATCCATTAGAATCAGAGAAAAAGGATAAGAACCCTGTCATCAAAGTGATCAGAATGAATCTCGCATAGCCGAGGCGGCGGCTCAGGTTGCAAGGGGAAAATGGGCACAGATTTGAAGGAAATAAGGCCATCACAGAACCTCCAGCCAATGAAATAACTTCCATAGTATAAGCCCAGTTGCCATGAGAGCCATCCATGGCTAGTATGGATGGATTTGGTCTTGCTCATCATCGTCGGATTGTCAAGAACCCATCTACCAGAACAACTAAGAAGCCAAAAGACGACGTTGCAGCTCTTCATAGTTTGAAAACAGAGGATATCAATCCAAAATTGGCAAAAGCAGTCGGTAGATAATAATTGCAACCTCCAAAATTTCTTCCCAGGAAAGGTTTGAAACACCAATAATCGGAGTAGACAATACCAACTCCCAAAAATAGCTAAAATCCCAGCCAAACCGAATACTTCCAAAGAACCCAAAAAAACCAAAAATTTCTCAAGAGATAGAGTAAACCTAGGAAAATTAAATTCCAGTAAATTTCAGTAGCAGAGAATCTTTGTTTTTCCATTTGGAAATTTTAAAACGTATAGCAGAAGAGATATTGCATATAATTTTCACCGAATTGGTGTTAACACTAGAGAAACGACGGTTATTCCTTTCTCTCCAAATATGATAAATTATGCAACTAACAGTTAAGCAGCAAAAGTCTTTTTCCAATCTGCTATATACCACATTGTACTCAATGAAATCAAAGATCTAAGGAATAGTTGGCCGCAGAAGAAAGTAGTTTTAATCCGGCAGCAATCTCTTAAGGATATTAAAAGAAAAGTCACAAGAAAAAAATAAGTGGTTGTGGTTCTCGGTGTTGCAAAGGAAAAAAGAGAAATCAAGAGAACCTGAATTCCTCTATGTAGTAAATTATCAGCCTTTTTAAGCTTCCCAATAATCGCCATCCATGAAAAACAAGCATATTTAAGGGCATGTTTTTTGTGCCAAATGGAAGTATGCCACTCAACCTTCGGCAAATGGGAATAAAAATGGGTGGTAAAGTCTTTGAAAGCCATCTTTGGAGAACCCTTCCAAAGAATCTCTGACTTCTCTTTAATTTCTATCTTAGAAATAGGAACATATATAGTAGTTGAAATAGAATTGGGAAGAAACCAATTACCATTCACAATGAAATCTCTCACCAATTTGTCCCCAAACACCGGGATGATACAGGCATCAGAAAGCACGGTACCATCCAGCCAAGGGTCCCAAAGCATAGAAAAATTACTATCATTAGCCACAGAAAAGGAGATATTATCTCAGATTTTAATAGTAGTAGCAGAAATATTTTTCTAAAATTTGGATGCATTGGGGGGAGTGGGTTTCCACGGTGAAATAAATTTAGATTTATACCAGCCACTTAACAGATTATTAGAATTGAAAAACCTTCCAATAATAGAGAAAAAAACTCCATGATAAAGAGCATCCACTGACGGAATACCAAGCCCACCAAGACATTTATGAAGAGTAACATTAGACCAAGAAATAAGATGCAGCTTCTTTTCAGTAAGGTTAGTATGAAATAAGAATCTCAAATAGAGTTTGCTAAATGGAAGCACAGCAAGCTTTAAAAATGATAGATCCCCTAATCCAGCAAGCAATTGTATTAGAGATGGTAAATTTAGGAAATTGAACCCTACCTGCAAAAGACATAAATTTGTTTTTCCAACCAGCAAGAAGAGTAGAAACTCTACTCAGAAGTGGTTGAAAGTGAGAAGTTTTAAGTCTTTTCGGGGAAATAGGAATTCCCAAATAGATGTAGAAATTGTTAATTTGATGAATGCCAAGCTCATCACAAATAAGTTGCCTCTCATGAACATTGTTGGAGAAAATAATGGATCTTTTGGAAGCATTGACTTGAAGACCAAAAATATTACCAAAGTGCTGTAAATTCCTATTAAGACCAACACCATTTTCCTTGGATGCCACACCAAAAACCAGTAGGTCGTCAGCATACATCAAATGATTGATGAAAATATCTTTGAAAGAAACACCTTTAAAACTGTAGTTTTTGGAAGTACTTATAAGAATATTGGAGAGCCCATCCATAACAATACAGAATAAAAGGGGGGAGAGAGGGCACCCCTGATGGAGGCTAGAAGTGGAATTAAAGAACCCCTCCAGAGAACTATTCAAACACACTGAGAAGTGTACATCCAAAATGCACCCTTTGATCCAAGAGACAAAAACTTCAAGAAAGCCTTTTTATAGCAGCCCAACAATAAGGAAGTCTCTAGATACAGAGTCAAAGGCCTTTTTAATATCAAGTTTAGCACAAAAAAAATTATGGGAACCCTTGAATTCTCTAAGGATCTCAGAAGCCAGGATAATATTATCCGTCAAGAACTTATTAGCAATGAAGCCTGACTGACTATCATGAATAATGAAGGGTAAAGCAATTTTGGGTCTGTTAGCAATAATTTTATTCACAATTTTGTAAAAAACATTAGAAAGAGAAATAGACCTAAAGTCATTAATATTTGCAGCATGAGAGCATTTAGGTAATAGCAGTGGCCTTGACCCCTTTAGGAAGAGATCTGGTAGAGAAAAAATTAGTAACATCATTAAACACTTGAATACCAATAATATGCCAAGATTTCCTATAGAAAGCATAGAAAAAGCCATCAGGACCTGGAGCAGAAGTCTCTTTACCATCAAAAACTGCATTTCTAACTTCCTCAAAAGAGATAGGAGCCACCAACAAGTTGTGCAGATGAGGAGGAACCTTCTTACCAGAAGGGATTTGAAGAGGAGTTTCTAAGGAAGGTTAGGGAGAATTGTATAACCCCTTGAAGTTGTTGACAATAGGCTTAGAAACATTAACATAAGTAGAAAAATGACCCTCATCCGTAGTAATCTCCTTAATGCAATTCTTATTGTTTCTGCTCCTAAGTTTGGCAAAAAGGAAGCCAAGATCTTCTTCACCATGAGTAAGCCATAAGGCTTTAGCTCTTTGAGTCATCCAACAGGTCCAATAAGATTGTAGAGAAGCAAGGTTTTCATTAATGCTCTTTAAATCACGGTTAAGCTCAAGGTTAAGAGGATGAGCTTGAATATGAAGTAAACAATTATGCTGTTTGTGTTTGAGTTCAAGAATAGAACTAGAGAGAAAAGAAAAAGAAGCCCAGTTTCTGTTCTTCAGTGACCTTTTGAGGCAATAAAGCTGTGATAAAAGGAGGAAATATTACTTCTAGAAGTCCTAGAAGCAAAAGCAGAAACAACATCATCCCAAAAACCTTCCATGTCAATCCAATAATTCTTAAACATAAACCTAGTAGAAATAGAGCCAGTTTATAAGCGGGAGCAGAAATGTTATCGGCATAGGAGAGACTGCCAGGGGAAGGACCAAGAACATAGGAGTTGGGAAGAGGAGGGAAGTTGAGCTCCGAAGCCATCTGAGGAGGGAGGAGCCCTCCCAGACGGGGAGATGAAAGAGCGGCAAAAGGCGGCGGAGAGGAAAACCCTAGAAAAGCTCACTCAACCCTAGCAGAGCTCATCTGTGAGGTCTTCAAATATCTTACCAACAAACATCAAAAGAATGAGTTGGAATGGCCGCATGAATGAGATCTAAGATCCCTTACTTGTATGTTTCTCTTGGTGGAGTAACAACTCTTTCATTGCACAATTCTGATTCAACACTAGTAGAGATTACCCCTTCTTTAATTTAAAAAAAAATCTAATTTTGATTGTCCATAATTATTTGCATAGTTACAAACAAATACAACTAGTAAGCTATTGAACTTCCTCTTTCTCTCATACAAACATACTTCAACAGGTTCTTTATATTTAGCAGGAGGTGAAGAGTTTGTTATTCATAATACATTCTCTTATCCAATATGATAGGAAAAAAGGATGGAATCTATTTTTACTCGTCAGATGAGAATTCAACATAATATTTTATTCATTATTCATTTAATTTGACTTAAAACATACTGCCTCAACTACAACATTCAACAATAAATTCTCTTCCATAGTTTTTTTACTTTTTTATCTTTATGCTTTTGATGATGATTTTTGTTCCTTCTTTAAGACTTAGTCATCTCTATGGTGTTACAGGATGACACCATCTTAATATTTCCCACATATGTGAAATTATTAACTATTGATGACTTTCCTTTCTAAATAGAAAATAGCCTTGGGAAAGTCAATCAAGAAAACACTGAAGGTTTAGCATCTATAGAGAAAACTATAGACCCACCTAGCTCAATATTCTCAATAGGAGTAGATTAAAGTTTGACAACATCAGCTTGTTGTCAAGTGAAGTTGAATTAAATAATGTCAATTATTCCAAACTGAATTAGAGTTCCTTCCATAGATGAGACATGGTAGACAGTCATACTGACATTGTTGTTGAAGGAGAAGATCAACTTTACAGAAATTTTTATATAATTGACTAGAATTATTTATCAACCTCCAAAATTCATTGAACTTTAGGCAAGATATAATATAGAAATAATTTACTGAGTAAAGTTTTCTAAATGCCAAAAGCGCTATTAATCTGAAGTGATTTATAATTTTTTGAATTTATTTTTTTTTTAATGGTTTGAATATGGACTAGTCTAAGAAGGCATGGATTAGGGGAACGATATAAGTTAGAATTTTATTTTAGTTTTAATAATTTGGCAATGAATCCAATCCAAATGACTTTGAATTATAGGGAGTAATTGAGATTAGATTTGAATATATTTTTTATATTTATTTGACTAGGACCATTGTGCATAGATTTTTTAACTAAGAAAATAGAGTTTGACATGATTAAGATTTAGACAATGAATTCAAGGAAAAAACTTTATTCAAGAGGGAAGACAACTTTGGGATTTATAATCTAAAGATTAAAATTTACATAAGCATGCATGACTACACAAACAACTAATGGGGGTGGTGGAGTATCTTAAAGAATTATGAAAATGATTTAGGGCTCTATTAACCATTAAACAATGCTTAGGTTTTCTTTGATATAAAAATTATAAAATCCCAACTTAATATACATAAGCATACTTGCTAAATCAAGTAATGTAGTGATAGGGTAGAGTATCAAATCCCTCGAGGAAGAATGTTTACTTGTACATTATAGTATTGTCTACTTCAACTGTAATAATTATCCTACTCAATTTAAATAAGATTTGATGGAGATTCAATCACTTAATTTAAAATAAAAATAATTAAATGAAACACTATTTTGATAAATTATTTTGGATTGATGGAATGTAAATACAATACATTTCTTAAAGATTCTCTTTTAGATTAATGAAGAAATTTCAGAGAGGTTATAAGACAACATTGAACTATCTTTAGGCGCACCAAGAGGGGGGTAAATTGGTAATTAAAAAAAACTAAAATAAAAATACCTTTTCAATACAATAACATTTAAAAGAAAATTCTAGTTGAGTAACTAACACAAGCAGGGAGCAATATAAAAATTGATTGCCTTTTTCATTATTTTAAAGCTAAAAAAAATGAAGATGAATATGTAATTTTTGCTAACCTAAATAAATTATAACTTATAATGAAAAATTAAACTTCTGCCAAAAATTAAAAGTGTGGAAAATAAAAGGGTTGAAAAGAAAAATAAAAAAGAGCACACCAAAATTCTTATAGTGGTTCAGTCAACCTTGACTTACATATACTCCCTTGAATCCTCCTATCTGGGTATTGCACTAAAAATATAGTGACTCTTTTTTTCCCCATAGTAAGGCAGAGAATCCCTTACAAATCACTTCCATTAAACTCGATGCGATAGAGAATTGAAAGAAAGCTATGTGATGCTCCTGGTAATGACATCAAACCTTCAATCTTTTTTCACCCTCTTGGTGAAGGCAAAGAACCTATGAAATCTTGATCACCCTCAATTTGATGACACAGAACCTTCAATCATTTTTCACCATCTTGGTGAAGGAATAGAACCCAAGTTCCTGACTTTGAAGCTTCTCTCCCAAGAGAAACTCCAAGAACTCACCAAGGCCATTAGAGGATGCAAGGTGTAAGCTTTTCTAGAGTAACTGTGTGAACACCTTCCACACTCCTCCCTGGCACACAACCTCACCTTCTCCCTCTCTAGGCACAAAGCTCTCTCAATAATTCTCTCATAAAGTTCATTCGATAGCCAAAAGTTACTTTTGAGACTTCATTGAGTTGGTTAAGTATAAGGCTTCAAAAAGTCTTAAATTTTTAATTGGGCCATCATTGTTTGTAAAGTACGATCTGGGTTCGTACAATATGATTATTTAAAAATAAGTGATTATCCAATATAATGGAATAACAGTTCAGATGAATTGTTTTTTTTTTTTGAAGAAAATGCAACCATTGCATTAAAAGACTGAAAAAAAAAACAACTATTACAAGCTAAGTGAAATCTTCTAGGAAATTGAATTCATCCTTCAAAATGAGTTTGAATGAAGGAGGAATATCAATGCTAGCAAGATGATGCCAAATAAAACTCTTTTTCAAAGAAAAATTAGCACAACAATCTGCTAATTTGTTGCCATTCCTAGTAGTAAAGCTGAAAGAGATTTGATTAAATTCACTTACAAAGGAAATGTCATCATCCAGAATTCCTCTCTTTTTGAACTTATCCAAAGCTGGTTGAAGATTTTTGATGATATTGAAATTATCCCCTTCAATAATGACTCCTTGAGCTTCATTCATCCAATCTTGTAAATATTTTTTTATCATTTGAATAGCTAGAAGTTCCAAATGTCCAATATCCCAATGCACATGTTGAGTACCAAAAGCTAGCAACATTCTTCCTTTATCATCTCTACAAACTCCAGCCGTACCAGCTACATAGTTACTACATAAGGCTACATCCACATTTATTTTTATCCATCCGGGAGGTGGGGGACGCCAAGGAGTGAACAGCTTTTGCTGGTTTACATCCCAGTTTTTCGAACAGATAATTAAAGATGGAGTAATAACCGCCATAGAAAGAGAATTTACAGTAATAACAAGATCTGATTCTTCTTTTCCTTCATGAATTAATAGATTTCTGCTTTTCCAAGTCAAAAAAATCACATTTCAGTAAATATTTACAAGAACCGGATTCTTTTTGTAAAGCAGCTGCAATTTTAACAAACAATCTACAAAGCCAACGGGTTGAGGAAGAACATATCCCCATTTTGAAAGCCACCAAAAAGTCTTCTTCAGTTTGTTGCAATTTGCTGTTATATGATCCGAATTTTCTTCCACACCACAACCTCTCGGGCAAACAGAAATTTGAGATAACTTCCTATGACAAAGAAAAGAGTTAGATGGAATGGCTGCATAGAAAACCCTCCACCAAAATAATTCCACCATTGGTCTCAATTTTACTTTTTTCATCCATTTCCAAAATTTGCAATCTTCTACATTATAGAGAATAGCATCTTGAGACATGGCTACAATAGATTTACCCGTATGTTTCCACTTGATTTCAATTTGATCCTTACCTTCGCCCGGATAGATAGGAACATTAGAAATCATTTCTACAAGATCTTCATTGAAATATAACCTGAGATGTTCTTTAATCCAAGTACCATTGGAGATAAAGAAATTAAGGCAATTATTAACCACTGCATTGGTATTGACAAATGTAGGCCAATTAGATAAACTTTTATTTTGCATCCAAGTATCATTCATCCAATCAATGGAATTTCCATTACATATTCGCCATCTTAAAATGTTGGTAAGGAAAATTGCCCCATTGCACAAGATCTTCCACATTGAAGAACAATCATTCTTCTTATGTTTCTCCCATAAATTCTCTCCGTATTTAGCTCTGAGAATGCCATTGAGTAAAGAATCTTGTTTGGTATAGAATTCCAGAGCAAATTTGGCTCTTAAGTGCCCAACTTTATTGGCAGCCGAAAAAAGACCTCTACCGCCTTTTTGTTTAGGAAGGCAAAGTTTCTTCCAGGAAACATAATGAAGCCCTCTAATTCCATTCTTTTTACTCCACAGAAATGAACGACACATTCAAATTTTGTATATTTATCATACAGTATGATCATAAATTTGTATGGTATGATTAGTTTAAAATTAATATTTTTGACCAGTATGATATTCAAGATGACCGAATTTTCACTCTATCAAATATACGGTACAATCTACTTTATATTGTACGATAAGCCATATTTATCAAGTCATGATTTAATGGACTAATCATAGGGAATAATTTAATTAAGATTTCAAATATCGTATAGTACGATTTGTTCAAAGTTTGATTTGTAAAATGCTTAATTAAATTATCTAGTGACTAAGGTTTCCTGATAAAAATAAATCGTATAGTATGATATACATCATACAGTATGATTAGTTCATAAGAATTAATTATATATGTAACTGATCGTACAATACAATCATAATAATACATTATGATTTGTTTAAAAAATCTCAATTTGCTTTTCTCCCTCCCCTGTGTGTATGTCCATGGTCGCTAATTTAGCATACACACTTACATGGTCAGACCAAAGAAATATTAAATAAAGGAAAATGAAAAAACATACTCTTTTAATAGACATGCTATTCTACTCAAACTTGAACCTTGATCAATCTTAAGCAGTATTAGATCTACTTAAAATGTTAGTACAACCAAAAAAATAATATTTAATATATATTCTAGAAGAAATAAAATTTTAATCAATAATATTTTTTATTATTAAAATTAAAAGATAGGGAACCTGGATTACAATAGATGCTATTCAAAGCATATGCATCACCACTGCTCAGTCAAGCAAGAGGAGACAAAGGATAGATTAAACTCCTCCAACCTCAATACTACTCTAAACTCCCATAATAAGTCATCCTATGAAAATCTTACAAGAGTAAGTAAATTATATACTGTTAAAACCCCCTCATGATAATTAATCTATATAAATTTGATACATGACAAGCACTATGCCTATGCTTGAATCATACTAATCCAACATACATGGTTGTGCCAATTTTACTATTCCTAAGCTCCACATTACCCCTTATATTAACTACACATATGACAACTATGTGTATTAAATGAAGACCTAATATATTGAAAATATCATGAAGTTATTGATAAATAGAACTCATTAGTACTCCATATTTCATTTCCACCATCAATATAAAACTTAAAAAATTAGTCAAACATGAAGTACAAGTGAAGCACATTCATTTCCATTAATTACATAAAAGATAAAAGTACAGAAAAAAAGATATCATTAGATGGGTTCAATAATCTCCTCTACACTCCATAAACTTACAAAATTGCTTCCACAAATACAAGCTAAACACTCTAATGGAATGTATCTTGCACTTCTATGAATTCCATTAGTTGTTACACCTAAGGAAAAATTAAAAAAGCATTATAAACACTAAAATTAAAAATGTGATTAAACTCATCTACTAACATTACAAATAGACTATTTATAGAAATACTAAAAGTGTATTTCGGCTCAGTGTCACTCGAGACACTTGCTTCACGGTGCCCATAAAATGAACTAAAAATGCAGCGCTGAAGCGTTTCCTTCGCTACAAGGCTTACTACCTTGGACTCATTGTTTGATGAATTGATGCGTCACTTTGTTGGTAGATCGTGGTTGACCAGTTACAACTGTAGCATCTTCATGCTACTGATAGTTGAGCACTAAGACTTCTATGTGGCACTCCCTCAACTTAGCTACCATAGAATTTAGAATTATGTAGACAGAGACTCAATTTTACGATTCTGACTCCTTCGATGTTGTGATGCTGGCATAATTGGCAGAGATTTATTGTTTGGACTTCTCCGAGGTAGTGACATTATTAAGCAAAGATTAGGCCCCGCCATATCCATATTTAAGTTCAATAGCAGTGTCAACGATGGCACTGTGTTGGTATTATGATTGTTCGATACAATGGCTCTGTACCTCATTTAAAATTTTTTTCTCATTTCTTATATTTTCTTGCAAAAATACAACTAAAATAGTATATTTTTATTAAACAAATTAACACATAAAATATAACATTATTTATACTTATCAAATCCTCCCCAACTTAAACTTTGGTTATCCTTAATCAAATAAAAGTTTATATTTTTGATTAAGGGATTAACCAAAATAAATAGTGATAATTTAAAAATATATGATAATACAATAATGTCTAGAATTAGTAAAAATGAATCAAAGCTGTACTTCTAATTTAGAAAAATATTACTAGTTAAAGTTAATCAATTTTTCTTATTTTTACATCATATGAAATTATAGGTTATAGATTTAATCATTAATGTTTAAATGTTAATGTTAATAATATAGTTTTAATTATTGGATATGGTTGTAGTTAAAATTATGCTTTCATTAGTTCACCATCCCTTGCATTAGCTTTCTCATTAGTTCACCATTCTTTACCTTAGCTTTCTTATCTTATATATTATAGTTTTGGTATAAGATTATATTTTAAATCTTAAACTTTCACTTATATAAAATTTTTACTGTACTCATCTTTTTATTTTGATATTTTTAATTTCTTTTTCTTTTTAAGAATTATTTATAGTTCTTTTTTTGTTGAGTATATAATTAATGATTTTGAATATCTGCTTTCATTTTATACTCCTCATATAATCTTAATAATTTTAATATATGGACTTGATGAGATTACTAATTCTATTTTAGGTTATCTTATGATTTCAAATTTTAATCAACTCATATCTAATTTTTAATACTAATTATTCATCTTATAACTTTTAAATGTTAAATTCATAAAGATATATCATATAAATTCAAATTAGGATAATTTCTCAAATGATTGAATTATTTAAGTATTAATTTTTTCAAACTAGAAGTACAAATAGATGGTTTCATGAAGCCCAGTACTTATGGTTATTTAATAAGCCTATAAGTATTATTTAAGTATTCTTTGGTTGTTGAGAATTTAGGAGTAAGAGCCTTGAGTGAGAGAAGAGGGAGAGCTTTATGAGAGAAGGGTGATAGATTTTTTAAGGCAGATGCTATGAGGGGATTCACAAGGTTTATCCAAGCAAGAATCTTGGCTAGTATCTATAAGTCTGCCTAGAATCTCTATGGTTTCGAAGAAGAAGTTCTTCATAAAAGATTGTGGTTCTATGACCATCACCTGGAGGGTGAAAATAGAGTTATGATTCTCTAACCATAACTTGGATGGTGAAAATAGAGTTGTGGTTCTCTGACCATCACCTGGATGGTGAGAATAGAGTTGAGGTTCTCTAGCCATGAAAGAGTCATGGTTCTTTGCCACATCGGGGTGGTGAAATAGTATCTATAAAGGGCTTCTCCACCTTGATACGGATCTATAGTTTATGATTTTGATGATAGCAAACATTCCTTATTTCTCTACGAATGCCTTATGTGCTAACGTTTCAGGTTCCCACTATCGGACTGCAATTTAGAATCAGCTCAAGATTGGGTAGACTAGGTCTGAGTCAGTTTGTAATCTTTTTCCTTTCTTGAGTCTGTTGTATTTGGTGTGGGACCAGTTGGATTGTAAATTGGAAAATCTCCTTTTGTTCCCTATAAGATTTCTATTTTTGGTAATATCGGCCGGGACGATATGTCCAAAATCAGAAACCTTAATTAGGGCATCCTCATTAAGGCAGCCATCAACAGATCGGCCTGGACGATACTTATATCAGCCAGGATGATAATCTCAATTCAGAAAGAATCAACCGCCATAATCAGTTTAGGAAGTCTTTGTTTTAGGAAATCGGCCAGGACGATATTATTGTCATCCAGGACGATCTAACTCAATCATGCCTAAATTGATCTGGTATCTTTGGAAAGCATTAATGGTTGATTGATACGATCACATCGTCCGGGACGATCGCATGATCGGCCAGGACGATGACCTAGACGATCTACATCGGACAGCTTGTATTCAGGGCGATGATCAAGATGATTGAAATAGGTTTTAAAATAATCGGCCTAGATGATCATGATATCGGCCAGGACGATGTAACCAATTTTCTTCTGATCGTCCCAAATCATCCCAGGCTAATGAGCTGAATTTGTACTGATCGGCCAGGACGATATACCTATCGTCCTGGACGATAATGTCGGCAACTTGCATTAATGAGCTCGTTTTGAGAGCTTCTATTTAAGCTATGGCATGACACTTTGTAAGTGTCTTTGGAAGCCATTGTAGCTTCGTTCTTGTGGGAGAAACTTGAAGAGAGAGCTTGAAAGGGAGAGAGGAAAGGGTGGAGTTTGAGAGGGAGAAGATCCTGTGAGGGGGAGGAACTCAAGGGAGTGTGGTGGGGGATCCACACGGTTGCTCCGGCGAACTCGCATCTTAGTACCATCGGATTCAAGGCTTGTCTCGAGGTAAGTTCACCAAAGAAGAAGATCTCGCTGGTGTCAAAGGACCGACGACTCCGCCGCACCGGGGAAGGTGGAAGTGATTTTGTAAGGGATTCTCCGCCTAGCTGTGGGGGCTAAAGGAGAGACACTTGTGTTAGTGCAATACTTGGAGGGTGCCTCCAAGGAGTGGATGTAGGTCAAGGTTTGACCGAACCACTATAAATTCGGTGTGTTCTTTTCTTATTATCGCTTCTGCATTTATTTTTCTTCCGCACTTTGTTTGTGGTGTTTTTGGTTGGAACTTTATCTTTGGTTTAAAGGTTTTCTAATTCACCTCTCTCTTGGTTAGCTTGGGACAAGTTCATAGGGCCTAATATCCCTAATGAACTTTTCAAGTGGTATCAGAGCATTCCTTTTTAACTTTCAAGTGGTATCAGAGCCGTTTTCAAACAATAAGTTTTTAAAAGCTTTTGAATTTTGATCCATGGCTAATCGTAATGTTGCGGAAGGATGTTCAATCACCAGACCTCCTTTATTTGAAAATATGTCATTTGATTTTTGGAAAACTCGCATGTATATTTTCTTGCAATCGATTGATTTTTGCATGTGGCATATGGTTTTAACTGGTTATACATCACCGTCACGTATCATATATGGAATTAAAACTGACATTCCTTTTAGTCAATGGAATAGAGATGAACGAATCGATGCTCAATTGAATGCAAAATCTTTAAACTGCTTTTTCTGTGCTTTAAATTTTGATGATTTTATGTTAGTATCCACGTGCACTACCGGTAAGGATGTTTGGGATAAATTGCACACCATATACGAAGGCATTAGTGAAATCAAGCAATCCAAGTTGAATTTGTTAATGCATGATTTTGAATTATTTTCTATGAAACCTTTTGAAACGATCTTAGACATGTATACCAGATTCATTCAAATTGTAAACTCATTGCATGCTTTAGGAAAAGAATTTTCAAATTTTGAAAAAGTCAATAAAATTCTTCGTTGTTTACTTGAAAAATTTGATGCCAAAGTTGTTGCTATTTGTAAATCAAAAGATTTGAATGATTATTCTATTGATAATTTGATTGGCTCACTCATTGCCTACGAGCAAAGTTTGGGTCAAAGACTTTTGGATGCAGGTGAAACGATCGTTCTAAAAGCTGAAGATATGGAAAGAGGAAGCTTAGTTGGTGACGATAGCAAAGACTTGTCAAGCAAATCACAAAGCTCACCAAAACATAAGCAAAAGTGGAAAAAAGGTAAAAATGGTAAGGATGTTAATATTTCCTCTGACGTTATTTGCTTTCGATGTAGGAAACCTGGACATTTGAAAAATGAGTGTCCTAATTTAAGAATTCTTCCTATGAAAGAAAAGGGCAAGGCGAAACAAACTTTGAACTGGGGAAATAATGAAAGGCAAAAAATCTCTTGGGCAGATCTGGTCTCTGAAGCATCGGACCAGGAAAGAGATAATGGTTAAAGAGCCTTTCGTGTTTTTGTGTTTTTGTGTTTTTCTTTTTTTATTTTATTTTATTTTTTATTTTGTTTTGTTTATTTCTTGAAATTTTTTTTTTCGTGAAAGTTTTTCTCTGATCAACACACACAGTCACTTTTCTAAAAATGAAAAATCTACTTCCTGTTTTTTTTTTAAATCTTTGGTAAGTTGTGTTTGACTTCTCTAACACAATCAAAGGAAGGAAACTCGTGTTTTTTTTCTCTTTCTCCCTTCTTAAAGAGGTTATTTTACTTTTGATTCAAAATCTTCTTCATATTTTAAATTGGATTTTGAAACTATTTTTTTATCTCCCTACATTTTTTCTATCGCATAGAAATCTTTTGCAAGATTGTTGAATCCACCTTAAAAATTTTTTAATCAAGTTGTTTGTGTTGTCAATAATTTGGTTTACTTTCATTTTTGAAAATATAAGAACGAAAGCATATTTTTTGAAAATAATAATAATAAAAAAGTGGCCAGTGATGTTAAACCAAAAGATGCGCAATGTCGCCAAATTGAAAAAAAAAAAATACACAAAGTGTATTAAAATCAAAAGATGCTCAAAGAGCCATTCAAGTGATAAAGGGCATAAAATGAGCCCACAAAAAAAAATATGCTTATTTTTTTCTTATACTACTAAAAACTTAAGAAAATCCTTGATATGTTCGAAACTTGTGCTTGAAAATTTTGGTTCCTGATTCAGAAATTCATGCATTGATCTTCTATTAGATATGTTTTATGGAAGGAGTTTTGAAAAATTAATGTTTCTTTCTCCCATTTATTCCTTGATTTGGATATTGGATTAAAAAGTTTTTGAGCCTTTAAAAGAACTTGAGTTTGGATTATCAAATTATGAATTTCTAACTTTTTCTGGGCTATGCGTTGTCAATTCAATTCTACTAAATTTTTGATTAAAACCAAGAGGTAACTTTCTCTTTTTAAGAATATTTATTTTTTCACCAAATCAGGAAACGTTTTTATCTCTTGTTCGTTTTGTTTTTTATTTGTGCCTCCTCTCTTTTTGATAATGTCAAAGGGGAGAACGTATTGTTGAATTTTTGTACTGTTATCGTGTTTTATATCTTGTTTTCAAAAAATTTAAAACAACAAAAATATTTTCATCTCCCCTATTTTTTTAAAAAAGGTTTTATTTTAGTAAGGGGGAGATTAGGAGAAAACTTCTTTTTTGAAAATTCAAATTGAAATTGTTTGCCATCATCAAAAAGGGGAAGATTGTTACGGATCTATGGTTTATAATTTTGATGATAACAAACATTCCTTATTTCTCTACGATTGCCTTATGTGCTAACGTTTCAGGTTCCCACGATTGGACTGCAATTTATAATCAGCTCAAGATTGGGTAGACTAGGTCTGAGTCAGTTTGTAATCTTTTTCCTTTCTTGAGTCTGTTGTATTTGGTGTGGGACCAGTTGAATTGTAAATTGGAAAATCTCCTTTTGTTTCCTATAAGATTTTTATTTTTGGTAATATCGGCCGGGACGATATGTCCAAAATCAAAAACCTTAATTAGGGCATCCTCATTAAGGCAGCCATCAACAGATCGGTCTGGACGATACTTGTATCGGCCAGGATGATAATCTCAATTCAGAAAGAATCAACCGCCATAATCAGTTTAGGAAGTCTTTGTTTTAGGAAATTGGCCAGGACGATATTATTGTCGTCCAGGATGATCTAACTCAATCTTGCCTAAATTGATTTGGTATCTTTGGAAAGCATTAATGGTTGATTGATACGATTACATCGTCCGGGATGATCGCATGATCGGCCAGGTCGATGGCCTGGACGATCTACATCGGACAGCTTGTATTCAAGGCGATGATCAGGATGATTGAAATAGGTTTTAAACTAATCGGCCTGGACGATCATGATATCGGCCAGGACGATGTAACCAATTTTCTTCTGATCGTCCCAAATC
This sequence comes from Dendrobium nobile, assembly GCA_022539455.1. Lineage (NCBI taxonomy): Eukaryota > Viridiplantae > Streptophyta > Magnoliopsida > Asparagales > Orchidaceae > Dendrobium > Dendrobium nobile. The sequence goes on from CM039736.1 coordinate 32,868,096, forward strand.
ATCCCAGGCTGATGAGCTGAAATTGTACTGATCGGCCAGGATGATATACCTATCGTCCTGGACGATAATGTCGGCAACTTGCATTAATGAGCTCGTTTTGAGAGCTTCTATTTAAGCTATGGCATGACACTTTGTAAGTGTCTTTGGCAGCCATTGTAGCTTCGTTCTTGTGGGGGAAACTTGAAGAGAGAGCTTGAAAGGGAGAGAGGAAAGGGTGGAGTTTGAGAGGTAGAAGATCCTGTGAGGAGGAGGAGCTCAAGGGAGTGTGGTGGGGGATCCACATGGTTACTCTGGCGAACTCGCATCTTAGTACCATCGGATTCAAGGCTTGTCTCGAGGTAAGTTCACCAAAGAAGAAGATCTCACTGGTGTCAAAGGACCCGGCGACTCCGCCGCACCGGGGAAGGTGGAAGTGATTTTGTAAGGGCTTCTCCGCCTAGCTGTGGGGGCTAAAGGAGAGACACTTTTGTTAGTGCAATACATGGAGGGTGCCTCCAAGGAGTGGACGTAGGTCAAGGTTTGACCGAACCACTATAAATCCGATGTGTTCTTTTCTTATTATCGCTTCCGCATTTATTTTTCATCCGCACTTTGTTTGTGGTGTTTTTGGTTGGAACTTTATCTTTGGTTTTAAGGTTTTCCAATTCACCTCTCTCTTGGTTAGCTTGGGACTAAGTTCATAGGGCCTAACATCCCTAAAAAACTTTCAAGTGGTATCAGAGCATTCCTTTTTAACTTTCACACCTTACTGTGAGAGCAAAAGGAGAGTCACAACTTTTTAATGTAATACTATTTTTTAAGAAGCATTCAACTATATTAATATTTAGTGCTCATGTTTATTATTTTTTTCAGTTTATTTTTGTAACTATATGTATGGTTGAAAATTTAATTTATTTTGTTGTTGTGAAATCTACTTATTTATGTATCTACTGTATCAATTATCATATATAGGTTTAAAAAGTTTATAAAGAATTTCTTTTTCATAAAAGAATTTTTTTTAAATAACAAATTTACCCCCCTCTTGGTTAGCCTTGGGCTAGTTCTAAAAGGTCTAACAACCTTCATGAACTTTTACAAACCTCCCAAACACTTCTACCCATTCAAAACATTTGACCAAGCCTTTCCCAAGCCAATTCAAACCCCTAGGACCACCCATTGGACCCTTAAGGAAGACCCTTGGGTGGACTCAAGCCTTGGATCCACTTGGGTTAGCTACTTGGCTTAACTCAAGTGTCCAAAGAAAAATATCCTTTGAGCCAAATTCTAACCCTAGCCCAATTGGATCAATCCAATTATGATTTGGGTTCCCCTTAACCCAATTCACCATCCCTAATTGACCCACCCCTTGGGGAAACTTTGGTTAGGAATTAGGTTAACTGAAAGTGGCCAAAATAACCTAAGGTTGGGTCATTTCCCAGCCTAGGCCTCACTAAGCCAGATCAACATCCCTATTGGGTGGCCCAAAGTCCAACCCCCACCCCTGTTAGCCTAGACCATGGGTTTACTTGGGTCAACCTCTAGGCTAGCCAAAGTGGTCAAAACTACTTTGAACCGAGCCTTCTCCCACCTTAAGGAAAATAAAACCCAATTAACATTTGCATTGGGCGCCCCTTGACCCAATGCATCTTCCGCATAAATCCCATGACTTGGCTTAACTGAAGTTGGCCCAAATTGACCCAAACTATATAGGTTTAGGTTAACCTAAGCCTCCCATGTGAATTGGGCTACCTCTTACACAATTGAGCTCACCTGGTCCCCAATAACCTTTCCAACTTAACTCAACCCAGCCAGCAGCCTATGGTGGTCAAGAAAAATGGAGAATGAGCTTTATTGGTCTCTCCTTCATGGGCTATGTCCAAAGCTTCACAAAGGCCTGATTTTGACTCTTTTGGGTTTAAATGACTCCCCGAGGATATCCCCTTCCACCTAGTGGCCATCTAGTTACTGGCTTGATCAATCCTTCCCATCCAATCTCACGATAATGGCTTGAATAGGGCACTTCGATCCACAGGATATATCCTCCTCTTTAAATCTATAATTTTTAAAAACCCTCCCAAGAGCTCTCTAAGCATCCTCCTCTTATTCCCTAGCTTCCCAGCCCTCTCCAACTAGCGGTTCGAGAGAGCTCCATCAAAATTCATCAGTAACCCACTCAAACTCCTACTTCCATTGATCCTCCACCTAAGTAGTTTGAATGAGAAGAGTTTGTGTTCTACCCCTAAAGCTTCTTGATAGAAAATCACATTTTTTGGGATATTTTATGCAGTGAGAACCCTTCTCGAGCTCCTAACAAGTAAGTGTTGGTCAAGTGTGAATGGAACTCTCAATCCAATGCAATCCCACCATTGGATTAAAAGTCCTTAAACCTCCTTATCCTTCCTATGAAATTTCATGAGAGTTCACTGATAGGATGTCTTAGATCATGCAGGAGAATCTCCAACTCGATCTTGTGGTAGATTGCCCTGCTTCAACTATAACCCCCGCTTTATTTATTGGTTTGACGGCATAGAGGGATTGAGGTTGATCCCAACAAAGTCCCTTACACGCCTATAGGTTTAGGCCTGACTTCTCTGCCTGAGCAACTTTCTTATGATACTAGAAAATACAAGTTCTTAGAGAGACCGATCAGACTGGGAAGGAGCAAAGGAGAAATCGGGAAAAAAGGTAAGAGCCCGGTTAGCCCTTCGCTTCTCTTTCCTGAAGTGGGTAAAGAGAAATAGCTCTTCTAGTGAGCTTAAGCAATCTTTCTGGGAGCGTCGGCCTGAAGCTCAGTAAATCGAGTCGTTCTATCTGGAACAGGAATACAAGTCTCATCATTATACATACCTGGAGAGAGAGGCGCCCCTCTCTCCTGGAAGCTTCTATGATGAAGGCGGCGCAAAGGAGGCTCGAAAGGGACTAATAGAGGGTGCAGCTCGGATTGATGCAGAGAAGAGTAGGTGTGTAGCAAATCCGATGTTTATTAGCTGCTGGTTTTATGTTCTTTCACTCAGAGTTGAAACAAAAATCAAATGCCCCTACTCAAGCACCAACTGCAGTGATTCCCCCAAGAGCTCGACCTGTGGCCCACGCTCCTATTGTTTCAGGGTGGGCGGTAAACTCATTTAATGACACATTTTCTTTAGAGTATGCCATTGTTGCATCTAGGGATTCATCTGTTGATTTAGAGTTCCAGAAAGGGCTAAATCCATTTTAGGGTTTTACCTAATGAATTGGTTGGATTCTAGTTCTTATCTCGTACTAGGGTTGGCTCCTCACAGTTCTCCCTTTCAAACGAATGGTAGATAGGAACCGAACTATCTTACGACATTCTAAACCCAACTATGAATAAGAATAGCTTTTTCGAAGCCCAGCAGTGAGGACTTTTTGGTCAGGCCAAAAATCTTGCCGACTGGATGCTCCTACCCCACCATGCCTAGCCCTTGACCTTAAGAAGAGGAGGCAATAGAAGCAGGAGAAGGTTTCTTTGCTGGCAAGCAAGTGATTGTTTAGGGCAAAATTGTATCTCTGAGGAGCCATAAAAGGGCCGCAAGCAAAGCAATTGAACCGGATGAATGGAATCTACAACTCGACCTGGATGTATTAACTCCTGGGCTCCTTCTCGCCTATAGGAATGTTGGGAGGAAGCCCTCCCCATTCTTTGTTGGGTAGAGTTTCTTCACTACAGTAGCATAAGGCAAGAATCTGGTCTCCCTCCCAACATTCCTTTAGGCGAGAAGGAGCCTAAGAGAAAGTTTCATCGAGTGGGATTGATCTTCCATCCTGTGAGAGTTTTCTGCCAGCTAGTGACGGAGTTGCGAATTCTTACAGATAATTCTTTGGTAGAATGGAAGGAATTAGGAGCAATCAACTAAGAGCCATGCACACCATAAGCATACGTGGACACCAGACCGTCTATGCCCAAGGGACAAAAGAGCTAGATCCAATTACTTCAAAAGAATTGAACGAGGAGCCATATGAGGTGAAAATCTCATGTACGGTTCTATCCGAAAACTAGCAGTTCACCCCGTCAATCCTCCTGCACCCAAATAACTCCATTTTCTCCCATGAACAATTTGTGTCAATGGATTAGTTCGCTAAAAAACTCGATGATGGAAAAAAAGAGTGTGCCCCCCTCATCTTAATTGAAGCATCTGCCTCTCTTTTCAATTTCAAAGAAGGGAACGGACGGGCTACTTTTTAGAAGTTCGGCGAATGCCATCACTAGTGACAGCGAGAAAGATCAAGAAAGCAACAAAGAGATGTGAGAGGTTCAGGTTAATCTGGGAGGTTGAAGACATTTTCCAAACCAATTATTTTAATCAATGGTTCAGATTAAATCTCATAGTTCTGGAGCCCATTTGAATTGAGCCACTCGATCAATGATCTAATGAAAATAATCAATTCCAGATTTATATAATCAGTCGTAATGATTGGCTAGCTAGTCATTTGGCGTCTACATATAAAGCACCAACTAACTGTGTAAATATGGATCTAATTTCATAAAAAATTCAAGGAAACTTTGGAAAATCATATTTCTCTCCACACTTGGCTAATTTAAGTGTTCTTAGGATCATTTTAAAGATCATATGGAGATCTTCAAAATCCCTATGGTATCAGGCCTTGATTAATTATGTGTTAATGTCAATTTGAATTTTAATATTTTTGGTATTATTATTTTTATGTGTCTAATTGATGTCATCATGGCATGGGACCATATGAGAATAAATTTGGACATGTCTCTAACATGCCCAAATTTTTTCTTTTTTATTTGAAGTGCTTAAGTGCATGTCCATGCAAATTAAGGCTTAGAGGTCATGGTTCGATCTCTACATTCCAATCAGTTCTATGTTCTTTCCAATGTGATTTAGGGTATAATTTTTGGTGTGTTAATTATGCTTAGTCTAAGGATTTTAGGTGCACTTATTGTATCCCCATCCATGCTAAGGCTTGCGAGTTAGGAATTTTTGAAGGTAACCTAGAGGTTACATTAGCTGGTTTTGTTAACCACCGTAGATAGCACCATTTAGGCCCAAATTTAGGGAGATTGGACCTTGAGACCAAGTGATCTCATGGTTCAAAATTCATAGGATTTGGTGCTCATTTAGTCCACCAAATAGGACCCCAATATCCCTTCCTAGATTTGGCCTAGAGTCTTAACTAATTCACTATTAATTCATATTAAATCCTAAAAATTTACAAAAGGACCCTAATCTACCCTAATTGTGTCGAGTTTTCTAAGATTTCATTGCATGTTGTGATTAAAAATTGATAGATATGAGTATTTATTTACTTTAACTGAAATATGTGATTTGATAGGATGGGCAATAGTTTACCCTTAGGTTAGGACTAATCTAGTTGCTCACTAAGTTTTCTACTAGTGTCCATACTCATGTAGGGCAATAAAAGGGGGCTAAATTATTATTATTATAATTGCTACATGTACTTCAGTTACTTAGCCTAAAAATAAATAAATGAGTGGCCAAGTGTGATTTACTATATATCTATATCTATATATATATTTAAAATCAAAAAAATCCCAAGCAGTTTATATATATATATATATATATATATATATATATATATATATATATATATATATATATATGCTCAGGATAACCAATGAACATTTAATTAAATTGATTTATTGATTTATTTAATTTAATTTGATTGTGATTAGGATTGCCTGCTTTTCCTAATTTGTTTTTGTGATTTGCATGTCAAGTTTTGTTTTGGCCTAGATTCAATCGGAGGCTCGAGAGGGCTCGTATAAAATTTTTCTACTTAAAATGAAAATAAAAAATGTTTGGCAGACATAGAAACTCTAATGATCTAAAAAGTAAGCCTAGGATCGCTAGAAGTTAGCATAAGCATATTATTTACTTCTCTTCCTTGTTAGTCATCTCCCAACCTGTGGGTTCTGGTAGACCTCTGGCCTTTGAGGGTACAAATCTATTAAGGGGATGTTTTATAATCTCTTGGGAGAAATAATTTTTAACCCTTTTTCGAAAACTACTATATATTCATTTTATGCATTTAATCAAGTTTATTTGCATGCATTACAATTGAAATTAATTAAATAGGTCTAAAATTTTAACTGCACTTATTTTAAGAATTTTCCACCCTACATAAGTCAAGGGACCAATTAGGATCCACTCTAGACATCAGTCCCAATTTTGTTTAAAAAATAATTACAACAACCATACCATAACTTGATTCATGGATTTTAAATTAACTAGGTGGTTAGTTGGCTCCCCAATCGAGGCCAGGGTAAGTCTAAATTTTGTATTGAATTAGCTAGGTTTGGGTTACTATGGTCCAGTGTCTAATTTAGATTTAAGATCTGGGGCAGAATTTCAATCATAAGAACCTAACCTCCAGGAATGTAATCCATAATTTCTAATAATACAATCAACTCAAATTAAAAAAGAATTCTCTCAATCTAAAATTTAAAGACCAACACTTAGAGATTAGGTTAGGACACTTCTAATTTTTTTTAGAATATCAAAGTGTCTCCTACCCCTCCTCCTTTGGCTCCAAAAAATAGTGTTCAATATTCGATCCAATCCCTATTAAAACTCAAAATTAACCTCCTTAGACATCACTCCTAAAAAATCTTTAAAAAGAATTTTTGCCATTATTTTAAATTGAGAGTATTCGTAGGAAATTCAAATCCATACAATGTAATTAACTATAAGGGCTTGCGCTCATAGGAGGTTTAGAATGCGCATCTACCTTTCTAAATCAATATTTAAAAAATAATTAGTCTCCTTTCAAAAAATTGAAATCAACAACGATCGTTATTGTCATATCCAAATAATTAATAATAAATGTTATTTTCTTCCTTTGGGGAGATATATCATTTTTTTTATAAAACTTTAAATATTAGATTAATGATAATTCATCTAGATTATTATAGCTAGATATTCAATCTAACCACACCTTGGCAGCCTTTTGGGGCCATATGTGGTTCTTTCTTAAGCTGGTAATGATATTCAAGATGGGATTTACAATTCTAAATTTGAATCACATTTTAAAATCTTATTTCTACGACTTGAGGTGGTATATCTTTTCTAATGAGATGTTCAATTTCATAATTAAAACTCAAAATCAAATTCCCCGATGAAGACTAATCTTAAAAAAAAAACTTTTCAAGCCATGCACCATGAAAGAAGTTTTACTATAGTTGGCAAAAAGAAAAAAGAGATTAATAAGAACCTAATTAGTTGGACCCCTAGGATCACTCGTGCCTCAAATGTCTCATCATATTCTAATGGTCAAAGCACTAGAGTAGAATATTAGGGGTGTGGGGGCTTCTTTGTCCAAGGTCATAGTGAAGAATTTATGCAGGGTTTATAATATCAATGTACTTATTCTTATTGAGCCATTAATATCTTTTAACAAGCTCGATTTGATTCATATCAAACTTGGTTTTGATTCGACATTTGATAATTTCTCCAATAAAATTTGGATTTTTTTGAAGCATTTTATATGTTTTGATGTCATTATGGATTTGCCTCAAACTATGCCTACTAACATTAGTTTTCTTGTGACATGTCTTTTTTCCTATGTATCTTGTTCTAGATTTGATAGGAAGACTCTTTTGAACTAACTTTCTATTTTTTTTCCATCGTTAAGTCTTAATTGATGGTTAGAGGTGATTTTAATATTGTTTCCAATACTAATGAAAGAATTGTAGGCAATTCTCCTAATTTTCAAGCTATTATTTTAGAGGAAACCCACAAGGAGCCTATGCATTGATTAAAATAAAGATTACAAGGTCATTAAAAGGGATTTTAGGCTCACTACTTCTCATATGAGCTACAAGAAAACTAAAAGAAAAACCTATGAGCTCAACTTCATGCCTAAACAAAATTACAAAGAAACCTTGGAACATTATAGGGTGGCAAGTAGACAACACCCAAAAAATAGCAAAGATTATTTGGTAGACAATAAGCATAATCACTTAGCCAAAAATATTAGGAACTTGCAAAAAATCATTAAAGGATCCAACAAAATAACAATAGCAACACAAAGAGAAATGTAGAGGGAAACTATTGAAATCAAGGATCCCTAGTCTCTGATTTGTGTGATAAAAAAATTATTGATTGAATTGTTACTTTTCTCATTAAATATTTAAGATATTTCTTCTATCTGTGAGTGCTAATATTGCAGGTAAGACATACACTGCTCAAGGCTACTGAAACCTCAAGAATGGGTAAAAATAGGAATGTCAATTAAACATAGTTTTTTATTTTACTTTTCTTTATTTTTTTTATTTCTTGCGTCTGGCTTATTAAAGTGCATATAATTTGGTGAACATGCACATATACATAGAGAGTGATATAAATTTTAAAGGTTGAAGTTTTTGTACTAATCATACTATACGACTTACATTCATACTATATGATTAATACAGAAAGAATGGGCTTAATGAGTAATTAAAAAAGTAGTTTTTGTAAACAAATCATACTATACATTATGGATCATATTATATGATTCATTAAGATCTAAAAACCATTGATGCTAGATTAATTTAAGTACGATCTTGATATTTTTTTTTGAACTAATTATACTGTACAATTTCAATCGTACAACACAAATATTATAAATATTATTAAAATTAACCCCCATATTTAATCAATCAAAACATGGTTTAATTAATAATAGTTGATCTTACTGTTAATTATTGATCATACCAAATGATTACCAAAGATGAAATTGGGTTATCCCAAAGATCGTACCAAACAAAATAATGATTTTTTAAACTATTTGTATAGTACAATATTCATATCATACTAGATGACCTACTTGAGAACAACTAACTGTATTGTACGATGAGAGCAGTATGGGATGATTCGTAGAGATGATTTTCTATCATCCCAAGTATCTTCCTATATAAATAGTGGAAATCAAATAGATCATACTGGATGATCTATGGATCATACTTTTGAATTAATTGAACATTTGGTTTGAATAAATTTTTACATCATACTTGATGGGACAAGTTTTGAACTGATCATGTTATATGAACTACAATTATATTGGACAAAAATTGATGGATAACTTAAGTTTTTAGGGTTTCTTAAAGCCAAATTCTTAAGCTTGTTTTAAAGATTTTGTTTATAATGGTGAGAGGATTGTGTGACTGCTGAAGATACTCTGAGAGAGAAGCTTTTGAGAAATCAAGGGTTTGAGAGGAAGGAGAACGTTAGGTTAAGAGAAAGGGAGAGAGGCTTCTATGTCAAGTCTATGTCAAGTCCTTGAGGTACCCTGTCTTCTCTACGAGAGAGAAAAAGGAGTTGAGGTTCTATGCTTTCTCTAGGAGGCAGAAAAATGAGTAAATGTCTGCTATCATCATCGGGAGGGTGACATAGCATCCGGCACTCCGTCACTTCAAGTTTGGTGAAAGTGAGTCTGTAAGGGCTTCCCTGTCATGACATGGGAGAAAAGGGAGAGTCACTTAGTGATTAGTTCAATACCCGGAGCAGAGGACTCCAATGAGTGGATGTAGGTCAATGTTGACTGAACTACTATAAAAATCTATGGTCTATTTTTTCCATTTTGCACTTTTATTTTTCTTTCTTTTTATTTCTATTATAACTTCTTGGGAAAATCACTAATTATTACTTAATTTCATAAATCAATATATCATCATAGTTAAATAAATATTTTTTAATAAACTTTTGCGCTTGCGCGATTAATTGAAATTTGGTATTTTCAATTTCTAGAACTTTTCAAAAATATTATCATCCTTATTTTGGAGTTAAGAAAATTTTGAAAATTACCAATCCACTGACCATCTTGGTGAGCCTCGGGCTAATTCTTTAAGGTTTAACAACCTTCACAAACTTTCAAGCGGTATTAAAGCGTGTTTCAAAAATAATATTTTAGAAAACTTTTAAAGAACGATTAATGGCTCATTTTGGTAACTGTAACACTGAAGAGTGTTACTCGATAACCCGTTCACCTTTGTTTTAATATATTCCTTTTTATTTCTGGAAATTATGTATGTCTACTTTTTAAAAATCCATTGACTATAGAATTTGACATATTATTTAAACTGGCCATTCACTTCCATCATATGTAGTTAATGGTGTCAAAACTAGTATTCTTTTTACTGAGTAGAGTTATGAGGATAGGGAACTCCCATAGTTAAATGCTAAATGTTTGAAATGTTTCTTTTATGCTTTAAAATCTAAAGAATTTATGTGAGTTTCTATATGCACTATGGGGAAGGAAATTTGGGATATATTATGTATCACCTAACAGGGAACTAGTGAAGTTAAACAGTCTAGGTTGAATATTCTACTACATGATTATAAACTCTTTTGCATGAAACCTAGAGAGACTATATCTGAAATGTATACTAGGTTATCCTAGATAGTGGCATCCTTATATGCACTAGGTAGAAAACTATCAAACTCTGAAAAAGTTAATAAGATTCTATATTATTTACCTAGTTCTTTTGATGCCAAGATAACTATAATTACTGAATCTAAAGACTTGAATATTTATTCCATAGAAATTTTTTTTGGGTCACTCATTGCCTATGAGCAAGGAGTGAGTCAAAGGAAAAGTGATGTAGGAGAGAAGAAGAAGGAAAAAATTTTAACATTAAAAGCAAATAATTTAGATAATGAGTGTTATGCAGTTTTTGGGTCACTCATTGCCTATGAGCAAGGAGTGAGTCAAAGGAAAAGTGATGTAGGAGAGAAGAAGAAGGAAAAAATTTTAACATTAAAAGCAAATAATTTAGATAATGAGAGTTATGCAGTAGAGGAGGATTATGACATTGCCTTAATGACCTGACAGTTTAAGAGTTTTCTAAATATAAAATAGAGATTACCAGCACAACTAGAGCAAAGGTAAAAGCAATAAAAATTTTAAAGCTTCTTTTGACACAATTTTCTTCAAGTGCAAGAAACTATGTCACCTCTAAGCTCACTACCACAATCTGAAGACTCATCCGATCAAGGAGAAGGATGAAAGGAAGCCAAAGTTTAAGAGAGGTAAGTAAAAGATACAAAACGTTTTTTGGGTCGACTCTGCTTCAGAATCATCAGAAGCAGAAGTAGAGGAGGAGGAAACAAGCCTGCGTCTTATAGCTAATGATAATCTTGATCAATCAAATTAAGATGAGGTATGTCAACTTTTTTATAATAAATTACTCATTATTTTTGAAATATGTATTATTTGTATAGGAGGCTGAGAAAGATGCATGCTTGTCTTAATATTAAATTCTTTAATTTATAGAAGGAGCATGCTAGTTTAATTATTGAGAACTCTACTATAGATAGCGAGCTTATGACTTTATTAGATAAAATTTATGCATTAAATACAAAGTATACTGACCTCCCCAATGCACATGATTCCTTGAAAACATCACATATTCAATTAGAAAACTCATTTAAGGAATTTAAAAAACTTGCATGTTAACTAGATGATAGGGAGTATATATTTAAAATTAAAGTGTCCATTCTTAAAAGTGCAAACAAATTCTTCAAAGAAAAACTAATTGCACTTGAGAATAACAAAACACCACCTACCTTAGAATATGTTCATAAGTCCACACCATAGCATTCATCGCATAAACCTAAGAGAAGGCACCATGATCCACATAGGTTAGTAAATCCATTTCCTAGTGTTAAGTGTTACTAGTGTGGCATATTAGGTCATATAGCCCACACTTGCATAATCCATCATTGGACACATCTAGTATGAAGTGTTGATTCTTATTAAATCTTGAATAGGTTGTTAAACCTAAGCTTATGTCCCAAGATTAACTAAGAGGGGGGAGGGTGAATTGGTAATTTTAAAAATTTTCTTGGATCTAAAAATTTGCAATTGAATGATTTAAAAAAAAGGCAAGTTAATTAAAGTTTCAAAAATAAAACTTTTCTACTATATAATTAAAATAATTTGCAGTAAGTAAGAATAAAAAATTACTATGACATAAAGATTTATAGTGGTTCGGTCAAACACGACCTACACCCACTCCCGGAAGACTCCCTATTAGGAGGAAACTCATTATTCTTGGTACAAAGGGAAGAGAGGGAAGATCCACAATTCAAGGAAGGATTTGGAAACAGAGTTTGAAGATTTCGGGTGCAAAGATTAGAGATGGTAGAAGGTGGACGGTCATCTATGGATGACCGGAACACCAAATCCATTTTATCTACCGCGAGTCCAATTACGTTGGATGCAAAAGGTAGATTCTCCTTCAAACGCATCTCCCCTCACAATCTTCGTGTTTTGGAATCTCCTCTTGTTATCAAAGAGGGAGGCTTGTTGGCTAAACATAAGCCATTGTCGGATTCAAGTAAAGGGAAAGAGGTAATTTTGGCTTCTTACAAATTACCTAAACCTCCTTTACCGATTTTTTTTTTGGAGCAAATGACAAAGAAGCCTCTTCTTCAAGGAGCAATTTTGTTAATATTTTGAAGAATGACAAGGAGATTGACAAGGCTAATGTCAATATCAATAATCCAAATATTTCTTCAAATTTTGCTAATTCTAATGTGTGGAATAAAAAGCTACACATTAAAATTAATTGGAATAAAAATCTTGATGAGATTGAAGAGTTAAACATTGTTAAACTGGATATGGATAAGGAAAAATCCAATATTCAAGTTTTGAGTAAATCTTTGGTTGTTAAAATTCTTGGGAAAAATTTATCTTTCTCTAAATGTGCCATTTAGTTAAGAAAGCAATAGAAGAAATTTGGAGGATTCCATTTAACCATTCTTGGCCTAGATTGGTTACTTTGTTCATTTCAATCTCATGAAGCCAAGGAAGAAGTCCTTAATGGTGGTCCATGGTTTGTAGTAGGCTTTGCAGTTGGATTAGACAAATGGTCTCCTAACTTCTCTACTAATTCATTGGAAGGTATTTCATCTCCGATCTGGGTTCGTCTTCCTCACTTACCCCTTCACTACTGGGATGAGTCCAATATCACTAGAATTGTCTCTAGAATTGGGACTCCATTACTATTAGATGGTAATATGTTTAGATGGTGAAGAAGAGAATTTGCTAGAACTTGCATTCGAGTTAATTTGAACTCTAAACTCCCATCTGGAATATGGGTTGAAGGGTTGCATGGTAGATTTTTTCAAAAATTTGAATACGAAAATCTTTCATCGCTTTGTTTCAAATGTGGGAGAATAGGGCATATTGATTCAGTTTGTCCTAATATTAAGAAAATCCCTTCCATATCAAATCATAATGATAATCTTTATGTTCCTTGGATGCAAGTTAAATTCAAAAACAAGAAGAAATCAGTGAGAAATCATTTGAAATCCAGAATTTTTTCAGCAGCAGAAAAATTTGTAACGGGTTGTAGAAGTGAAGAAACTATTCTTGCTGAACCAGAAGAAATTGTACAAACATTGGAAGATGGGAACAAGATCAAAATGATGTCCGATCCAGTGGAGGTTGCAGGTCAAATTGAAGAAAATGCTAGATTCAAGGAAGGAGATGAAGTGGCGGTTAACCAGTAATTAAAAATCAGCATGGATTCTCGGGATTCGTTTAAAGCTTTGGCGGATAAGGATAATATGGGTGATGGTTTGTTAGGAGAAACCAGTGCTGATCATAATTCAAATAATAAGGTTGATGAGATGGCTTTCTCTCCAACTAACTCAGCTCTCATGGAGGCTGAAAAGAAGGATGAAAAGGAGCTGAAGCCAATTTCTTCTCCAACAAATCCAGCTGGCCTTATGCTGGAGGACGGTCTAATTGAAGGAAATAACGAATCTATTGTTATTTCAGAGGATAATCAAAAGGTTGTTGGGAATTTGGAAATTCAAACTCCATAAATGATGGAGGCGGTTAAGGAGAAATCTGAGAAGGAGCAGATTTCAGATTCAACTCCTATTAAGACAGCAAATATTTCTGAAATGTTTGTTAATGTTGATGAAACAAAAGATGGTTTTTCTAAAACCATTCCTCTTCATTCATCAATCAGTTTAAAGTTCAAAATAAGTGTCTTATTGAAGAATAAAAAAGTCTCTTCTTTGTAGCTTGGTTCTTCAAGTTCTAAACACAAGCTGTTCAAAGAACTACAAGATCTTGGACCAGTGAAAGAACTACCTAGAAGAAAGTTGGCTGATCACAAAGAGAAGAACAGTTTGAGAGGTTCTTCTTCCCTTTTATCTCACTAAAAATGCAAAAAGTTTCTCCTGTGGATAACAACATAATAGATATATACTTGAAGAAGGAGCTTATGATCATAAAGTTTGGCGAACTAATACCAAACTTTTGGAATTTATTTTTGAATTATAATTTTCTTTTTAGCTGTTATTTCCTTTTTTTACTTTTAATTTGTTATTTTAAACTTTGTCTAAATGATTATGGGATCTTTACTAATTCTTATTTTCTAATTGGATGGGAACTCTGTGATACTAATCAACCCTCGGGCTGTCTTAAATTTTGGTATCCCCTGCATCTCAACAGTTTGAAAATAGGAGATAGTGGATTTCATTTCATTTATAATAAGTTTAAATTAACAAATTTAGTTTTAATAAGGTCCCTTTTTCTTATTGAAAAATGGATCATTAGCTTCTATTACCTAGTTTGTATTAGGTTGTCTTCTCTTTTATTTTAATATAATTTTTGCATTTCTTCAAAAAAAAAAAAAAAAAACTCCCTCTTCAGGATTTGTATTATTACCAAAGTGACTCTCTTTTAGCCCCCACAACAAGGCAGGAAGCCTTTACAGAACTCTCTTCCACTAATCCCCAGTGCAGTAGAGAACCATCACCCTTTAGCACCCTTTAAGTGTAGGTAGAGAACCTTCATCCTTTTAGACCCTCCAATTGTAGGAAGAGTACCTTAATCCTTTCACAACCTCCAATTGTAGGCAGAATTCCTTCGTACTTTCACACCCTCCAAGTATAGACAGAGTACCTTCGGTTGTTTATAATCTCCAAGTGTCAGCAAAAAATCAGATCTTCTTCAAAGATCTTCTCAAAAGAAATCTAGAAAGATAATAAGAAGAGTGAAAAACATAAATCACACACATAAATCCTTTCCTTTGAATAAACTTGTAAACCCTTCACACTCTACTAGCAAGAAATCTCTCTGAAACACTCTCTCACATTCTCATCTTCAATTGCCTGTGAAAAATCACGAAGAAAAGATAAAAAAAGACATTTAACATCATTTTTTAATGGACCTTTTATACAAAAGACATGAAAAACCATCAAGAAAGTTGAATTTTTCAATTTAGAGCATATACGATTATATAGTACGATCGTATGTTCATACGTACAAATAGTTCAAATATTGTTGCGTACGAACCTATCTTGAATCAGTAGGAAATCATTTCGTACACGATCATCGTCTGATATGAATCAAGTTTGTTTGGGATGAACAGTATGAAACTATTCAAATTTTGTTTGTACAAAACGTCAGGATGAAATGAGCAAGAATGGAGCCAACACGTTCATCCTTATACGAAACTGGAATTGTCCCATATGATCCATACTTAGAAAAAATTTTTCGTGCAAGAACAGACCCAAGGAGTTCATCCTTATACGAACCTAGAATTGTCCCGTATGATATTCATGCTTGAACAGACCCGTGTTGTTCTTCCTTGTACTAAACTAGAATCATCTCGTATGATCTTCATGCGAGAATAGACCCGAGTCATTCGTCCTTGTATGAAATTAGGATTGTCAGATATGATCCATAGAAAAATATTTTTATTTCTGTTCGTTCAACTGCTCATTAGGAAAAATAACTGTCTAGATCATCCCACATGAAGTGATATCATACAACATGATTAGTTTAAAAATATGAATTTGAAACTCTCCCCTGATGTGTGCATGGTTAGTTACTCAAGTACAATTACACTCTCTCAGACTCAATAAAATGGAAAATACAGACTTCAATTACAATAAACTCTTAACTGATCTTGATTTGAAGTCTTCAACAATCCGGAATATAATTTTCCTGAAATGTTAGTACAGACAAGAGAAAAATAATTCCTTCAAAATATGTTAGGAGAAATAACAATCAAATCAATAATATTTGGAATCATAAAAAACATACAAGTTGCAAGAATATTAAATATGCAAAACTATGTAGCAACTATCTCAATAATCTCTCCCTTTTTGATGATGGCAAAATAATTTTTATTTGAATAAAATTAAAAAACTAAATTTCTCTTTAACTCCCCCTAAATGAATAAACATGTGAATATAAGAGAATTTATATTAAGTATAAATCTATTTTTTTAAAAATTTTCATAAAAACCATAAAACACTCCAAACAGTCA
This sequence comes from Dendrobium nobile, assembly GCA_022539455.1. Taxonomy (NCBI): domain Eukaryota; kingdom Viridiplantae; phylum Streptophyta; class Magnoliopsida; order Asparagales; family Orchidaceae; genus Dendrobium; species Dendrobium nobile. The sequence continues at coordinate 32,884,354 of CM039736.1, forward strand.
CAAAAACAATTCAAACAGAAAAACAAAAAAAATTAAAAACAACTTTAACAAACACTAAAAATCAAATGCAAAAAAAAAAAAAAATACAAATAACATTTCTCCCCCTAAAAAGGAAAAAAAAATATTTCTCCCCCTTTTTGATAACAACAAAAAGAAGGAAGAAGAAAAACAAAAGAAATATAAAAAGTTATATGAGAAACCTTTGATAATTGATCTTTAAAGAGATTTAATTATAATTGCAATAACAAGATTAATTTTCATTTAGAGAAAAATAAATATTCATAATATTTAAATTAAAATATAACATAGATAAGATAAAAAAAATCAAGGTCATGAAACATTCTAGACAATTTGATAAGGTGAAGTATTGCGAAAGTGATTAAATGAAGATTAGTTAAAGTCAATTTTTAATACAAAATATAATTGAACATTAGATTTATTTGAAATTGAAGATTAAAAGATAGAGGAAAGAATATTTTCAATACACTTGTTTGGCGATAATGCACATCTTTTCAAATATTTGTGGCACACTTTGTGCATCTTTTTGTAATTGGGCTAATTTTATGTTTCTTTTCAATTTTTTGAATCATTATGCATTCTTTCGATTTTTGTACACTTGTACATTTATCCATATTTTTTAATTTATCTTTCAAAAATCAATAACCTAAAAACTCAAATTTCTCTAAGTATAAAGATAATTATATTGAAAAGAGAAATAAAAAATAATAAGACATTAAAATTATAATAATAATATTAAAATTATGTATGCCTAAAAAGAATAAGAAATTGATACCCTTAAGTTGATCGAGTTATAAATTTGTTACAAACATGTTTTTAGATTATGATTTTGATGATAGCAAACAAATCTTGTTTCATTACGATTATTTTTTTCTACTGACTTTTCAGGACTCAAAGATCGAACGGAAAATGGAGCCAGCTCAAGATGGGGTAGATCAGGGTTGAGTTAGTCTGTAATTTTATTTTTCTCCTCTTGAGTCAATTGTAATCTTTGATGTGACTAATGAAAAGTCACCCTACACACACACACTTGAGAGACTTAGAATTTCTATTTTTACTCAAATCGGCCAGGACGATATTTACATCGTCCTAGACGATCGGGCTTAAAATAAAAAATCTAATCAGGGGTTCTTAATTAAGGCAGCCATCATTAGACAATTATCTTGGACGATATGCTCAAAACAGAAAGAAATTGCAACCATAAACAATTAAGGTATTTTGTATTTTTGGCAATCGATCAGGACGATCTTGGATCGGCTTAGACGATATTCACAATTATGACTTAATTAATCAGACAAATCAAGGAAGTAATTAAGGATGATTGATACGATCACATCATCCTGAAGGATCGCAGGATCAGCCAAGATGATCTATTCAAAAACTTTAGTTACTTCTGGATGATAAATATCAGCCAGTACAAATTCAGGGCGATGTGCTAGACGATCTGGATTGGACAGCTTGAATTCAGGGCAATGCACTAGATGATTTTCCTTTGATTTGAACTGATTGGCCGGGACGATTGTGAAATCATCCTTGATGATCAAGCCAATTTTCAATCATCCAGTTTGCATTCAGAGCGATGCTCTGGCTGATCTCATGGTATTTATAGTGATCGGCCAGGACGATGTACATATCGTCTGGGATGATAAAGTCAGCAACTTATAATTAATGAGCTCATTTGAAGCTCTTCTATTTAAGAGCTCTTGTTCAACATTTTTGAACATCCTTGGCTGCTGTCTTGACCTGAGAAAACCTAAAGGAGAGAGAGAGAGAGGGGAGAGAGAGAGAGGATCTTGTGAGGGGGAGCTTGTGAGGGGATTCACAAGAGTTACTCCAAACATTGCTCCACTTCTTCTTCCCTAGAGTCTCTTGTTCTTGGAAGGATTGGGAGAGGTAAGTTCCAGCAAGCGATCGAGGTTCTCTTCCTGCTTCAGGAGGAAGCAGAAGGAGGAAGGTTCTCTGCCTTGTCGGGTGTGGCAAAAAGAGGTGTTTGTAAAGGCTTCTCCGTCTAGCTGTGGGGGCTAAAGGAGAGTCACGATTGTAGTGTAATACTCGAAGGGTGCCTCCGGGGAGTGGACGTAAGTCGAGTTGACCGAACCACTATAAACCCTTGTGTTCTTATTTTTTACTGCTTTCGCATTTATTTTCTTCCGCACTTATTTTTTGTGGTGATTTGGTTTGCATTCGTGCTTTGCTTAAAGAAATTTTTAAAATACCAATTCAGCCCCCCTCTTGGTTAGCCTTGAGCAAGTTCTATAGGGCTTAACATCCCTAACAAACTTTCAAGTGGTATCAGAGCGGGATTCATAAAACTAAGTTTGAAAACTTTTTAAATTTTGATCCATGGCTAATTTTGGGAATTGTAATACACCGGAAGGGTATTCTATTACCCGACCGCCTTTGTTTGATAATATCCCATTTGATTTTTAGAAAACTCGCATGTCAACATTTTTATAATCTACTGATTATTACAAGTGGATGCTTGTTACGGATGGTTACACACCTCCAACTGGTAAACTTAACGACATTACTGTTCCACTTCCTTTTATTGAATGGACTTTAGGTGATAGGGATTTAGCTCAATTGAATGCAAAATGTCTTAATTGTTTTTTCTGTGCTTTAAAATCAGAAGACTACATGCGTATTTCCACTTACAAAACTAGTAAAGAACTTTGGGATAAATTATGTATCACGCACGAATGAAGTTAAACAATCCCGTTTGAACATTCTCTTGCATGACTACGAACTTTTTCGTATGAAACCTCATAAATCAATTTCTGAAATGTATACAAGATTTACTCAGATTGTTACTTTCTTGCTTGCCTTAGGAAGAGAGCTTTCAAATTTTAAAAAAGTAAACAAGATTTTACGATGCTTGGCTTCCTCTTTTAATGCAAAAATTACTGCTATAACTGAATCTAAAGATTTGAACACGTATTCGATTAACAACTTACTTGGCTCACTCATTACTTATGAGGAAGGGGTGAATCAAATAAATCTTGATGCAGGTGAGAAAATGAAAGAGAAAACGATGGCACTAAAGGCACACAAATCTGACTCCGATTCTTTCGGGTCTGAGAGCGATGAAGTTACCTTTATCTCAAGGCAATTCAGAAACTTTCTAAGGAAGAAGCAAAAAGATCATTGGAGAAAAGGTAAGGATAACAAATATTCTAAAGGATCTTCTGATGTTGTTTATTATAAGTGCAGGAAGCCTGGATATGTGAAAGCTGATTGTCCTACACTTCAAGATCACTCAAGCAAAGAAAAAGAAAAGGGTGAGGAGAAATCCAAGTTCAGGAAGGACAAGAAAAAAGTTCAAAAAGCATTCTGGGAAAAATCTGCATCGGATTCCTCTGAAACTGAACCTGAGGAAGAGACAACAAACCTGTGCTTAATGGGGGAAGATCATCTTGAGCAAAGCGATGATGAAGAGGTATGTAAACCAACTTATGATCAATTGTTTGAAATTTGTGAGAAAATTCATGCATCATACAAAAAACTCAAGAAGAATCATGCTAGTTTAAAGTTAGAACTTTTGAATTTACAAAAAGAATATGAAATTATTCTCAAAGATCATTCAACGATTGATTCAAATCACATGGCTCTACTTGATGAATTTAATGATTTAAACAAAAAGCATTTGGAATTAATTGATGAGCATGATGCATTAAAAGTTTCACACACCTCACTTAAATCTAATTTTAATAAATCTAAAGAGATAGAAAAAGATTTGAGCGTTGATAATGATGTCTTAAAAAAGAATAACTTGAGGCTTAAAAATGATTTGAACTCACTTAAAGAAAATTGGAAGACTTCCACTTTGAATCCAAAGCCAAAACCTAGGAAGAGGCATTATAACCCAAGTCACTTAAGAAATCATTTTCCTGGAGTTAGATGTTTTTCATGTGGCATGCTAGGACACATCTCACACACTTGCACTGTTCACCGTAGTACACATTGGGTGTGGAGACCAAAATTGCAAAATTCACAGCATGACACACATGCATTACACTTTACTTTTTATGAGAAGGGACCCAAACCTATTTGGTTTCCTAAGTCTGACAGCTGTTGATTCTTGCAGGATTGCTCACACCAAAGACCTCATGAGAGCATAGGATACTTGGACAAACGAAGGCTCGCAACTCATAACTGCTTAAATTTGCTGCTTAAACAAATTCTTGAATTACATTTTAATTATTTCTATTTTTGTTTTTGTTTTTTGATTTGTTGTGGAAGTCATTTTTACTTTTATTTTCTTTATGATGATTTTTCCTTATTCTTAAACTTTGGAGATTTATGGCCAATGATTAGCAATTCTAAATCTGTTAAAGGGAGAAAACACCGTTGATGGTTTCCTTCCCTCTAACATCTTTTGGTGATATAATTTTCTTTTCTAAAACAAAAAGTCTATCTCATTTTAACAACTGATTTTTGAAATTAAGATCTTTTTTCTTCTTGTTACAATAGCCTATCTTATATATATGATCCAAAGTTCTTATATATTCTTCAAGTTAATTGAAATCTTGCCGTTGCACTTATCATATGATTTTGATTTTTATTTTGTGGCTTGTTCTTCTCTATGTTAGAAGGAGAGCCGCACTTCTCTAATATCTAGAAGATATAATCACAACTAAGAACTTTTTTAAAGGGTTTGTTAAAGAGTTTTTAGCTTGCAAAAATTAAAAGGGAAGAGGCTAATGACGCCAAATTGAAAAGAAAACTATATACACAAAAGTGTATCAAAAATTAAAAGATGCTCAAAGAGCCAATCAAAGTGACAAGAGGCATAAAATGAGCCCACTAAATGCAAGATATCCTCCCTTTTCAGAACTTTTAAAACTTAGAAGGACTCATGGGTTATTTGATATTTTCAAAGGCTTTATTTCAAATTCCATGAAAGAGACAAATTACTTTGGTATACGATTTTATAAGATGTCTAGTTTGTAACCAAGTTTTGAACGGATCTTTTTTTTATCCAATTTATTCTAAGTTAGACCTCTTGTTTTCAAAAGATAATTCTTATCGAAGAAGAAGTCCGAGGTAGGGTAAATAGGATCAGATTTTCTACCATTTTCAGATTACGACATTGTTAACTCATTGATCTTTCAAATCTTTAAAATTTAAATTATTTGGAAAATTTGTCATATACTTGCTTTGCTAAAAAAAAAATTAATAAAAAAATTAAAAACCAAAAACTTTGTTTCTTTTTTGTGTTTTTGTTTTGTTTTATTTTGTTTTCATTTTCGTTTAAGTTTTTTTTTATCATCTCCATCTTTCCTAATTTTTCAAATTCTTGTCACATCATCCTTGCTGATGCTTATATCGTCCTGTACGATAGGACAAATTCTCTTCAAAATTCCATCTGCTGAATCTTTTCTGAGCTTTCTGTGACTCATCGTCCTAGATGATCCCGTATCGTCTTGGATAATACGATCAAACTCAATTATATTCTCTTTTATCGTCTTGGCCGATATAATTTTTGTTCTAGCCGATGCACTTATGGTTAACGTCCTGGCTGATACACTAGATCATCCTGGACGATCCATATGTCAGCACGTTTAAATCCTTAAAATTGACCCCGGACGATCCATTATTGGACAATCGTCCTGGCCGATCCACTGTTCGTCCTGGACGATACACGTGACATAGATTTAAAAAGTTTTAATTTCGGCCGGTATGATCAATTATTGTGAATCATCCTGGACGATTCACCTAATCGGCCCAGACGATCTACTTTTTCAACGGTCGTCCGACTTGACTCCTCGGGACGATCGCATGTATCTAATTGTCCTGGCCGATATCTGATCGACCCGGCCGATTGGACCGCCTTTTTGACCAATCAGCCTGTACACAATAATTGAACCTAATCATCCTAGACAATTTTGTGATCGTCCTGGACGATATGGCTGTTTATTTAAATTCAGGCTATTCCAACCATTATTTTCACCTCAACCTTCTTCTTCTCTTGTGTTTTCTTACTGATTTCTTACTATGGCTGGTGGGAAGCGAGTCTGACAAGTTCCTAGAAGTTCCTTGAGGGCCACTGTGGACCCTCGATTCAGGGAAGTAGAGGATCAAGCAGCTTACCGTCGCTACAAAGAATGTGGCATCACTCTTTCCAGAATAATCAATCCTGCCCACCTTTCATATCCGATAATAGATCTCTTTACTCACAGTTCTCTCTATTTCATTCTTACCCTCGCTATCCCTTTTTCTTCAGAACTTCTGTTAGAATTTTATGCAAATCTTTGCATAAATCCTACTTTCACAGCCCTGACCTTCTATGTGAATCGACACCCGGTCAAGATCATATATCAGGAATGTGCTGAACTTTTATAGCTATCCACCACCGGAGATAAGCTGCATATAATTATTTCAGATCCTGATTTTGATTGTTCCACAGCAAACCATTTTCTTCGCCAAACCAACACACCCTTTCATGTTGGAGAGACTAGCTCTTTAGTCAAAGATGCTAGGACAATTCAGCATGTCCTTCGCACCTCCATTATTCCAAAAGCCAGGGACCGAATTCACATCACTCCTCTGCTTTCTCTGACTACCTTTTCCATCATGGCCCGGAGAGAATTTAATGCTACTGATCTAATCTTTCGATATATTAATCATTTAATAACTATTCGTGATCCAGGCCATAGGAGGAAACCCAACCTTGCTTTAGGACATCTCATAGCCTACATTCTTGAAACCAAATACAATCTTCAATATCCTACTCGTCGCGACCTTCAGCCTCCTTGCTACTCAAACAGCTCTTTTAATATCCTTCATAGTACTCATCTCCACCCAGGGGATGGGGAACCTCAGGGGGCCAAGGAGGAGGAGGCTCTCGTTCCCGTTCCTGATCCTCCTCCTCTTCGACAGCACTCACAGTTTGACCAGTTACATTGCCGCACAGAGGATTTAGCCCGTTTTGATAGCTACATTACTCACCAGTAGCAGCACCACGACCAGGACATAGCCTGGTTCTATGCTCAGTTTACTATGCTAGCTAGCTTCTTTCAGCAGGCTCTACCACCTCCACCTCCATCTGATGATCAGGATCCCTAATTTTTTTAGTTGTAGTTTTTGTTTCCTGTGGATTGCTTCCTGTTTCTATATTGTGTTTTTTTTTCTTCCTCATTATTTTTTCTTGTTGTTTCCTCCTCCTTTTTGAGATGTCAAAAGGGGGAGTAGTGTGTTTGCACTTGCTCTTGATTAGTGTGTTTGTACTTGCTTTTGATTAGTATATTTATACTTGCTCTTGTTTAGTTTGTTTGTACTTGTTCTGGTAAAAGCTTGTTTAGTTAGAATTTATTTTTTGATATGTTTGCCATCATCAAAAAGGGGGAGATTGTTACAAACATGTTTTCAGATTATGAATTTGATGATAGCAAACAAATCTTATTTCACTATGATTGCTTTTTTCTACTGACTTTTCAGGACTCAAAGATCGAACGGAAAATGGAGCCAGCTCAAGATGGGGTAGATTAGGGTTGAGTCAATCTGTAATTTTATTTTTTTCTTCTTGAGTCAATTATAATCTTTGGTGTGACTAATGCAAAGTAAACCTACACACACACACTTGAGAGACTTAGAATTTCTATTTTTACTCAAATCGGCCAAGACGATATTTACATCGTCCTGGACGATCGGGCTTAAAACAGAAAATCTAATCAGGGGTTCTTAATTAAGGCAGCCTTCATTAGCCAATCGTCTTTGACGATACTTGTATCGGCTTGGACGATATGCTCAAAACAGAAAGAAATTGCCGCTATAAACAATTAAGGTATTCTATATTTTTGGCAATCGGCCAGGACGATCTTGGATCGGCCTGGATGATATTCACAATTATGCCTTAATTAATTAGACAAATCAAGTAAGCAATTAAGGATGATTGATACGATCACATCATCCTAGACAATTGCAGGATCTGCTAGGATGATCTATTCAAAAACCTTAGTTACTTCTGGAAGATAAATATCGACCAGCATAAATTCAGGGTGATGTGCTGGACGATTTGGATCAGATAGCTTGAATTCAGGGCGATGCTCTGGATAATTTTCATCTGATTTGAACTGATCGGCCAGGATGATCGTGAAATTATCCTGGACGATCAAGCTAATATTCAATCATCTAGTTTGCATTCAAGGCGATGCTCTGGCCGATCTCATGGGATTTGTACTGATTGGCCATGACGATGTACATATCATCCTGGACGATAAAGTCGGCAACTTGCAATTAATGAGCTCCTTTGAAGCTCTTCTATTTAAGAGCTCTTGTTCAACATTTTTGAACATCCTTGGCTGCTATCTTGACCTGAGAAAACCAAAAGGAGAGAGAGAGAGAGAGGGAGAGAGAGAGAGGATCTTGTGAGGGGGAGCTTGTGAGGGGATTCACAAGGGATGCTCCAAGCATTATTCAACTTCTTCTTCCCTAGAGTCTCTTATCCTTGGAAGGGTTGGGAGAGGTAAGTTCCAGCAAGCGATCGAGGTTCTATGCCTGCTTCAGGAGGAAGCAAAAGGAGGAAGGTTCCTGCCTTGTCGGGTGTGGAAAGGCTTCTCCGACTTGCTATGGGGGCTAAAGGAGAGTCACGATTGTAGTGCAATACTCGGAGGGCGCCTCCAGGGAGTGGACGTAGGTCGAGTTGACCGAACCACTATAAACCCTTGTGTTATTTTTTTTAATGCTTCCGTATTTATTTTCTTCCGCACTTTTTTTTTTTTTGTGATTTGGTTTGCATTCGTTCTTTACTTAAGGAAATTTTTAAAATACCAATTCACCCCCACGCGCTCTTGGTTGGCCTTGGGCTAGTTCTATAGGGCTTAACATCCCTAATAAACTTTCAAAATTAGCTTATATTTTTGAAAAATTAAATTTCCTAATGAAAATAATTTTTTATTTCTATTCATATATAGCACTTTTTAGATCAACTAAGTCAGAATCATCATACAGGCAAACTAACATTTCAGACAAAGAATAAAATCAATTAAACAAAATAAGACATTTTTTATTGATATCAAAATGAAGATTTGATACTTTAAGGCACATCTGATATCAATATATAAAACTAAAAAATAAGATAATATAATAATAAATACAAAAAACACTAAATAAACATAACATAAAAATCATCACATCACAAAGGACTGGCAAAGACAACACTGAAGAAGTATATCTATAAATCTGAGGGGCCCTGGTCTGAAGGAGGTGGCTGGTTAAAGATAGAAAAATAGTTATTCATCATAGCCATATTGTTGTTCACTGAGTTGAACTAACTTCAAATCTAACCCATGTCCTACTAGTATGATACATCCTGCTGGTGTAGACGAGTCTGAATTTGATCAAAATGTTAATCAAAATGACTCTCTAGTCGGTCAAAGCGCTAGACCATCTCCTGAAAGTCAGGTCCATTAGCAGGCATAGGTGCATGTCCAGGTGCTCCACCTTCTCCCTGAGAATACTCACTTGTATTATCATCTCTTGCAAAAAGTGCTCTAAATGAAGCATCAATAAAGTAGATATGCAATTTATGTAGAGGATCAGGATGAAAAAGATTATACATCTCCTCAAGGATATAGGTCACTAGGTGTCCTATAGTATTGTTCTTCTTCCTCTTATAAGAAACATGTTAAATTTCAGAAAGGCCATGAATATAGTCAATAATAAGTTGGGCTTCATCTATAGGTTTGACCCATCATGATACGATAAGTAATAGTGGATAGAAGAGGAGTAATGTTAGTGTGGTCACCAGCTTCTGGAATAATAGAGGTTCTAAGGACATGCTTAATGACCCTTATATTTTGGTTTAAAGAAGAGACCCTAGTCAAATGACATACATATTCAATTTCTGTAATAACATTGTCTTTTAAGTCCAGTTAAAATCAGATGTAAAAGTCAAAGTGTGGGCTCTAACTCCTTGAGTCCTTAAGTGCAAAAGGGTTCCCAAATCTTTCTTAGTTATTTCTACCCTTTTCTTTAGAACAAGATATCTGATCCTACTCTCATCCTCACTAAAAGATATGTTTGCTAGAAAGTAATGGAAGGTCTCTTTGTTGTAGGCATGAATTAAAGTCAGGATAAATGCAAATTGAGTAGTGGCAAAAAGAGGCATCACTTGAAAGTGATTATCCTCTTGAATTAGGATTCTAGTGGGTGTAATTTTGCAGAAACAAACCTAAGAAAGGAATCCTTATTAGCCATGGATAGAAAGTTATCGTCTCCACCTCTGGAAGACAAACCCTTAATGAGACTACTCCTCTTTCTAGTACTGGCCATTGCTAAGATTTGAAGGATTAGAAAAGGCTACTGAAGTGAATTAAAATGAATTCCAATGCCATCCTATTTAAAGAAAAATGATATTTCATACGTATAAAAATTGGTTCAAACTGTACAATTTATGGTTTGTACATGATGAAATAAATTTCATATGTATAAATAAATATGTTTGAAATGAAATGACTTTTTGTAATCACACAAGTTACGAGTCGTCCTTTCATATAGGCTTTTTGACCATATGATCGTATAGACGAATTGGTATTTTTTTTGGGATGATCAGTTATTTAAGATTGTTTTAATGATGGTTAGACATGTGGTTCCTTTATACAAACTATAGGTTTGTACGTACAATCGGTTATAATAACTGATTCTGCACGTATAACCATCAACATGCATACAGATGAAATAATACAAATCATCTAGGACAATATAAATATTGTTCAATACGATATATATTGGAAAATTAAAACTTTACATAATCAGTTCAAAATAACGATCGACATGCTATAGAATTCATACGGGATGAAAATAATTTAGTCTGGTATGAATATAGCACTTAGTAAAATTTGCACGATCGATAAGAAACATGAAATCTGATGTGTCAAAAACTTGTCCAAAACATATACAAACAAAATAAAAATAAAAAAAACATGAAAATAGAAAATCAAAAACAAAAAACACAAAAACAAAAACACATAAAAATGCATCTCAAGTTTGCAGAAAATTTTAATTAAGCATTGAGGTTAATCACACCAAGCCCTGTTCTTAATGTGCTAAAAGTAACAAAGGCTAGTGGTTTTGTAAAATTATCTGCAAGTTGATTTTTAGTTCAAACATGGCTCAGTTTAATTTCTCCTTTGGATACATGATCTCTTATAAAATGATGACTTATGTATATATGTTTGGTTCCAGAATATTGAATATGATTTTTTGAAATACAAATGGCACCAGTGTTCTCATAATATATTGGAATTGTGCCTATTAAAGTCCTAAGTCAATCAACTGTTGTTTCAACCAAAGAACTTGTGCAACAAAACTACGTAAGGTAATGTATTCAGCTTTAGCAGTAGATAGGGCTACAAAATTCTATTTTCTAATGGACCAAGAAGCTAAAGAATTTCTTATATATTGACAAGTTTTAGAAGTACTCTTTCTATCAACCCTACAACCTAAAAAATATGAATCAAAATTTCTAATTATTTCAATAAAGAGCTAAACTTAGGATACCAAATCCCTAAGTTCTGAGTTCCTAAGAGATATCTCAAAATTCTATTTACTATTGTTAAATGTGATTCTTTTGCATCTGATTGAAATCTAGCACATAAACAAACACTGAACATAATATCGGGTTTGCAAGCAATCAAGTAAAGCAAAGATTTAATTATTCTCCTAAATTTCTTTTGATTAACAGATTTTCCTTTTGGGTCCTTATCCAACTGAACTGAGGAAATCATAGGTGTACTAATAGGTTTAGCATTATCTATTTCCTACTTTTTGAGGATGCCCTTAATATACTTCGCCTGACTAAAAAATATTCCCTCCTCAATTTGCATAATGCTAAAACTTAGAAAGTAACTCAAATCTCTCATTAGACTCATCTCTAATTCACTACTCATTATTTTAAAAAAAATCATCACAAAGATTTTTATTTGTAGATCCAAAGATGATATCATTAACATAAATTTATACAATGAGTATATCCTCTCCAAATTTCTTGAAAAAGAGAGTGGTGTCCACACATTTCTTTTTCAAAAGATCTCTCAAATAGGAAAGTGCTTAACCTCTCAAACCAAGCCCTAGGTGCCTATTTGTTGAGTCTAGTAATTAGGTTGTTAAGCCTAAGTGAATGTCCCAAGGCTACCAAGAGGGGGGTGAATTGGTAGTTTAAAAAATTTAAGTCCCCTTTTCTGAAAATTATAGAACCGAAATAAAATTTCTTTTAAATTTTGTAGAAAAATGTTTTTCAACCACAGAGTTTTTAAAACAGAAATATAAAGTGCGGAAACGTAAAAACAGTAAAGTAAATGACACCAGATTTATAGTGGTTCGGTCTATAACCAGACCTACATACACTCTCCAGAGGCACCCTCTGAGTATTGCACTAATACCAATAGTGACTCTCCTTTTGCATCCACAGCAAGGCGGAGAAGCCTTTACAACACACTCTTTCACCACTCCCCGGTGCGGCAGAGAACCGTCCGTCCTTTTACACAATTCCCAGTGTTGGCAGAGAACCGTCCGTCCTTTCACACTCTCCTAGTGTGGGCAGAGAACCCTTCAGCTGTTTACACTCTCCAAGTGTGGGCAGAGAACCCTTCGGCTGTTCACACTCTCCAAGTGTCGGTAGAGAACCAGATCTCCTTGACAGATCTTCGCACAAGAATCTAGAAGAAAGAAAGAAAAGAGTGAAGTAATTCCAATTCACAAGTAGAGACTCTTACCTTTGAACTCCAAATGAAGCCTTCTCGCTCCAGTGGTAGGAATCCTCCCTTGAATGCTCTCTTCCACTCTCTCCTTGGCTATTCTCTCAAGAGGCACGAAGATCAAATGACAAAAAGATTGGGTGGCAGTCTAATTTGGACTATTTATATAAAAGACAAGAAAAACCACCCAAAAACAGCAAGTATTCAATTCTGTACGCAGTGGATCGTCCTGTACGATCGTGGATCATCCTGGACGATTTTACTTAAATGATCTGAAATGACCCTATTTGAATATGTGTACGAAATGTCTTCGTACAGCTGATCGTCCTGTACGAACTAGGTTCGTCCAGTACGAACGGTTATTACAAGGTCGGTTCTAGAAACTAGTGAAAACTGTCCTAAGTCGGTTAATCGTTTGGATGAAAATTGATTCGTCTGGATGAAAATTTTACAGATGACCGATCGTCCTGGACGATTATTTACTTCGTCTGGACGAAAAATTTCCAGAGGACCAATCGCCACGGACGATAATTTAATTTCGTCTGGACGAAAATTTTCCAGAGACCCGATCGTCCTGGACGATTTTTAATTTCGTCTGGACGAAAATTTTCCAGAGAACCAGTCGCCATGGATGATAATTTAATTTCGTCTGGACGAAAATTTTACAGAGAGCCAATCGTCCTGGACGATACTTTATTTCGTCCGGACGAAAATTTTCCAGAGAACTAGTCGCCATGGACGATAATTTAATTTCGTCTGGACAAAAATTTTACAGAGAGCCAATCGTCCTGGATGATAATTTATTTCGTCCTGGACGAATAGGACTTAGAAAAAATATTCCGAGCAAGTTCCTATTCGTTCCATATGCTCTATAGGAGATAACTGTCTGATCGTCCAGTACGAACGTATATCGTCCTGTACGATCAATATAAATTTTATATGATCTCCTCATGTGTGTGTGTATGTTTTTATTCACTCAAGTTACAATCACTCCCTTTCAATTTTTTTTAGTTCAAAGAAAAGTGCAAGCTTCAAATATTACAGAGTATCTCATGCTGAATTCAATTTGAAGTCATCGTAATCTGGAGTTCATTTTCCCTGAAATGTTAGTACACACAAGAGCAAATACAATTCTTCCAAAATTGTTAGGAGATAACTACACATTTGAACAATAATGTTTGGAATCATCAAAACTTCATAAGTTGTAAAAATGTAAAGCATGCAAATAGCAACTATCTTAACAATCTCCCCCTTTTTGATGATGGCAAAATAATTATTGTTTGTATGATTTCAATTTAAACAAATCTCCTATCTCCTAAACTCCCCCTGAATTGATGAATACATGAAAATAAGGAGGCAATTTGAACCATAAACCACAAAAAAAATTTATTTTTCAAAAAAAATAAACTAGAAACACACAAAAAAAATAAACTAGAAACACACAAACAAAACATACAAACACAATGATTTCTCCCCCTTTTGACAACAACAAAAAGTGAAGAAGAAATGGACGAGAAATGTAAGTAATTGTATGAAATTTATTTGAACATTTAATCTATATGGTGATTGACACAAGGTATATGCAATTTTAAACTAAAAACATTAGGTCAATCTTAGAAATTCATGAAATTTAAAAAGTGATATAACATTGTAAGTAAGAAGAATTTAGCAAAGACATGATTCAATTTAGACATTCCAATAGAGAAAATCATTACAAGAGAGATGAAGAAAAATTCGATATTTCAAAGTTCAATAGAATATAAATGAACATAAGATCAATTTGAATTAAGAGATTGAAAGAATTTGGAAAGAAGAGAATTATCACATGTGGCGCTTTGCGCATCTTTTTCAAAATTTTTGGGCACATTTTTGTTCATCTTTTGATATTGGGCTGATTTTGTGCCTCTTTTTCATATTTGCGAACCTTTGCGCATTCCTTTTGATTTTTGTACTTTTTGTACAATTTTTTCAAGAGTAATTGAGACCAATTCTTTCCAAAATCAATAATCTAAAATTTTAAATATTTCTAAGTGCATAAATATTATTTGAGCAAGGAAATACAAAATAAGGAAACATCTAAATTGCAATAATAATATTAACTTTTATGTAGTCTAAATGAATAGACATGAATTTAAAAGTTCTAATTACAACAAGTTATAAACAACTTTTAAATTTAGAAAGACTAGATTTTCTAATGTAGATAATCTCAAATTACAATCTAATTTAAGCACTATGAAGATTAAATAATACTAATAAAATTCATAAAAATTAACCACATTTCAAAAACAAATCAAATGTGAAACAAGAACTACATGCATTGATATTAATGAATGGATTACACATTTCATAATATCTAAAAACATTTAAGAACATACACTTAACATAAAAGAAAAGACAAACATAAAAACTAAACAGTTAACATAAACACTGACACAACAAAACATGAAACAAACATGAGTACAGCAAACATAAAGAAAATCATCTCTACTGTTCTGGTGGAGGAGGAGGAGGAATGCCACCGAAAAGGTTGAAGTAGGAGGCCATCAACATTACATTGGTATTGATTTTATGTACTTCATTTCTAATGATACCAATGTCTTGTTGTTGCTGTATAAGTTGAGCATCAAATTGATCAAACCTTTGATCAACATGAGTCTCTAATCTATCAAATCTCTCAATCAGATTCTGATAATTTGACTGAGGTGCAGAGGTTTGCACTCCTTCTTCTTCTTCTTCATCTGAGGCACTACCATGTGCTTTTCTTTTTCCTTTTTCTCCTTGAAAAGCAATCTGAAGGAAGCATCATTATAATTAACTGGCTCTTCATACTCTTCATCAGGATGCACTAAGTTATACTTCTTTTCCAAGATGTAGCTAACTAAGTGTCCTAAAGAGATGTTCCTTTTTCTTTTCTGATCTGCATGTCCTATTTCTGAAAGCCCATAGATATGATCTATGATAAGTTGGGCTTCGTTGATTGGGTGATGATCCATAATTAAAAAGGTTAGAACAGAAAGGAGAGGGGTAATATTGATCCTATCACCAGCTTTAGGAATGATTGAAGAACGAAGGATATGCTGGATGATACGGGCATTTTTGGACATACCGGATACTCTAGCAATATGATAGTTTTTCTAATTACCCTATTGACATCTTCCCATTTGAATGTGTTTTCAGTCATTAGGGTGTGAGCTCTATATCCTTCAGTTCTTAAGTTTAGAAATGCACCAATGTCATGCTTGGTGATTTCTACTTTTTGCTTGAAAACAAAGGAACTAATGGAAGAGTGGTCCGAGTTAAAACTCATGTTTGCTAGGAAATAGTGGAAGGTTTGCTTGTTGTAGAAGTGGACGAGAGAAAGTATGAAATGGAATTGGGTTGAGGCAAAAAGGTGCATTACCTTATAATTTATCTCTCTTTGGATTAAGATGCGAGATGGAGTTATTTTGGCGGAAGCAAAACGAGGAAAGGATTCCTCATTTGCCTTAGACAGGAAGTTTTCTGAGGCATTTCTATTGGGCTTCTTCACTAACACCTTTTGTCTCTTGCTTGATGAGGTCATTGATGATTTGAAGTAGAAAGGAATTGAAAGAGAAGTTTGGAAGTGTGATTGTTGAGTTAGAAAGCCTTCATATTTAAAGAAAAATGATACGTTCGTCCTGGACGAAAACAGTTCGTCCTGGACGAAAACAGTTCGTCCTGGACGAAAATCATCATTCGTCGGGACGAAAATATTTCGTACAGACGATCCATTTCGTCCAAAATGTAACGGCTTTTCGTAATCAACACAACTTACGATGCGTCCCTTCGTACAGGCTTTTTGACTTGACCGATCATACAGATGAAATAATTTCGTACAGACGATCCAAAAGTAACTTAATTTCCAGTCTCTTGAAAACCGTCCCCTACAATGAAACGACATTTGTTCGTCTGGACGAACCAAAAATTCATACAGACGAAATCCATATTTAAAACTGTCTTATCCACTCAACCGCTGCATTCAATCGTCTCGACGTTTGAGAAAAAGAAAAATTTCGTCCTGGACGATCGTCAGATCGTACAGACGATTTAATTAAAAACTGCTCTCAAAACGGTTAAAATTCACGCAAACCAATTTATCTCACATCGTCCAGTACGAAACAAAAGTCCTCCCGGATGATTTCTTCCAATTTTTGAATTTTGAATTTTTAATTTAAGAAAATCAAACTAAACATTTAAAAACATAGAAAACATAAAACAAAAACTTACACTCAAAAACAAGTTCATTCAAAAACACACAAAAAATTCACAAAATCAAAAACAAAACAAAAACATAAATATCAATGTTGCAAAGACATTTTGTTTAGGCATTTAAATTAATAACACCTAGCCTTGTTTCTAAAGTACTGAAGGTATCAAGGGCTAAAGGTTTTGTAAAAATGTCTCCAAGTTGATTTTCAGTTGAAACATGTGTGAGTTCAATTTCTCCTTTGGATACATGATCCCTTATGAAATGATGTCTTATATCATTGTGTTTGGTTCTAGAATGTTGAATAGGATTTTTGGAAATGCAAATAGCACTAGTATTGTCACAATAAATTGGAATAGTGCCTACAGATAATCCTAAATCAATCAACTGTTGTTTTAACCAAAGTACTTGTGCCACACAACTTCCTAATGCAATGTATTCTGCTTCTGCAGTAGATAGAGCTACTGAATTTTGTTTTCTACTGGACCAAGAAACTAATGAATTTCTAATGAATTAACATGTTCCAGAAGTGCTTTTCCTATCCACTCTACAGCCTGCAAAGTCAGAATCTGAATAACCAATAATTTCAAAAGAAGAGCTAAACTTAGGATACCAAATTCCTAAGTTTTGAGTTCCTAGTAAGTATCTTAAAGTTCTTTTCACTGCTGTCAAATGTGATTCTTTTGGATCTGATTGAAATCTAGCATATAAGCAAACACTGAACATAATATCTGGTCGGCTAGCAGTCAAGTAAAGCAAAGATCCAATAATCCCTCTATATTTCTTTTGATCAACAGATTTTCCCTCAAGGTCCTTATCCAACTGAACTGAGGAACTCATTGGTGTACTAACAGGTTTAGCATTGTCCATTTCATATTTCTTGAGGATGTCCTTAATATATTTAGTTTGACTAAGAAATGTCCCTTCCTCAAGTTGCTTGATGCTAAAACCTAGAAAGTAATTTAAATCTCCCATTAGACTCATTTCAAATTCACTACTCATTGTATTAGAAAAATCATCACAAAGATTTTTATTTGAAGATCCAAAGATGATATCATCCACATAAATTTGAACAATGAGTATTTCCTTTCCAAATTTCTTTAAGAAGAGAGTTGTATCCACACTTCCTTTTTCAAAAGATTTTTCAAGTAGAAAAGTGCTCAATCTCTCATACCAAGCTCTAGGTGCCTGTTTCAATCCATATAATGCCTTTTTTAACTTAAAAACATGGTTTGGATATTTTGAATTTTCAAATCCTGGAGGTTGTTCTACAAAAACATCTTCTTCAATAACACCATTCAAAAAGGCACTTTTGACATCCATTTGAAACAATTTAAAACTTTTAAAACAGGCAAAGGCAAGTAAAACCCTAATTGCTTCAAGTCTTGCTACAGGGGCAAAGGTCTCCTCAAAATCAATTCCTTCAATTTGATTATACCCCTTAGCAACTAATCTAGCCTTATTTCTAATGACTACTCCTGAGTCATTCATTTTATTTTTGAACACCCACTTAGTTCCAACAACACTTTGATCTTTTGGCCTTGTAGTTAATTCCCAAACTTTATTTCTTACAAATTGATTTAACTCTTCTTGCATGGCCAATATCCAAAATTCATTAGAAAGTGCCTGATCAATATTAGTGGGTTCTATGGTTGAAATAAATGCTGAATAATTGACTTCCTTATTTAATCCACGCCTAGTTCTAACACCCTCACTAAGTTCTCCTATAATCAATTCTCTTGGGTGGTTTTTAGAAAATCTCAAATCTCTAGGCAAAGGGTTTTCTCTTTCCAAATTTTCTTCCACATTTTCTTCCAAATTTAATCTATCAATCTTTTGGGAGTTTTCTTCAATTTCTTCTTCAACAATATTTGGCTCTTCTAAATTTCCAGATTCATCAAATACAACATGTGTGGTTTCTTCAATAACTAAAGTTATTTTGTTGAATACCCTATAAGATTTTCCAACACTTGAATATCCAACAAAAATTCCTTCATCTGATTTTGGATCAAATTTTTCTAAGGGAGATTTTTCATTGTTATGAATGAACACCTTGCAACCAAAAACATGCAAATGAGACAAATTTGATGTTCTACCTTTTAGTAACTCATAGGGTGTTTTATTTAAATTCGATCTCACATTCACCCTATTCAGAACATAACATGCAGTGCTAACCGCCTCAGCCCAAAAATATCTAGGAAGTGAGTATTCTGCCAACATTGCTCTGGCAGCTTCTATTAATGTTCTGTTTTTCCTTTCAACTACCCCATTTTGTTGAGGGGTTCTAGGTGCAGAAAAATTGTGATCAATCCCTTTTTCTTTACAAAAATTTTTAAATCTTTCATTTTCAAATTCTCTTCCATGATCACTTTGTAAAGACATTATTTCACATCCTAGTTTTCTCTGTATCTAAGTTGAAAAATTTTTGAATTCCTCAAATAATTCACTTTTATGAAAAAGAAATCTAACCCAAGTGAATCTTGAGAAATCATCCACAATAACAAATCCGTATACCTTCCCTCCTAGACTTACAGTTCCTACTGGTCCAAAAAGATCCATGTGAAGAATTTCCAATGGTTTACTAGTTCTAAGATCATTATTGGACTTGAAAGAGGACTTCACTTGTTTTCCTAATTGACATGCATCACAAAGGTGGTCCTTAGTAAAGTCTAGTTTTGGTATACCTCTTACTAAATTCTTTTGGGTAATTCTCCTAAGATTTTTCATACTAGAATGACAAAGTCTCCTATGCCAAAGCCAAGATTCATCAGAAACAGTTTTCAAACAGAAAGCAATAGGAGTATGAAATGAATTCAAATCTAGCATGTAAACATTTTTTACCCTTTTTCCATTTAAAACTTCTTTACCATTTAGGCTTAATATGCAGCTAGTAGGTAAAAATTTCACATTATATCCCTTGTCACATAGCTGACTTATACTTAACAAATTATGCTTTAAGCCTTCAACCAATAACACATTGTCTATAAAAAAGTTTTTGAAATTACCAATCATACCAGATCCAACCACTTTCTTTGTGGTATTATCTCCAAGTGTAACCTTGCCTCCATTCCTGGCTTTTAGCGATATGAATTGTGTAGTGTCTCCAGTCATATGCTTTGAACATCCGCTATCCAGGTACCATATGCTCCCACGAGGTCTTGTGTGAGAGCAATCCTGCAAAAATATCAAATGTTAGACCTGGGAACCCAAACAAGTTTGGGTTCTCCTTTTAGCAATTTATGATAAGATGCATGTATGATATGTCTAGGTTTATGCATCTTAGGTCGCCACACCAAATTAGATTTCATCATCAAGGTACAGGTGTGAGCTATATGTCCCAAAATTCCACAATTATTACATTTAACATTAGGAAAAATATTCCTAGTTTTCTTCCTTGTGATTGTCTTCTAAGGGATTTCATGAATTTAGGATAATATTTAGGATTTGTAAAATCTTCTAGTCTGGGGGGTTTCCTATTATCCTCGAGAGCTCTTATAGTTAGTTTATAAAATGAATTCATATCTTCCAAAATTTGATTGGTATAATTGATTCTATATGCTTTGCTCTCTGATTCATCCTTAAAATTTTTAAAATCTTTTTCAAGATCAGCATAGGATGATTTTAGATTTCAAAATTCTTATTCAAGTCATCATATTCATCAAGTAGTTTCATGTGGTTGTCATCTATTAATGCATGATCTTTCCTAAGGATTTCATATTCCTTCTTGAGCTCTTCAAATTCTAAACTTAAACTAGCATGCATCTTTTTTATTTTCCTATATGCATCATGCATGTGTTCAGAAACTTCAAATAATTCATCATAGGTTAAGTCACATACCTCTTCTTGATCTGAGTGATCCACATTGTCTGCCATCAAGCAAAGATTAGTGACTTCTTCTTCTTTTTCCGTCTCAGATGAGTCTGAAGCTGAGTCCGCCCAGAAAGCTCTTTGAAACTTCTTCTTGCCCTTCTTTACCGTAGGTTTCTCCTCCACCTTCTCCTTACTAGGAGTGGCTTTGAGTTTTGGGCAATCAGTCTTAATATGACCTGGTTTTCTGCATTCATAACAAATCACTTCATTAGAAACCTTGCCATTTCTGTTAAACTTACCTCTACTCCATTGCTGGCGTCTCTTCTGCTTCCTCTTTAAAAAGCTTCTGAATTGTCTAGTCATCAGTGCAATATCATCTTCATCCTCAGGTTGTGAGTGTTCACTCTCTGACTCTTCCACTTTTAGTGCTATATTCTTCTCCTTTCGAGATTCACCTGCATCAATCTTTCTTTGACTTACTCCTTGCTCATAAGCAATGAGTGAACCAAGAAGATTGTCAATAGAATAAATGTTTAAATCTTTAGACTCTGTAATTGCAGTAATTTTTGCATCATAAGCAGTAGGTAAACAACGAAGAATCTTATTGACCATTTCAGCATTAGTTAATTCCCTACCAAGTGCATGCAAAGAAGTGACAATTTGTATAAATCTTGTGTACATGTCAGAAATAGATTCATTAGGTTTCATGCGAAACAATTCATAGTCATGTAACAAGATATTGAGCCTTGATTGTTTAACCTCATTTGTCCCTTCATAAGTTATACAAAGTCTATCCCATATGTCCTTTCCGCTTTTGCAAGTGGAAACCCGCATGTAGTCTTCAGATTTTAAAGCACAAAAGAAATTGTTCAAACATTTGGCATTTAATTGTGCTAAGTCACGTTCTTCTACAGTCCAATCTGTAAAAGGTATTTCTACCATAACTCCATCAATTAATCTAGTTGGTTTTGTGTAGCCATCCTGGACTAACATCCACATGCGATAATCAAGTGACTGTAAGAAAGTAGACATGCGTGTTTTCCAAAAATCAAAAGGAATTTTGTTAAACAGTGGAGGTCTAGTGATAGAGTAACCCTCAAGTGTGTTTCGGTTTCCGAAAGTAGCCATCTACGTTAATCAAAAAGTAGTTCAAACTTATGATTTTGAAATGAAGCCCTGATACCACTTGTTGAGTCTAGTAATTAGGTTGTTAAGCCTAAGTGAATGTCCCAAGGCTACCAAGAGGGGGGTGAATTGGTAGTTTAAAAAATTTAAGTCCCCTTTTTTGAAAATTATTGAACCGAAATAAAATTTCTTTTAAATTTTGTAGAAAAATGTTTTTCAACCACAGAGTTTTTAAAACAGAAATATAAAGTGCGGAAACGTAAAACAGTAAAGTAAATGACACCAGATTTATAGTGGTTCGGTCTATAACCAGACCTACATCCACTCCCCAGAGGCACCCTCTGAGTATTGCACTAATACCAATAGTGACTCTCCTTTTGCATCCACAGCAAGGCGGAGAAGCCTTTACAACACACTCTTTTCATCACTCCCCGGTGCGGCAGAGAACCATCCATCCTTTTACACAATTCCCAGTGTTGGCAGAGAACCGTCCGTCCTTTCACACTCTCCTAGTGTGGGCAGAGAACCCTTCAGCTGTTTACACTCTCCAAGTGTGGGCAGAGAACCCTTCGGCTGTTCACACTCTCCAAGTGTCGGCAGAGAACCGGATCTCATTGACAGATCTTCTCACAAGAATCTAGAAGGAAGAAAGAAAAGAGTGAAGTAATCCCAA
Source organism: Dendrobium nobile (assembly GCA_022539455.1). NCBI lineage: Eukaryota > Viridiplantae > Streptophyta > Magnoliopsida > Asparagales > Orchidaceae > Dendrobium > Dendrobium nobile. The sequence continues at coordinate 32,906,903 of CM039736.1, forward strand.
TTCACAAGTAGAGACTCTTACCTTTGAACTCCAAATGAAGCCTTCTCGCTCCAATGGTAGGAATCCTCCCTTGAATGCTCTCTTCCACTCTCTCCTTGGCTATTCTCTCAAGAGGCACGAAGATCAAATGACAAAAAGATTGGGTGGCAGTCTATTTTGGACTATTTATACAAAAGACAAGAAAAATCGCCCAAAAACTGCAAGTATTCAATTTTGTACGCAGTGGATCGTCCTGTACGATCGTGGATCGTCCTGGACGATTTTACTTAAATGATCTGAAATGACCCTATTTGAATATGTGTACGAAATGTCTTCGTACAGCTGATCGTCCTGTACGAACTAGGTTCGTCCAGTACGAACGGTTATTACAAGGTCGGTTCTAGAAACTAGTGAAAACTGTCCTAAGTCGGTTAATCGTTTGGACGAAAATTGATTCGTCTGGATGAAAATTTTACAGATGACCGATCGTCCTGGACGATTATTTACTTCGTCTGGACGAAAAATTTCCAGAGGACCAATCGCCACGGACGATAATTTAATTTCGTCTGGACGAAAATTTTCCAGAGACCCGATCGTCTTGGACGATTTTTAATTTCGTCTGGACGAAAATTTTCCAGAGAACCAGTCGCCATGGATGATAATTTAATTTCGTCTGGACGAAAATTTTACAGAGAGCCAATCGTCCTGGACGATAATTTATTTCGTCCGGATGAAAATTTTCCAGAGAACCAGTCGCCATGGACGATAATTTAATTTCGTCTGGACGAAAATTTTACAGAGAGCCAATCGTCCTGGATGATAATTTATTTCGTCCTGGACGAATAGGACTTAGAAAAAATTTTCCGAGCAAGTTCTTATTCGTTCCTTATGCTCTATAGGAGATAACTGTCTGATCATCCAGTACGAACGTATATCGTCCTGTACGATCAATATAAATTTTATATGAACTCCTCATGTGTGTGTGTATATTTTTATTCACTCAAGTTACAATCACTCCCTTTCAATTTTTTTTATTTCAAAGAAAAGTGCAAGTTTCAAATATTACAGAGTATCTCATGCTGAATTCAATTTGAAGTCATCGTAATCTGGAGTTCGTTTTCCCTGAAATGTTAGTACACACAAGAGCAAATACAATTCTTCCAAAATTGTTAGGAGATAACTACACATTTGAACAATAATGTTTGGAATCATCAAAACTTCATAAGTTGTAAAAATATAAAGCATGCAAATAGCAACTATCTTAACACTATTTAATTCCATACTCGTTAGCCACCAATTTAGCCTTATTTCTAATGACAACTCCTGAGTCGTTCATTTTGTTTTTGAATACCCACTTAGTTCCAACTACACTTTGATCCTTTGGCCTTGCAATTAATCTCCAAACATCATTTCTCACAAATTGATTTAATTTTTCTTGTATTGCCAAAATCCAAAATTCATCTAAAAGTGGTTGTTTTATATTTATGGGTTCTATCATTGAAATAAAGATAGAATGATTGCCTTCTTTGCTTAGTCCACGCCTAGTTCTGACACCATCACTAGGTTCACCTAAAATCAATTTCTTTGGGTGGTTTTTAAAAAATCTCAAATATCTAAGCAATAAGTTTTCTAACCCCAAATTTTCTTCCAAATTAACTTTATCAATCTTTTAGGAGTTAATTTCTATTTTATTCTCTTCCAAAATTGGCTCTTCCAAAATTCCAAATTCATAGAATACAATATGTGTGGTCTCCTCAATTATCAAAGTTCTTTTATTAAATTCTTTATAAGAATTTTCAACACTCGAGTATCCAAGAAAAATTCCTTCGTCTACTTTTGGATTAATTTTTTCTAAGGTAGATATTCCATTATTATGGATGAACACCTGACATCCAAAAACATGTAAATATGACAAATTGGGTGTTCTCTCCTTAAGAAGCTCATAGGGTGTTTTGTTTAATTTTGATATAATATTTACCCTATTTTGAACATAACATGCAGTGCTAACCACTTCAGCCCAAAATTATTTGGAAAGTGAATATTCTGCCAACATGGCTTGAGTGTCTTCAATTAATGTTTTGTTCTTTCTTTTGATTATCCCATTCTACTGAGGGATTCTAGGAGCAAAAAATTAGGATCAATTCCTTTTTCTTTATAAAAATCCTCAAATATTTCATTTTTAAATTCATCATCGTGATCACTTTGAATTGTTAAAATCTCACATCCTAGTTTCCTCTGAATCCAAGTCGAATAATCTCTAAACTCCTCAAGTGATTCACTCTTATGATATAAGAATATAACCCAAGTGAATCTAGAAAAATCAGACATAATCACAAATTTGTAAACCTTCCCTCCTAGACCTAAAGTTCCAACTGGTCCAAAAAGATCCATATGTAAAATCTCTAAAGGTTTACTAGTTCTATGATCCTTATTGGACTGAAAAGAGGACTTCACCTATTTTCTTAATTAACATGTATTGTAAAGGTGATCCTTAGTAAAGTCAAGTTTTGGTATACCTCTAACCAATTCTTTTTGGGTAATTTTCCTAAGATTTCTTATGCTAGAGTGACAAAGTCTCTTATGACATAACCATGATTCATCAAAAATAGTTTTTAAATAGAAAGCATTAGGAGGTTTAATACAATTTAAATTTAGCATATAAACATTATTTACCCTTAATTCATGTAATACATCATTACCATTTAAGCTTAATATACAACTAATAGGAAAAAATTTATAGTATTCTTTATCACATAGCTGGCTAATACTCAACAGATTATGCTTTAAGCCTTCTACCAGTAGCACATTTTCAATGAAAAAATTTTACAAGTTTCCAATCATACCTGATCCAACCACTTTCCTAGTGGTGTTATCTCCAAGTGTAACCCTGCCTCCACTTTTGGCTTCTAGTGATATAAATTACTTAGTGTCTCCAGTCATATACTTTAAGCAACCACTATCCAGGTATCAAATGCTCACACGAGGCCTTGTATGAGTGCATGCTTGCAAAACTATCAAATGTTAGACCTGGGAATCCAAACAAGTTTTGGTTCTCCTTTTGGAAAAATAAAACTAGATGTATGTATAATATGTCTAGGTTTACGCATCTTAGGTTTCCACACTAAATGATTTTTTTTATGTAAGGTACAAGTGTACTATATGTCCAATCATCCCACAATAAAAGCATTTTACTCTAGGAAATTGATTTCTCAATCTTTTATAATTATTTTGTCTCTTCTTGGGTTGTAAAAATTTTGGTTACAAAATAGTATTAGTAAAATCTTCAATTTTTGGTGGTTTCCTATTTTCCTCAAGAGCTTGCACTTTTAATTTCAAAAATATGTTCCAATCTTTTTGAATATTCTTATCAAAATTCAAATAGTGCGTTCTATTATCTGATTCATCCTTAAACATTTTAAAATCTCTTTCCAATTAATCATAGGATGATTTTAAAATTTCATTTTTCTTATTCAAATCATCAAATTCATCAAGTAAGCTCATGTGGTTGTTATCTATCAATGCATGATATTTTCTAAGGATTTCGTGTTCTCTCTGCAATTCTTGTAATTCTAAATTCAAACCAGCATTCTTTTTCTTTAGCTTCTTATATGTGTCATGAATCCTCTTAGACACTTCTAACAGTTCAGTATAGGTTAAGTCACATACCTCTTTTTGATTTGACTAATCAAGATTATTGGTCATTAGGCATAAACTTGTGACTTTCTCCTCCTTTTCTATTTTTGACAAATCTGAAGTCAAGTTTGCCCAAAAAGCTCTTTAGAATCTCTTCTTTCCCTTCTTTACATTTGGTTTCTCCTCTACCTTTTCCTTATTAAAAGTGGCTTTTAGGTTTGGGCAATCCAATTTTATATATCTGGGTTTTCTGCATTCATAGCAAATCATGTCACTAGAAACTTTAAAATTCTTATTAAATTTACCTCTATTCCACTATTAGCATCTCCTATGCTTACTTTTAAGAAAGCTACTAAATTATCTAGTCATCAAGGCAATATCATCCTCATCCTTAGGTTGTGAAAGATCACTCTCTGACTCCTGCACTTTCAGTATAATGTTCTTCTCCTTTCATTGTTCACCTGCATCAATCTTCCTTTGACTCACTCATCGCTTATAGGTAATTAGTGAACTAAGGAGATAATCAATAGAGTAAACATTTAAATTTTTAGACTCTATAACATCAGTTTTTTTTGCATCATAAGCAGTAGGCAAATAATGAAGAATTTTATTAACCATTTCAGCATCTGTTAGTTCCCTATCTAAAGGCATAGAAAGAAGTGACTATCTTTTTTTTGAAAAGAAAAGTTAAAGAGCTTTATTAACAAGAAATAATAACAGCCTTACTCTCTACAAGTATCCAACTCCTTTTCTAACAAAGTTATAAAGGAAGGAGGGATATTGCTCGAAGTAACATCATTCCAAATAAAAGAGCTAAAGCAAGAAACGTTAGCACAAAGACCAGCTAGCTTATTTCTTCCTCTATCAGCACATTTAAAAATAACAAAATCAAAATCTTTAATAAAAGTGAGGTGAATCGAATCATTACCACCTTTCTTCACCATCTTCTTGATGAAATTGATCACATTTATGTTGTTCCCTTCAATGATAAGTCCTTTGTAGTAAAGCATCCATTCTTTAATCACTACTTTAATTGCTAGGATTGCTTGAAGCTCTACTGCAGCAATATCCCAGAGAGTAATTGGCTTTCCAAAGGCTAACAAAAACCTTCCATAGTGATCTCTAAACACACCTCCGATACCAGCCTTATTTGAATTGTGAAGAGCAGCATCTATATTTACTTTAATCCAAATAGGTGGAGGAGAATGCCATGAGTTCAGGAACCTCAAAGGTTGATTAGCTTCCTCAATACCTGAATTTGAGCAGCTTAATGACTTTAAAACTGCCTAGCTACAAATTGCATCCATAGCTGTCATCACCGAACTGTAATTTCTCCCTTCATGAACATATATATTCCTTGCTTTCTAGGAATGATATATAGAACTACAAAATAAACTCTTCATCCATGAGTTTTGTGAATCCAGCCATAAGAAACAAGCTTCCAAAGAATTAAAATCTGGAATGCCAAATCCCCATTTGTTTAAAACAGTCATCACCTTCTTCGTCTTCTTGCAACCAAAAATGATATGATCAATGTTCTCAACTTCTTCACATCCTCTATGACACTTATCATACCCTTGCAATATCCTATAACAGAGAAAATGATAATTTGGTATTGCATTTTTCAGCATTCTCCACCAAAGTAATTTGACTCTCTGATTTAACTTAACTTTATTAAACCGAGAACAAGCAAAATCCTCTGTTTTTTCAGTTTCCATGGCTTCAACTGCAAGTGCTGTTATGATTTTACCTAAGAGTTTATGCATAAGCTCTAATCTGTCTTCACCATTTTGAATATCAATAGAGGAGATCAGATTAATTAAATCATTCCCAAAGAACTCTTTCAACTTGACAGTATCCCAATTTCCATCTTTTAAGAAGCTGTCCACCGTGAAGCTGCTACCTTCCATTGGGTTTACAAAAGTGGGCCAATTCAATAAGCTTTTGTCCAAAACCCAAATATCTTCAAATACATTGATAGATTTTCCATTACCCATTGTCCACCTGACAATAAGTTTCAAGAATTCGCTCCCATTGCAGATCAATTTCCATGAAACCGATCCACTTCTTGTAGTTGATCCCCCCTTCAGAATTCTCCCATAATTAGGAAACAAAAACTTATGCATTAGGGATTCTTTCTCTTGAATATATCTCCAAGCTAACTTGGCCCTCAAAGGCCCAGCTTTCTTTGCTCAAGAATTGATGCCTAGACCACCCTATTTTCTTGGTTTGCACATAAGGTCCCAACTAATATAGTGAAGGCCTGCATTGCCATCGCATTTGTTCCAAATGAAATTCCTGCATAGTTTATCAATTTCATATAACACTTGTTTGGGAATCAAAGAATTGGTAGAATGAAAAGTAGGGTAAGATAATAACACAGACTTAACCAAAGTAATCCTCCCGGCTAGAGAGATAAGCTTACCACCCCAAACTCCAAGCATACTCATTGTTTTATCAATAAGAAATTGGTACTCAGCTTTATACATTCTCCTAAGAATTACCTTGATTCCCAGATAACTGAATTCTTTAACTCTCTAAATTTCATTTCTTTGCAAATTTTCTTCCTCCTTCTAGCCTTCATAGATAATCCAAGAAGGATACCAGATTTTTGCAAATTCATCTTTTGACCCGTCCATCTACAGAAGTCCAAAAAAATCCCTTTGACAATCTTGACAAACTTCATTTGAGCATTAGAGAAAACAATAATGTCATCGGCATACAATAGATGGGAAACCTTAAGCCCATTATAAGAAACACCAACTCCTATAGACCTCCCTCTCTAAAAGAAGGCGTTCGTAAGTAGTTGAGCACACATGAAAAATAAAAAAGGGGAAAGAGGGCAACCTTGTCGGAATTCACTTTTGGCTTCTATCCAATTTGAATAAGAACCATTAATAAGAAGAGAAAACTTAGATCCTATGACACATTTGCTGCAAATCTATTTTTCATGGCTTATGTTTTTTATGATTGACAAACACTATTTCTCTTGCACTACTTGTTGCTTCTAACTTTTCAGGAATCGAAGATCGGACGATCAAGAAGGAGCCAAGTTCAGGATTGCGTAGGTTTAGGGTTGAGTCAGTCTGTACTTTTGTTTTTCACTTCTTGAGTCTACTTGTAATGGTCAAAGAGACTGATGCTAATTAACCCTACACATACACTTGAGGGGCTTAGAATTTTTGTTTTTGCCCACATCGGCCCGGCCGATATTTATATCATCCGGGACGATCAGCCTAAAACAGAAAGTCTAAGTAAGGGTTCTTAATTAAGGCAACCGTCATTAACATATCGGCCTGGACGATACGTGTATCGGCCAGGACTATAAGCTCAAAATAAAAAGAAGTAGCCGCCATAGTCAATTAAGGTATACTGTATTTTTAAATTATCGGCCAGGACAATCCACGTATCGGCCTGGACGATATTCATAAATTATGCCTTAATTGATTAGGAAATCAAGGGAGTAATTAAGGATGATTGAAACGATCATATCATCCTGGACGATCGCATGATCGACCAGGACAATCCAGTCAAAAACCTTAAGTTACTTCAGGACGATAAATTTCGGCCAGCTCGTATCCAGGGCTATTGTAAGGACGATTTTCCTCTGATTTGAACTGATCGTCCCGGACGATCATGAGATCATCCTGGACGATCAAGCCAATTTTTAATCGTCCAGTTTTGCATCCAAGGCGATACTCTGGCCGATCTTCTTTGATTTGTACTGATCGGCCAGGCCGATGTCCATATCAGCCTGGACAATAGTGTCGGCAACTTGCAATTAATGAGCTCCTTTGAAGCTCTTCTATTTAAGAGCTCTAGTTAAACATTTTTTAAGACTTTTGGCTGCTGCCTTGACCTGAGACGACCTTGAGGAGAGAAAGAGAGAGAGGAGAGAGAGAGGATCTTGTGAGGGGGAGCTTGTGAGGGGATTAACAAGGGTTGCTTCAAGGATCGTTCTGCTTCGTCTTCATCTAGAGTTTCTCGTCCGTGGAAGGGTCGGTAGAGGTAAGGAGTTTGCTTTTTGTTTTAGTTCTCTGCCAGCTTTAGGAGGAAGCAAAAGGAGGTAGGTTCTCTGCCTTGCCGGGTGGCAAAAAGGAGGTTCTTGTAAGGGCTTCTCTACCTAGCTGTGGGGGCTAAAGGAGAGTCACGTTTTGTAGTGCAATACTTGGAGGGTGCCTCCAAGGAGTGGACGTAGGTGGAGTCGACCGAACCACTATAAATTTTTGTGTTCTTTTTCTTGCTTCCGCACTTTTAAATTCCGCATTTATTTCTATGGTGTGATTTGGTTTATGCAATTTTCTTTCTTTGTGAAAAGAGTTTTTAAAATACCAATTCCCCCCCCCACCTCTTGGTTAGCTTGGGACTAAGTTCATAGGGCTTAACATCCCTAACGAACTTTCAAGTTGTAACAGAGAAGTTTTCAAAAAAATAAGTTTTAAAAGCTTTTGAATTAGATCCATGGCTAACCTAGGGAATCGCAACACTACGGAAGGGTATTCCATTACCCGACCTCCCTTGTTCGATAACCTACCTTTTGATTTTTGGAAAACTCGCATGTCAACATTTTTACAATCTACTGATTATTGCGTGTGGATGCTTATTCAAGAAGGTTATTCTCCACCTTCTCGTGAAATTAATGGTGTTAAAAATGAAGTTGCTTTTACTAAATGGACATTTGATAATGAGATTTAGCTCAATTAAATGCGAAATGTTTGAACTGTTTTTTCTGTGCTTTGAAATCTGAGGATTACATGCATGTCTCAACTTGCAAAACTGGTAAAGAGATTTGGGATAAATTTTGCATCACCTATGAAGGTACTAATGAAGTTAAACAATCCGTTTAAACATTCTCTTGCATGACTACGAACTTTTTCGTATGAAATCTCATGAATCGATTTCTGACATGTACACTAGGTTTACTCAGATTGTTACTTCATTGCTTGCACTAAGAAAAGAACTTTCAAACTATGAAAAAGTTATCAAGGTTTTGAGATGCTTGCCTTCGTCTTATGATGCAAAAATCACTGCAATTATTGAATCTAAGGATTTGAATACCTATTCCATTGATAACTTACTTGGCTCACTCATTGCTTACGAGCAAGGAGTGAATCAAAGAAATGTTAATGCAGGTGAAAAGAAAAAGGAGAATATAATTGCACTGAAGGCACACAAATCGGATTCTGAATCTTCCGGGTCTGAAAGCGATGAAGTTGCCTTCATCACAAGGCAATTCAAAAGCTTTCTAAGGAAGAAACAAAAGCATCATCAAAATTGGAGAAAAGGTAAGAATCACAAACATATTAAAGGATCTTCTGATGTTGTTTGTTTTGAATGCAGGAAACCTGGACATGTGAGAGCCGATTTCCCTACACTTCAAGATCATTCAAGCAAAGAAAAGGAAAAAGGTGAGGAGAAAGCCAATTCGAGGAAGGACAAGAAGAAAATCCAAAGAGGTTTTTGGGCAGAATCTGGTACTGATTCCTCTGAGACTGAACCAGAGGAAGAGACTACGAACTTGTATTTCATGGGAGAGAATCAAAGTGAAGAGGAAGAGGTATGTAAACCAACCTATGATGAATTGTTTGAAATTTGTGAAAAAATCCATGCATCATACAAAAAACTTAAGAAGACTCATGCTAGCCTTAAATTAGAATATACAAATCTATAAAAAGAGCATGAAGTTTTTCTCAAAGATCATGCCACGATTGATTCAAATCACTTGGCTCTTCTGGATGAATTTGATGAGTTGAACAAAAAGCATTTAGAATTAGTTGATGAACACAATGCATTAAAAGCTTTACACACCTCACTTAAGGATGATCTTAAGAAATCTAAAGAGATTGAGAAAAATTTGGGGATGGAGAATGATGCATTAAAAAGAACTAACTTGAGGATTCAAAATGATTTTGATACATATAAGAAAAATCAGATGACTTCCACTTTTGATCTTAAGCCAGAACCTAGGAAGAGGCATTATAACTCAAACCATTTAAGAAACCCTTTTCCTGGAGTTAGATGTTTCTCATGTGGCATGCTAGGACACATCTCACACACTTGCACCATTCATCGTAGTACACATTGGATGTGGAGACCTAAGATACATGATTCACAGCATACCATACCTGCATTGTATTCTACTTTTCTTAAGAGGGATCCCAAACCTGTTTGGGTTTCTAAATCTGACTGATGTTGAGTTTTGCAGGTGTGCTCTCACCAAAGTCCTCGTGGGAGCATAGGATAACTGGACATAAGGAGGCTTGCAGCTCAAAATTGCTTAAACTCGCTGCTTTATCACGTGCTTGAAATTTTTAGTTTTTGTGTTTCTTTTTATTTTATTTTTGTGCTAGTTTTTGTGCTTACTTGGTGGTAGTCTAGTTTGTGTTGTTTTCATTCTTTTTGTTTGTTTTTATGTGTTCTATTTTCTCGTTGCTCTTTAAATTTGGTCTTTCATATGATGAATCTTTTCAAGCCTTTAGATTTTGGAGTTTTAGAGATAGTGTTTAGCTTTTTCTAAATTGGTTAAAGGGAGTAAACTGTTGATGTTTTCCCTCCTTCTGACTTTGTTTAGTGATATGATTTTCTTTTCTAAATAAAAGTTTAAACTCAGCTTAACCAATGGCTTTTCATTTAGGATCTTTTTCTTATCTTGCTACATTAATTTATGTTATGCATAATAGCCAAAGTTCTTAGATATCATTCAAGCTTTTGAAATCTTGCCATTGCATTTATCATATAATTTTGATTTTGTGTTGTGGATTGTTCTTCCCTATGTTAGAGAGAGAGCTCCTATTCTCTAATATTTTGAGGATATACTCACAACTAAGTTTTTTTAAGGGTATATTAAAGAGTTTTTAGCTTGCAAGAGTTAAAAAGGAAAGAGGCCAATGAAGCCAAATTGAAAAGAAAGCCATATACACAAAAGTGTATTCGAATCAAAAGATGCTCAAAAGAGCCAATCAAAATGACAAGAGGCATAAAATAAGCCCACTAGATGCAAGCTATCATCTCTTTGGTAAAACTCTTAAAACTTAGAAAACTCATTGATTATGTGATACTTTCAAAGACTTGATTTTAATTTCCATGATTGAGAAAAATAAATTTGGTTTATTATTTATGAGATATTTTATTTGTAAACAAGTCTTGAATGGATCTTTTTATTCTATTTAGTTATTTTGAGTTAGATTTCAGTTTTCCAAGAATGGTTGTACCCTGAAGGATGTCCGATCTTGGGTTAACAGAATCAGATGTTCTACCCTCTTCTGATTAGAATTTGTTAAACTTCTTGATCTCTTGGAACTCTAAAAGTTTAACTTTTTGAAAAGAACTCTCATATGATGTCTCTTTGTTTAAAAAAAAAAATTAGAAAAATTAAAATCCAAATATATTCGTTTTTTGTTTTTCCTTGTGTTGTTGTTTTTGTTTTTCTTTTTCTGTGTTTTGACTATTTTTTTTTTGTTTTTTTTTGATGGTCTTGATTATCACCATTCTTCTCTTGATTTCAATTTCAAGTCACATCGGCCTGGATGATACTTTTATCGTCCTGGACGATGTGACAAATTCTCTTCAAAATCTATCTGCTGAACTTTTCTGTGCTTAATGTAACTCATCGTCCTGGACGATACTATATCGTCCTGGACGATACTATATCGTCCTGGACGATTTGATCGAACTCATGGTGATAGTCCTGGCCGATGGAATATTTTGTCTGGCCGATGCATGTTATATGCATCGTATTGGCCGATACACTGGATCGTCCTGGACGATCCACGTGTCAGCACGTTTTGATCTTTAAATTTGGCCCCGGACGATCCATTATTGGACAATCGGCCGGGCCGATCCACTATTCGTCCTGGACAATACACGTGGCAAGCATTTTAAATGTTTTAACTTCGGCCGGTACGATCAATTATTGTGCATCGTCCTGGACGATACACCTAATCGGCCCGGACGATATGCTTTTTCAACGGTCGTCCGAATTGACTCCTCGGGACGATCGCATGTGTCTAATCGGCCTGGCCGATATATGATTGGCCCGGACGATCGGACCGCCTTTTTGACCAATCGGCCTGTACGTAATTATTGAACCATATCGGCCTGGATGATTCTGCGATCGGCCAGGATGATATGGCCATTTCTTTAAATTCAAGCCGTTCCAGCCATGATTTTTCACTCTTCATCCTTTCTCCTCTTGTGTTTTTGCTTAGTCCTCTCTATGGCTGGTGGGAAATGCGTCCGACAAACTTCTGGGAGTTCTTCGAGGGCAAGGATTGACCCTCGATTCAGGGAAGCAAAAGATGAAGCCGCTTACCATCGTTACAAAGAATGTGGGATAACTGTCTCAAGAATCATCAATCCTGTCCACATCTCATACCCAGAATGGATCTTTTCGCTCACACCTCCCTTTGCTTCATTCTGTCTCTTGCTTTCCCTTTCAATTCAGAGTTTCTTCAAGAGTTTTTTGCAAACCTTCGCATCAACCCTACCTTCACAGCCCTGACCTCCTATGTGAATCGACGCCCTGTCGAAATCACATATTAGGATTGTGTTGATCTTTTACAGCTATCCACCACCGGGGATAAGCTGCACTTAATCGCCTCTGACCCTGATCTTGACTGGTCCATGGCAAATCATTTCCTTCGCCAGACCAATGTACCTTACCATGTTGGAGAGACTAGCTCTTTAGTCAAAGATGCTAGGACAATCCAACATGTCCTTCGCACCTCCGTAATTCCAAAAGCCGGCGACCGAATCCACATCACCCCTTTACTTTCACTCACTACTTTCTACATCATGGCTCATAGGGAATTTAATACTGCGGACCTAATTTTCTGATACATTGATCACTTAACCACAATCCGTGATCCAGGCCACAAAAGGAAACCCAATCTAGCCTTAGGACACATCATAGCCTATATCCTTGAAACCAAATACCAACTTCAGTATCCTATTCCACCAAACCTCCAAACTCCCTTCTACTCAAATAATTCCTTCAGCACCCTTCACAGTACTCGTCTCCACCCTGAGAAACCTCGTGGGGCTAGAGAGGAGGAGGCTCCCGCTCCCGCTCCGCTCCCGCTCCGCTCCCTTCCTGATCCTATCCCTCTCCACCAGCACTCTCTGGTTGATCAGTTGATTGAGAGGTTTGATCGTTGGGAGACTCAGTTTGACGCCTATATTGCTGCACAGGAGCAGCAACACTTTGAGGATATTGCCCGCTACGAACAGCACCGCGCTGAGGATTTAGCCCGATTTGACAATTTCCTTACTCAGCAGCAGCAGCAGCATGACCAGGACATCGCCTGGTTCAAGGGTCAGTTCACCACACTTGCCACCTACTTTCAGCAGCCACCTCCTCCACCTCCATCTGATGATCAGGATCCCTCGTTCTTTTAGTCTGTACTTTCTGTTGTTTGTTTCCTGTAGTTTGCTTTTAGTCGTTATTTATTTTTGGACCCTCTTTTTGTGATGACAAAAGAAGGGTAGTAGGTGTGGTAGGAAAAGTTGTTTGTAATGTAACTTTGAAATTTTAATAAATGTATTTGGATATTTTCCTACTTGTGTTTGCCATCTTCAAAAAGGGGGAGATTGTTGCAAATCTATTTTTCATGGCTTATGTTTTTGATGATTGACAAAACACTATTTCTCTTGGACTACTTGTTGCTTCTAACTTTTCAAGAATCGAAGATCGGACGATCAAGAAGGAGCCAAGTTCAGGATTGCGTAGGTTTAGGTGATGTTTGTACTTGCTTTTGATAGTATATTTATACTTGCTCTTGTTAGTTTGTTTGTACTTGTTCTGGTAAAAGCTTGTTTAGTTAGAATTTATTTTTTGATATGTTTGCCATCATCAAAAAGGGGGAGATTGTTACAAACATGTTTCTAGATTATGAATTTGATGATAGCAAACAAATCTTATTTCATATGATTGCTTTTTTCTACTGACTTTTCAGGACTCATAAGATTCGAACGGAAAATGGAGCCAGCTCAGATGGGGTAGATTAGGGTTGAGTCAATCTGTTAATTTTATTTTTTCTTCTTGAGTCAATTTATATCTTTGGTGTGACTAATGCAAAGTAAACCTACACACACACACTTGAGAGACTTAGGAATTTCTATTTTTACTCAAATCGGCAAAGACGTATTTACATCGTCCTGGACGATCGGGCTTAAAACAGAAAATCTAATCAGGGGTTCTTAATTAAGGCAGCCTTCATTGACCAATCGTCTTTGACGATACTTGTATCGGCCTTGGGCGATATGCTCAAAACAGAAGAAATTGCCGCTATGAACAATTAAGGTATTCTATATTTTTGGCAATGGCCAGGACGATCTGGATCGGCCTGGATGATATTCACAATTATGCCTTTAATAATTAGACAAATCAAGTAGCAATAAGGATGATTGATACGATAACACTTCCTAGACTATTGCAGGACTGCTAGGATGATCTATTTCAAAAACCTTAGGTACTTCTGGAAGTTAAATATCGACCAGCATAAATTCAGGGTGATGTGCTGGACGATTTGGATCAGATAGCTTGCATTCAGGGCGATGCTCTGGGTATATTTTCATCTGATTTGAACTGATCGGCCAGGATGATCGTGAAAATTATCCTGGACGATCAAGCTAATATTCAATCATTAGTTTGCATTCAAGGCGATGCTCTGGCGATCTCATGGGATTTTGTACTGATTGGCCATGACGATGTACATTCATCCTGGACGATAAAGTCGGCAACTGCAATTTAATGAGCTCCTTGAAGCTCTTCTATTTAAGAGCTCTTGTTCACATTTTTGAACATCTTGGCTGCTAATCATTGACCTGAGAAAACCAAAAGGAAGAGAGAGGAGAGAGAGGGAGAGAGAGAGAGGATCTTGTGAGGGGGAGCTTGTGAGGGGTTAACAAGGGATGCTCCAAGCATTATTCACTTCTTCTTCCCTAGAGTTCTTATCCTTGGAAGGGTTGGGAGAGGTAAGTTCCAGCAAGCGATCGAGGTTCTTATGCCTGCTTCAGGAGGAAGCAAAAGGTTGGAAGGTTCTCTGCCTTGTCGCGGGTGGAAAGGCTTCTCCGACTTGCTATGGGGGCTAAAGGAGAGTCCACGATTGTAGTGCAATACTCGGGGCGGGCCAGGGGTGGACGTAGGTCGAGTTGACCGTCCACTATAAACCTTGTGTTATTTTTTTTTTAATGCTTTCCGTATTATTTTCTTCCGCACTTTTTTTTTTTTTTGGTGATTTGGTTTGCATTTCGTTCTTTACTTAAGGAAAATTTTTAAAATACCAATTCACCCCACCGCGCTCTTGGTTGGTTTTGGGCTAGTTCTATAGGGCTTCTAACATCCCTAATAAATCTTTCATAAATTTGCTTATATTTTTGAAAAAAATTTAAATTTCTAATGAAAATTAATTTTTTATTTCTATCATAATTATAGCACTTTTTAGGCATTCAACTAAGTTAGAATCATCATAGGCAAACTAACATTTCAAAACAAAGAATAAAATCAATTTAAACAAAATTAAGACATTTTTTTTGATATCAAAATGAAGATTTGTATACTTTAAGGCACATCTGATATCAATATATAAAAACTAAAAAATAAGATAATATAATAAATAAATTCAAAAAAACACTAAATAAACATAACATAAAAATCATCACATCACAATGGACTGGGCAAGACAACATGAAGAAGTATATCTATAAATGAGGGGCCCTGGTCTGAGGAGGTGGCTGGTTAAAGATCAGAAAATAGTTATTCATCATAGCCATATTGTTGTTCACTGAGTTGAAACTAACTTCAAATCTAAACCATGTCCTTTTTATAGTACGATATCCTGCTGGGGTAGACGAGTCTGAATTTGATCAAATTGTTAATCAATGTACTCTCTAGTCGGTCAAAGCGCATAGGACCAATCTCTGAAAGTCAGGTCCATTAGCAGGACATAGGTGCATGTCCAGGGCTCCACCTTCTCCCTGGAATACTCACTTGTATTATCATCTCTTGCAAAAGGGCTCTTAATGACAGCATCAATAAAGTAGATATGCCAATTTATGTAGAGGTTCAGGATATGAAAAGATTTACATCTCCTCAAGGATATAGGTCACTAGGTGTCCTATAGTATTGTTCTTTCTTCCTCTTATAGAAACATGTTAAATTTCAGAAAGGCCATGAATATAGTCAATAAATGTTGGGCTTCTCTATAGGTTTTGACCATCATGTGATACGATAAGTAATAGTGGATAGAAGAGGGTGTAAGTTTGTGGTCACAGCTTCTGGAATAATAGAGGTTCTAAGGAATGCTTAATGACCTTATATTTGGTTTAAAGAAAGAGACCCTAGTCAAATGACATACATAATTCAATTTCTGTAATAACATTGTCTTTAAGTCAGTTAAAATCAGATGTAAAGTCAAAGTGTGGGCTCTAACTCCTTGAGTCCTTAAGTGCAAAGGGTTCCCAAATCTTCTTAGTTATTTTCTACCCTTTCTTTGAACAAGATATCTGATCCTACTCTCATCCTCACTAAAAGATATGTTTGCTAGAAAGTAATGGAAGGTCTCTTTGTTGTAGGCATGACTTAAAGTCAGGATAAATGCAAATTGAGTAGTGGCAAATAGAGGCATCACTTGAAAGTGATTATCCTCTTGAATTAGGATTCTAGTGGGTGTAATTTTGCAGAAACAAACCTAAGAAAGGTCCTTATAGCCATGGATAGAAAGTTATCGTTCTTCACCTCTGGAAGACAAACCCTTAATTGAGACTACTCCTCTTTCTAGTACTGGCCATTGCTAAGATTTGGAGGATTAGAAAAGGCTATGACAGTGAATTTAAAAAGAATTCCAATGCCATCCTATTTAAAGAAAATGATTTTTCTTACGTATAAAAATTGGTTCAAAACTGTACAATTTATGGTTTGTACATGATGAAATAAATTTCATATGTATAATAAATATGTTTGAAATGAAATGACTTTTGTAATCCACACAAGTTACGAGTCGTCCTTTCATATAGGCTTTTTGACCATATGATCGTATAGAGAATTGGTATTTTTTTTGGGATGATCAGTTAATTTAAGATTGTTTAATGATGGTTAGATGTTAGTCATGTGGTTCCTTTATACAAACTATAGGGTTTGTACGTACAATCGGTTATAATAACTGATTCTGCTACGTTAAACCAATCAACATGCATACAGATGAAAATATACAAATCATCTAGGACAATATAAATATTGTTCAATACGATATTATATTGGAAAATTAAAACTTTACATAATCAGTCAAATAACGATCGACATGCTATAGATTCATACGGGATGAAAATAATTTAGTCTGGTATGAATATAGCACTTAGTAAATTTGCACGATCGATAAGAAAAATGAAATCTGATGTGTCAAAAACTTGTCCAAAAACATATACAAACAAAATAAAAATAAAAAAAACATGAAAATAGAAAATCAAAACAAAAAAACACAAAAACAAAAAAAAACACATAAAAATGCATCTCAAGTTTGCAGAAAATTTTAATTAAGCATTGAGGTTAATCACACCAAGCCCTGTTCTTAATGTGCTAAAAGTAACAAAGGCTAGTGGTTTTGTAAAATTATCTGCTAGTTGATTTTTAGTTCAAACTGGCTCAGTTTAATTTCCTCCTTTGGATACATGATTCTTTTAAAATGATGACTCTATGTATATATGTTTGGTTCCAGAATATGAATATGATTTTTTGAAATACAAATGGCACCAGTGTTCTCATATATATTGGAATTGTGCCTATTTAAAGTCCTAAGTCAATCAACTGTTGTTTCAACCAAAGAACTTGTGCAACAAAACTACGTAAGGTAATGTATTCAGCTTTAGCAGTAGATAGGGCTACAAAATTCTCTATTTTTAATGGACCAAGAAGCTAAAGAATTTCTTATTATATTGACAAGTTTTAGAAGTACTCTTTTTCTAATCACCCTACAACCTAAAAATATGAATCAAAAATTCTATTATTTCAATAAAGAGCTAAAACTTAGGATACCAAATCCCTAAGTTCTGAGTTCCTAAGAGATATCTCAAAATTCTATTTACTATTTGTTAAATGTGATTCTTTGCATCTGATTGAAATTAGCACATAACAAAACACTGAACTAATACGGGTTGCAAGCAATCAAGTAAAGCAAAGATTTAATTATTCTCCTAATTTCTTTTTTTTGATTAACAGATTTTCCTTTTGGGTCCTTATCCAACTGAACTGAGGAAATCATAGGTGTACTAATAGGTTAGCATTATCTATTTCCTACTTTTTGAGGATGCCCTTAATATACTTCGCCTGACTTAAAAATATTCCCTCCTCAATTTGCATCATTGCTAAAACTTAGAAGTAACTCAAATCTTCTCATTAGAACATCTCTAATTCACTACTAATTTTTTTAAAAAAAATCATCACAAGATTTTTATTTGTAGATCAAGATGATATCATTAACATAATTTATACAATGAGTATATCCTCTCCAAATTTCTTGAAAAAGAGAGGGTGTCCACACATTTCTTTTTCAAAAGATCTCTAATAGGAAAGTGCTTAACCTCTCAAACCAAGCCCTAGGTGCCTATTTGTTGAGAGTCTAGTTAATTAGGTTGTTAAGCCTAAGTGAATGTCCCAAGGCTACCAAGAGGGGGGAGTGAATTGGTAGTTAAAAAAATTTAAGTCCCTTTTCTTATGAAAAATTATAGAACGAAAGAAAATTTCTTTTATTTTTGAGAGAAAAATGTTTTTCAACACTTGAGTTTTTAAAAACAGAAAATAAAGTGCGGAAACGTAAAACAGTAAAGTAAATGACACCAGATTTATAGTGGTTCGGTCTATAACCAGACCTACATACTCTCCAGAGGCACCCTCTGAGTATTGCACTAATACCAATAGTGATCTCTTTTGCATCCACAGCAAGGCGGAGAAGCCTTTACAAACACACTTTTTTCACCACTCCCCGGTTGCGGCAGAGAACCGTCCGTCCTTTTACACAATTCCCAGTGTTGGCAGAGAACCGTCCGTCCTTTCACACTCTCCTTAGTGTGGGCATGAGGAACCCTTCAGCTGTTTACACTCTCCAAGTGTGGGCAGAGAACCCTCGGCTGTTCACACTCTCCAAGTGTCGGTAGAGAACCAGATCTTGCACAGAGTTGACTTCTCCACAAGAATCTAGAAGAAGAGAAAGAAAAGAGTGAAGTAATTCCAATTCACAAGTAGAGACTCTTACCTTTGAATCCCAAATGAAGCCTTCTCGCTCAGTGGTAGGAATCCTCCCTTGAATGCTCTCTTCCACTCTCTCCTTGGCTATTCTCTCAAGAGGCCACGAAGATCAAATGACAAAAAGTTGGGTGGCAGTCTAATTTGGACTATTTAATATAACAGATAAGAAAAAACCACCCAAAAAACTGAAGTATTCAATTCTGTACGCAGTGGATCGTCCTGTACGATCGTTGGATCATCTGGACGATTTTCTTAAATGATCTGAAAATGACCCTATTTGAATATGTGTACGAATGTCTTCGTACAGTGATCGTCCTGTACGAACTAGGTTCGTCCAGTACGAACGGTTATTACACAAGGTCGGTTCTAGAAAACTAGTGAAAACTGTCCTAAGTCGGTTAATCGTTTGGATGAAAATTGATTCGTCTGGATGGAAATTTTACAGATGACGATCGTCTGGTCGAGTATTTACTTCGTCTGGACGAAAATTTCCAGAGGACCAATGCCACGGACGATATTTAATTTCGTCTGGACGAAATTTTCCAGAGACCCGAATCGTCCTGGAGATTTTTAATTTAGTCTGGACAAAAATTTTCCAGAGAAACAGTCGCCATGGATGAATTTAATTTCGTCTGGACGAAAATTTTTCAGAGAGCCAATCTCCTGGACGATAAATTTATTCGTCCGGACGAAAATTTTCAAAGAACTAGTCGCCATGGACGATAATTTAATTTCGTCTGGGACAAAAATTTTACAGAGAGCCAATCGTCCTGGATGATATATTTATTTCGTCCTGGACTAATAGGACATAGAAAATAATATTCGGCAAGTTCTTATTCGTTCCTATGCTCTATAGGAGATAAATGTCTGATCGTCCAGTACGAACGTGTATCGTCCTGTACGATCAATATAAATTTTTATATGATCTCCTCATGTGTGTGTGTTGTTTTTATTCACTCAAGCGTTACAATCACTCCCTTTCAATTTTTTTTTTAGTCAAAGAAAAGTGCAACTTCAAATATTACAGAGTATCTCATGCTGAATTCAATTTGAAGTCATCGTAATCTGGAGTTCATTTTCCCTGAAATGTTAGTACACACAAGAGCAAATACAATTCCTTCCAAAATTGTTAGGAGATAACTACACATTTGAACAAGATAAGTTTGGAATCATCAAAACTTCATAATGTTGTAAAATGTAAAGCATGCAAATAGCAACTATCTTAATAATCTCCCCTTTTTGATGATGGCAAAATATTATTGTTTGTATGATTTTAATTTAAAACAAATCTCCTATCTCTTAAACTCCCCCTGAATTGATGAATACATGAAATAAGGAGGCAATTTGAACCATAAACCACAAAAAAATTTATTTTCAAAAAAAATAAACTGAAACACAAAAAAAATAAACTAGAAACACACAAAAAAAACATACAAACACAATGATTTCTCCCCTTTTTGACAACAACAAAATAGTGAAGAAGAACATGGACGAGGAAATGTAAGTAATTGTATGAAATTAATTGAACATTTTATCTTATGGTGATTGAAACAAGGTATATGCAATTTTTAAACTTAAACAATAGGTCAATCATAGATAATTCATGAAATTTAAAATAGTGATATTACATTGTAAGTAGAAGAATTAGCAAAGCATGATTCAATTTGACATTCAATAGAGAAATCATTACAAGAGAGATGAAGAAAAATTCGATATTTCAAAGTTCATATAGAATATAAATGAACATAAGATCAATTTGAATTAAGAGATTGAAAAGAATTTGGAAAAAGGATAATTATCACATGTGGCGCTTTGCGCATCTTTTTCAAAATTTTTGGGCACATTTTTGTTCATCTTTTGATATGGGCTGATTTTGTGCCTCTTTTTCATATTGCGAACCTTTGCGCATTCCTTTTGATTTTGACTTGTTTGATGTAATTTTTTCCGATATATGTAATTGCCAACCTCTTCTTTCCAAAATCAATAATCTCAAATTTTAAATATTTCTAAGTGCATAAATATTATTGAGCAAGGTACCATCACAAATAAAGGAAACATCTTAAATTGCAATAATATTTTAATTTTGATGTGTGTCTAAATGAATAGACTGAATTTAAAAGTTCTAATTACAAACAAGTTATAAAACAACTTTTAAATTTAGAAAGACTAGATTTTCTAAATGTTGATAATCTCAAATTACAATCTAATTTAAGCACTATGAAGATTAAATAATACTAATAAAATTCATAAAAATAACCACATTCTCAAAAACAACATCTAATGTGAAACCCAAGACAACACCTGCATTGATATTAATGAATGATTACACATTTCATAATATCTAAAAACATTTAAGAACCCACTACACTTAACTTAAAGAAAAGAAAACATAAAAACACTACGTGTTACATAAACACTGACACAACAAAAACATGAAACAACATGAGTACAGCAAACATAAAGAAATCATCTTACTGTTCTGGTGGAGGAGGAGGAGGATGCCACCGAAAAGGTTGAAGTTGGAGCCATCAAACATTACATTGGTATTGATTTTATGTACTCATTTCTAATGATACCAATGTTCTTGTTGTTGCTGTATAAGTTGAGCATCAAATTGATCAAACCTTTGTCAACATGAGTCTCTAATCTATAAATCTCTCAATCAGATTCTGGATAATTTTGACTGAGGTGCAGAGGTTTGCACTCTTCTTTCTTCTTCATTGAGGCACTACCATGTGCTTTTTCTTTTTCCTTTTTCCTCCTTGAAAAGCATCTGAAGGAAGCACTCATTATAATAAACTGGCTCTTCATACTCTTCATCAGGATGCACTAAGTTATTATTCTTTTCCTAAGATGTAGCTAACTAAGTGTCCTAAAGAGATGTTCCTTTTTCTTTTTGATTCTGCATGTCCTATTTCTGAAAGCCCATAGATGTGATCTTATGATAAGTTGGGCTTCGTCGATTTGGGTGATGATCCATAATTAAAAGGTTAGAACAGAAGGGAGAGGGGTAATATTGATCCTATCACCAGCTTTAGGAATGATTGAAGAACGAAGGATATGCTAGATTGATACGGGCATTTTTGGAGTCATACGGAACTCTAGCAATGTGATAGGTTAGGCCCTTTTTCTAATACCCTATTGCATTCTTCCCATTTGAATGTGTTTTCAGTCATTAGGGTGTGTGAGCTCTATATCCTTCATTCTTAAGTTTAGAAATGCACCAATGTCATGCTTGGTGATTTCTACTTTTTGTTTGCAAAACAAAGGAACAATGGAAGAGTGGTCCGAGTTAAAACTCATGTTTGCTAGGAATAGTGGAAGGTTTGCTTGTTGTAGAAGGGGACGAGAGAAAGTTGAAATGGAATTGGGTTGAGGCAAAAGGTGAATTACCTTATAATTATACTTCTCTTTGGATTAAGATGCGTGATGGAGTTATTTTGGCGGAAGCAAAACGAGGAAGGATTCCTCATTTGCCTTAGACAGGAAGTTTTCTGAGTCATTTCTATTGGGCTTTCTTCACTAACACTTTTGTTCTCTTGCTTGATGAGGTCATTGATGATTTGAAGTAGAAAGGAATTGAAAGAGAAGTGTGGAAGTGATGATTGATGAGTTAGAAAGCCTTCATATTTAAAGAAAAATGTTACGTTCGTCCTGGACGAAAACAGTTCGTCCTGGACGAAATACAGTTCGTCCTGGACGAAATCACATGTGGCGGGACGAAATATTTCGTACAGACGATCCATTTTGTCACAAAATGTAACGGCTTTTCGTAATCAACACAACCTACGATGCGTCCCTTCGTACAGGCTTTTTGACTTGACTGATCATACAGATGAAATAATTCGTACAGCGATCCAAAAGTAACTTAATTTCCAGTCTCTTGAAAACCGTCCCCTACAATGAAACGACATTGTTCGTCTGGACGAACCAAAAATTACATACAGACGAAATCCATATTTAAACTGTCTTATCCACTCAACCGCTGCATTCATATCGTCTCGCGTTTGAGAAAAAGAAAAAAAAATTTCGTCTGGACTGTTCGTCAAATCGTACAGTACGATTTAATTAAAAACTGCTCTCAAAACGGTTAAAATTCACGCAAACCAATTTTTCTTCACATCATCCAGTACGAAACAAAAGTCGTCCCGGATGATTTCTTCTTTTTGAATTTTGAATTTTTAATTTAGAAATCAAACTAAACATTTATAAAACATAGAAAACATAAAGCAAAACTTACACTAAAAACAAGTTATTCAATAACACACAAAAAATTCACAAAATCAAAAACAAAACAAAAACATAAATATCAATGTTGCAAGACATTTCTGTTTAGGCATTTAAATTAATAACACCCTAGCCTTGTTTCTAAATGTTACTGAAGGTATCAAGGGCTAAAGGTTTTGTAAAAATGTCTCCAAGTGATTTTTCAGTTGAAACATGTGTGAGTTCTATTTCTCCTTTGGATACATGATTCCTTATGAAATGATGTTTATATCAATGTGTTTAGTTCTAGAAATGTGAATAGGATTTTTGGAATGCAAATAGCACTAGTATTGTCACAATAAATTGGGAATAGTGCCTACAGATATATCCTAAATCAATCAACTCATTGTTTTAACCAAAGTACTTGTGCCACACAACTTCTATGCAATGTATCTGCTTCTGCAGTAGATAGAGATACTGAATTTTGTTTTCTACTGGACCAAGGAAAAACTAATGATTTCTAATGAATTAACATGTTCAGAAGTGCTTTTCCTATCCACTCTACAGCCTGCAAAGTCAGAATCTGAATAACCAATAAATTTTCAAAAGAAGAGCTAAACTTAGGATACCAAATTCACTAAGTTTTGAGTTCCTTGTAAGTATCTTAAAATCCTTTTCACTGCTGTCAAATGTGATTCTTTTGGGTTTGAGAAATCAAGCATATAAGCAAACACTGAACATAATATCTGGTCGGTTAGCAGTCAAGTAAAGCAAAGATTCCAATAATCCCTCTATATTTCTTTTGATCAACAGATTTTCCCTCAAGGTCCTTATCCAACTGAACTGAGGAACTCATTGGTGTACTAACAGGTTTAGCAGTGTCATTTCATATTTCTGGGATGTCCTTAATATATTTAGTTTGACTAAAGAAATGTCCCTTCCTCAATGTTGCTTGATGCTAAAACCTAGAAATGTAATTTAAATCTACCATTAGGAATCATTTCAATTTCAGTACTCATTGTATTAGAAAATCATCACAAAGATTTTTATTTGAAGATCCAAAGATGATATCATCCACATAAATTATTACATGAGTATTTCCTTTCCAAATTTCTTGAAGAAGAGAGTTGTATCCACACTTCCTTTTTCAAAGAGTTTTCAGTAGAAAAGTGCTCAATCTCTATACCAACGCTCTAGTGCTGTTTCAATCATATAATGCTCTTTTTTAACTTAAAAACATGGTTTGGATATTTTGAATTTTTCAAATCCTGGAGTTGTTCTACAAAAAATCTTCTTCAATAACACCATTCAAAAGGCACTTTTGACATCCATTTGATGAAACAATTTAAACTTTTAAAACAGGCAAAGGCAAGTAAAACGCTAATTGCTTCAAGTCTTGCTACGGGGCAAAGGTCTCCTCAAAAATCAATTCCTTCAATTTGATTATCCCAGGCAACTAATCTAGCCTTATTTTCTAATGACTACTCCTGAGGTCATTCATTTTATTTTTGAAACACCCACCTTAGTTCCAACAACACTTGATTCTTTTGGCCTTGTAGTTTATTCCCTTATCTTTATTTTAAATTGATTTAACTCTTCTTACATGGCCAATATCCAAAATTCATTAGAAAGTGCCTGTCGTCTTATAGTGGGTTCTATGTTGAAATAAAGGTGAATAATTGACTTCCTATTTAATCCAGCCTAGTTCTAACACCCTCACTAAGTTCTCCTATAATCAAATTCTCTTGGGGGTTTTAGAAAATCTCAAATTCTAGGCAAAGGGTTTTCTCTTCCAAATTCTTCCACATTTTCTTCCATAATTTAATCTATCAATCTTTTGGGAGTTTTCTTCAATTTCTTCTTCAACAATATTTGGCTCTTCTAAATTTCCAGATTCATCAAATACAAACATGTGTGGTTTCTTCAATAACTAACGTTATTTTGTTTGAAAATACCTATAAGATTTTCAACACTTGAGTATCACACAAAAATTCCTTCATTGATTTTGGATCAAATTTTCTAAGGGAGATTTTTCATTGTATGAATGAACACTTGCAACCAAAAACATGCAAATGAGACAAATTTGATGTTCTACCTTTTAGTAACTCATAGGGTGTTTTATTTAAATTCGATCTCACATTCACCTATTCAGAACATAACTGCAGTGCTAACCGCCTCAGCCAAAAAATATCTAGGGAGTGAGTATTCTGCCAACATTGCTCTGGCAGCTTCTATTAATGTTCTGTTTTCCTTTCAACTACCCCAATTTTGTTGAGGGGTTCTAGGTGCAGAAAAATTGTGATCTGATCAACCCTTTTTTCTTTACAAAAATTTTAATCTTTCATTTTCAAATTCTCTTCCATGATCACTTTGTAAAGACATTATTTCACATCCTAGTTTTCTCTGTATCTAAGTTGAAAAATTTTTTTGAATTCCTAAATTAATTCACTTTTATGAAACAAAGAAATTCTAACCCAAGTGAATCTGAGAAATCATCCACAATACAAATCCGTATACCTTCCCTCCTAGACTTACAGTTCCTATCTGGTCCAAAAAGATCCTGTGAAGAATTTCCAATGGTTTACTAGTTCTAAGATATTATTGGACTTGAAGAGGACTTCTCTTGTGTTCTCTAATTGACATGCATCACAAAGGTGGTCCTTAGTAAGTCTAGTTTTGGTATACCTCTTACTAAATTCTTTTTGGGTAATTCTCCTAAGATTTTTTCATACTAGAATGACAAAGTCTCCTATGCCAAAGCCAAGATTCTTCACGAAAACGTTTTCAAACAGAAAGCAATAGGGTATGAAATGAATTCAAATCTAGCATGTAAACATTTTTTTACCCTTTTTCCATTTAAAACTTCTTTACCATTTGGCTTAATATGCAGCTAGTAGGTAAAATATTTCACATTATATCCCTTGTCACAAGCTGACTTATACTTAACAAATTATGCTTTAAGCCTTCAACATAACACATTGTCTATAAAAAAGTTTTTGAAATTTACAATCATACCGATCAACCACTTTTCTTTGTGGTATTATCTCAAGTGTAACCTTGCCTCCATTCCTGACTTTTAGCGATATGAATTGTGTAGTGTCTCCAGTTATTGCTTTGAACATCCGCTATCCAGGTACCATATGCTCCCACGAGGTCTTGTGTTGAGGGCAATCCTGCAAAAATATCAAATGTTAGACCTGGGAAACCCAAACAAGTTTGGGTTTCCTTTTAGCAATTTTTGATCAGATGCATGTATGATATGTCTAGGTTTATGCATCTTAGGTCGCCACACCAAATTAGATTTCAATCATCAAGGTACAGGTGTGAGCTATATGTCCCTAAATTCCACAATTAATACATTTAAACATTAGGAAAAATTATTCCTAGTTTTCTTCTTGTGATTGTCTTCTAAGGGATTTCATGAATTTAGGATAATATTTAGGATTTGTAAAATCTTCTAGTCTGGGGGGTTTCCTATTATCCTGTGAGCTCTTATAGTTAGTTTATAAAATGAATTCTATCTTTCAAAATTCGATTGGTATAATTGATTCTATATGCTTTGCTCTCGGATTCATCCATAAAATTTTTAAAATCTTTTTCAAGATCAACTAGGATGATTTTAGATTTCAAAATTCTTATTTCAAGTCTTCATATTCATCAAGTAGTTTCATGTGATTGTCATCTATTAATGCATGATCTTTCCTATAGGATTTTATATCCTTCTTGAGCTCTTCAATTCTAAACTTAAAATAGCATGCATCTTTTTTTATTTTCCTATATGCATCATGCATGTATTCAGAAACTTCAAATTAATTCATTCTTATGTTAATCACACTCTTCTTGATCTGAGTGATCCACATTGTCTGCCATCAAGCAAAAGATTAGTGACTTCTTCTTCTTTTTCGTCTCAGATGAGTCTGAAGCTGAGTCCGCCCAGAAAGCTCTTTGAAACTTCTTCTTTCCCTTCTTTACCATGGTTTCTCCTCCACCTTTCCTTACCAGGTGTGGCTTTGAGTTTTGGGCAATCAAATCTTAATAATACCTGGTTTTCGCATCATAACAAATTACTTCATTAGTAAACCTTGCCATTTCTGTTTAAACTTACCTCTACTCATTGCTGGCTGTCTTTCTGCTCCTCTTTAAAAAAGCTTCTGAATTGTCTAGTATCAGTGTAATATCATCTTTCATCCTCTGGTTGTGAGTGTTCACTCTCTGACTCTTCCACTTTTAGTGCTATATTTCTTTCCTTTCGAGATTCACCATGCATCAATCTTTCTTTGACTTACTCTTGATCATAAGCATGAGTGAACAAGAAGATTGTCAATAGAATAAATGTTTAATATCTTTAGACTCTGTAATTGCAGTAATTTTGCATCATAAGCAGTAGGTAACAACGAAGAAGAATCTTATGACCATTTCAGCATTAGTTAATTCACTACCCAGTGCATGCAAAGAAGTGACATTTTGTATAAATCTTGTGTACATGTCAGAAATAGATTCATTAGTTTTATGCGAAATAATTCATAGTCATGTAACAAGATATTGAGCCTTGATTGTTTACCTCTTTTGTCCTTCATAAGTTATACAAAGTCTATCCATATGTCCTTTCCGCTTTTGCAAGTGGAAACCCGCATGTAGTTTCAGATTTTAAGCACAAAAGAAATTGTTCAAACATTTGGCATTTAATTGTGCTAATGCTCAAGTCACGTTCTTCTACAGTCCAATCTGTAAAAAGGTATTTCTACCATAACTCCTTCAATTAATCTAGTTGGGTTTTGTGTAGCCATCCGACTAACATCCACATGCGATATTCAAGTGACTGTAAGAAAGAAGACATGCGTGTTTTCCAAAAATCAAAAGGAATTTTGTTAACAGTGGAGGACTAGTGATAGAGTAACCCTCAATGTGTTTCGGGTTCCGAAAGTAGCCATCTACGTTAATCAAAAAGTAGTTCAAACTTATGATTTTGAAATGAAGCCCGATACCACATTGGTGAGTCTAGTAATTAGGTTGTTAAGCCTAAGTGAATGTCCCAAGGCTACCAAGAGGGGGGGTTGAATTGGTAGTTTAAAAAATTTAAGTCCCCTTTTTGAAAATTTATTGAACCGAAATATAAATTTCTTTTAAATTTTGTAGAAATATGTTTTTCAACCACAGAGTTTTTTAAAACAGAAATATAAAGATGCGGAAACGTTAAATACAGTAAAGTAAATGACACCAGATTTATAGTGGTTCGGTCTATAACCAGACCTACATCCATTCCCCAGAGGCACCCTCTGAGTATTGCACTAATACCAATGTGGACTCTCCTTTGCATCCACAGCAAGGCGGAGAAGCCTTTCAACACTTCTTTTATCCACTCCCGGTTGCGGAGAGAACCATCCATCCTTTTACACAATTCCCAGTGTTGGCAGAGAACCGTCCGTCCTTTCACACTCTCCTAGTGTGGGCAGAGAACCTTCAGCTGTTTACACTCCAAGTGTGGGCAGAGAACCCTTCGGCTGTTCACACTCTCCAAGTGTCGGCAGAGAACGGATTCATTGACAGATCTTCTCACAAGAATCTAGAAGGAAGGAAGAAAAGAGTGAAGTAATCCCATTACAAGTAGAGACTCTTACCTTTGAACTCCAAATGAAGCCTTCTCGCTCCAATGGTTGGAATCCTCCCTTGAATGCTCTCTTCCACTCTCTCCTTGGCTATTCTCTCAAGAGGCACGAAGATCAAATGACAAAAAAGATTGGGTGCAGTCTAATTTGGACTATTTATACAAAAAGACAAGAAAAATCGCCAAAAACTGCAAGTATTCAATTCTGTACGCAGTGGATCGTCCTGTACAATCGTGGATCGTCCTGGACGATTTTACTTAAATGATCTGAAAGACCCTATTTGAATATGTGTACAAAATGTCTTCGTACAGCTGATCGTCCTGTACGAATAGGTTCGTCCAGTACGACGGTTATTACAAGGTCGGTTCTAGAAATATAGTGAAAACTGTCCTAAGTCGGTTAATCGTTTGGACGAAAATTGATTCGTCTGGATGGAAATTTTACAGATGACCGATCATCCTGGCCGATTATTTACTTCGTCTGGACGAAAAATTTCCAGAGGACCAATCGCCCGGACGATAATTTAATTTCGTCAATGGACGAAAAATTTCAGTGACCCGATCGTCTTGGACGATTTTTAATTTCGTCCTGGACGAAAATTTTCCACATCGCAGGAGACCAGTCGCCTGGACGATAATTTAATTTCGTCTGGACGAAAATTTTACAGAGGAGCCAATCGTCCTGGACGATAATTTATTTCGTCGGATGAAAATTTCCAGAGAAACCAGTCGTCATGGACGATAATTTAATTTCGTCTGCCGAAAATTTTACAGAGAGACAATCGTCCTGGATGATAATTTATTTCGTCCTGGACGAATAGGACTTAGAAAAATTTTTCCGAGCTGTTCTTATTCGTTCCTTTGCTCTATAGGAGATAACTGTTGATCGTCCAGTACGAACGTTTATCGTCTTGTACGATCATATAAATTTTTATATGACTCCTCATGTGGTGTGTGTTATTTTTTATTCACTCAAGTTACAATTCACTCCCTTTCAATTTTTTTTATTTCAAAGAAAAGTGCAAGCTTCAAATATTACTGAGTATCTCATGCTGAATTCAATTTGAAGTATCGTAATCTGGAGTTCGTTTTCCCTGAAATGTTAGTACACACAAGAGCAAATACAATTCTTCCAAAATTGTTAGGAGATATAACTACCATTTGAACCATAATGTTTGGGAATCATCAAACTTCATAAGTTGTAAACAATAATAAGCATGCAATAGCAACTATCTTAACACTATTTAATTCCTTACTCGTTAGCCACCAATTTAGCCTTATTTCTAAGACAACTTCCTGAGTCGTTCATTTTGTTTTTGAATACCCACTTAGGTTCCAAATACACTTTGATCCTTTGGCCTTGCAATTAATCTCAAACTCATTTCTCACAAATTGATTTAATTTTCTTGTATGCCAAATCCAAAAATTCATCTAAAAGTGGTTGTTTTATATTTTATGGGTTCTATCATTGAAATAAAGATAGAATGTTGCCTTCTTTGCTTAGTCCACGCTGTTCTGACCACCTTCACTAGGTTCACCTAAAATCAATTTCTTTTGGGGTGGTTTTTAAAAAATCTCAAATATCTAAGCAATAAGTTTTCTAACCCAAATTTTCTTCCAAATTAACTTATCAATCTTTTAGGAGTTAATTTCTATTTTATTCTCTTCCAAAATTGGCTCTTCCAAAATTCCAAAATTCATTAGAATACATATGTGTGGTCTCTCAATTATCAAAGTTCTTTTATTAAATTCTTAATAAGAATTTTCAACACTCGAGTATCCAAGAAAAAATTCCTTCTCTTACTTTTGGATTAATTTTTTCTAAGGTAGATATTTCCATTATTTATGGATGAACACCTGACATCCAAAAAATGTAAATATGACAATTGGGTGTTCTCTCCTTTAGAAGCTCATAGGTGTTTTGTTTGATTTTGATATAATATTTACCCTATTTTGAAACTAACATGCAGTGCTAACCACTTCAGCCCAAAAATTATTTGGAAAGTGAATTTCTGCCAACATGGCTTGAGTGTCTTCAATTAATGTTTTGTTCTTTCTTTTGATTATCCCATTCTACTGAGGGGATTCTTGGAGCAAAATTAGGATCAATTCCTTTTTCTTTATAAAAATCCTCAAATATTTCATTTTTAAATTCATCATCGTGATCACCTTGAATTGTTAAAATCTTCACATCCTAGTTTCCTCTGAATCCAAGTCGAATAATCTCTAAACTCTCAAGTGATTCACTCTTATATGATATAAGAATATAACCCAAGTGAATCTAGAAAAATATGACTAATCACAATTTTGTAAAACCTTCCTCTAGACCTAAAGTTCCAACTGGTCCAAAAAG
This sequence comes from Dendrobium nobile, assembly GCA_022539455.1. Taxonomy (NCBI): domain Eukaryota; kingdom Viridiplantae; phylum Streptophyta; class Magnoliopsida; order Asparagales; family Orchidaceae; genus Dendrobium; species Dendrobium nobile. The sequence continues at coordinate 32,937,917 of CM039736.1, forward strand.
ATCCATATGTAAAATCTCTAAAGGTTTACTAGTTCTATGATCCTTATTGGACTGAAAAAAGAGGACTTCACTATTTTCTTAATTAACATGTATTGTAAAGGTGATCCTTAGTAAGTCAAGTTTTGGTATTACCTCATAACAATTCTTTTTGGGTAATTTTCCTAAGATTTCTTATGCTAGAGTGACAAAAGTCTTTATGGACATTACATGATTCATCAAAAATAGTTTTTAAATAGAAAGCATTAGGAGGTTTTATACAATTTAAAATTTTGCATATAAACATTATTTACCCTTAATTCATGTAATACTATCATTACCATTTAAGCTTATTAACACTAATTAGGAAAAAATTTATAGTATTCTTTATCACATAGTGGCTAATACTCAACAGATTATGCTTTATGCCTTCTACCAGTAGCACATTTTCAATGAAAAAATTTTACAAGTTTTCCAATCATACCTGATCCAACCCCTTTCCTAGTGGTGTTATTCTCCAAGTGTAACCCTGCCTCACTTTTGGCTTCTAGTGGATATTAAATGTACTTAGTGTCTCCAGTCATATACTTTAAGCAACACTATCCAGGTATCAAATGCTCACACGAGGCTTGTATGAGTGCATGCTTGCAAAACTATCAAATTTAGACCTGGGAATCCCAAACAAGTTTGGTTCTCCTTTGGAAAAATAAAATTAGATGTATGTATAATATGTCTAGGTTTACGCATCTTAGGTTTCCACACTAAATGATTTTTTTTATGTTAAGGTACAAGTGTTATATATGTCCAATCATCCCCCAATAAAAGCATTTTACTCTAGGAAATTGATTTCTCAAATCTTTTATAATTATTTTGTCTCTTCTTGGGTTGTAAAAATTTTGGTTACAAAATAGTATTAGTAAAATCTTCCAATTTTGGTGGTTTCCTATTTTCTCAAGAGCTTGCACTTTTAATTTTCAAAATATGTTCCAATCTTTTGAATATTCTTATCAAAATTCCAATAGTGCGTTCTATTATCTGATTATCCTTAAACATTTTTAAATCTTTTCCAATTAATCATAGGATGATTTTTAAATTTCATTTTTCTTATTCAAATACATCAAATTCATCAAGTAAGCTCAATGTGGTTGTTATCTACAATGCATGATATTTTTAAGGATTTCGTGTTCTCTCTGCAATTCTTGTAATTCTAAATTCAAACCAGCAGTCTTTTCTTTACTTCTTTATATGTGTCATGAATCATCTTAGACACTTCTAACAGTTCAGTATAGGTTAAGTCACATACCTCTTTTTGATTTGACTAATCAAGATTATTGGTCATTAGGCATAAACTTGTGACTTTCTCCTCCTTTTTCTATTTTTGACAAATCTGAAGTCAAGTTTGCCAAAAAGCTCTTTAGAATCTCTCTTTACCTTTCTTTACATTTGGTTTCTCCTCTACCTTTTCCTTATTAAAAGTGGCTTTTAGGTTTGGGCAATCCAATTTTATATATCTGGGTTTTCTGTTTATAGCAAGATCATGTCACTAGAACTTTAAAATTCTTATTAAATTACCTCTATTCCACTATTTAGCTTCTCTATGCTTACTTTTAAGAAGCTACTAAATTATCTAGTCATCAAGGCAAATCATCCTCATCCTTAGGTTTGTGAAAGATCACTCTCTGATTCTGCACTTTCAGTATAATGTTCTTCTCTTCATTGTTCACCTGCATCAATCTTCCTTTGACTCAACTCATCGCTTATAGGTAATTAGTGAACAAAGGAGATATCAATAGATGTAAACATTTAATTTTTAGACTCTATAACATCAGTTTTTTTTGCATCATTAAAGCAGTAGGCAAATATGAAGAATTTTATTAACATTTCAGCATCTGTTTTGTTCCCTATCTAAAGGCATAGAAAGAAGGACTGATTCTTTTTTTTGAAAGAAAAGTTAAAGAGCTCTTTATTAACAAGAAATATAACAGCACTTACTCTTAACAGTACCAACTCCTTTTCTAACAAAGTTATAAAGGAAGGAGGGATATTGCTCGAAGTATACATCATTCCAAAATAAAAGAGCTAAAGCAAGAAACGTTTAGCATCAAGAAAGCTAGCTTATTTCTTCCTCTATCAGCACATTTAAAAATAACAATATCAAAATCTTTAATAAAGTGAGGTGAATCGAATCATTACACCTTTTCTTCACCATCTTCTTGATGAAATTGATCACATTTATGTTGTTCCCTTCAATGATAAGTCCTTTGTAGATAATGCATCCATTCTTTAATCACTACTTTATTTGCTAGGATTGCTTGATGCTCTACTGCAGCAATATCCCAGAGAGTAATTGGCTTTCCAAAGGCTAACAAAAACCTTCCATAGTGATCTCTAAACACACCTCCTGATACCAGCCTTATTTGAATTGTGAGAGGCAGCATCTATATTTACTTTAATCCAAAAGTAGGTGGGAGGAGAATGCCATGAGTTCAGGAACCTCAAAAGTTGATTAGCTTCCTCAATTCCTGATTTGAGCAGCTTAATGACTTTAAAACTGCCTAGCTACAAATTGCATCCATAGCTGTCATCACCGAACTGTAATTTCTCCCTTCATGAACTTATATATTCCTTGCTTTCTAGGAATGATATATAGAAAACTCAAAATAACTCTTCATCCATGAGTTTTGTGAATCCAGCCATAAGAACAAGCTTCCAAAGAATTAAAATCTGGAATGCCAAATCCACCATTTGTTTAAAACAGTCTCATCACCTTCTTCGTCTTCTTGCAAACCAAAAATGATTGATCAATGTTCTCAACTTCTTCACATCCTCTATGACACTTTATCATACCTTGCAATATCCTATAACAGAGAAAATGATATTTGGTATTGCATTTTTCTGCATTCTCCACCAAAGTAATTTGACTCTCTGATTTTACTTAAACTTTATTAAACCGAGAACAAGCAAATCCTCTGTTTTTTCAGTTCCATGGCTTCAACTGCAAGTGCTGTTTGATTTTACCTAAGTGTTTATGCATAGAGCTCTAATCTGTCTTCACCATTTTGAATATCAATAGAGGAGATCAGATTAATTAAATCATTCCCAAGAACTCTTTAACTTGACAGTATCCCCAATTTCCATCTTTTAAGAAGCTGTCCACCGTTGAAGCTGCTACCCTCCATTGGGTTTCAATAAAGGGGCCAATTCAATAAGCTTTTGTCCAAAACCCAAATATCTTCAAATTACATTGATAGTTTCCATTACCCATTGTTCCACTGACAATAAGTTTCAAGATTTCGCTCCCATTGCAGATTCAATTTCCATGAAACCGATCCACTTCTTGTAGTTGATCCCCCTTCAGAATTCTCCCATAATTAGGAATACAAAAAACTTATGCATTAGGGATTCTTTCTCTTGAATATATCTCCAAGCAACTTGGCCCTCAAAGTGGCCCAGCTTTTCTTTGCTCAAGAATTGATTGCCTAGGACCACCCTATTTTCTTGGTTGCACTAGGTCCAACTAATATAGTGAAGGCCTGCATATGCCATCGCATTTGTTCCAAATGAAATTCCTGCATATTTTTATCAATTTCATATAACACTTGTTTGGGAATCAAAGATTGGTAGATGAAAAATAGTAGGGAAGATAATAACACAGACTTAACCAAAGTAATCTCCCGGCTAGAGAGATAAGCTTACCACCCCAAACTCCAAGCATACTCATTGTTTTATCAATAAGAATATTGGTACTCGCTTTATACATTCTCCTAAGAATTACCTTGATTCCCAGATAACTGAATTCTTTAACTCTCCAAATTTTTTTCTTTGCAAATTTTCTTTCTCCTTCTAGCCTTCATAGATAATCAGAAGGATACCAGATTTTTGCAAATTCATCTTTTGACCCGTCCATCTACAGAGTCCAAAAAAAATCCTTTGACAATCTTGACCATCTTATTTGAGCATTAGAGAAAACAATAATGTCATCGGCATACAATAGATGGGAAACCTTAGCCCATTATAAGAAACACACCAACTCCTATAGACCTCCCTCTCTAAAAGAAGGGTTCGTAAGTAGTGAGCAACACATGAAATAAAAAAGGGGAAAAGAGGGCAACCTTGTCGGAATTCACTTTTGGCTTCTATCCAATTTGAATAGAACCATTAATAAGAAGAGAAAACTTAGATCCTATGACACATTTGCTGCAAATTTATTTTTCATGGCTTATGTTTTTTATGATTGACAAACACTATTTCTCTTGCATACTTGTTGCTTCTAACTTTTCAGGAATCGAAGATCGGACGATCAAGAAGGGAGCCAAGTTCGGATTGCGTAGGTTTAGGGTTGAGTCAGTCTGTACTTTTGGTTTTTCACTTCTTGAGTCTACTTGTAATGGTCAAAGAGACTGATGCTAATTAACCCTACACATACACTTGAGGGGCTTAGAATTTTTGTTTTTGCCCAATCGGCCCGGCCGATATATATCATCCGGGACGATCAGCCTAAAATAGAAAAGTCTAAGTAAGGGTTCTTAATTAAGGCAACCGTCATTAACATATCGGCCTGGACGATAGGTATCGGCCAGGATATAAGCTCAAAATAAAGAAGTAGCCCGCCATTGTCAATTAAGGTATACTGTATTTTTTAATTATCGGCCAGGGACGATCCACGTATCGGCCTGGACGATATTCATAAAATTATGCCTTATGATTTGAAATCGGGATTCCAGGAACACAGCGGAGTATATTAAGGAATGATTGAAACGATTCATTATCATCTGGACGATGGCTATGATTCGGGACCAGGTACGATCCAGTCAAAAACTTTAGTTACTCAGGACGATAAATTTCGGCCAGTCGTATCCAGGGCTATTGTGAAGGAGGATTTTCCTACTGTTTGAACTGATCGTCCGGCACGATACATGAGATCATCCTGGACGATCAAGCCAATTTTTAATGTCCAGTTTTGAATCCAAGGCGATACTTGGCCGATCTTCTTTGATGTTGTACTGATCGGCAAGGCCGATGTCCAGATCGCCATGGAACATAGTGTCCGGCAACTTGCAATTAATGAGCTCCTTGAAGCTTCTAATTTATGAGCTCTAGTTAAACAATCTTTAATGACTTTTGGCTGCTGCTTGACCTGAGAACGACCTTGTGGAAGAGAAGAGAGAGAGAGAGAGAGAGAGGATCTTGTGAGGGGGAGCTTGTGAGGGGATTAACAAGGGTTGCTTCAAGGATCGTTCTGCTTCGTCTTCATCTAGAGTTTCTCGTCCGTGGACGGGTCGGTGAGGTATAGGATTTGCTTTTTGTTTTTAGTTCTCTTGCCAAGCTTTAGGGAAGGAAGCCAAATGGAGGTAGGTTCTCTGGCCTTGCCGCCCGAACCCCCCCCCCCCCCCCCCCACCCCCCCCACTTATTGTGGCAAATGGAGGTTCTTGCTAGGGCTCTCTACCTAGCTGTGGGGGGCGTAAAGGTGAGTCACGTTTTGTATGTGCAATACTTGGAGGGTGCCTCTCAAGATGATGGACGAGGTGGAGTCGACTGAACCCACTTTAAATTCTTTTGTGTTGCTTTTCTTGCTTTCCGCACTTTTAAATTCCGCATTTATTTACTATGGTGTGATTTGGTTTATGCATTTTCATGTTCTTGTGAAAACAGGTTTTTTAAATACCAATTCCCCCCCGCACCTCTTGTTTAGCTTGGGGATAGTTCATAGGGCGTAACATCCCTAACGATACTTTCAAGTTGTAACAGAGCAGTTTTCAAAAAATATAAGTTTTAAACGCTTGTTTGAATTAGATCCATGGCCTACCTAGGGGAATCGCAAACACTACGGAAGGGTATTCCATTACCCGACCTCCCGTGTTCGATAACCTTACCTTTTGTTTTTGGAAAAACTCGCAATGTACTAGCACATTTTTCTCACCCCCTCCCCCCCTACCCCTGATTTATTGCCGTGTGGTGCTTATTCAAGAGGTTATTCTCCACCTTCTCGTGAAATTAATGGTGTTAAAACTGAAGTTGCTTTTTACTAAATGGACATGTTGATGAATGAGATTTTAGCTCAATTAATGCGAATGTTTGAACTGTTTTTTCTGTGCTTGAAATCTAGGTTACATGCATTGTCTCAACTTGCAAAACTGGTAAAGGATTTGGATTAAATGTTGCATCACTATGAAGGTATAATGATAGTTAATCAATCCTCGTTTAATACATTCTAGCTGACTACGAACTTTTTCGTTGAATATCTACATGAATCGATGTCTGGACATGTACACTAGGTTTTACTCAGATTGTTACTTTCAATGCATTGCACTATTAAAATGTACTTTCAATACTATGAATAAAAGTTTATACAAGGTTTTGAGATTTGCTTGCCTTGTCTTACGATGCATAAAAAATCATGCTTGATTATTGAATCTTAGGATTTGAATCCTATTCATTGATAACTACTTGGGCTCAACTCATTGCTACGAGCAAGTGGTGAATCAAGAAATGTAATGCAGGTGAAAAGAAAAAGGAGAAAATTAATGCCACTGAAGGACACAAATCGGGATTCTGAATATGACCCACTATCCCTTCCCCGGTGTTGAAAGCGATTGAAGTTGCGTCATCAAGGCAATTCAAAAAGCTTTCTAAGGAAGAAACAAAAGCTTATCATCGAAATTGGAGAAAGGTAAGAATCACAAAATATTAAAGGATTTATCGATGTTGTTTGTTTTGAATGCAGAATCACCTGGACATGTTGAGAAGCGACCTTTCCTACACTCATAGATATTATAAATGCAGAATAATGACAAAGGAAAAAATGTGATGTGTGAGATGCCAGTGTGTGAGGAAGAGACAGAAGAGTATATCCATAGAGGTTTTGGGAGAATCTAGGGGTACTGATTAGCTACTGCGACTGAACCAGAGGAAGGAGACTACGAACTTGTATTTCATGGGAGAGAATCAAGTGAAGAGGAAGAGGTTGTAAACCACACCTTGATGATATTGTTTGATATTTGATGAATAATCTAATCAATGCATCATACAAAAAACTTAAAGAAGACTCATGCTGCTAAATTAGTAATATACTAATCTATAAAAAGAGCATGAAGTTTTTCTCAAGATCAAGCCACGATTGATTCAAAACACTATGGCTCTTCTTTTTTTTATTTAAAATATTCATCCAAATCATCTAATACCCCCCTCCAAATCCAACTAATCATCCCCCAATCAAAACAATCAAACCCCCCCACCCAACCTTCATCACCAACATCCCACAACCTCTTCAATTCCCAATTTTTCATTCTCATTATCCAACCCCCTCCCCCCACCCAATCTTCAACCCCCATCAAAAATCACCACACCTCCCCAACACAACAACCAAAATCCCACCCTTCCACTTCCATACTTACCCACACCCACCCCCCCCCCAAACCTCCCCACAAAATTCAAACTCCCCATAAAACACCTCATCCAATCCACTTCCCCCCCCCCCCCCACCCCCACCCCCAACATCCCAAACATACTCACCCCCCAATTCACCTTCTCTCCCCCACCTCACCCATCAAACCCCCCTCCCACCCCACCCATCCCCAATCACAACACAAAACCCTACCCTCTTTCCACCCCCCCATAATCATTCCCTAAACCTCCCACATCATCATAATCTAACCAATCCTCCCTATCCCCCCCCCTATCACCAACCACCCCCCCCCCCCATACCACCTATTTCTCAAATTCACACCATTCCCACACTTATTCAATCCTCACCACAAATCAACCAACCTCATCCGAATCCTATCAATCACCAAAAAAATAAAAATCTATTCCCTTCCCCTTACATTTAAATTCCCTCCTAATTTCACCCATAAATATATCAAACCATGGTTGTTTATGTCTCTTAATATAACATAAAACCCTTCCATCTCTTTACCATGAATTAATCCTATTTTATCAAATATCGACATCTCTTCCCCCCCCCCCTCCAAATGTTCGCGCTCTAGCTCACTAGATAGAGATGAATCTTTTCAAGCCTTGTGTGTGTGTGCAGAGCGCGCGAGCTCGCTCGAGTGTTTAGCGCAGCGCGAGTCTATAATTGGTAAAGGGAAGTAAATGTTGATGTTCTTCCCTCCTTCTGGACCTTTCGTTCTAGTGATATGATTTTTCCTTCTCCTAAATAATAGTTTTATCTCCGCCTTAACACACACTTGGCCTTTTCATTAAGATCTTTCTTCTTATTTTTTTTTTTTCCCCCTTGGGGCCTACATCTAATTTTATGTTATGTTTAATAGCCAACAGTTCTTAGTATATCATTCAACTTTTGGAAAATCTCTCCCATGCACTTTATCTTATAATTTTGAATTTGGGTTGTGGATTGTTCTCTCCCTTTGAATTAGAAGAGAGAGCTCCTATTCTCTAATTTTTGAGGATATACTCACAACTAGTTTTTTTAAGGGTATATTAAGAGTTTTTAGCTTGCAAGAGTTAAATAGGAAAGAGGCCAATGAAAGCCAAATTGAAAAGAAAGCCCATATACAAAAAGTGTATTCGAATCATATAGATGCTCAAAAGAGCCAATCAAAATGCAAGAGGGCATCACATATAGAAGCCCACTAGATGCATGCTATCATCTCTTTGGTACAAACTCTTAATACATTAGAAAACTCATGATTATGTTGATGATACTTTTCTCAGAGACTTGATTTTTATTTCCATGATTGAGAAATAATATTTGGTTTATTATTTATGAGATATTTTATTTGTGTAAACAAGTCTTGAACGGATCTTTTTATTCTATTTGTTATTTGAGTTTGATTTCAGGTATTCCAGAATGGTTGTTTTCCCTGGGAAGGATTGTCTGATCTTGCAAAGAGCCAATCAAAGTGACAAGAGGCATAAATGAGCTCACTAAATTCAAGATATCCTCCCTTTTCAGAACTTTTAAAACTTAGAAGGACTCATGGGTTATTTGATATTTTCAAAGGCTTAATTTCAAATTCCATGAAAGAGACAAATTACTTTGGTATACGATTTTATAAGATGTCTAGTTTGTAACCAAGTTTTGAACGGATCTTTTTTTATCCAATTTATTCTAAGTTAGACCTCTTGTTTTCAAAAGATAATTCTTATCGAAGAAGAAGTCCGAGGTAGGGTAAATAGGATCAGATTTTCTACCATTTTCAGATTACGACATTGTTAACTCATTGATCTTTCAAATCTTTAAAATTTAAATTATTTGGAAAATTTGTCATATACTTGCTTTGCTAAAAAAAAAATTAATAAAAAAATTAAAAACCAAAAACTTTGTTTCTTTTTTGTGTTTTTGTTTTGTTTTATTTTGTTTTCATTTTCGTTTAAGTTTTTTTTTCTCATCTCCATCTTTCCTAATTTTTCAAATTCTTGTCACATCATCCTTGCTGATGCTTATATCTTCCTGTACGATAGGACAAATTCTCTTCAAAATTTCATCTGCTGAATCTTTTCTGAGCTTTCTGTGACTCATCGTCCTAGATGACCCCGTATCGTCTTGGATAATACGATCAAACTCAATTATATTCTCTTTTATCGTCTTGGCCGATATAATTTTTGTTCTAGCCGATGCACTTATGGTTAACGTCCTGGCTGATACACTAGATCATCCTGGACGATCCATATGTCAGCACGTTTAAATCCTTAAAATTGGCCCCGGACGATCCATTATTGGACAATCGTCCTGGCCGATCCACTGTTCGTCCTGGACGATACACGTGACATAGATTTAAAAAGTTTTAATTTCGGCCGGTATGATCAATTATTGTGAATCATCCTGGACGATTCGCCTAATCGGCCCGGACGATCTACTTTTTCAACGGTCGTCCGACTTGACTCCTCGGGACGATCGCATGTGTCTAATCATCCTGGCCGATATCTGATCGACCCGGCCGATTGGACCGCCTTTTTGACCAATCAGCCTGTACACAATAATTGAACCAAATCATCCTAGACAATTTTGTGATCGTCCTGGACGATATGGCTGTTTATTTAAATTCAGGCTATTCCAACCATTATTTTCACCTCAACCTTCTTCTTCTCTTGTGTTTTCTTACTGATTTCTTACTATGGATGGTGGGAAGCGAGTCTGACAAGTTCCTAGAAGTTCCTTGAGGGCCACTGTGGACCCTCGATTCAGGGAAGTAGAGGATCAAGCAACTTACCGTCGCTACAAAGAATGTGGCATCACTCTTTCCAGAACAATCAATCCTGCCCACCTTTCATATCCGATAATAGATCTCTTTACTCACAGTTCTCTCTATTTCATTCTTACCCTCGCTATCCCTTTTTCTTCAGAACTTTTGTTAGAATTTTATGCAAATCTTTGCATAAATCCTACTTTCACAGCCCTGACCTTCTATGTGAATCGACACCCGGTCAAGATCATATATCAGGACTGTGCTGAACTTTTATAGCTATCCACCACCGGAGATAAGCTGCATATAATTATTTCAGATCCTGATTTTGATTTTTCCACGGCAAACCATTTTCTTCGCCAAACCAACACACCCTTTCATGTTGGAGAGACTAGCTCTTTAGTCAAAGATTCTAGGACAATTCAGCATGTCCTTCGCACCTCCATTATTCCAAAAGCCAGGGACCGAATTCACATCACTCCTCTGCTTTCTCTGACTACCTTTTCCATCATGGCCCGGAGAGAATTTAATGCTACTGATCTAATCTTTCGATATATTGATCATTTAATAACTATTCGTGATCCAGGCCATAGGAGAAAACCCAACCTTGCTTTAGGACATCTCATAGCCTACATTCTTGAAACCAAATACAATCTTCAATATCCTACTCGTCACGACCTTCAGCCTCCTTGCTACTCAAACAACTCTTTTAATATCCTTCATAGTACTCATCTCCACCCAGGGGATGGGGAACCTCAGGGGGCCAAGGAGGAGGAGGCTCTTGTTCCTGTTCCTGATCCTCCTCCTCTTCGACAGCACTCACAGTTTGACCAGTTACATTGCCGCACAGAGGATTTAGCCCGTTTTGATAGCTACATTACTCACCAGTAGCAGCAGCACGACCAGGACATAGCCTGGTTCAATGCTCAGTTTACTACGCTAGCTAGCTTCTTTCAGCAGGCTCTACCACCTCCACCTCCATCTGATGATCAGGATCCCTAATTTTTTTAGTTGTAGTTTTTGTTTCCTGTGGATTGCTTCCTGTTTCTATATTGTGTTTTTTTTTTTCCTCATTATTTTTTCTTGTTGTTTTCCTCCTTTTTGAGATGTCAAAAGGGGGAGTAGTGTGTTTGCACTTGCTCTTGATTAGTGTGTTTGTACTTGCTTTTGATTAGTATATTTATACTTGCTCTTGTTTAGTTTGTTTGTACTTGTTCTGGTAAAAGCTTGTTTAGTTAGAATTTATTTTTTGATATGTTTGCCATCATCAAAAAGGGGGAGATTGTTACAAACATGTTTTCAGATTATGAATTTGATGATAGCAAACAAATCTTATTTCACTATGATTGCTTTTTTCTACTGACTTTTCAGGACTCAAAGATCGAACGGAAAATGGAGCCAGCTCAAGATGGGGTAGATTAGGGTTGAGTCAATCTGTAATTTTATTTTTTTCTTCTTGAGTCAATTGTAATCTTTGGTGTGACTAATGCAAAGTAAACCTACACACACACACTTGAGAGACTTAGAATTTCTATTTTTACTCAAATCGGCCAAGACGATATTTACATCGTCCTGGACGATCGGGCTTAAAACAGAAAATCTAATCAGGGGTTCTTAATTAAGGTAGCCTTCATTAGCCAATCGTCTTTGACGATACTTGTATCGGCTTGGACGATATGCTCAAAACAGAAAGAAATTGCCGCTATAAACAATTAAGGTATTCTATATTTTTGGCAATCGGCCAGGACGATCTTGGATCGGCCTGGATGATATTCACAATTATGCCTTAATTAATTAGACAAATCAAGTAAGCAATTAAGGATGATTGATACGATCACATCATCCTAGACAATTGCAGGATCTGCTAGGATGATCTATTCAAAAACCTTAGTTACTTCTGGAAGATAAATATCGACCAGCACAAATTCAGGGTGATGTGCTGGACGATTTGGATCGGATAGCTTGAATTCAGGGCGATACTCTGGATAATTTTCATCTGATTTGAACTGATCGGCCAGGATGATCGTGAAATTATCCTGGACGATCAAGCTAATATTCAATCATCCAGTTTGCATTCAAGGCGATGCTCTGGCCGATCTCATGGGATTTGTACTGATTGGCCATGACGATGTACATATCATCCTGGACGATAAAGTCGGAAACTTGCAATTAATGAGCTCCTTTGAAGCTCTTCTATTTAAGAGCTCTTGTTCAACATTTTTGAACATCCTTGGCTGCTATCTTGACCTGAGAAAACCAAAAGGAGAGAGAGAGAGAGAGAGGGAGAGAGAGAGAGGATCTTGTGAGGGGGAGCTTGTGAGGGGATTCACAAGGGTTGCTCCAAGCATTATTCCACTTCTTCTTCCCTAGAGTCTCTTGTCCTTGGAAGGGTTGGGAGAGGTAAGTTCCAGCAAGCGATCGAGGTTCTATGCCTGCTTCAGGAGGAAGCAAAAGGAGGAAGGTTCTCTGCCTTGTCGGGTGTGGAAAGGCTTCTCCGACTTGCTATGGGGGCTAAAGGAGAGTCACGATTGTAGTGCAATACTCGGAGGGCGCCTCCAGGGAGTGGACGTAGGTCGAGTTGACCGAACCACTATAAACCCTTGTGTTATTTTTTTTTAATGCTTCCGTATTTATTTTCTTCCGCACTTTTTTTTTTTTTGGTGATTTGGTTTGCATTCGTTCTTTACTTAAGGAAATTTTTAAAATACCAATTCACCCCCCCGCGCTCTTGGTTGGTTTTGGGCTAGTTCTATAGGGCTTAACATCCCTAATAAACTTTCAAAATTAGCTTATATTTTTGAAAAATTAAATTTCCTAATGAAAATAATTTTTTATTTCTATTCATATTATAGCACTTTTTAGATCAACTAAGTTAGAATCATCATATAGGCAAACTAACATTTCAAACAAAGAATAAAATCAATTAAACAAAATAAGACATTTTTTATTGATATCAAAATGAAGATTTGATACTTTAAGGCACATCTGATATCAATATATAAAACTAAAAAATAAGATAATATAATAATAAATACAAAAAACACTAAATAAACATAACATAAAAATCATCACATCACAAAGGACTGGCAAAGACAACACTGAAGAAGTATATCTATAAATCTGAGGGGCCCTGGTCTGAAGGAGGTGGCTGGTTAAAGATAGAAAAATAGTTATTCATCATAGCCATATTGTTGTTCACTGAGTTGAACTAACTTCAAATCTAACCCATGTCCTACTAGTATGATACATCCTGCTGGTGTAGACGAGTCTGAATTTGATCAAAATGTTAATCAAAATGACTCTCTAGTCGGTCAAAGCGCTGGACCATCTCCTGAAAGTCAGGTCCATTAGCAGGCATAGGTGCATGTCCAGGTGCTCCACCTTCTCCCTGAGAATACTCACTTGTATTATCATCTCTTGCAAAAAGGGCTCTAAATGAAGCATCAATAAAGTAGATATGCAATTTATGTAGAGGATCAGGATGAAAAAGATTATACATCTCCTCAAGGATATAGGTCACTAGGTGTCCTATAGTATTGTTCTTCTTCCTCTTATAAGAAACATGTTAAATTTCAGAAAGGCCATGAATATAGTCAATAATAAGTTGGGCTTCATCTATAGGTTTGACCCATCATGATACGATAAGTAATAGTGGATAGAAGAGGAGTAATGTTAGTGTGGTCACCAGCTTCTGGAATAATAGAGGTTCTAAGGACATGCTTAATGACCCTTATATTTGGTTTAAATAAGAGACCCTAGTCAAATGACATACATATTCAATTTCTGTAATAACATTGTCTTTTAAGTCCAGTTAAAATCAGATGTAAAAGTCAAAGTGTGGGCTCTAACTCCTTGAGTCCTTAAGTGCAAAAGGGTTCCCAAATCTTTCTTAGTTATTTCTACCCTTTAGAACAAGATATCTGATCCTACTCTCATCCTCACTAAAAGATATGTTTGCTAGAAAGTAATGGAAGGTCTCTTTGTTGTAGGCATGAATTAAAGTCAGGATAAATGCAAATTGAGTAGTGGCAAAAAGAGGCATCACTTGAAAGTGATTATCCTCTTGAATTAGGATTCTAGTGGGTGTAATTTTGCAGAAACAAACCTAAGAAAGGAATCCTTATTAGCCATGGATAGAAAGTTATCGTCTCTACCTCTGGAAGACAAACCCTTAATGAGACTACTCCTCTTTCTAGTACTGGCCATTGCTAAGATTTGAAGGATTAGAAAAGGCTATTGAAGTGAATTAAAATGAATTCCAATGCCATCCTATTTAAAGAAAAATGATCTTTCATACGTATAAAAATTGGTTCAAACTGTACAATTTATGGTTTGTACATGATGAAATAAATTTCATATGTATAAATAAATATGTTTGAAATGAAATGACTTTTTGTAATCACACAAGTTACGAGTCGTCCTTTCATATAGGCTTTTTGACCATATGATCGTATAGACGAAATTGGTATTTTTTTTGGGATGATCAGTTATTTAAGATTGTTTTAATGATGGTTAGATGGTTAGACATGTGGTTCCTTTATACAAACTATAGGTTTGTACGTACAATCGGTTATAATAACTGATTCTGCTCGTATAACCATCAACATGCATACAGATGAAATAATACAAATCATCTAGGACAATATAAATATTGTTCAATACGATATATATTGGAAAATTAAAACTTTACATAATCAGTTCAAAATAACGATCGACATGCTATAGAATTCATACGGGATGAAAATAATTTAGTCTGGTATGAATATAGCACTTAGTAAAATTTGCACGATCGATAAGAAACATGAAATCTGATGTGTCAAAAACTTGTCCAAAACATATACAAACAAAATAAAAATAAAAAAAACATGAAAATAGAAAATCAAAAACAAAAAACACAAAAACAAAAACACATAAAAATGCATCTCAAGTTTGCAGAAAATTTTAATTAAGCATTGAGGTTAATCACACCAAGCCCTGTTCTTAATGTGCTAAAAGTAACAAAGGCTAGTGGTTTTGTAAAATTATCTGCTAGTTGATTTTTAGTTCAAACATGGCTCAGTTTAATTTCTCCTTTGGATACATGATCTCTTATAAAATGATGACTTATGTATATATGTTTGGTTCCAGAATATTGAATATGATTTTTTGAAATACAAATGGCACCAGTGTTCTCATAATATATTAGAATTGTGCCTATTAAAAGTCCTAAGTCAATCAACTGTTGTTTCAACCAAAGAACTTGTGCAACAAAACTACGTAAGGTAATGTATTCAGCTTTAGCAGTAGATAGAGCTACAAAATTCTATTTTCTAATGGACCAAGAAGCTAAAGAATTTCTTATATATTGACAAGTTTTAGAAGTACTCTTTCTATCAACCCTACAACCTAAAAAATATGAATCAAAATTTCTAATTATTTCAATAAAGAGCTAAACTTAGGATACCAAATCCCTAAGTTCTGAGTTCCTAAGAGATATCTCAAAATTCTATTTACTATTGTTAAATGTGATTCTTTTGCATCTGATTGAAATCTAGCACATAAACAAACACTGAACATAATATCGGGTTTGCAAGCAATCAAGTAAAGCAAAGATTTAATTATTCTCCTAAATTTCTTTTGATTAACAGATTTTCCTTTTGGGTCCTTATCCAACTGAACTGAGGAAATCATAGGTGTACTAATAGGTTTAGCATTATCTATTTCCTACTTTTTGAGGATGCCCTTAATATACTTCGCCTGACTAAAAAATATTCCCTCCTCAATTTGCATAATGCTAAAACTTAGAAAGTAACTCAAATCTCTCATTAGACTCATCTCTAATTCACTACTCATTATTTTAAAAAAAATCATCACAAAGATTTTTATTTGTAGATCCAAAGATGATATCATTAACATAAATTTATACAATGAGTATATCCTCTCCAAATTTCTTGAAAAAGAGAGTGGTGTCCACACATTTCTTTTTCAAAAGATCTCTCAAATAGGAAAGTGCTTAACCTCTCAAACCAAGCCCTAGGTGCCTATTTGTTGAGTCTAGTAATTAGGTTGTTAAGCCTAAGTGAATGTCCCAAGGCTACCAAGAGGGGGGTGAATTGGTAGTTTAAAAAATTTAAGTCCCCTTTTCTGAAAATTATAGAACCGAAATAAAATTTCTTTTAATTTTGTAGAAAAATGTTTTTCAACCACAGAGTTTTTAAAACAGAAATATAAAGTGCGGAAACGTAAAAACAGTAAAGTAAATGACACCAGATTTATAGTGGTTCGGTCTATAACCAGACCTACATACACTCCCCAGAGGCACCCTCTGAGTATTGCACTAATACCAATAGTGACTCTCCTTTTGCATCCACAGCAAGGCGGAGAAGCCTTTACAACACACTTTTTTCACCACTCCCCGGTGCGGCAGAGAACCGTCCGTCCTTTTACACAATTCCCAGTGTTGGCAGAGAACCGTCCGTCCTTTCACACTCTCCTAGTGTGGGCAGAGAACCCTTCAGCTGTTTACACTCTCCAAGTGTGGGCAGAGAACCCTTCGGCTGTTCACACTCTCCAAGTGTCGGTAGAGAACCAGATCTCCTTGACAGATCTTCTCGCACAAGAATCTAGAAGAAAGAAAGAAAAGAGTGAAGTAATTCCAATTCACAAGTAGAGACTCTTACCTTTGAACTCCAAATGAAGCCTTCTCGCTCCAGTGGTAGGAATCCTCCCTTGAATGCTCTCTTCCACTCTCTCCTTGGCTATTCTCTCAAGAGGCACGAAGATCAAATGACAAAAAGATTGGGTGGCAGTCTAATTTGGACTATTTATATAAAAGATAAGAAAAACCACCCAAAAACAGCAAGTATTCAATTCTGTACGCAGTGGATCGTCCTGTACGATCGTGGATCATCCTGGACGATTTTACTTAAATGATCTGAAATGACCCTATTTGAATATGTGTACGAAATGTCTTCGTACAGCTGATCGTCCTGTACGAACTAGGTTCGTCCAGTACGAACGGTTATTACAAGGTCGGTTCTAGAAACTAGTGAAAACTGTCCTAAGTCGGTTAATCGTTTGGATGAAAATTGATTCGTCTGGATGAAAATTTTACAGATGACCGATCGTCCTGGACGATTATTTACTTCGTCTGGACGAAAAATTTCCAGAGGACCAATCGCCACGGACGATAATTTAATTTCGTCTGGACGAAAATTTTCCAGAGACCCGATCGTCCTGGACGATTTTTAATTTCGTCTGGACAAAAATTTTCCAGAGAACCAGTCGCCATGGATGAAAATTTAATTTCGTCTGGACGAAAATTTTACAGAGAGCCAATCATCCTGGACGATAATTTATTTCGTCCGGACGAAAATTTTCCAAAGAACTAGTCGCCATGGACGATAATTTAATTTCGTCTGGACAAAAATTTTACAGAGAGCCAATCGTCCTGGATGATAATTTATTTCGTCCTGGACAAATAGGACATAGAAAAAATATTCCGAGCAAGTTCCTATTCGTTCCATATGCTCTATAGGAGATAACTGTCTGATCGTCCAGTACGAACGTGTATCGTCCTGTACGATCAATATAAATTTTATATGATCTCCTCATGTGTGTGTGTATGTTTTTATTCACTCAAGTTACAATCACTCCCTTTCAATTTTTTTTAGTTCAAAGAAAAGTGCAAGCTTCAAATATTACAGAGTATCTCATGCTGAATTCAATTTGAAGTCATCGTAATCTGGAGTTCATTTTCCCTGAAATGTTAGTACACACAAGAGCAAATACAATTCTTCCAAAATTGTTAGGAGATAACTACACATTTGAACAATAATGTTTGGAATCATCAAAACTTCATAAGTTGTAAAAATGTAAAGCATGCAAATAGCAACTATCTTAATAATCTCCCCCTTTTTGATGATGGCAAAATAATTATTGTTTGTATGATTTTAATTTAAACAAATCTCCTATCTCTTAAACTCCCCCTGAATTGATGAATACATGAAAATAAGGAGGCAATTTGAACCATAAACCACAAAAAAAATTTATTTTTCAAAAAAAATAAACTAGAAACACACAAAAAAATAAACTAGAAACACACAAACAAAACATACAAACACAATGATTTCTCCCCCTTTTTGACAACAACAAAAAGTGAAGAAGAAATGGACGAGAAATGTAAGTAATTGTATGAAATTAATTTGAACATTTAATCTATATGGTGATTGACACAAGGTATATGCAATTTTAAACTAAAAACAATAGGTCAATCATAGAAATTCATGAAATTTAAAAAGTGATATTACATTGTAAGTAAGAAGAATTTAGCAAAGACATGATTCAATTTAGACATTCCAATAGAGAAAATCATTACAAGAGAGATGAAGAAAAATTCGATATTTCAAAGTTCAATAGAATATAAATGAACATAAGATCAATTTGAATTAAGAGATTGAAAGAATTTGGAAAAAAGATAATTATCACATGTGGCGCTTTGCGCATCTTTTTCAAAATTTTTGGGCACATTTTTGTTCATCTTTTGATATTGGGCTGATTTTGTGCCTCTTTTTCATATTTGCGAACCTTTGCGCATTCCTTTTGATTTTTGTACTTTTTGTATAATTTTTTCAAGAGTAATTGAGACCAATTCTTTCCAAAATCAATAATCCAAAATTTTAAATATTTCTAAGTGCATAAATATTATTTGAGCAAGGAAATACAAAATAAGGAAACATCTAAATTGCAATAATAATATTAACTTTTATGTAGTCTAAATGAATAGACATGAATTTAAAAGTTCTAATTACAACAAGTTATAAACAACTTTTAAATTTAGAAAGACTAGATTTTCTAATGTAGATAATCTCAAATTACAATCTAATTTAAGCACTATGAAGATTAAATAATACTAATAAAATTCATAAAAATTAACCACATTTCAAAAACAAATCAAATGTGAAACAAGAACAACATGCATTGATATTAATGAATGGATTACACATTTCATAATATCTAAAAACATTTAAGAACATACACTTAACTTAAAAGAAAAGAAAAACATAAAAACTAAACAGTTAACATAAACACTGACACAACAAAACATGAAACAAACATGAGTACAGCAAACATAAAGAAAATCATCTCTACTGTTCTGGTGGAGGAGGAGGAGGAATGCCACCGAAAAGGTTGAAGTAGGAGGCCATCAACATTACATTGGTATTGATTTTATGTACTTCATTTCTAATGATACCAATGTCTTGTTGTTGCTGTATAAGTTGAGCATCAAATTGATCAAACCTTTGATCAACATGAGTCTCTAATCTATCAAATCTCTCAATCAGATTCTGATAATTTGACTGAGGTGCAGAGGTTTGCACTCCTTCTTCTTCTTCTTCATCTGAGGCACTACCATGTGCTTTTTCTTTTTCCTTTTTCTCCTTGAAAAGCAATCTGAAGGAAGCATCATTATAATAAACTGGCTCTTCATACTCTTCATCAGGATGCACTAAGTTATACTTCTTTTCCAAGATGTAGCTAACTAAGTGTCCTAAAGAGATGTTCCTTTTTCTTTTCTGATCTGCATGTCCTATTTCTGAAAGCCCATAGATGTGATCTATGATAAGTTGGGCTTCGTCGATTGGGTGATGATCCATAATTAAAAAGGTTAGAACAGAAAGGAGAGGGGTAATATTGATCCTATCACCAGCTTTAGGAATGATTGAAGAACGAAGGATATGCTAGATGATACGGGCATTTTTGGTCATACCGGATACTCTAGCAATATGATAGGTTAGGCCACTTTTTCTAATTACCCTATTGACATCTTCCCATTTGAATGTGTTTTCAGTCATTAGGGTGTGAGCTCTATATCCTTCAATTCTTAAGTTTAGAAATGCACCAATGTCATGCTTGGTGATTTCTACTTTTTGTTTGAAAACAAAGGAACTAATGGAAGAGTGGTCCGAGTTAAAACTCATGTTTGCTAGGAAATAGTGGAAGGTTTGCTTGTTGTAGAAGTGGACGAGAGAAAGTATGAAATGGAATTGGGTTGAGGCAAAAAGGTGCATTACCTTATAATTTATCTCTCTTTGGATTAAGATGCGAGATGGAGTTATTTTGGCGGAAGCAAAACGAGGAAAGGATTCCTCATTTGCCTTAGACAGGAAGTTTTCTGAGTCATTTCTATTGGGCTTCTTCACTAACACCTTTTGTCTCTTGCTTGATGAGGTCATTGATGATTTGAAGTAGAAAGGAATTGAAAGAGAAGTTTGGAAGTGTGATTGTTGAGTTAGAAAGCCTTCATATTTAAAGAAAAATGATACGTTCGTCCTGGACGAAAACAGTTCGTCCTGGACGAAAACAGTTCGTCCTGGACGAAAATCATCATTCGTCGGGACGAAAATATTTCGTACAGACGATCCATTTTGTCCAAAATGTAACGGCTTTTCGTAATCAACACAACTTACGATGCGTCCCTTCGTACAGGCTTTTTGACTTGACTGATCATACAGATGAAATAATTTCGTACAGACGATCCAAAAGTAACTTAATTTCCAGTCTCTTGAAAACCGTCCCCTACAATGAAACGACATTTGTTCGTCTGGACGAACCAAAAATTCATACAGACGAAATCCATATTTAAAACTGTCTTATCCACTCAACCGCTGCATTCAATCGTCTCGACGTTTGAGAAAAAGAAAAATTTCGTCCTGGACGATCGTCAAATCGTACAGACGATTTAATTAAAAACTGCTCTCAAAACGGTTAAAATTCACGCAAACCAATTTTTCTCACATCATCCAGTACGAAACAAAAGTCGTCCCGGATGATTTCTTCCAATTTTTGAATTTTGAATTTTTAATTTAAGAAAATCAAACTAAACATTTAAAAACATAGAAAACATAAAGCAAAAACTTACACTAAAAAACAAGTTCATTCAAAAACACACAAAAAATTCACAAAATCAAAAACAAAACAAAAACATAAATATCAATGTTGCAAAGACATTTTGTTTAGGCATTTAAATTAATAACACCTAGCCTTGTTTCTAAAGTACTGAAGGTATCAAGGGCTAAAGGTTTTGTAAAAATGTCTCCAAGTTGATTTTCAGTTGAAACATGTGTGAGTTCAATTTCTCCTTTGGATACATGATCCCTTATGAAATGATGTCTTATATCAATGTGTTTGGTTCTAGAATGTTGAATAGGATTTTTGGAAATGCAAATAGCACTAGTATTGTCACAATAAATTGGAATAGTGCCTACAGATAATCCTAAATCAATCAACTGTTGTTTTAACCAAAGTACTTGTGCCACACAACTTCCTAATGCAATGTATTCTGCTTCTGCAGTAGATAGAGCTACTGAATTTTGTTTTCTACTGGACCAAGAAACTAATGAATTTCTAATGAATTAACATGTTCCAGAAGTGCTTTTCCTATCCACTCTACAGCCTGCAAAGTCAGAATCTGAATAACCAATAATTTCAAAAGAAGAGCTAAACTTAGGATACCAAATTCCTAAGTTTTGAGTTCCTAGTAAGTATCTTAAAATCCTTTTCACTGCTGTCAAATGTGATTCTTTTGGATCTGATTGAAATCTAGCATATAAGCAAACACTGAACATAATATCTGGTCGGTTAGCAGTCAAGTAAAGCAAAGATCCAATAATCCCTCTATATTTCTTTTGATCAACAGATTTTCCCTCAAGGTCCTTATCCAACTGAACTGAGGAACTCATTGGTGTACTAACAGGTTTAGCATTGTCCATTTCATATTTCTTGAGGATGTCCTTAATATATTTAGTTTGACTAAGAAATGTCCCTTCCTCAAGTTGCTTGATGCTAAAACCTAGAAAGTAATTTAAATCTCCCATTAGACTCATTTCAAATTCAGTACTCATTGTATTAGAAAAATCATCACAAAGATTTTTATTTGAAGATCCAAAGATGATATCATCCACATAAATTTTAACAATGAGTATTTCCTTTCCAAATTTCTTTAAGAAGAGAGTTGTATCCACACTTCCTTTTTCAAAAGATTTTTCAAGTAGAAAAGTGCTCAATCTCTCATACCAAGCTCTAGGTGCTTGTTTCAATCCATATAATGCCTTTTTTAACTTAAAAACATGGTTTGGATATTTTGAATTTTCAAATCCTGGAGGTTGTTCTACAAAAACATCTTCTTCAATAACACCATTCAAAAAGGCACTTTTGACATCCATTTGAAACAATTTAAAACTTTTAAAACAGGCAAAGGCAAGTAAAACGCTAATTGCTTCAAGTCTTGCTACAGGGGCAAAGGTCTCCTCAAAATCAATTCCTTCAATTTGATTATACCCCTTAGCAACTAATCTAGCCTTATTTCTAATGACTACTCCTGAGTCATTCATTTTATTTTTGAACACCCACTTAGTTCCAACAACACTTTGATCTTTTGGCCTTGTAGTTAATTCCCAAACTTTATTTCTTACAAATTGATTTAACTCTTCTTACATGGCCAATATCCAAAATTCATTAGAAAGTGCCTGATCAATATTAGTGGGTTCTATGGTTGAAATAAAGGCTGAATAATTGACTTCCTTATTTAATCCACGCCTAGTTCTAACACCCTCACTAAGTTCTCCTATAATCAATTCTCTTGGGTGGTTTTTAGAAAATCTCAAATCTCTAGGCAAAGGGTTTTCTCTTTCCAAATTTTCTTCCACATTTTCTTCCAAATTTAATCTATCAATCTTTTGGGAGTTTTCTTCAATTTCTTCTTCAACAATATTTGGCTCTTCTAAATTTCCAGATTCATCAAATACAACATGTGTGGTTTCTTCAATAACTAAAGTTATTTTGTTGAATACCCTATAAGATTTTCCAACACTTGAATATCCAACAAAAATTCCTTCATCTGATTTTGGATCAAATTTTTCTAAGGGAGATTTTTCATTGTTATGAATGAACACCTTGCAACCAAAAACATGCAAATGAGACAAATTTGATGTTCTACCTTTTAGTAACTCATAGGGTGTTTTATTTAAATTCGATCTCACATTCACCCTATTCAGAACATAACATGCAGTGCTAACCGCCTCAGCCCAAAAATATCTAGGAAGTGAGTATTCTGCCAACATTGCTCTGGCAGCTTCTATTAATGTTCTGTTTTTCCTTTCAACTACCCCATTTTGTTGAGGGGTTCTAGGTGCAGAAAAATTGTGATCAATCCCTTTTTCTTTACAAAAATTTTTAAATCTTTCATTTTCAAATTCTCTTCCATGATCACTTTGTAAAGACATTATTTCACATCCTAGTTTTCTCTGTATCTAAGTTGAAAAATTTTTGAATTCCTCAAATAATTCACTTTTATGAAAAAGAAATCTAACCCAAGTGAATCTTGAGAAATCATCCACAATAACAAATCCGTATACCTTCCCTCCTAGACTTACAGTTCCTACTGGTCCAAAAAGATCCATGTGAAGAATTTCCAATGGTTTACTAGTTCTAAGATCATTATTGGACTTGAAAGAGGACTTCACTTGTTTTCCTAATTGACATGCATCACAAAGGTGGTCCTTAGTAAAGTCTAGTTTTGGTATACCTCTTACTAAATTCTTTTGGGTAATTCTCCTAAGATTTTTCATACTAGAATGACAAAGTCTCCTATGCCAAAGCCAAGATTCATCAGAAACAGTTTTCAAACAGAAAGCAATAGGAGTATGAAATGAATTCAAATCTAGCATGTAAACATTTTTTACCCTTTTTCCATTTAAAACTTCTTTACCATTTAGGCTTAATATGCAGCTAGTAGGTAAAAATTTCACATTATATCCCTTGTCACATAGCTGACTTATACTTAACAAATTATGCTTTAAGCCTTCAACCAATAACACATTGTCTATAAAAAAGTTTTTGAAATTACCAATCATACCAGATCCAACCACTTTCTTTGTGGTATTATCTCCAAGTGTAACCTTGCCTCCATTCCTGACTTTTAGCGATATGAATTGTGTAGTGTCTCCAGTCATATGCTTTGAACATCCGCTATCCAGGTACCATATGCTCCCACGAGGTCTTGTGTGAGAGCAATCCTGCAAAAATATCAAATGTTAGACCTGGGAACCCAAACAAGTTTGGGTTCTCCTTTTAGCAATTTATGATCAGATGCATGTATGATATGTCTAGGTTTATGCATCTTAGGTCGCCACACCAAATTAGATTTCATCATCAAGGTACAGGTGTGAGCTATATGTCCCAAAATTCCACAATTATTACATTTAACATTAGGAAAAATATTCCTAGATTTTCTTCCTTGTGATTGTCTTCTAAGGGATTTCATGAATTTAGGATAATATTTAGGATTTGTAAAATCTTCTAGTCTGGGGGGTTTCCTATTATCCTCGAGAGCTCTTATAGTTAGTTTATAAAATGAATTCATATCTTCCAAAATTCGATTGGTATAATTGATTCTATATGCTTTGCTCTCTGATTCATCCATAAAATTTTTAAAATCTTTTTCAAGATCAACATAGGATGATTTTAGATTTCAAAATTCTTATTCAAGTCATCATATTCATCAAGTAGTTTCATGTGATTGTCATCTATTAATGCATGATCTTTCCTAAGGATTTCATATTCCTTCTTGAGCTCTTCAAATTCTAAACTTAAACTAGCATGCATCTTTTTTATTTTCCTATATGCATCATGCATGTATTCAGAAACTTCAAATAATTCATCATAGGTTAAGTCACATACCTCTTCTTGATCTGAGTGATCCACATTGTCTGCCATCAAGCAAAGATTAGTGACTTCTTCTTCTTTTTCCGTCTCAGATGAGTCTGAAGCTGAGTCCGCCCAGAAAGCTCTTTGAAACTTCTTCTTTCCCTTCTTTACCGTAGGTTTCTCCTCCACCTTCTCCTTACCAGGAGTGGCTTTGAGTTTTGGGCAATCAATCTTAATATAACCTGGTTTTCTGCATTCATAACAAATCACTTCATTAGAAACCTTGCCATTTCTGTTAAACTTACCTCTACTCCATTGCTGGCGTCTCTTCTGCTTCCTCTTTAAAAAGCTTCTGAATTGTCTAGTCATCAGTGTAATATCATCTTCATCCTCAGGTTGTGAGTGTTCACTCTCTGACTCTTCCACTTTTAGTGCTATATTCTTCTCCTTTCGAGATTCACCTGCATCAATCTTTCTTTGACTTACTCCTTGCTCATAAGCAATGAGTGAACCAAGAAGATTGTCAATAGAATAAATGTTTAAATCTTTAGACTCTGTAATTGCAGTAATTTTTGCATCATAAGCAGTAGGTAAACAACGAAGAATCTTATTGACCATTTCAGCATTAGTTAATTCCCTACCAAGTGCATGCAAAGAAGTGACAATTTGTATAAATCTTGTGTACATGTCAGAAATAGATTCATTAGGTTTTATGCGAAATAATTCATAGTCATGTAACAAGATATTGAGCCTTGATTGTTTAACCTCATTTGTCCCTTCATAAGTTATACAAAGTCTATCCCATATGTCCTTTCCGCTTTTGCAAGTGGAAACCCGCATGTAGTCTTCAGATTTTAAAGCACAAAAGAAATTGTTCAAACATTTGGCATTTAATTGTGCTAAGTCACGTTCTTCTACAGTCCAATCTGTAAAAGGTATTTCTACCATAACTCCATCAATTAATCTAGTTGGTTTTGTGTAGCCATCCTGGACTAACATCCACATGCGATAATCAAGTGACTGTAAGAAAGTAGACATGCGTGTTTTCCAAAAATCAAAAGGAATTTTGTTAAACAGTGGAGGTCTAGTGATAGAGTAACCCTCAAGTGTGTTTCGGTTTCCGAAAGTAGCCATCTACGTTAATCAAAAAGTAGTTCAAACTTATGATTTTGAAATGAAGCCCTGATACCACTTGTTGAGTCTAGTAATTAGGTTGTTAAGCCTAAGTGAATGTCCCAAGGCTACCAAGAGGGGGGTGAATTGGTAGTTTAAAAAATTTAAGTCCCCTTTTTTGAAAATTATTGAACCGAAATAAAATTTCTTTTAAATTTTGTAGAAAAATGTTTTTCAACCACAGAGTTTTTAAAACAGAAATATAAAGTGCGGAAACGTAAAACAGTAAAGTAAATGACACCAGATTTATAGTGGTTCGGTCTATAACCAGACCTACATCCACTCCCCAGAGGCACCCTCTGAGTATTGCACTAATACCAATAGTGACTCTCCTTTTGCATCCACAGCAAGGCGGAGAAGCCTTTACAACACACTCTTTTCATCACTCCCCGGTGCGGCAGAGAACCATCCGTCCTTTTACACAATTCCCAGTGTTGGCAGAGAACCGTCCGTCCTTTCACACTCTCCTAGTGTGGGCAGAGAACCCTTCAGCTGTTTACACTCTCCAAGTGTGGGCAGAGAACCCTTCGGCTGTTCACACTCTCCAAGTGTCGGCAGAGAACCGGATCTCATTGACAGATCTTCTCACAAGAATCTAGAAGGAAGAAAGAAAAGAGTGAAGTAATCCCAATTCACAAGTAGAGACTCTTACCTTTGAACTCCAAATGAAGCCTTCTCGCTCCAATGGTAGGAATCCTCCCTTGAATGCTCTCTTCCACTCTCTCCTTGGCTATTCTCTCAAGAGGCACGAAGATCAAATGACAAAAAGATTGGGTGGCAGTCTAATTTGGACTATTTATACAAAAGACAAGAAAAATCGCCCAAAAACTGCAAGTATTCAATTCTGTACGCAGTGGATCGTCCTGTACAATCGTGGATCGTCCTGGACGATTTTACTTAAATGATCTGAAATGACCCTATTTGAATATGTGTACGAAATGTCTTCGTACAGCTGATCGTCCTGTACGAACTAGGTTCGTCCAGTACGAACGGTTATTACAAGGTCGGTTCTAGAAACTAGTGAAAACTGTCCTAAGTCGGTTAATCGTTTGGACGAAAATTGATTCGTCTGGATGAAAATTTTACAGATGACCGATCATCCTGGACGATTATTTACTTCGTCTGGACGAAAAATTTCCAGAGGACCAATCGCCACGGACGATAATTTAATTTCGTATGGACGAAAATTTTCCAGAGACCCGATCGTCTTGGACGATTTTTAATTTCGTCTGGACGAAAATTTTCCAGAGAACCAGTCGCCATGGACGATAATTTAATTTCGTCTGGACGAAAATTTTACAGAGAGCCAATCGTCCTGGACGATAATTTATTTCGTCCGGATGAAAATTTTCCAGAGAACCAGTCGTCATGGACGATAATTTAATTTCGTCTGCACGAAAATTTTACAGAGAGACAATCGTCCTGGATGATAATTTATTTCGTCCTGGACGAATAGGACTTAGAAAAAATTTTCCGAGCAAGTTCTTATTCGTTCCTTATGCTCTATAGGAGATAACTGTCTGATCGTCCAGTACGAACGTATATCGTCTTGTACGATCAATATAAATTTTATATGATCTCCTCATGTGTGTGTGTATATTTTTATTCACTCAAGTTACAATCACTCCCTTTCAATTTTTTTTATTTCAAAGAAAAGTGCAAGCTTCAAATATTACAGAGTATCTCATGCTGAATTCAATTTGAAGTCATCGTAATCTGGAGTTCGTTTTCCCTGAAATGTTAGTACACACAAGAGCAAATACAATTCTTCCAAAATTGTTAGGAGATAACTACACATTTGAACAATAATGTTTGGAATCATCAAAACTTCATAAGTTGTAAAAATATAAAGCATGCAAATAGCAACTATCTTAACACTATTTAATTCCATACTCGTTAGCCACCAATTTAGCCTTATTTCTAATGACAACTCCTGAGTCGTTCATTTTGTTTTTGAATACCCACTTAGTTCCAACTACACTTTGATCCTTTGGCCTTGCAATTAATCTCCAAACATCATTTCTCACAAATTGATTTAATTTTTCTTGTATTGCCAAAATCCAAAATTCATCTAAAAGTGGTTGTTTTATATTTATGGGTTCTATCATTGAAATAAAGATAGAATGATTGCCTTCTTTGCTTAGTCCACGCCTAGTTCTGACACCATCACTAGGTTCACCTAAAATCAATTTCTTTGGGTGGTTTTTAAAAAATCTCAAATATCTAAGCAATAAGTTTTCTAACCCCAAATTTTCTTCCAAATTAACTTTATCAATCTTTTAGGAGTTAATTTCTATTTTATTCTCTTCCAAAATTGGCTCTTCCAAAATTCCAAATTCATAGAATACAATATGTGTGGTCTCCTCAATTATCAAAGTTCTTTTATTAAATTCTTTATAAGAATTTTCAACACTCGAGTATCCAAGAAAAATTCCTTCGTCTACTTTTGGATTAATTTTTTCTAAGGTAGATATTCCATTATTATGGATGAACACCTGACATCCAAAAATATGTAAATATGACAAATTGGGTGTTCTCTCCTTAAGAAGCTCATAGGGTGTTTTGTTTAATTTTGATATAATATTTACCCTATTTTGAACATAACATGCAGTGCTAACCACTTCAGCCCAAAATTATTTGGAAAGTGAATATTCTGCCAACATGGCTTGAGTGTCTTCAATTAATGTTTTGTTCTTTCTTTTGATTATCCCATTCTACTGAGGGATTCTAGGAGCAAAAATTAGGATCAATTCCTTTTTCTTTATAAAAATCCTCAAATATTTCATTTTTAAATTCATCATCGTGATCACTTTGAATTGTTAAAATCTCACATCCTAGTTTCCTCTGAATCCAAGTCGAATAATCTCTAAACTCCTCAAGTGATTCACTCTTATGATATAAGAATATAACCCAAGTGAATCTAGAAAAATTAGACATAATCACAAATTTGTAAACCTTCCCTCCTAGACCTAAAGTTCCAACTGGTCCAAAAAGATCCATATGTAAAATCTCTAAAGGTTTACTAGTTCTATGATCCTTATTGGACTGAAAAGAGGACTTCACCTATTTTCTTAATTAACATGTATTGTAAAGGTGATCCTTAGTAAAGTCAAGTTTTGGTATACCTCTAACCAATTCTTTTTGGGTAATTTTCCTAAGATTTCTTATGCTAGAGTGACAAAGTCTCTTATGACATAACCATGATTCATCAAAAATAGTTTTTAAATAGAAAGCATTAGGAGGTTTAATACAATTTAAATTTAGCATATAAACATTATTTACCCTTAATTCATGTAATACATCATTACCATTTAAGCTTAATATACAACTAATAGGAAAAAAATTTATAGTATTCTTTATCACATAGCTGGCTAATACTCAACAGATTATGCTTTAAGCCTTCTACCAGTAGCACATTTTCAATGAAAAAATTTTACAAGTTTCCAATCATACCTGATCCAACCACTTTCCTAGTGGTGTTATCTCCAAGTGTAACCCTGCCTCCACTTTTGGCTTCTAGTGATATAAATTACTTAGTGTCTCCAGTCATATACTTTAAGCAACCACTATCCAGGTATCAAATGCTCACACGAGGCCTTGTATGAGTGCATGCTTGCAAAACTATCAAATGTTAGACCTGGGAATCCAAACAAGTTTTGGTTCTCCTTTTGGAAAAATAAAACTAGATGTATGTATAATATGTCTAGGTTTACGCATCTTAGGTTTCCACACTAAATGATTTTTTTTATGTAAGGTACAAGTGTACTATATGTCCAATCATCCCACAATAAAAGCATTTTACTCTAGGAAATTGATTTCTCAATCTTTTATAATTATTTTGTCTCTTCTTGGGTTGTAAAAATTTTGGTTACAAAATAGTATTAGTAAAATCTTCAATTTTGGTGGTTTCCTATTTTCCTCAAGAGCTTGCACTTTTAATTTCAAAAATATGTTCCAATCTTTTTGAATATTCTTATCAAAATTCAAATAGTGCGTTCTATTATCTGATTCATCCTTAAACATTTTAAAATCTCTTTCCAATTAATCATAGGATGATTTTAAAATTTCATTTTTCTTATTCAAATCATCAAATTCATCAAGTAAGCTCATGTGGTTGTTATCTATCAATGCATGATATTTTCTAAGGATTTCGTGTTCTCTCTGCAATTCTTGTAATTCTAAATTCAAACCAGCATTCTTTTTCTTTAGCTTCTTATATGTGTCATGAATCCTCTTAGACACTTCTAACAGTTCAGTATAGGTTAAGTCACATACCTCTTTTTGATTTGACTAATCAAGATTATTGGTCATTAGGCATAAACTTGTGACTTTCTCCTCCTTTTCTATTTTTGACAAATCTGAAGTCAAGTTTGCCCAAAAAGCTCTTTAGAATCTCTTCTTTCCCTTCTTTACATTTGGTTTCTCCTCTACCTTTTCCTTATTAAAAGTGGCTTTTAGGTTTGGGCAATCCAATTTTATATATCTGGGTTTTCTGCATTCATAGCAAATCATGTCACTAGAAACTTTAAAATTCTTATTAAATTTACCTCTATTCCACTATTAGCATCTCCTATGCTTACTTTTAAGAAAGCTACTAAATTATCTAGTCATCAAGGCAATATCATCCTCATCCTTAGGTTGTGAAAGATCACTCTCTGACTCCTGCACTTTCAGTATAATGTTCTTCTCCTTTCATTGTTCACCTGCATCAATCTTCCTTTGACTCACTCATCGCTTATAGGTAATTAGTGAACTAAGGAGATAATCAATAGAGTAAACATTTAAATTTTTAGACTCTATAACATCAGTTTTTTTTGCATCATAAGCAGTAGGCAAATAATGAAGAATTTTATTAACCATTTCAGCATCTGTTAGTTCCCTATCTAAAGGCATAGAAAGAAGTGACTATCTTTTTTTTGAAAAGAAAAGTTAAAGAGCTTTATTAACAAGAAATAATAACAGCCTTACTCTCTACAAGTATCCAACTCCTTTTCTAACAAAGTTATAAAGGAAGGAGGGATATTGCTCGAAGTAACATCATTCCAAATAAAAGAGCTAAAGCAAGAAACGTTAGCACAAAGACCAGCTAGCTTATTTCTTCCTCTATCAGCACATTTAAAAATAACAAAATCAAAATCTTTAATAAAAGTGAGGTGAATCGAATCATTACCACCTTTCTTCACCATCTTCTTGATGAAATTGATCACATTTATGTTGTTCCCTTCAATGATAAGTCCTTTGTAGTAAAGCATCCATTCTTTAATCACTACTTTAATTGCTAGGATTGCTTGAAGCTCTACTGCAGCAATATCCCAGAGAGTAATTGGCTTTCCAAAGGCTAACAAAAACCTTCCATAGTGATCTCTAAACACACCTCCGATACCAGCCTTATTTGAATTGTGAAGAGCAGCATCTATATTTACTTTAATCCAAATAGGTGGAGGAGAATGCCATGAGTTCAGGAACCTCAAAGGTTGATTAGCTTCCTCAATACCTGAATTTGAGCAGCTTAATGACTTTAAAACTGCCTAGCTACAAATTGCATCCATAGCTGTCATCACCGAACTGTAATTTCTCCCTTCATGAACATATATATTCCTTGCTTTCTAGGAATGATATATAGAACTACAAAATAAACTCTTCATCCATGAGTTTTGTGAATCCAGCCATAAGAAACAAGCTTCCAAAGAATTAAAATCTGGAATGCCAAATCCCCATTTGTTTAAAACAGTCATCACCTTCTTCGTCTTCTTGCAACCAAAAATGATATGATCAATGTTCTCAACTTCTTCACATCCTCTAGGACACTTATCATACCCTTGCAATCTCCTATAACAGAGAAAATGATAATTTGGTATTGCATTTTTCAGCATTCTCCACCAAAGTAATTTGACTCTCTGATTTAACTTAACTTTATTAAACCGAGAACAAGCAAAATCCTCTGTTTTTTCAGTTTCCATGGCTTCAACTGCAAGTGCTGTTATGATTTTACCTAAGAGTTTATGCATAAGCTCTAATCTGTCTTCACCATTTTGAATATCAATAGAGGAGATCAGATTAATTAAATCATTCCCAAAGAACTCTTTCAACTTGACAGTATCCCAATTTCCATCTTTTAAGAAGCTGTCCACCGTGAAGCTGCTACCTTCCATTGGGTTTACAAAAGTGGGCCAATTCAATAAGCTTTTGTCCAAAACCCAAATATCTTCAAATACATTGATAGATTTTCCATTACCCATTGTCCACCTGACAATAAGTTTCAAGAATTCGCTCCCATTGCAGATCAATTTCCATGAAACCGATCCACTTCTTGTAGTTGATCCCCCTTCAGAATTCTCCCATAATTAGGAAACAAAAACTTATGCATTAGGGATTCTTTCTCTTGAATATATCTCCAAGCTAACTTGGCCCTCAAAGGCCCAGCTTTCTTTGCTCAAGAATTGATGCCTAGACCACCCTATTTTCTTGGTTTGCACATAAGGTCCCAACTAATATAGTGAAGGCCTGCATTGCCATCGCATTTGTTCCAAATGAAATTCCTGCATAGTTTATCAATTTCATATAACACTTGTTTGGGAATCAAAGAATTGGTAGAATGAAAAGTAGGGTAAGATAATAACACAGACTTAACCAAAGTAATCCTCCCGGCTAGAGAGATAAGCTTACCACCCCAAACTCCAAGCATACTCATTGTTTTATCAATAAGAAATTGGTACTCAGCTTTATACATTCTCCTAAGAATTACCTTGATTCCCAGATAACTGAATTCTTTAACTCTCCAAATTTCATTTCTTTGCAAATTTTCTTCCTCCTTCTAGCCTTCATAGATAATCCAAGAAGGATACCAGATTTTTGCAAATTCATCTTTTGACCCGTCCATCTACAGAAGTCCAAAAAAATCCCTTTGACAATCTTGACCAACTTCATTTGAGCATTAGAGAAAACAATAATGTCATCGGCATACAATAGATGGGAAACCTTAAGCCCATTATAAGAAACACCAACTCCTATAGACCTCCCTCTCTAAAAGAAGGCGTTCGTAAGTAGTTGAGCACACATGAAAAATAAAAAAGGGGAAAGAGGGCAACCTTGTCGGAATTCACTTTTGGCTTCTATCCAATTTGAATAAGAACCATTAATAAGAAGAGAAAACTTAGATCCTATGACACATTTGCTGCAAATCTATTTTTCATGGCTTATGTTTTTTATGATTGACAAACACTATTTCTCTTGCACTACTTGTTGCTTCTAACTTTTCAGGAATCGAAGATCGGACGATCAAGAAGGAGCCAAGTTCAGGATTGCGTAGGTTTAGGGTTGAGTCAGTCTGTACTTTTGTTTTTCACTTCTTGAGTCTACTTGTAATGGTCAAAGAGACTGATGCTAATTAACCCTACACATACACTTGAGGGGCTTAGAATTTTTGTTTTTGCCCACATCGGCCCGGCCGATATTTATATCATCCGGGACGATCAGCCTAAAATAGAAAGTCTAAGTAAGGGTTCTTAATTAAGGCAACCGTCATTAACATATCGGCCTGGACGATACGTGTATCGGCCAGGACTATAAGCTCAAAATAAAAAGAAGTAGCCGCCATAGTCAATTAAGGTATACTGTATTTTTAAATTATCGGCCAGGACGATCCACGTATCGGCCTGGACGATATTCATAAATTATGCCTTAATTGATTAGGAAATCAAGGGAGTAATTAAGGATGATTGAAACGATCATATCGTCCTGGACGATCGCATGATCGACCAGGACGATCCAGTCAAAAACCTTAAGTTACTTCAGGACGATAAATTTCGGCCAGCTCGTATCCAGGGCTATTGTAAGGACGATTTTCCTCTGATTTGAACTGATCGTCCCGGACGATCATGAGATCATCCTGGACGATCAAGCCAATTTTTAATCGTCCAGTTTTGCATCCAAGGCGATACTCTGGCCGATCTTCTTTGATTTGTACTGATCGGCCAGGCCGATGTCCATATCAGCCTGGACGATAGTGTCGGCAACTTGCAATTAATGAGCTCCTTTGAAGCTTTTCTATTTAAGAGCTCTTGTTAAACATCTTTTAAGACTTTTGGCTGCTGCCTTGACCTGAGACGACCTTGAGGAGAGAAAGAGAGAGAGGAGAGAGAGAGGATCTTGTGAGGGGGAGCTTGTGAGGGGATTAACAAGGGTTGCTTCAAGGATCGTTCTGCTTCGTCTTCATCTAGAGTTTCTCGTCCGTGGAAGGGTCGGTAGAGGTAAGGAGTTTGCTTTTTGTTTTAGTTCTCTGCCAGCTTTAGGAGGAAGCAAAAGGAGGTAGGTTCTCTGCCTTGCCGGGTGGCAAAAAGGAGGTTCTTGTAAGGGCTTCTCTACCTAGCTGTGGGGGCTAAAGGAGAGTCACGTTTTGTAGTGCAATACTTGGAGGGTGCCTCCAAGGAGTGGACGTAGGTGGAGTCGACCGAACCACTATAAATTTTTGTGTTCTTTTTCTTGCTTCCGCACTTTTAAATTCCGCATTTATTTCTATGGTGTGATTTGGTTTATGCAATTTTCTTTCTTTGTGAAAAGAGTTTTTAAAATACCAATTCCCCCCCCCACCTCTTGGTTAGCTTGGGACTAAGTTCATAGGGCTTAACATCCCTAACGAACTTTCAAGTTGTAACAGAGAAGTTTTCAAAAAAATAAGTTTTAAAAGCTTTTGAATTAGATCCATGGCTAACCTAGGGAATCGCAACACTACGGAAGGGTATTCCATTACCCGACCTCCCTTGTTCGATAACCTACCTTTTGATTTTTGGAAAACTCGCATGTCAACATTTTTACAATCTACTGATTATTGCGTGTGGATGCTTATTCAAGAAGGTTATTCTCCACCTTCTCGTGAAATTAATGGTGTTAAAAATGAAGTTGCTTTTACTAAATGGACATTTGATTAATGAGATTTAGCTCAATTAAATGCGAAATGTTTGAACTGTTTTTTCTGTGCTTTGAAATCTGAGGATTACATGCATGTCTCAACTTGCAAAACTGGTAAAGAGATTTGGGATAAATTTTGCATCACCTATGAAGGTACTAATGAAGTTAAACAATCCCGTTTAAACATTCTCTTGCATGACTACGAACTTTTTCGTATGAAATCTCATGAATC
Organism: Dendrobium nobile; assembly: GCA_022539455.1. Taxonomy (NCBI): domain Eukaryota; kingdom Viridiplantae; phylum Streptophyta; class Magnoliopsida; order Asparagales; family Orchidaceae; genus Dendrobium; species Dendrobium nobile. Next base: position 32,973,039 of record CM039736.1, read on the forward strand.
GATTTCTGACATGTACACTAGGTTTACTCAGATTGTTACTTCATTGCTTGCACTAAGAAAAGAACTTTCAAACTATGAAAAAGTTATCAAGGTTTTGAGATGCTTGCCTTCGTCTTATGATGCAAAAATCACTGCAATTATTGAATCTAAGGATTTGAATACCTATTCCATTGATAACTTACTTGGCTCACTCATTGCTTACGAGCAAGGAGTGAATCAAAGAAATGTTAATGCAGGTGAAAAGAAAAAGGAGAATATAATTGCACTGAAGGCACACAAATCGGATTCTGAATCTTCCGGGTCTGAAAGCGATGAAGTTGCCTTCATCACAAGGCAATTCAAAAGCTTTCTAAGGAAGAAACAAAAGCATCATCAAAATTGGAGAAAAGGTAAGAATCACAAACATATTAAAGGATCTTCTGATGTTGTTTGTTTTGAATGCAGGAAACCTGGACATGTGAGAGCCGATTTCCCTACACTTCAAGATCATTCAAGCAAAGAAAAGGAAAAAGGTGAGGAGAAAGCCAATTCGAGGAAGGACAAGAAGAAAATCCAAAGAGGTTTTTGGGCAGAATCTGGTACTGATTCCTCTGAGACTGAACCAGAGGAAGAGACTACGAACTTGTATTTCATGGGAGAGAATCAAAGTGAAGAGGAAGAGGTATGTAAACCAACCTATGATGAATTGTTTGAAATTTGTGAAAAAATCCATGCATCATACAAAAAACTTAAGAAGACTCATGCTAGCCTTAAATTAGAATATACAAATCTATAAAAAGAGCATGAAGTTTTTCTCAAAGATCATGCCACGATTGATTCAAATCACTTGGCTCTTCTGGATGAATTTGATGAGTTGAACAAAAAGCATTTAGAATTAGTTGATGAACACAATGCATTAAAAGCTTTACACACCTCACTTAAGGATGATCTTAAGAAATCTAAAGAGATTGAGAAAAATTTGGGGATGGAGAATGATGCATTAAAAAGAACTAACTTGAGGATTCAAAATGATTTTGATACATATAAGAAAAATTAGATGACTTCCACTTTTGATCTTAAGCCAGAACCTAGGAAGAGGCATTATAACTCAAACCATTTAAGAAACCCTTTTCCTGGAGTTAGATGTTTCTCATGTGGCATGCTAGGACACATCTCACACACTTGCACCATTCATCGTAGTACACATTGGATGTGGAGACCTAAGATACATGATTCACAGCATACCATACCTGCATTGTATTCTACTTTTCTTAAGAGGGATCCCAAACCTGTTTGGGTTTCTAAATCTGACTGATGTTGAGTTTTGCAGGTGTGCTCTCACCAAAGTCCTCGTGGGAGCATAGGATAACTGGACATAAGGAGGCTTGCAGCTCAAAATTGCTTAAACTCGCTGCTTTATCACGTGCTTGAAATTTTATAGTTTTTGTGTTTCTTTTTATTTTATTTTTGTGCTAGTTTTTGTGCTTACTTGGTGGTAGTCTAGTTTGTGTTGTTTTCATTCTTTTTGTTTGTTTTTATGTGTTCTATTTTCTCGTTGCTCTTTAAATTTGGTCTTTCATATGATGAATCTTTTCAAGCCTTTAGATTTTGGAGTTTTAGAGAGAGTGTTTAGCTTTTTCTAAATTGGTTAAAGGGAGTAAACTGTTGATGTTTTCCCTCCTTCTGACTTTGTTTAGTGATATGATTTTCTTCTCTAAATAAAAGTTTAAACTCAGCTTAACCAATGGCTTTTCATTTAAGATCTTTTTCTTATCTTGCTACATTAATTTATGTTATGCATAATAGCCAAAGTTCTTAGATATCATTCAAGCTTTTGAAATCTTGCCATTGCATTTATCATATAATTTTGATTTTGTGTTGTGGATTGTTCTTCCCTATGTTAGAGAGAGAGCTCCTATTCTCTAATATTTTGAGGATATACTCACAACTAAGTTTTTTTAAGGGTATATTAAAGAGTTTTTAGCTTGCAAGAGTTAAAAAGGAAAGAGGCCAATGAAGCCAAATTGAAAAGAAAGCCATATACACAAAAGTGTATTCGAATCAAAAGATGCTCAAAAGAGCCAATCAAAATGACAAGAGGCATAAAATAAGCCCACTAGATGCAAGCTATCATCTCTTTGGTAAAACTCTTAAAACTTAGAAAACTCATTGATTATGTGATACTTTCAAAGACTTGATTTTAATTTCCATGATTGAGAAAAATAAATTTGGTTTATTATTTATGAGATATTTTATTTGTAAACAAGTCTTGAATGGATCTTTTTATTCTATTTAGTTATTTTGAGTTAGATTTCAGTTTTCCAAGAATGGTTGTACCCTGAAGGATGTCTGATCTTGGGTTAACAGAATCAGATGTTCTACCCTCTTCTGATTAGAATTTGTTAAACTTCTTGATCTCTTGGAACTCTAAAAGTTTAACTTTTTGAAAAGAACTCTCATATGATGTCTCTTTATTTAAAAAAAAAATTAGAAAAATTAAAATCCAAAAATATTCATTTTTTGTTTTTCCTTGTGTTGTTATTTTTGTTTTTCTTTTTCTGTGTTTTGACTGTTTTTTTTTGTTTTATTTTTTGATGGTCTTGATTATCACCATTCTTCTCTTGATTTCAATTTCAAGTCACATCGGCCTGGACGATACTTTTATCGTCCTGGACGATGTGACAAATTCTCTTCAAAATCTATCTGCTGAACTTTTCTGTGCTTAATGTAACTCATCGTCCTGGACGATACTATATCGTCCTGGACGATACTATATCGTCCTGGACGATTTGATCGAACTCATGGTGATAGTCCTGGCCGATGGAATATTTCGTCTGGCCGATGCATGTTATATGCTTCGTATTGGCCGATACACTGGATCGTCCTGGACGATCCACGTGTCAGCACGTTTTGATCTTTAAATTTGGCCCCGGACGATCCATTATTGGACAATCGGCCGGGCCGATCCACTATTGTCCTGGACAATACACGTGGCAAGCATTTTAAATGTTTTAACTTCGGCCGGTACGATCAATTATTGTGCATCGTCCTGGACGATACACCTAATCGGCCCGGACGATATGCTTTTTCAACGGTCGTCCGGATTGACTCCTCGGGACGATCGCATGTGTCTAATCGGCCTGGCCGATATATGATTGGCCCGGACGATCGGACCGCCTTTTTGACCAATCGGCCTGTACGTAATTATTGAACCATATCGGCCTGGATGATTCTGCGATCGGCCAGGATGATATGGCCATTTCGTTAAATTCAAGCCGTTCCAGCCATGATTTTTCACTCTTCATTCTTTCTCCTCTTGTGTTTTTGCTTAGTCCTCTCTATGGCTGGTGGGAAATGCGTCCGACAAACTTCTGGGAGTTCTTCGAGGGCAAGGATTGACCCTCGATTCAGGGAAGCAAAAGATGAAGCCGCTTACCATCGTTACAAAGAATGTGGGATAACTGTCTCAAGAATCATCAATCCTGTCCACATCTCATACCCAGTAATGGATCTTTTCGCTCACACCTCCCTTTGCTTCATTCTGTCTCTTGCTTTCCCTTTCAATTCAGAGTTTCTTCAAGAGTTTTTTGCAAACCTTCGCATCAACCCTACCTTCACAGCCCTGACCTCCTATGTGAATCGACGCCCTGTCGAAATCACATATTAGGATTGTGTTGATCTTTTACAGCTATCCACCACCGGGGATAAGCTGCACTTAATCGCCTCTGACCCTGATCTTGACTGGTCCATGGCAAATCATTTCCTTCGCCAGACCAATGTACCTTACCATGTTGGAGAGACTAGCTCTTTAGTCAAAGATGCTAGGACAATCCAACATGTCCTTCGCACCTCCGTAATTCCAAAAGCCGGCGACCGAATCCACATCACCCCTTTACTTTCACTCACTACTTTCTACATCATGGCTCATAGGGAATTTAATACTGCGGACCTAATTTTCTGATACATTGATCACTTAACCACAATCCGTGATCCAGGCCACAAAAGGAAACCCAATCTAGCCTTAGGACACATCATAGCCTATATCCTTGAAACCAAATACCAACTTCAGTATCCTATTCCACCAAACCTCCAAACTCCCTTCTACTCAAATAATTCCTTCAGCACCCTTCACAGTACTCGTCTCCACCCTGAGAAACCTCGTGGGGCTAGAGAGGAGGAGGCTCCCGCTCCCGCTCCCGCTCCCGCTCCCGCTCCCTTTCCTGATCCTATCCCTCTCCACCAGCACTCTCTGGTTGATCAGTTGATTGAGAGGTTTGATCGTTGGGAGACTCAGTTTGACGCCTATATTGCTGCACAGGAGCAGCAACACTTTGAGGATATTGCCCGCTACGAACAGCACCGCGCTGAGGATTTAGCCCGATTTGACAATTTCCTTACTCAGCAGCAGCAGCAGCATGACCAGGACATCGCCTGGTTCAAGGGTCAGTTCACCACACTTGCCACCTACTTTCAGCAGCCACCTCCTCCACCTCCATCTGATGATCAGGATCCCTCGTTCTTTTAGTCTGTACTTTCTGTTGTTTGTTTCCTGTAGTTTGCTTTTAGTCGTTATTTATTTTTGGACCCTCTTTTTGTGATGACAAAAGAAGGAGTAGGTGTGGTAGGAAAAGTTGTTTGTAATGTAACTTTGAAATTTTAATAAATGTATTTGGATATTTTCCTACTTGTGTTTGCCATCTTCAAAAAGGGGGAGATTGTTGCAAATCTATTTTTCATGGCTTATGTTTTTGATGATTGACAAACACTATTTCTCTTGGACTACTTGTTGCTTCTAACTTTTCAAGAATCGAAGATCGGACGATCAAGAAGGAGCCAAGTTCAGGATTGCGTAGGTTTAGGGTTGAGTCAGTCTGTACTTTTGTTTTTCACTTCTTGAGTCTACTTGTAATGGTCAAAGAGACTGATGCTAAGTAACCCTACACACACACACTTGAGGGGCTTATAATTTCTATTTTTTGCCCACATCGGCCCGGCCGATATTTATATCGTCCGGGACGATCAGCTTAAAACAGAAAGTCTAAGTAAGGATTCTTAATTAAGGCAGCCGTCATTAACATATCAGCCTGGACGATACGTGTATCGGCCAGGACGATAAGCTCAAAACAGAAAGAAGTAGCCGCCATAGTCAATTAAGGTATACTGTATTTTTAAATTATCGGCCAGGACGATCCACGTATCGGCCTTGACGATATTCACAAATTATGCCTTAATTGATCAGGAAATCAAGGGAGTAATTAAGGATGATTGATATGATCATATTGTCCTGGACGATCGCATGATCGGCCAGAACGATCCAATCAAAAACCTTAAGTTACTTCGGGACGATAAATTTCAGCCATCTCGTATCCAGGGCTATTGTCAGGACGATTTTCCTCTGATTTGAACTGATCGTCCCGGACGATCAAGCCAATTTTTAATCGTCCAGTTTTGCATCCAGGGCGATACTCTGGCCGATCTTCTTTGATTTGTACTGATCGGCCAGGCCGATGTCCATATCGGCCTGGACGATAGTGTCGGCAACTTGCAACTAATGAGCTCCTTTGAAGCTCTTCTATTTAAGAGCTCTTGTTAAACATTTTTTAAGACCTTTGGCTGCTGCCTTGACCTGAGAAGACCTTGAGGAGAGAAAGAGAGAGAGGAGAGAGAGAGGATCTTGTGAGGGAGAGCTTGTGAGGGGATTCACAAGGGTTGCTTCAAGGATCGCTCTGCTTCATCTTTGTGTAGAGTTTCTCGTCCGTAGAAGGGTCGGTAGTGGTAAGGAGTTTGCTTTTGGTTTTGGTTCTCTGCCAGCTTCAGGAGGAAGCAAAAGGAGGTAGGTTCTCTGCCTTGCCGGGGTGGCAAAAAGGAGGTTCTTGTAAGGGCTTCTCTGCCTAGCCGTGGGGGCTAAAGGAGAGTCACGTTTTGTAGTGCAATACTTGGAGGGTGCCTCCAAGGAGTGGACGTAGGTCGAGTCGATCGAACCACTATAAATTTCTGTGTTCTTTTTCTTGCTTCCGCGCTTTTAAATTCCGCATTTATTTCTGTGGTGTGATTTGGTTTATGCAATTTTCTTTCTTTGTGAAAAGAGTTTTTAAAATACAAATTCACCCCCCCCCCCCTCTTGGTTAGCTTGGGACTAAGTTCATAAGGCTTAACATCCCTAACGAACTTTCAACATTAAACTATCAACTTAGCAAAACTGATAGGAAATTTAAAGCAATCAGAAACTTTAATCAATGATTGCCCTCCATTGAGTCATAATCTTGCTTCATATCTATTTTAAAGGCAACTATCCCCTTGGAAGATTTGGAATGTCTAAATTTATGAAAAATTTCTTGTGCCAGTAGAACATGATCCGAGAGGGATCTGCCTTTCATAAAGGCTGCTTGTTCCACCGAAATAATTCTGGGAATCACCAACAAAAGTCTGTTGAGAAGCATTTTAGCCACTATTTTATAGATCGAATTACATAAACTAATGGTTCTATAATTTGAGGGAGAAACAGGAGTTTTGACTTTAGGAATCAAAACTATATTAGTAGCTTTCCAACTTTCATTCATCTTTCCACAATTGAAAAAATGATCAACAGCTTTCCAAAGATCAAGTTTGATGATATTCCAATAATGTTTTAAAAATGAGTAAGACATACCATCTTGACCTAGGGAAATTTTCTTCCCTAGCTTCTCGATCACTTCCTCCAATTCTTCAAAAGAAAATTCTCTGTTCAGAATTCTTCTATCTTCATCATTCAAAGTTGCTAAAGAATTGGGCCATCCTTCCAGATCTTAATTTTTCCCAACCCATTTGTTGCTGAAATACCGAACCAGCACATCCTCAACTTTTTTTTGATCTTCAACCATTGCACCTTGTTCATTCTTTATTTTATGAATGAAGTTTGCATTTCTCCTTCCACTAGCATAAGCTTGGAAGAATTTAGAATTTGTATCTCCATCCACCATCCACTTAACCTTCGCTAGCTATTTCCAAAAAGTTTCAAGTCTAGCAATTACAGAATTGAGCTCTTCCATTTTTGCCTTTAGGATCCAATGTACTTCTTCCGAAATGTACCCGTCCTCAGTTTCCATTTCCTGCAGCCTCATAACTTCTGATTTCAGTTCTTCCTTGGATAAATTCAGAGACTTGAATTTAGCTTTACTTTAGTAATACAAGTTCTTTAAAGTCCTCTTAAGCTTTTGATTTAAAGCTTGAGAAGGATCCCACATAGTTTTCCTCTTCCATGATTCTTTCACAACCGCAACAGACGTAGGGATAAAAGTCCGGACTTCTTCGAATCTTAATACCTTCCTCTTGGGAGATTTGAATTCCAACAAATTTAACAAAATCGGACAATGGTCTGAAGCCATCCTTGCCAAGTGACTCACCATTAATCTATGAGAAGAATTCAAGGCTATTGAATTGACTAAACATTTATCCCATTTTTCAAGAAATCTCTTTGCTCCACTCTTATTATTACACCAAGTATACTTGGGCCCAACTCCATCCACCTCGTGCAAGTCATTTCACATGATAAAAGACTTCATATCTTTTGGGCCTAAGCCAAAAACAAAGTCTCTTCCTCCTTTTTTTTCTTCTTTGGACAAAAGATAGCTATAGTATCCCCCTATAACCATAAGGAAATCTTCAGTCAAATGATGCTCCAATCTCTCCCATAAATTCCTCCTCTTGAATCTCTCCCATACATTCCTCCTCTTGTACACGTCTTTGTTCCCTTAGATTGTAGCAATTCTCCATGTGCCTCTATTACTCACATTGAGATCTCCAATAAGAATATGTGTAGAAGATTCCAACAAATTAAAAGTGGTCAAATCTTGCCTCCAAATTACTAAGATTCGTCTAGAGAGACATTCAAAAGGAACTTGAAAAAAATTCCATCCTTCACCAACCAAAGAACTAACAATATTCTTATCCACAACAGTAAGCTTAGTTTTCACTAAGCCAAGGAAGAATACCCCAAATTCCTTAGTGAAATCCTTTGCATATAGAGAAGCCTTATCCTTTTTAGCTCCTCTACAGTTCCAAATACCAATGGATGACATTAATGACTGAAGGGGAAGAGGTTCCCTGCCCTTGTCTTAACTTCTCCTTCCAATTTCCTGCTTCTTGGAATTAGCTTGATTGGACCTAAGCCCTTTAATTGCTTAGTCCCTCTCTTCCTTATCTTGCTTAACTCTTCTTCTGCAATGCTGATTTGAGCCACCATATAATTATTATCTACCACATCTTCATTGACTCCTCCTTTTAGAAATATGTTCTGAATCTAAATTTACCTCAGGAACTTCACCTCCAACTTCAATAATTTCTCCTTCCTCAGCATGTTAATCAAAACATCAAACTGATTAGGATTGCATATTTTTTCATCAACTTTTGAACAACTGTTGTTTGTTCTGCCATCATCTGTTATTCCATGATCATCACCGTAATTGCTAGGAGGTAGCAAAGCTTCCTCCGAAGTCTTCTTCACTCTCCTGTCTTCAAATTTTCTCTGGTCCCCAACTTTGTCCATCTCTGAATGGACTTGTTCTGTCACCTTTTTGTCTTTCTTAACTGAAATTGTCTGTCGAGACCAATTGTTTTCGAATCTATAGTTTTTTCCTCTCTTCTTCCCATAGTTCACATGTAACCATGGACCATAATCATCTTTAGTATCCTTGAAAACATCTTTCTCTATAGAATCAACCTTTGAATTCTTCCTCATAACAGCTACATCTCCTTCAACAGACCTTGCTGAATCTTCATTAAAAATCTGCACAGGTTCCTCCTTGCTCACCTGACAGACTTTCTCCGAATGACCTATTCTTCCACATTTGAAGCAGATGAATGGCATCTTCTCTTAACAAACTTTTTGATAAAATTTTCCCAATGCTCCTTCAACCCATGCTCCTAAAGGTAGTTTGTCTTCCAACTTGATTCTAACACAAATTCTGGCATATTCACGCCTCCCCCAATGAAACATGTTCCATCAATAAGAAAAGGAACTCTAACCATTGATACTATCCTACAGACATTAATCTTGTCCTACCTTTGCAAAGGGAGATTAGGAAGCCTAATCCAAACTGAAGCTGTTAACCCCTTCAGAGAAGAGGGATTAAAATCAGGGGAGCATATGTCCAGACCGATTATGCTACCATTTACGACCCAGGGACCATTATTTAGAACAGCTTCCATAGCTTCTTGTTCCTCAAAGGCACACAAGACCCATCCACCTCTGAGTAAAGTCATATGAAATCTTCCAAATTGATTCCATTCTTTCTAAGCTCCAAACCAATGACAACCAGAGCTTTCTTTAATCTGTCTGAGTTTTCCAACTCATTTTGTTGATGAAGTTCCTTTGCACCATCATCAGAAAAGTCCTTTCCATAGTCAAAATCAATTATTCTAAAATTAGGCTTGGAATTCTAGACATTCACCAATGCTTTTCCCGGTTGAGGAGGGATGACAAACTCCATTCCTCCCTTAGAATTGCAGTTTCCCAACATAGCCAATTCACAAACTCTGACCCTCTCCAGATCGTCATTCTTCTTCTGCACTTCACTAACATCTTTTCCATCTCTGTGATTACCCGTGACCATATCAACGATTCTATCTAGTATAGCTTCATCTATAGTTTTTAGCTTATTCATACCCAAAGTTGAGCCTTTAGCAGATTCCAATAAATCTTTATTTGCCACAACCGCTTTTTTTTACAGATAGTTGTATCTTCAATATGGCAATACTCCTTCCGAAAAATGCTCAAATCGTCTAACATAACATTTTTTCCTTTACCAATGCATTCCGAAAGGATTTTCGGAGATTGATAACCACCTTCATTGATCACAAGAGGTTTAGTAGATTTAAACTTCAAATTGGTCTCCCGATCGAACACCTTGTTAGCATCGCCAAAAGCAGGAGGCGAGACACCTTGGATATTCCGTGATAGAATTTTGATCGCAGTCATTGCCGGGATACGACTATCGCCGGTGCTAGAGGATGCCCGACGTCCTTCCACCGCCATCAGTGGTGAATGAAATTTGCCGGAAAATAGAATTTCAAAAATCTATTAAACTCTCTCTCTCTCTAGAAACGTGGAGCTTCTCTCTCAATATTTTCCCAAGAAGTGACTCTCTGCGTGAATCTTATATACATGTTAGAAATAAATTCATTAGGTTTCATATGAAACAATTTATAGTTATATAACAAGATGTTTAATCTAGATTGCTTTACTTCGTTAGTCTCTTCATATGTAATACAAAGTCTATCCCATATGTTATTTCCACTTTTGCAAGTGGAAACCTTCATGTAGTCTTCTAACTTAAGTGCACAAAAGAAACTGTTTGAATATTTTGCATTTAACTATGCTAAGTCACGTTGCTCTACAGTCCATTCATCAAAAAAAATTTCAACTCTAATTCCATTAACTAATCTAGTTGGTTTTGTGTACCCTTCTTAAACTAAAATCCACAAAGGATAATCTAGTGACTGTAAAAATATAGACATATATGTTTTCCAAAAATCAAAAGGGATGTTATTAAATAAAGGACGTCTTGTGATTGAATACTCTTAAGGTGTGTTATGGTTTCCAAAAGTAGCCATGCTCATTTTTCAAAAAGTAGTCTAAACTTATGGTTTTGAAATAAAGCTCTGATGCCACTTGTTGATTCTTATTGAATCTTGAATAGGTTGTTAAACCTAAGCTTATGTCTCAAGGCTAACCAAGAGGGAGGGTGAATTGGCAATTTTAAAAATTCTCTTAGATTTTAAAATTTAAAACTGATTGATTAAAAAAAGGCAAGTTAATTAAAGTTTAAAAATAAAACTTTTCAACCATTAATTTTGAAATAACTTGCAGTAAGTAAGCGGTAGAAATTAAATGACATAAAGATTTATAGTGGTTCGGTCAAACATGACCTACATTCACTCCCTGAAGACTCCCTCTTTAGGTATTGCACTATTACCAAAATACTCTCCTTTTTCCCCCTCAACAAGGCAGAGAAGCCTTTACAAAACTCTCTTCCCCCAATCTCTAGTGTGGCAAAGAATCATTGTCCTTTTACACCCTCCAAGTATAGACAGATTACCTTCATCCTTTCACACCCTCCAAGTGTAGACAGATTACCTTCATCCTTTCACACCCTCCAAGTGTAGGTAAAGTACCTTCATCCTTTTATACCCTCCAAGTGTAGGCAGAGTACCTTCGGCTGTTCACAGTCTCCAAGTGTCGGTAGAGAATCAGATATTCTTTAAAGATCTTCTCTCAAGCAATCTAGAAAGATAAGAGGTAGAGTGAAAAATACAAATCACACATAAAGATCCTTACCTTTGGGTAACCTTGTGAATCCTTTGTAGAGAGAGTTGCTATTTGCATGTTTTACATTCTTGCAACTTGTATTATTTTGATGATTTCAAATATTATTGTTTTTATATATCTCCTAACACTTTTTGGAAGCTTTATTTTTGCTCTAGTGTGTACTAACATTTCAGGAAAATCAAATTCAAGCGATGAAGACTTCAAATTATTCTTTTATAAATTACAAGTTTTTGAAATGAAAGGGAGTGGTTGTAATTGAGTGAAAAATCACAACACACACTCTTGGGGGATAAATTTTATGAACTGATCGTACTGGACGAACTTTGTTCATACGAGACGATTATATCAATTAACCCTCAGAAGAGCAATGAATCGAACAAGGGAGGAGAAAATTTTCTAAGTCCTAATTGTTCAGGATGAATTTAATATTCATCCCGGGACGAACGTCTCAGGATTCTCACTTTCATTGTTCGTCAGAACGAAATTAATTTTCGTACCGGGACAAAGCTCTCTATATGAGATCGTACAGGACGAAATTAATTTTCGTCCTAGGATGAAGCCCTCTGTATGCGATCGTACAGGACGAAATTTATTTTTGTCCCTGGACGAAACGCTCTATATAAAATCATCATAGGACGAAACCTGTTCATCCCAGGACAAACCAAACCGACTTACGTCAGTTGGCTACGTCCTGTAGAATCTTGGGAACAGTCCTATGAAATAACTGTTTCGTACCGGACGAACCTAGTTCGTACGGGATGATAATCGTGTATGAACATAGTTCGTACTAATATACATTAGGTTCATTTCCAACACTTTAAGTAAAATCGTCCAGGATGATCCATGATCGTACGGGACGATCCACTACGTACAGAATTGAAAACTTGCAGTTTTTGGGCAGTTTTTCTTGTCTTTTGTATAAATAGTTCAAATTTGACTGCCACCCAATCTTTTTGCTCATTGAACTTCGTGCCCATTGGAAGAAGAGTAAAGGAGAGAGTGAGAGAGAGCATTCAAAGAAGGATTTCTACCACTGGAGCGTGAAGGCTTCTCTTGGTATTCAAAGGTAAGATTTCCGACTTATGATTTGAGATTACTTCACTCTTTTTCTTTCTTCCTTCTAGATTTCTAGTGAGAAGATCTTTCAAGGAGATACGGTTCTCTGCCAACACTTGGAGAGTGTGAAGAGACGAAGGGTTCTCTGCTCACACTAGGAGAGTGAGAAAGGACCAAGGGTTCTCTACCCACACTAGGAGAGTGTAAAAGGATGAAGGATTCTCTGCCCACACTAGGAGAGTGTGAAAGGATGGACAGTTCTCTGCCAACATTGGGGATTGTGTAAAAGGATGACAATTCTCTGCCGCACCGGGTAGTGGTGAAAAGAGTGTTTGTAAAGGCTTCTCCGCCTTGTTGTGGTGCAAAAGGAGAGACACTGTTGGTATTAGTGCAATACTCAGAGGGTGCCTCTGGGGAGTGGATATAGGTCTGGTTTAGACCAAACCACTATAAATCTTGGGTTGTTTACTTTACTGCTGTTTATTTTTAGCATTTTTCTTTTGTTTTATAAAATTTTGTGGTTGAAAAACTTTTTTATAAAAAATTTATTAAAAGTTTAATTTTGGTTCAACAAAAATTTAAAAGAGGGTTAAGTTTTAAAACTACCAATTCACCCCCCCTCTTGGTAGCCTTGGGACATTAACTTAGGTCTAACAATCTATTCACTAGACTCAACAAGTGGTATCAGAACTCCATTTTAAAATCATAAGTTTAAACTACTTTTTGATTAACATAGATGGCTACATTTGGAAACCGAAATACACCTGAGGGTTACTCTATTACTAGACCTCCACTGTTTGACAATATACCTTTTAATTTTTGGAAAACACGCATGTCTACTTTCTTATAGTCACTTGATTTTTGTATGTGGATTCTAGTCCAGGAAGGTTATACAAAACCAACTAGATAGGTTGATGGAGTTAGGGAAGAAACATCTTTTGTAGATTGGACTATAGAAGAACGTGTCTTAGCTCAACTAAATGCCAAATGTTTAAATAGCTTCTTTTGTGCTTTAAAATTTGAAGACTACATGCAGGTTTCCACTTGCAAAAGTGGAAAGGACATATGGGATAGACTTTGTATAACTTATGAAGGGACTAATGAGGTTAAGCAATCAAGACTTAATATCTTGTTAACTGATTATGAGTTGTTTCACATGAAACCAAATGAATCTATTTCTGACATGTACACAAGATTCACACAAATTGTCACTTCTTTGCATGCACTTGGTAGGGAATTAACTAATGCTGAAATGGTTAATAAGATTCTTTGTTGTTTACCTACTGCTTATGATGCTAAAATTACTGCAATTACAGAGTCTAAAGATCTAAACATTTACTCTATTGACAATCTTCTTGGTTCACTCATTACTTACGAGCAAGGAGTTAATCAAAGAAAGATTGATGCAGGTGAACCACGAAAGGAGAAGAATATAGCACTAAAAGTGGAAGAGTCAGAGAGTGAACACTCACAACCTGAGGATGAAGACGATAATGCATTAATGACTAGACAATTCAGAAGATTTCTGAAGAGGAAGCAGAAGAGACGCCAGCAATGAAATAGAGGTAAGTTTAACAGAAATGACAAGGTTTTTAATGAAGTGATTTGTTATGAATGCAGGAAACCAGGTCATATCAAGACTGATTGCCCAAAACTCAAAGCCACTCCTAGCAAGGAGAAGGTAGAGGAGAAACCAATTGTATAGAAGGGCAAGAAGAAGTTTAAAAGAGCTTTTTGGGTGGACTGAGCTTCAGATTCATCAGAGACTGAAAAGGAAGAAGAAGTCACCAATCTTTTCTTGATGGCAGATAGCATAGATCAATCAGATCAAGAAGAGGGTTGCTCTCACACAAGACCTCATGGGAGCATATGGTACCTGGATAGCAGATGTTCAAAGCATATGACTGGAGATACTACTCAATTCATAACGCTGCAAGCCAGGAGTGGAGGCAAGGTTACACTTGGAGATAACACCACAGAGAAAGTGGTTGGATCAGGTATGATTGGAAATTTGAAAAAAAAATTTATAGATAATGTGTTATTGGTTGAAGGCTTAAAGCATAATTTGTTAAGTATAAGTCAGCTATGTGATAAGGGCTATAGTATAAAATTTTTACCTACTAGCTGCATATTAAGCCTAAATGGGAAAGATGTTTTAAATGGAAAAAGGGTAAATAATGTTTATATGCTAGATTTAAATTATATTCAGTCTCCTACTGCTTTTTGTTTGAATACTGTTTCTGATGAAACATGGCTTTGTCATAGGAGACTTTGTCATTCTAGTATGAAAAACCTTAGGAGAATTACCCAAAAGAACTTAGTGAGAGGTATACCAAAATTAGACTTTACTAAGAATCACCTTTGTGATGCATGTCAATTCGAAAAACAAGTGAAGTCCTCTTTTCAGTCCAATAAGAATCTTAGGACTAGTAAACCATTGGAAATTTTACACATGGATCTTTTTGGACCAGTAGGAACTGTAAGTCTAGGAGGGAAGGTATACGGATTTGTTATAGTGGATGATTTCTCAAGATTTACTTGGGTTAGATTTCTATTTCATAAGAGTGAATCATTTGAGGAATTTAGAAATTTTTGAACTTGGATTCAAAGAAAATTAGGATGTGAAATAATTTATATACAAAGTGATCATGGAGGAGAATTTGAAAATGAAAAATTTGAAATTTTTTATAAAGAAAAAGGAATTGATCAAAATTTTTCTACACCTAGAACCCCTCAACAAAATGGGGTAATCGAAAGGAAAAATAGAATATTAATAGAAGCCGCCCGAGCAATGTTGGCAGAATACTCACTTCCTAGATATTTTTGGGCTGAGGTGGTTAGCACTGCATGTTATATTCTGAATAGGGTGAATGTGAGATCGAATTTAAATAAAACACCCTATGAGTTGCTAAAAGGTAGAACACCTAATTTGTCTCTTTTGCATGTTTTTGGTTGCAAGGTGTTCATTCATAATAATGGAAAATCTGCCTTAGGAAAATTTGATCCGAAATCAAATGAAGGAATTTTTGTTGGATATTTAAGTGTTGGAAAATCTTATAGAGTATTCAACAAAAGAACTTTGGTCATTGAAGAAACCACACATGTTGTATTTGATGAATCTGGAAATTTAGAATAGCCAAATGTTGTTAAAGATGAGATTGAGGATAACTCCCAAAAAATTGATAGAATAAATTTGGAAGAAAATGTGGAAGAGAATTTGGAAATAGAAAATCCTTTGCCTAGAGATTTGAGATTTTCTAAAAATCACCCAAGGGAATTGATTATAGGTGAACCTAGTGAGGGTGTTAGAACTAGGCGTTGATTAAACAAATAAGTCAATCATTCAGCCTTTACTTCAACTATAGAACCCACTAATGCTGATCAAGCACTTTTTGATGAATTTTGGATATTGGCCATGCAAGAAGAGTTGAATCAATTTGTAAGAAATAAAGTTTGTGAATTAACTTCAAGGCCAAAAGATCAAAGTGTTATTGGAACTAAGTGGGTGTTCAAAAATAAAATGAATGACTTAGGAGTAGTCATTAGAAATAAGGCTAGATTAGTTACTAAGGGGTATAATCAAATTAAAGGAATTGATTTTGAGGAGACTTTTGCCCCTGTAGCTAGACTTGAAGCAATTAGGGTTTTACTAGCCTTTGCCTGTTTTAAAGGATTTAAATTATTTCAAATGGATGTGAAAAGTGCCTTTTTAAATGGGGTAATTGAAGAAGATGTTTTTGTAGAACAACCTCTAGGTTTTGAAAATTCTAAATACCCAAATCATATTTTCAAGTTAAAAAAATGCATTATATGGATTGAAACAGGCACCTAGGGCTTGGTATGAGAGGTTGAGCACCTTCCTACTTGAAAGATCTTTTAAAAAAGGAAGTGTGGATACAACTCTCTTTTTAAAGAAATTTGGAAAGGATATACTCATTGTTCAAATTTATGTGGATGATATCATTTTTGGATCTTCAAATAAAAATCTTTGTGATGATTTTTCTAAAACAATGAGTAGTGAATTTGAGATGAGTCTAATGGGAGATTTAAATTACTTTCTAGGTTTTAGCATTAAGCAACTTGAGGAAGGTACATTTCTTAGTCAAACTAAATATGTTAAGGACATCCTCAAAAAATTTGAAATGGACAATGCTAAACCTGTTAGTACACCAATGAGTTCCTCAGCTCAGTTGGATAAGGACCTTAAGGGAATATCTGTTAATAAAAAGAAATTTAGAGGGATTATTGGATCTTTACTTTACTTGACTACTAGCCGACCAGATATTATGTTCAGTGTTTGCTTATGTACTAGATTTCAATCAGATCCAAAAGAATCACATTTGACAGCAGTGAAAATGATTATAAGATATTTACTAGAAACTCAAAATTTAGGAATTTGGTATCCTAAGTTTAGCTATTCATTTGAAACCATGGTTATTCAGATTCTGACTTTGCAGGCTATAGGGTGGATAGGAAAAGCACTTCTGGAACATATCAATTCATTGGAAATTTATTAGTTTCATGGTCTAGTAGAATACAAAATTCAGTGGCCCTATCTACTGTTGAAGCAAAATATATTGCATTAGGAAGTTGTGTGGCACAAGTACTTTGGTTAAAATAATAATTAATTTATTTAGAATTAACTATAGGTACTATTCCAATTTATTGTGATAATACTAGTGCTATTTGCATTTCCAAAAATCCTATTCAACATTCAAGAACCAAATAAATTGACATAAGGCATCATTTCATAAGGGATCATTTATCCAAGGGAGAAATTAAACTTACCCATGTTTCAACTGAAAATCAACTTGCACACATTTTAACAAAACCTTTAGCCTTTGATACTTTCAGTGCATTAAGAACAAGGCTTGGTGTGATTGATTTAAATGCTTAAATAAAAATGTGTTTGTAATATTGATATTTTGTTTTCGAAGTTTATGTTTTTATGATTTTGATTTTGTGATTTTTGTTTATTTTTGAGTGATTTTTATTTAGAGTCTGTACATTTGTCGTTGTTTATTATGTTTTGTGTGTTTGATTTTGTTTTCTTTAATAAAAATACAAAATTTGAAATTTTGTGTTAATCGTCGAGGACGAAAATTTTTTCGTACAGGATGATGTTTGTAAAATGTCATTTTGCGTGATTTCAAACCGTCTTAAGAGTAGTTTTTAATGTAGTTCGTCTATACGATCCTCACGATCGTCCGGGACGAAATATTTTTCTCAAACATCAGGACGATTGAATACAGCAGTTGAATAGATAAGACAGTTTTTATTATGAACTTCGTCCGTACGAACCTTTAGTTCGTCTAGACGAACAGATGTCGGTTCATAGCAGGGGACGATTTTCAACTGCCATTAAAACGAATTAAATCTTGATCAACTGTACGAACACGTGTTCGTCTGTACGATCATCTTGGTCAAAAGTATGTACGAAAGGACGCTTCGTAAATTATGTGATTATGAAAAGCCGTTAATTTTTAACTCACTCGTTCGTCCATACAAAATATTTTCGTACGGGGACGAATCGAATTCGTACGGGACAAACCAAAATTTCGTCTGGTACGAACAGTCATTTTTCTTTAAATTGACGGCAATTTTTACTGAACAGTCACTCTCACACATCTCTTTCAAAGCTTTCATCTTTTTAAATCCTTCAATGGCAAGTTCTAGCAAGCGCCAAAAGACTTTGGCTAAGGGCCCTCCTAGGAATACATTCGAAAACTTCCTGTCTAAAGCCAATGAAGAATCTTTTCCTAGGTTTGTCTCTACAAAAATCACTCCATCTAGAGTTCTCCTACAGGATCATTTAAGCTTCAAGATAATGCACTTGTTTGCCCATACTCAATTTAGTTTGATCCTCACTTTAGTTCACTACTACAATAAAGAAACCTTCCACTATTTTCTGGCAAACATGTCATTTAACTCCGACCACTCTGTTATAAGTTCTTTTGTTTTCAAAAAGAAAGTTGAAATCACCTAAGATGACTTTGGTATTTTTCTAAACTTAAGGACTGAAGGCTTAAGAGCACACACTTTAACAAACTCAAGTTTTAACTGGACTGAAGTCAATAGGGTGATTAGAGGAATAAGAGTTAAGGATCATCAACCTAAAGTTTCAACTTTTTTGCGTGAAGCCCGTATCATCCAGCATGTTCTGAGAACTTCCATTATCCCTAAAGCTGGTGATAGAATCAACATCACTCCTCTTCTTGCTACTATTACCTACTTGATTTTGATTAGACAACCTATAGATGAGGCTCAACTCTTAATTGACTACATTTATAGTCTCTCTGAAATTGGTCATGTTGATCACAAAAGGAAGAAGAACATAGCCTTAGGACATCTGATTGGTTATATTCTGGAGAAGAAGTATGATTTAACTCATCCTGAACAAGACTTTGAATAACCGCTCTACTACAACAATGCATCCTTTAGAGCTATCTTCAATAAGGATGAGCCCAGCAGACCTCATGTAGTTCTAAGTGAAACAGAAGAAGAAGCCGGACCTTCACATGCTGCTGGACCAAATTATGAAGATTTGGTTCAAAGATTTGAAAATTTAGAGGCTCGTTTTGATCAATGATTTGATCAAATTGAAACTCATCTGCAGCAGCAAGATTTTCAGCACAATCAGGATATGAGATATATGCATGAACAAATAAATGCCATTAATACCAACATGTTCACGATAAGTAGTTACTTCCGCTTTTTTGGTGCAGCACCACCTCCTCCTCCAGATCAGGGTCCATCTGAGTGATTTGTTTAGTGTTTGTTCAGTGTTTGCTCTATGTCTGTTCTGTACTTCAGTATTGTTCTTGTGTTATTGATTTCCTTTTGTGTGTTATCTTTCCATGTTTTAGTTGTGTTAATATTGATATCAAAGAGTCTAAAATTGTAATAGTTTTTATCCGATATCAATATAAGTTTCAATATTTTGTTATTAAATGTTTTAAAAATGTATGTTAGAATTTATGACATTCATTTTATTTTAATCTTAATAGTGCTTTATTTAACTTGTAAATTTAAATTAATTTCATTAGAAAATATGATTTTTCAAAATTTAAGACATGCTTAAAACTTGATATTCCTAGAATTTTCAATTCCATGTCACTTATTTAGACTACATTATCTTGGTATTATTATTGCAATTTAAATGTTTTCTTATTTTGTATTTCTCTTTTCAATTAGTATTTATGCACTTAGAAAAATTTGAAATTTTAGATTATTGATTTTGGAAAGAATTCAAATACTCTTGAAAATTGTACAAATGCACAAAAATCAAAAGAAATGTGCAAAAAATTTGCAATGAAAAAAAAAGGCACAAAATAAGCCCAAATTAAAAAGATGCACAAAAATGTGCTGGTATAAAAATTGAAAAAGACGCGCAAAGCGCCACATGTGGTAATTACTTCTTTCCAGACTCTTTTAATCTCTTAATTCAAATTGATGTAATGTTCATTTATAATTTAAATTGAAATTTGAAATATAAAATTTTTTATTCATCCTTAGTGCAATGATTTTCTTTATCTTCATGTCTAAATTAGCACATGCCTTTGACAAATTTTTTTTATTCTCTAAGTTATATCACTTCTTAAATTATATGAAATTTTGTGATATTTCTAATGATTGTTGATTTTTTTACATATCTTATCTCAATCATTTTCAAGCTTAAAATATAAAATAAATTTCATATTTCTGCCTATATTTCTAACATTCTTTTCTTCTTTACCTTTTGATGTTGTCAAAAAGGGGGAGAAATTGTTTGTTGTTGCGTATGTTTTCGCACTGTTTGATTTTCGTAGTGTTTGATTTTCGTATGTGTTGTTTTTGTTTTATTTTATTATTTTCATTATTTTATCTTTTATGTTGTTTTGTGTTGTTTAAAATTTTTGAAAAACAAAAATTTTTAAGTAATTCAAATGCATCCTTATTTTCATGAGTTCATAAATTCAGGGGGAGTTTAGGAGATACTTAAAATTTGAAATCCTACAAATAATAATTGTTTTGCCATCATCAAAAAGGGGGAGATTGTAGAGAGAGTTGCTATTTGTATGTTTTACATTCTTGCAACTTGTATTATTTTGATGATTTCAAATATTATTGTTTTTATATATCTCCTAACACTTTTTGGAAGCTTTATTTTTGCTCTAGTGTGTACTAACATTTCAGGAAAATCAAATCCAAGCGATGAAGACTTCAAATTATTCTTTTGTAAATTACAAGTTTTTGAAATGAAAGGGAATGGTTGTAATTGAGTGAAAAATCATAACACACACTCTTGGGGGACAAATTTTATGAACTGATCGTACTGGATGAACTTTGTTCGTACGGGACGATCATATCAATTAACCCTCAGAAGAGCAATGAATCAAACAAGGGAGGAGAAAATTTTATAAGTCCTAATTATCCAGGACGAATTTAATATTCATTCCAGGATGAACGTCTCGGGATTCTCACTTTCATTGTTCGTCAGAACGAAATTAATTTTTGTACCAGGACGAAGCTCTCTGGATGAGATCGTATAGGACGAAATCAATTTTTTTCCCAGGACGAAGCTCTCTGGATGAGATCGTACATGACAAAATTAATTTTCGTCCCAGGACGAAGCCCTATGTATGCGATCGTACAGGACAAAATTTATTTTCATCCCTAGACGAAACGCTTTGTATAAAATCGTCCTAGGACGAAACCTGTTCTTCCCAGAATGATCCGAACCAACTTACGTCAGTTGGTTACGTCCTGTAGAATCTTGGGAACCGACCTATGAAATAACCGTTTCGTACCGGACGAACCTAGTTTGTACAGGACGATAATCGTGTATGAATATAGTTCATACTAATATACATTAGGTTCATTTCCGACACTTTAAGTAAAATCGTCCAGGAAAATCCACGATCATACGGGACGATCCACTGCGTAAAGATTTGAAAACTTGCAGTTTTTGGGCAGTTTTTCTTGTCATTTGTATAAATAGTTCAAATTTGACTGCCACCCAATCTTTTTGCTCATTGAACTTCGTGCCCATTGGAAGAAGAGTAAAGGAGAGAGTGAGAGAGAGCATTCAAAGAAGGATTTCTACCACTGGAGTGTGAAGGCTTCGCTTGGTATTCAAAGGTAAGATTTCTGACTTGTGATTTGAGATTACTTCACTCTTTTTCTTTCTTCATTCTAGATTTCTAGTGAGAAGATCTGTCAAGGAGATCCGGTTCTCTGCCGACACTTGGAGATTGAGAACAGACGAAGGGTTCTCTGCCCACACTAGGAGAGTGTGAAAGGACGAAGGGTTCTCTACCCACACTAGGAGAGTGTGAAAGGACGAAGGGTTCTTTGCCCACACTAGGAGAGTGTGAAAGGACGAAGGGTTCTCTACCCACACTAGGAGAGTGTGAAAGGACGAAGGGTTCTCTGTCCACACTAGGAAAGTGTGAAAGGACGGACGGTTCTCTGCCAACACTGGGGATTATGTAAAAGGATGACAATTCTCTGCCGCACCGGGTAGTGGTGAAAAGAGTGTTTGTAAAGGCTTATCCACTTTGCTGTGGTGCAAAAGGAGAGACACTATTGGTATTAGTGCAATACTCAAAGGGTGCCTCTGGGGACTGGATGTAGGTCTAGTTTAGACCGAACTACTATAAATCTTGTGTCGTTTACTTTACTGCTTTTTATTTTCTGCATTTTTCTTTTATTTTAAAAAATTTTGTTGTTGAAAAACTTTTTTATAAAAATTTCATTGAAAGTTTAATTTCGGTTCAACAAAAATTTAAAAGAGGGTTAAGTTTTAAAACTACCAATTCACCCCCCCTCTTGGTAGCCTTGGGACATTAACTTAGGTCTAACAACCTATTCACTAGACTCAACATCCTTCACACTCTACTAGCAAGAAATCTCTCTCAAACACTCTCACACTCTCTCCTTCAATTGCCCTTAAAAATCATGAAGAAAAGATAAAAGAAGATATTTAACATCAGTTTTTAATGGACCTTTTATACAAAAGACATGAAAAATTGTCATTAAAACTAAAAATTTTAATTTAGAGCATATACGATTGTACAATATAATCATATATTCATATGTATGAACAGTTTAAATACTATTGCATACGAACCTATTGTGAATTAGTACGAAATCATTTTGTACACGATCATCATCCGGTCTGAACCAAGTTCATCTAGGACAAACAGTATGAAAATTTTCAAATTTTATCTATATGAAATACCAGGATGAAATGAGCGAGAACTTGAAACATTTGTCCTTGTATAAAACTAGAATCATCCCGTATGATCCATACATAGAAAAAAATTTTTCAAGCGAGAACAGACCCAAGGTGTTCGTCTTTGTACAAACCTGGAATCATCCCGCATGATCTTCATGCAAGAATATACTCGAAGCATTCATCCTTATACCAACCTAGAATCATCCTGTATGATCTTCGTATAAGAACATACCTAAGGTGTTCATCCTTGTATGAAATTGGGATCATCCCATATGATCCATACTTAGAAAAATTATTTTCATTTCTATTCGTTCAACTGCTTGTCGGGAAAAATTACTGATCGGATTATCCCATTCAAAGTGATATCGTACAGTACGATTAGTTTAAAAATTTGAATTTTAAACTCTTCCTCCTATGTGTGTGTGCTCAATTACTCAATTATAATCACACTCTCTCATACTCAATAAAATTAAAAATTTGTACTTCAATTATAATAAAGTCTAAACTAATCATTATTTGAATTCTTCAATAATCTGGAGTATGATTTCCTTGAAATATTAGTACGCACAAGAGTAAAATAATTCTTCCAAAATATATTAGAATAATAAAATTAGTAATATTTGGAATCATTAAAAACATATAAGTTGTAATAATATTAAACATGCAAAACTAAGTAGCAACTACCTCGACATGAAGGCCTAAATTGCATTTATCACAACATAGCATTCATTCATCTCATTTAATTAAGCATATGGTGGAACCCAAACTCACTCTGGTTCCCAAATCTAACCTTTGAATGAATATGGAGGGCTACTCTCATAAAAGACCTAGTAAGAGTATGTGGTACATTATAGTGGATACTTGAGGTACATTATTGGTGATATGAATTTGTTCATTTTACTGGAGGTCAGGTCAGGAGGCAAGGTGACATTAGGAGACAACACCACTAGGAAAGTAGTGTGATAAGGTATAATTGGCAACTCTAAAAACTTTATAAATAAAAATATTTTATAAGTTGATAGTTTAAAGAATAATTTATTATGTATTAAAAAACTATGTGGTAGAGGCTTTAATATAAAATTTCTTTCAAACAAATACATGATTAGTTTATTTAGTGAAGGAAGAAAGTGACAGGGTGGTATACTCTCATTAGCTTGTATCTAGGTTATTTGGTTCTTTTTTTTATTTAATGCATGTTTACATCCTCAAAAAAAGATTAGTTTAGATGTGTTTGAAGCAAAATAAATGAAAAATATTTATATATTAGACTTAAACTACATTGAATTTTTAAATTCATTGTGCTTAAAAACAATAATTGATGAATCCTAGCTATGACATAAAAGACTATGTCATGCTAGCTTAAAGACTCTTAGGAATATTACTCAGAAAAATTTAATTAGAAGAATACCTAAATTAGGCCTCACTAAGGACCACCTTTGTGATACCCGCTAACTAGGAAAATAAGTTAGGTATTTATCTCATTTAATAAAAGATATTAACACATGTATGCAATTAAAAATTCTTCATATGGACCTATTATGACCTATTAGTACATCCAGCCTACGAGGAAAGATATATATATTTATTATAGTAGATTACTACTCTAGATTTTCTTGGTTTAAATTCCTAATATATAAGAGTGATTTCATTTAAAGAATTTAGAATATTATCAACTTGGATTTAAGGTAATTAAGATGTAAAATCTCAATAATTCATAATGATTATGGTTGAGAGTTTTAGAATAATAAGTTTGAATCCTTCTTTTAAGAGAGGAATAAAACATAACTTCTCTACCCCTAGGACCCCCTAGTAGAATGGAATAGTTGAAAGGAAAAATAGAATCTTGGTGAAAGCTGTTAGGGCAATGTTAGCTGAGTATTCACTCCCTAAGCGTTTTGAGGTAGAAGTAGGGAATACTACTTGTTATGTTTTAAATAGGGTAGATGTTTAATACAAGCTTAATAAGACAACCTATGAACTCCTTAAGGGTAAGACACCTAAACTTTCCCACTTGCATGTCTTTTGTTGTAGATGTTTCTTCTTAATCAATAGAAAAACACCCGTAGGAAAATTTGATCCCATGTTTGATGAAGGTACCTTGTTATGTTACTCATTTGTAGGTAAGGCCTATTAAATCTTTAATAAGCGGACTCTGGTAGTAGAAGAGGCTACCCATGTAGTATTTGATGAATCAAATAGGTCCTCTAAATTTAAACCTAGAAAGAAGAAGAAGTGGAGATCAGCAAGGGGTAGAAGAAATTGCTAACGGAGAGAGAGAGAGGGAGTATAACCTTAAGAAAATTTACCTAGAGAATGGAGATATTCTTCTAATCATCCTAAAGAATTTATTTTAGAAACCCATTTGAAGGTTTTAGAACTAGGCATGGACTTAGAATGGAAGTTAGTCATTTAGCCTTTATCTCTAAGATAAAACCCACAAATATAGATCAAGTCCTAACTGATGAATTCTTGATCATTCCAATGAAAGAATTGCTAAACCAATTTGTTAGAAATAATGTATGGGAACTAGTCAAAAGATCTAAGTACAAGAGTGTTGTTGGAACAAAGTGAGTTTTCAAAAATAAGATGAATTACTCTTGAATAGTAGTGAGAAATAAATCAAGATTAAAAGCTTATGGGTATAGCAAGATCAAAGGATTAAATTTTTGGAAAATGTTGCCACTATAGCTAGACCAGAATCCATGGTGCTATTAGTACTTACTTTCTTTAAGGGTTTTAAAATGTATCTAATGGATGTGAAGAGTGCGTTCAAAAATAGAGTGATTCAACAGGATTTTATTTTGAGAAACCCCAAGGTTTTGAAAAGTTATAAATCCTAAATCATGTGTTTATACTAAAGAAAGCCTTATATCGATTGAAGCAAGCACCTAAAGCTTGGTATGAAAGGCTGAGCACATTCCTTTTAGTTAAAGCCATTGTTCAAGGTAGTGTAGACACCACCCTCTTCCTAAAGAAATAAATAGAAGACTTTCTCTTTATTCAAATTTATGTTGATGACATCTTATTTGGATCCTCAAATAAAAACCTAAGATGAATTTTTAAAAATAATGTGTAGAGATTTTGAGATAAGTTTGATAGGAGAGCTAAGCTACTTTCTTGGATTTAGTGTAAAGTAAATGGATGATGGAGCCTTTTTTAGCCAATATAAATACATCAAGGACATCCTTAAAAGGTATGAAATAGATAATGTTAAGGCCATTAACACTCCTATGAGCTCTATTGTTCAATTAGATAAGGACTTAAATAAAAAATTAGTAGATAAAAAAAAGTATAGGGGTATAATTTGATCACTTCCTCACTTGACTACTAGCAGACTGGATATTATGTTTATTATTTATCTTTGTGCAAGATTTCAGGAAGATCCAAAAGAATCCCATAAGACTACTATTAAGAACATTATAGATATCTGTTGGGCACTCAAAACCTAGAAATTTGGTATCCTAGACACAACACTTCTTTTGACTTAATATGATATTTAGATTTTAATTTTGTAGGATATATGGTATATAGAAAATCACTTATGGGACCTTCCAATTCATAGGGCAATCTTTAGTTTTCTGATCCTATATAAAAGAAAACTCAGTATCCCTTTCCACAGCTAAGGAAAAATATATAGCTACAGGGAGTTGTGTTGCTCAAGTGTTATAAAAAAAGTAATAACTCTTAGATCTTTGACTACCTGTAGGAACCATTCCAATTATGTGTGCCAACATTAGTGCTATTTGCATGTCAAAATTCTAATTGAACACTCACACACAAAGCATATAGATATTCAACATCACTTTAAAAGAGATCATGTAGCCAAGGGAGACATTGAATTATATCATATTACTATAGAAGATCAATTGGCAAATATCTTCACAAAAACCCTAGCATGTGAAACCTTTTGCACCTTAAGGACAAAACTAGGTGTATAGACATTCATGCTTAGTTCAAGGTAGCTAAAAAATTTTATTTTTATTATTTGTTATTTATGATTTATAAAAAACAATTTAGTTTAAGATATTTCCAGATCATCATACATGCACCTCTCTGTCTCAAAAAATATTTCAATGTTTTTTAATATCATACTATTCGATCCACATTCATAATGTATAATATGCACATATGCATAGATTACTGCTTTTCATTTAATCAATGGCCCAGATAAAATCAATGATATGCACATCGTACTATATGAACATATACTCGTTATATATGTTCTACATGTAACTAATCATCGAGGCATTAAATTTGTTTGGTATTAAACAATTGCCAATCATACAGTACAATACCTCTCTTTGTATTATATGATACACATGTCAAATTGGATTGGGTCGAATTTGATTTGGATAGTACGATAATTATTTCTTTTCATACTAAATGAACACTTGTTTGTATTATGCGATACTTTTTGTTAAATGCCGTACCAATGACTCCACCGGATGATCGCAATTCCTTAAGATCATTCAATACAATCCATATCATAAGGTATGATTTGACTACTTTTTATTACAAATCATCTTGAAGAATTAACTTCCCTGATTGTGCTATAAGAACCTCAATCATATTGTATGAATTGCCATAAATCTATAAATTAAAAGGCTTTGATCATTTCAATTCACTCAACTCACTACTTTCTTAAACTCCACCTTCTAAATCTTCTTGTGTAATGGCCAGTGGAAGAAAATGCGAAAGAATGACTCAGGGGAGCTCCTCCTCCTCTCATCATTTTGATGGTTGTTTCCTCACCACAAGGGATGAAGATGCCTATTACAAGTACAAGGAGGAAAAAATCATCCCTTCTCAAATTTTAAATCAATTAGCCTTAAACTTCGAGGTTTTTTACATTTCTCTTCAATTTCTACTTACATTTGATTTTCCCAACAACTTTAAACCTTTTTTTTGAATTCTTAGCCAACCTTAGGCAAAATTTTGAAACCACTACCATAACTTCCTATGTTTGCCGACAACACGTAAAAATCACCAAGTCCAACTTAGCAGAACATATATGTCTTTCTACCGAAAGGACTCATCCATAATCACTTATCTCAAATGGCTTTGACTGGACTTCTATCAACCTGATCATTAGGAATGTGCCCATAAATGAACATAAACCCCTAGTCCACACTTTAAATCAGAATGTCCATGTCATCTAGCATAATTTTAGAACCTCAATTATACCTAAAGATAGGGATTAGGTTAACATAAACACACTTCTTTTTGTTGTTAACTACCTCATAATGTCAAATACCCAATTTGATGAAGCTCAAATGATTCTTGATTATATCTAAAATAATACTCATATTTGACATTCAAATACCCAAAGAAAAAAAAATGTTGCCTTAGGACACATCAAAGGATGTATCCTAGACAAAAAATACCAAATCAATTATCCTGCTCAACCCGATAATGTTCCTATCTTCTATATGGATGTCTCCAATCATATCCTTTTCCATTGGTAGCAAAAGTATATCAAGCTTGAATTAGATGAAGAAGGAGAAGCTGCTCCTATAGGTGGACCTCCTATGCCACCAAAATCACCACCTATCATGCATACCATGCATACCCTCATGATGACCAAAATTAGTGGGTCCAATGGTTAGAAATTATGCTAAATTATCACATTCAACAATAATAATAATAATAATATCACGAGAAAGATATGAGATGGCTTGGAGAAAGATTTTCCTTTATTGACAATATATTTTCCTCCATCCATAGTACTTTCAACCAGTACCATCACCTGATCAGGATCCACCTAACCTTTAATATTTATCTATTTTGACTTATTTGTTTTTTTCTTGTACTATTCTCTTTATTTGTTGTTCCTCCTCTTTTTGGTGATGTCAAAATGGAGAGAAAATATATATTTTTGTTATGTTTCAGCTTAATAGAATCATATGTTTATGTTACTTTATTTTCTATTTATATTTATTATTATCTTTCATTTAAAAAAAATAATAAAAATAAAAATTTGTAGCCCCCAATTTTTAAATCCATCATCTATTTAGAGGGAGATTAGGAGAAAAGAATATTTATATTGCCTATCAACCAACATTATTTAATATCATAAAAATAGAGGAGATTATTGCAATCTAGGATCCCTAGTTTGTGATTTTCATGATGACAAACATTATTGATTAAAATATTACTTTTCTCAATAAATATTTTACATATATCTTATGTTTGCAAGAACAAACATTGCATGTAAGACATAAACCACTCAAGGCTACTGAAAGCTCAATAATGGATAGAATAGGAATGTCAAGTAAATAAAGTCTATAATTTTACTTTTTATTAGTTTCCATTTCTTGAGTCTAACAACATAAGAGTGTATTTAATTGCATGACCATGCACACACATAGGGGGAGTGATATAATTTAAAATGTTAATTTTTTTTGTTAATCATACTGTATGACTAATAATCATACTGTACTACTAACAATTATACTATACGATCAGTATAGAAAGAATGGGTTTAATGACTAATTAAAAATTATTTTTTGCAAACTAATCATATTGTATTATCTGGATCATATTATACGATTTATTACTTTCTAAAAGCTTAGCTGCCAGCTTAATTTAAGTAAGATTTTGAAATTTGATATTTGATCTAATCATACTATATGATGTTAATAATACTATATGAATATTTGAAATCTTACTAAATCTAACCCCTATAATTAGTCCATCAAATTATTGTTTAATTAATGATAGTTGATCATACTATATGAAATTGATCGTACCTAAAAATTAGCAGAGGCAAAATTTTGTCATCCTAAAGATCATGCCAAGCAAAACCATAATTTTTTGTAAGTAGAGATGATTTTATGTCATCCTCAGAATCATCTTATATGAATAGTAGAAATCTAAAATATCATACTTGATGATCTCTACAGTGTATTATACGAATTGTTTGAATTAATTGATTAGTTCATTCATTTTTTTGAGAGAATGACTATTTACATTATACTAGATAGGACTAGTATTGAATTGATTGTACTATACAAACTAGATTCGTATTGTACGAATGATGATAGCTGTCTTGATTTCTTAGGTTTTCTTGAAGACCAAAACTTAAGTATATTTTAAAGATTCTCTTGTAATAGTGAGAGGATTGTGTGATTGTTAAAAGTACTTTGAGAGAGAAGCTTTTGATAAATCCAAGGTTAGAGAGAAAGGAAAAGGTGAGTTTGAGCATAAGGGAGAAGGAGTGTGAGGGGATCACATGATTACTCTGGTTTAGTTACACCCTTGCTCCTCCTGTAGCCTTAGTGAGTCTTTGGAAGCTCTCTATGTAGTGAGGCTTCTAGGTCAATTCCTTGAGGTACTCTACCATCTTCAGGAGGGAGAAAAAGGAGCTGAGGTTCTTTGCCTTCTTCCGGAGGGAGAAAAATGTGTCAATGTTCTATGCCATCATCGGGAGGGTGATATAGTGTTCGACACTCTACCCCATCAAGTTTGGTCAAAGTGAGTCTGTAAGGGCTTCCCTGCCTTACTGTGGGAGCAAAATAAGAGTCATTTAGGGATTAGTGGAATACACAGAGTGGAGAACTCCAGGGAGTGGATGTAGGTCATGGTTAATTGAACCACTATAAAAATGTCTTGTGTGTTTTTTTTTTCCTTTTTTCACTTTTATTTTTCTTGTATTTTATCTCTATTATAACTACTTAAGAAAATTGGTGATTATTATTTAGTTTCATAACTTAATATATTAGTGTAATTAAATCAAAATTTTTGATAAACTTATTCGCTTCCTCAATTAATTGAAATTTGGTACTTTTAATGTCAAGAACTTTTTTAAAAATATTATCATCATTATTTTGAAGTTAAGAAAAGTTTTAAAATTATCAATTCACCCCCCTCTTGGTTAGTCTCGGGCTAATTTTTAAGGTATAATAACCTTCATGAACTATCACAAACATGTATAATGCAATTTAAATTCAACTCATATGTAAACATGATATTACCAGTAGTAATATTTAAATGTGAAATAAATGATACATAACCAATATCCAAAATAGGCAAAGCCATAGAGGGATAGATATTTATACCACCAAAAAAATTTATCTAACAGAGAAAAATAACAGAATATGCAACTCTTTTAAACAAGATTAGAAACATCCAGAGCAGCCAAAAAATAATACCATAGATTGAAAAATACAAATATGAACCATTAGAGAATAACCCCTGATCCACTTTGTTATTAAACTCGATATAACTTGTGAAATGCATAGTCAGAACATCCAAAAGCTGAGAATTGGAACTACTATTAAGCATCAGGCAATCTGAATGATAAATCATATATAATACAATAGTAGTCCTTTCCAACTTAACAATTTGATTATGGATAATGTAAAGAATACTTCCATAAGGATCAATATAATACAAATGACAATTCTCAATCAGGTAAAAATAATGAATGACATTACTAGACTCAAAATAATTAACAAAGATGTTAATAAAATCCATCCAAATGCACCTCATCCAAAAAATAAGAAATAAAAACCTATAAAAAGAACTAAATACCAATCAATAAATAGAATGTGGCACAACTGTGCAGTATCCAAGTTATCATGATGCTAAAAGCTCATTTTTCCCTCATTTCGTATGAAAAACAAATTTAAATAGGGCAAATTCACACACTGCCAATGTCTACCAAGCTATGGAAGACTTTAATGAGATAATTTTGAGCCGTAACTTACATGATATTGGTTTTTTTGGGAATGTTTTTACTTTGAACAAAGGTACCATGTAAAAAGAACTATATCATATTCTTTTTAATAATAATTATATTTCTTCTTACCAGATGACTCATGTTGAGCAATAAACTATAACCTTGTCTAGCAATTCCCTTTTATTGATTATTATTTCTTTGAATAATAGAAATATTTATTAACCTTTTATATATCAAAATATGTGCCTCCTTGATAATTCTTTTCTCAATGTTTTACAAACTAACTAGCCTACTCCTCTTTTACCTTTTGATAAAGTTGTAGGTGTGACAAGATTTTGGTTTAAACTCAAGAGACTTGAGAAAAAATTGACTCGGCGGAATAAATGCATTTTTGAGAATATATCCACAAACATTGTACAAGCTGAGAACATTGCTGCTATGTATGAGAACATTTACATGCATGATTCTACTTTTGATAACTTATCTGGTTTTAATGTTGCTAAGTCTAATACGTTTAAACTTTAGGAAAAAGAAAAGGCTTTCTAAAGAAAAAAGTTCTCTTCAAATTCTTTGGTGGTGGGTGATAAAAATACTAAATTTTTTGGAATATTGTTGATCTCAAAAAGGTGGCTAGTTATATTCATAAAATTACTACTTCTGATGGTTCTTCTATTGATGATCCATCCATGATTTATTATTCTAGATCTGAGTATTTTAAAAATGTATTTACTAAAGATTTTTTCATGATCTAGATCTTGAATTCACTTTTATTCCTACTATTATTTTTGAGGAGGATAACTTGTTTCTAACCAAGGTTCCTTAAGAAGAGGAAATCTGGCTGACTATTAAAAGTACGTGCACTAACTCTATGGCTGGCCCTGATTGGGTCATCATAATTTTTTTACATAAATGATGGTCTATTATTGAAGGTCATTTTGTGAATGTGGTAATGGATTTATTTTTGGGTAATCTTAGCCTAATCTTTCACTTCTATCTCTATTATTTTATTATCACCTAAGCATAATGTCATTAATTTTGGAATGATTTTCATCCTATTAGTTTGTGTTCTTTCTTAAACAAGCGTAATGCCAAATTAATTATGGGAAGGTTTGCTATTTTTCTTCCCAAAATTATTTACTTGGAGTAAACTAGTTTTGTCAAAGGATGGTCTATTTTTCATAATGTTCTTCTTTCCAAGGAATTAGTTCATGATTTAGGCTAGTATTTCATAGGGAAGTATTATCTTTAAAGGTTATATCACTAAAGCATATGACAATATGAATTTTGATTTCCTCTTTACATTGTTAAAGCTTTTAGGATTTACTATAAATTTTATTAATCTCATTAAGAATAACATTGAGAATTATTTCTTTATGTTATTATAAATGGTAAATATCATGGTTATTTTAAATTCACTAATATTCTTTGACAGGGGGATCCCTTATCTTCTGCCTTATTCATCATTATTCTGAATATCTTTCAAGAGGGCATAATGGGTTGTTTAGGATTCACCCCAATTTGCAGTTCAAAACTACAGTTGGTTTTCCGATCACTCTTTTTGGTTTTGAGAATGATTTCATTATATTTGCTAATGGTTATATTAAAATGCTTTACATTCTTTTTAGGTTCCTCAATAAATTCCAATATGATACTAGTCTTATTTTTAACCCTATGAAGAGTTGTTTCATTCTAGCTAAGCCTATATCTCCATTGAGAATTACTATTATTGAAAATAAGTTTGCCTTTTTAAAAAATAATTTACCAATGATAAAATTAGGTACCCCTTCTTAGTAGAAGCATTCACACTTATTTGATGACATCTTTGAAAGTTTGTTAGGGATGTTAAGCCCTATAGAACTGGCCCGAGGCTAACCAAGAGGAGGGGGGGGGGGGGTGAATTCGTATTCAAAAATTTCTTTAAGCAAAAAGAATGTTTATCACAGACCAAATCACCACAAAAAAAAGTGCGGAAGAAAATAAATGCAGAAGCAGTAAAATCAAGAACACAAGAGTTTATAGTGGTTCGGTCAACTCGACCTATGTCCACTCCCCAGAGGCGCCCTCCAAGTATTGCACTACCAATGTGACTCTCTTTTAGCCCCCACAGCTAGGCAGAAAAGCCCTTATAAAAACACCTCCTTTTTGCCACACCAGGCAAGGCAGAGAACCCAAATCCTTTTGCTTCCTTCAGAAGGAGACAGAGAACCATGATCACTTACTGAAACTTACCTCTCCCAACCCTTCCAAGGATAAGAGACTCTAGGAAAGAAGAAGTGGAATAATGCTTGGAGCAACCCTTGTGAACCCCCTCACAAGCTCCCCCTCACAAGATCCTCTCTCTCTCTCTCTCTCTCTCTCCTTTAGGTTTTCTCAAGTCCAGATAGCATCCAAGGATGTTCAAAAATGTTGAACAAGAGTTCTTAAATAGAAGAGCTTCAAAGGAGCTCATTAATTTCAAGTTGCCGACTTTATCGTCCAGGACGATATGGAAATTGTCCTGGCTGATCAGTATAAATCTCATAAGATCGGCCAGAGCATCGCCCTAAATGCAAATTGGATGATTGAAAATTTGCTTGATCATCCCGGACGATCTCACGATCGTCCCGGCCGATCAGTTCAAATCAGATAAAAATTGTCTAAAGCATCTCCCTGAATTTGAGTTGTCCGATCCAAATCGGCCAGAGCATCGTCCTAAATTTGTACTGGCCGATATTTATCGTCCAGGAGCAACCAAGGGTTTTTGAATGGATCGTCCAGGATGATCTTGTGATCGTCCCAGATGATGTGATCGTATCAAGCATCCTTAGTTACTCCCATGATTGTCGGATCAATTTAGGCATAATTATATAATATCGTCTAGGCCGATCAAAGAATTATCCTGGCCGATTTTCAAAAATATAGAATACCTAAATTGATCATGATGGCAAAATTCTTTCTATATTGAGCATATCTTCTTGGCCTATACATGTATCATCTAGGCTGATCAGTTAATTACGGCTGCCTTAACTAAGAAATTCTGATTAGATCTTCTATTTTGAACTCGATCATCAAGGATGATATAAATATCATCTGGGAGAATGTGAGTAAAAACACAATTTCTAAATCTCTCAAGTGTGTGTGTAGGGTTACTTAACATCAGTCACTTTAAACAATTACAATTGACTCAAGAAAGAAAAATGAAAAATACAGACTGACTCAACCCTAGTCTTCCCAATCTTGAGTTGGTTCTGATTTTCGTCTGATCTTTGATTCCTGAAATGTTAGTAGTAACAGGCAGTTGAAGAAAAGCAAGAGTGTTTGCCAATCATCAAAACATAGTCCATGAAACTGAATTTGCAACATTCTCCCCCTTTTTGATGATGGCAAAACACTACGACAATTATTTTAAAAACAACAGTGTAAAATATGGAATGGAAAGTGTAAGCAAACATCCTAAGCTACTCCCCCTTTTGATATCTCAAAAAGGAGGAGGGAACGAAGAAAGCAAATCAAAAGACCTTTTTTTTTGCCAAAGGCATGAATATAATGTAGCATACCATGTGATTGATTTTTTAAAAACTTATGAGTTAATGAGTTAACAACATCTACAATCCAAAGATTGGTAGAATATCCGATTATGGTTACCCTTATCTCGAACTTAGGGTAGAATCGTCTTTTGAAATCAATGACCTAACTCAAAGAAAACCAATTGGATATGAGATAAGGCTCCCTTCATCACTTGGTTTAAGAAAAAATATCTCATAGAATAATGAACCACAGTAAATTTGTCACAATCGTAAAACAATCAAAATCAAGCCTTTGATACATGAAAACTTCTAAGTTTTTAAAAGATTAAAAAGAGAGAAGAGCTTGCTTTTTAGTGGGCTCATTTTATGCCTCTTGTCGATTAATTGGTGCTTTGTGCATCTTTTGTTTTTTGATATATATATATATATATATATATATTCAATTTGGCGTCATTGCGCATCTTTTGTTGGCATCATTGGCCTTTTTTTTTTAATTTTTGCAAGCTCCATTTTTTTTTACAACTCTTAAAAAGGATTCTTAGTTGTGAGTATATCTTCTAGATATTAGAGAATAGGGGCTCTCTCTCTAACATAGAGAAGAACTATCCACAAAATATAATCAATAACCAATGACAAGAGTAACGAGGAATCTTGATGTGACAAAAAGACTTTAATCATTATAAATATAAGATAGATTTGCTTAAGCAAGTTTTAGAAAAGATCTTAATTTCATATACAATTTATTAATTTGAAATAGATTTTTGAATAGAGAAGAAAACTATGCCACCAAAATAGGTTAGAAAAAGAGACATGATCAAAGAAATATTTTTACCATCTAATAGATAAATAGATGTAAAATATTGACTACAAATTTTCAAAAGCAAGGACAAGGCATACGATATCATTTCAGCGATGATTTTGAAAAAAAAAAATAATAAAGAGAAGAAAGTAAAACAAATCAAATAAAATCTAGGAGAAACAAAAAGAAGAAAAGAAAGCAAAGAGCAAGAAGAAAAGAAAATAAAAGATCAAGTTCATGCATTTATGTCAATCACACCCAATCTGGTCCTCAAAGAGCTGAAAGTGTCGAAGGCCAGTGGTTTAGTAAAGATGTCAGCCAGTTGATTTTCAATTGTCACATGGTGTGACTCAATGTCTTTTTTAGTCACATAGTCTTTAATGAAGTGATGCCTAATGTCAATGTGCTTAGTCCTTGAATGTTGGATAGGATTGTTAGAGATGCATATGGCACTAGTGTTGTCACAAAAAATTGACATGGTGCCTAAAGGTAATCCTAAATCCAATATCTGTTGTTTCAACCAAAGAACTTGGGCCACACAACTTTCAAAAGCAATGTACTCTACTTCATCAGTGCAGAGTGCAATAGAATTTTGCTTCCTATTAGACCAGGAGACCAAAGATTGTCCTATGAATTGACAAGTTCTAGAAGTGATTTTTCTATCCACCTTGCATCCTGCAAAATCAGAGTCATAAAAACCAATAATCTCAAAAGAAGTGCTGTGTCTAGGATACCAAATCCCTAAGCTTTGGGTCCCCAAATCCAAAAATTCTCTTAACTGCAGTAAGGTGGGATTCCTTAGGGTTAGCTTGAAATCTAGCACAAAGGCAAACATTAAACATTATATCAGGCCAGCTCGTAGTCAGGTAAAGGAAAGATCCAATCATTTCTCTGTATTTCTTTTGATCAACAGACTTACCACTTGAGTCCTTATCCAATGGAACACTAGAAGTCATGGGAGTATTAATTGGCTTAGATTTATCCATATCATACTTCTTCAAAATATCCTTTATATATTTTGTTTGATTAAGAAAGGTTCCATCATCCAATTTTTTTATACTAAACCCCAAAAAGTAGGACTCTCCCATCAAACACATCTCAAATTCTTTACTCATTGTTTTAGAGAACTCATCACAAAGTTTCTTATTAAAAGATCTAAAAAGTATGTCATCTACATAAATCTGAACAATGAGCAAATCATCTCCAACTTTCCTAAGAAAAAGGGTGGTGTCTACGCTCCCCTTAACAAACTCCCTTTCTTGTAAGAATGTGCTAAGCCTCTCATACCAAGCTCATGGTGCCTGCTTTAAATCATACAAAGCCTTTTTTAATTTAAAAACATGATTTGGAAATTGGGAACTCTCAAAACCTGGGGGTTGTTTTACAAACACATCCTCTTTTATTTCCCAATTTAAAAAGGCACTCTTAACATCCATTTAAAAAAGCTTAAATCCTTTATAACAGGAAAAGGCTAATAGTACTCTAATGGCTTTCAATCTAGCTACAGGGGCAAAGGTTTCCTCAAAGTCTATCCCTTTTATTTGGTTATACCCCTTAGCCACTAATCTTGCTTTATTCCTAACCACCACTCCAGAATCATTTACCTTGTTCTTAAAGACCCACTTTGTTCCAGCTACACTTTGTCCCTTTGGTCTTTCTACAAGCTCCCAAACATCATTCCTAACAAATAGATTCAACTCCTCTTGCATGGCTAAAATCCAAAACTCATCAGTAAGGGCTTGGTTTATGTTGGTGGGTTTAGTCATTGAGATAAAGGCAGAATGGTTCACCTCCTTCCTAAGTCCATGTCTAGTCCTAACTAGATCAGAAGGGTCTCCTAAGATCAAATCCTTGGGGTGACTTCTAGAGTATCTCCAATCTCTAGGCAAGGTGTGAGAAGGTCCAACCCTTTCCTTCAAATCTATATTTTCTACTCCTTGGGTGACATCTTCTACTCCTTCAATATTTTGGTGACCTACTCCCTTCTCCAAATTTTTTACTCTAGTGGTAACCTCTCTAACATCATCATCATCCTCAACTCTAGGCTTTTTAGGATCAGAGTCATCAAATACTACATGTGTAGTCTCTTCCACCATCAAAGTCCTCTTGTTAAACACCCTAAAAGACTTCCCAACACTAGAACATCCCAAGAACACTCCATCATCAGATTTAGGATCAAAATTTCCCAAGTGAAACTTCCCATTGTTGTGAATGAAAATCTTACAATAGAAGACATGAAGGTGGAAAAGATTGGGTGTCCTACCCTTAAGGATCTCATAGGGTGTCTTGTTTAGTTTGGCTCTAACATTCACCCTATTCAATACATAACAAGCTGTGTTAACTGCTTCAGCCCAAAAGTATTTTGGAAGTAAATACTCAGCAAGCATGGCTCTAGCGGCTTCCACCAAGGTCCGATTCTTCCTTTCAGCTACCCTGTTCTTCTGAGGGGTCCTAGGAGTTGAGAAGTTGTGGCTAATCCCCTTGTCCTCACAAAAATCTCTAAATCATTCATTCTCAAACTCTCCCCCATGATCATTATGGATGGTCAAGATCTCACAACCAAGCTTTTTCTGAATCCAAGTAGAAAATATTCTAAACTCCTCAAAAGACTCATGTTTATGTGAAAGAAATCTAGTCCAAGTGAACCTCGAGTAGTCATCAATAATTACCAAATCATAGACTTTCCCTCCCAAGCTAGCAGTGCTAATGGGTCCAAACAAATCCATGTGAAGGACTTCTAAAGGTCTAGAGGTGCTAATGTTCTTAATGGGGTGAAAAGTGGAGTGGACTTGCTTTCCTAGTTGGCAGGCATCACAAAGGTGGTCTTTTGAAAACTTGAGTTTCGGGACACCTCTAACTAGGTCTTTTTGGGTCACTTTCCTAAGGGTTTTCATACTTGCATGACATAATCTCCAGTGCCATAACCATGAATCATCAACAATAGTTTTTAAGAAAAATGATGCAACGCATTCAATGTTATTTAAGTCAAGCATGTACACGTTGTTGATCCTCTTTTCCTGCAAAATAGTGTTGTTACTTAAACTTATAATGCATGAAGCCTTCGTCACAGAGTTGATTGATGCTGAGCAGGTTGTGCTTTAATCCATCTACAAGCAAAACATTTTCAATCATAAGGTTCTTGGAATTACCAATTATTCCTGAGCCTACCACCTTCATGTGGTGTTGTCTCCAGGAGTAACCTTGCCTCCAGTCCTGGACTCCAGTGAAACAAACTGATTAGCATCACCAGTCATATATCGAGAGCATCCGCTGTCCAAGTACTACATACTCTCATGAGGCCTTTTGTGAGAGCCCACCTACAAAATCATCAAGTGTCAGATTTAAGAACCCAAGCAGGTTTGGGTTTCTTCTTATGAAAAGTAGAATGCAATGCATGTGTGGTATGCTGTGAATCATGCACCTTGGTTCTCCACACCCAATGTGTACTATGGTGAACAGTGCAAATGTGTGAGATATGTCCTAGCATGCCACATGAAAAGCATATAACACCTGGAAAAGGGTTTCTTAAATGGATTGAGTTATAATGCCACTTCCTAGGTTTTGGCTTTTAATTAAGTGTTGGTGTCATCCAAATTTTCTTAAGTGTATCCAATTCATCTTGAATCCTCAAGTTGGTACCTTTTATGACATCATTATCAATCCTCAGGTTTTTCTCTATCTCTTTAGATTTCTTAAAATCAGATTCAAGTGAGGTGTGCGTGACTTTTAGTGACTCATGCTCTCCAATTAATTCACAATGCTTTTTATTTAACTCATCAAATTCATCAAGTAGAGCCATTTGATTTGAATCAATTGTTGAGTGATCTTTAGTCATAATTGCATGCTCTTTTTGTAAGATCAAAAATTCCAGTTTCAAGCTAGCATAAGTTTTCTTAAGTTTCCTATATGATGTATAAATTTTTTCAGAAACTTTAAGGAGTTAATCGTAGGAAAATTCACATACCTCTTCTTGATCAAGATTATTATCTGCCATCAAGCACAAGTTTGTTGTCTCATCTTCTGGTTCCGTCTTTGATGAAGCCGATGTAGAATCCGCCCAAAATCCTTTTTGAAGTCTCTTTTTGTCCTTTCTGAATTTGGATTTCTCCTCACTCTTTTCCTTGCTTGTGTGCGTCTTAAGTGTAGTACAATCAGCTTTAACATGTCCGGTCTTCCTGCATTTATAACAAACCACATCAGACGATCCTTTACAATATTTGTTATCCTTACCTTTTCTCTAATAATGCTTTTGCTTCTTCCTTAGAAAGCTTCTGAATTGCCTTGTGATTAAGGCAAATTCATCGCTTTCAGACCCAGAAGAGTCAGAGTCCAATTTGTATGCCTTCAATGCCACCATTTTCTCCATTCTTTTCTCACCTGCATCAAGATTTCTTTGATTCACTCCTTGCTCGTAAGCAATGAGTGAGCCAAGTAAGTTATCAATCGAATAAGTGTTCAAATCCTTAGATTCAGTGATTGCAGTGATTTTAGCATCTAAAGGCGAAGGCAAGCATCTCAAAATCTTGTTCACTTTTTCATAGTTTGAAAGTTCTCTTCCTAAGACATACAAAGAAGTAACAATCTGAGTAAATCTCGTATACATTTCAGAAATTGATTCATGAGGTTTCATACTAAAAGGTTCGTAGTCAAGCAAGAGAATATTCAAATGGGACTATTTAACTTCATTAGTGCCTTCATAAGTGATACATAATTTATCTTAAATTTCTTTATCAGTTTTGCAAGTGGAAATACACATGTAGTCTTCTAATTTTAAAGCACACAAAAAGCAATTGAGATATTTTGCATTTAATTGAGCCAAATCCCTATTATCTAAAGTCCATTCAGTAAAAGGAAGTGGAACAGTAATGTTGTTAAGTTTACTAGTTGGAGGGGTGTAACCTTCCTTAACAAGCATCCACATGCGATAATCAGTAGATTGTAAAAATGCAGACATGCGAGTTTTTGAAAAATTAAATGGGATTCTATCAAACAAAGGTGGTCGGGTAATAGAATACACTTTCAGTGTATTACGATTCCCAAAGTTAGCCATGGATCAAAATTCAAAAAGTTTTCAAACTCAATTTTTATGAATCCCGGTCTGATACCACTTGAAAGTTTGTTAGGGATGTTAAGCCCTATAGAACTGGCCTGAGGCTAACCAAGAGGGGGGGGGGGTGAATTGTGTTGAGTCTAGTAATTAGGATGTTAAGCCTAAGTTAATGTCCCAAAGGCTACCAAGAGGGGGGTGAATTGGTAGTTTAAAAAATTTTAATCCCTCTTTTAAAATTATGTTGAACCAAAATAAAAATTGTTTCTTTTAAGTTTTGTAGAAAAAGTTTTTCAACCACAGAGTTTTTAAGACTAAGAAATAAAATGCGGAAACGTAAAAACAGTAAAGTAAATGACACCAGATTTATAGTGGTTCGGTCTAAAACCAGACCTACATCCACTCCCCAGAGGCACCCTCTGAGTATTGCACTAATACCAATAGTGACTCTCCTTTTGCACCCATAACAAGGCGGAGAAGCCTTTACAACACACTCTTTTCACCACTCCCTGGTGCGGCAGAGAACCGTCATCCTTTTACACAATCCCTAGTGTTGGCAGAGAACCGTCGTCCTTTCACACTCTCCTAGTGTGAGTAGAGAATCGTCGTCCTTTCACACTCTCCTAGTGTGGGTAGAGAACCCTTCGGCTGTTCACACTCTCCAAGTGTAGGCAGAGAACCCTTCGGCTGTTCACACTCTCCAAGTGTCGGCAGAGAACCGGATCTCCTTAACTGATCTTCTCACAAGAATCTAGAAGGAAGAAGGAAAAGAGTGAAGTAATCCCAATTCACAAGTAGAGACTCTTACCTTTGAAATCCAAGTGAAGCCTTCTCGCTCCAATGGTAGGAATCCTCCTTTGAATGCTCTCTTCCACTCTCTCCTTGGCTATTCTCTAAAGAGGCATGAAGATCAAATGACAAAAAGATTTGGTGGCAGTCTAATTTGGACTATTTATACAAAAGACAAGAAAAACCGCCCAAAAACGACAAGTATTCAATTCTGTACGCAGTGGATCGTCCCGTACGATCGTGGATCATCCTGGACGATTTTACTTAAACGATTTGAAACGACCCCATTTGTATATGTGTACGAAATGTCTTCGTACAGCTGATCGTCCCGTACGAACTAGGTTCTTCCGGTACGAACGGTTATTACAAGGTCGGTTCTAGAAGCTGCTGAAAACCGTTCTAAGTCGGTTAATCGTTTGGACGAAAATTTATTCTTCTGGACGAAAATTTTACAAAGGACCGTTCGTCCTGGACGATTATTTATTTCGTCTGGACAAAAATTTTCCAGAGGACCAATCGCCATGGACGATAATT
The DNA here is from genome assembly GCA_022539455.1 of Dendrobium nobile. Lineage (NCBI taxonomy): Eukaryota > Viridiplantae > Streptophyta > Magnoliopsida > Asparagales > Orchidaceae > Dendrobium > Dendrobium nobile. The sequence continues at coordinate 33,014,953 of CM039736.1, forward strand.
TAATTTCATCTGGACAAAAATTTTCTAGAGACCAGATCGTCCTGGACGATTATTAATTTTGTCTGGACGAAAATTTTTCAGAGAACCAATTGCCATTGACGATAATTTAATTTCGTCTGGACAAAAATTTTACAGAGAAAAAATTCGTCCTGGACGAATAGGACTTAGAAAAATTTTTGAGCAAGTTTCTATTCGTTCCATGTGCTCAATAGGAGATAACTGTGTGATCATCCCGTATGAACGGATATCATCCGGTACGATCAGTATAAATTTTTTATGATCTCCTTATGTGTGTGTATATTTTTATTCACTCAATTACAATCACTCCCTTTCAATTTAATTTCAAAGAAATGCAAACTTCAAATTTTACAAAGTATCTCATTCTGAATTTGATTTGAAGTCTTCGTAGTCTGGAGTTCGTTTTTCCTGAAATGTTAGTACACACAAGAGCAAATACAAATCTTCTAAAATTATTAGGAGATAATTAGTAATTTGAACGATAATGTTTGGAATCATCAAAACTATATAAGTTGCAGAAATGTAAAGCATGCAAATAGCAACTATCTTAACAATCTCCCCCTTTTTGATGATGGTGAAACAATTATTATTTGTATGATTTCAATTTAAACAATTCTCCTAAACTCCCCCTGAATTGATGTATATATGAAAATAAGGAGGCATTTTGAACCATAGAACAAATTTTTTTTTCAAAAAATATTACAAGACCACAAACAAAACATACGAACACAATAATTTCTCCCCCTTTTTGACAACAACAAAAAGTGATGAACAAATAGCGAGAAATATAAGTAATTATATGAAATTCATTTGAAAATTTAATCTAAATGGTGATTGGTATAAGGTATGCAATCTAAAACTAATGACATTAGGTAAATCATAGAAATTCATAGAATTTAAGAAGTGATATAACATTGTAAGTAAGAAGAATTTATCAAAAATATGATTCAATTTAGACATTCGAATATAGAAAATCATTACAAGAGAGATGAATAAAAATTCTATATTTCAAAGTTCAATAGAATATAAATGAACATAAGATCAATTTGAATTAAGAGATTGAAAGAATTTGGAAAGAAGAGAATTACCACATGTGGCGCTTTGCGCATCTTTTTCAAATTTTGGGCACATTTTTGTGCATCTTTCGACATTGGGCTAATTTTGTGCCTCTTTTACATATTTGCGAACCTTTGCGCATTCCTTTTGATTTTTGTACTTTTTGTACAATTTTCAAGAGTAATTGAAACCAATTCTTTCCAAAATCAATAATCTAAAATTTCAAATATTTCTAAGTGCATAAATATCACTTGAGCATAGAAATACAAAATAAGAAAACATCTATATTGCAATAATAATATTAACTTTTATTTAGTCTAAATGAATAGACATGAATTTAAAAGTTCTAATTATAACAAGTTATAAACAACTTTTAAATTTAGAAAGACTAGATTTTCTAATGTAATTAATCTCAAATTACAATCTAATTTAAGCACAATTAAGATTAAATAAGACTAATAAAATTCATAAAAATTAACCACATTCCAAAACAAACCAATTTTGAATTAAGTACAACATGCATTAATATTAATGAAAAAGATTACATATTCATTTCATAATATTAAAACAACTAAGAAAATACACTGAACTTTTTAATAAAGACAAACTAAAAACAAACATTAAAAATAAAAAGCTAACACAACAAAACATTTAAAAACAAAATACGAGTACAACAAACACAAAGAAATTTATTTCTCATTCTCTATTCTTCTGGAGGAGGAGGAGGAGGAATTCCCCCAAAAAGGTTGATGTAGGAGGCCATCAACATAACATTGGTATTGATTTCATGTACTTCATTTCTAATGCTACCAATGTCTTGTTGTTGTTGCATAAGTTGAGCATCAAGTTAATCAAATCTTTGATCAACATGAGTCTCAAGTCTATCAAATTTTTCAATCAGATTCTGATAATCTGACTGAGGTGTAGAAGTTTGCTCTCCTTCTTCTTCTTCTTCTGAAGCACTGGCATGTGCTTTTCCTTTTTCCTCCTTGAAAAGCAATCTGAAGGAAGCATCATTATAGTATACTGGCTCTTCATATTCATCATCAGGATGCACTAAGTTGTATTTCTTTTCCAAAATGTATGTAACTAAGTGTCCTAATGAGATGTTCCTTTTTCTCTTCTGTTTTGTATGTCCTATTTCTGAAAGCCCATAGAGATGATCTATGATAAGTTAGGCTTCGTCAATAGGATGACATTCTATAATCAAAAAGGTTAAAACAGAAAGGAGAGGGGTAATATTAATCCTATCACCAGCTTTAGGAATAATTGAAGATCGAAGGATATGCTGGATTATTCGGGCATTTTTGGTCATACCGGAGACTCTAGCGACATGATAGTTAAGACTACTTTGTCTAATTACCCTATTGACATCATCCCATTTGAAAGTAGTTTCTGTCATTAGGGTGTGGGCTCTATATCCTTCAGTTCTTACGTTCAAAAAGGCACCAATGTCATGTTTGGTGATTTCAACTTTTTGCTTGAAAACATAAGAACTTATGGAGGAGTGGTCGGAATTAAAACTCATGTTAGCTAGGAAATAGTGAAAGGTTTGTTTGTTGTAAAAGTGGATAAGAGAAAGAATGAATTGAAACTGGGTGGAGGCAAAAAGGTGCATTACCTTAAAGTGTATCTCGCTTTGAATTAAAATGCGAGAGGGAGTTATTTTGGCTGAGGCAAAACGAGGAAAGGATTCCTCATTTGCTTTTGACAGGAAGTTTTCAGAGGCATTCCTGTGGGGTTTCTTTGCCAACACCTTTTGTTTCTTGCTTGAGGAGGCCATTATCGATTTGAAGTAGAAAGGGATTGAAAGTAAAGTTTGGAGATGTGATTGTTGAGTTAGAAAACCTTCATATTTAAAGAAAAATGATACGTTCGTCCTGGACGAAAACAGTTCGTCCTGGACGAAAATTATCGTTCGTATGGACGAAAACATTTCGTACAGATGATCCAATTCGTCCAAAATGTAACAGCTTTTCGTAATCAACACAATTTACGATGCGTCCCTTCGTACATGCTTTTTGACTTGACCGTTCGTACAGACAAAGATTTTTCGTACAGATGATCAAAAAGTTAATTCGTTTTAATGTCTGTTGAAAACCGACCCCTACAATGAAACGACGTTTGTTCGTCTGGACGAACCAAAAGTTCGTACGGACGAACTTCACAATTAAAACTGCCTTATCCACTCAACCGCTGCATTCAATCATCCCGACGATTGAGAGAAAAATTTTTTTTGTCCTGGACGATTATAAGATCATACAGACGAACTTCATTAAAACTGCTCTCAAAACGGTTAAAATTCGCGTAAACTGAATTTTCCACACATCGTCCAGTACGAAAACAATTCGTCCCGGACGATTTCTACCAATTTTTGAATTTTTGAATTTTTTGAATTTTAATTGAAGAAAATCAAACAAAACATTTAAAACACAGAAAACTAATACAAACCATAGACTCTAAAATAAACTCATTCAAAACACTCAAAAAATCACAAAAATCAAAACAAAAATCAAAGACAAATAACTAAGAAAACATAAATATCAATGTTGCAAAAACATTTTTATTTAAGCATTCAAATCAATAACACCAAGCCTTATTCTTAATGTACTGAAGGTATCAAAGACTAAAGGTTTTGTAAAAATGTCTGCAAGTTGATTTTCAGTTGAAACATGTGTGAGTTCAATTTCTCCCTTGGATACATGATCCCTTATGAAATGATGCCTTATATAATTGTGTTTGGTTCTAGAATGTTGAATAGGATTTTTGGAAATGCAAATAGCACTAGTATTGTCACAATAAATTGGAATAGTGCCTATAGATAATCCTAAATCAATCAACTGTTGTTTTAACCAAAGTACTTGTGCCACACAATTTCCTAATGCAATGTATTTTGCTTCTGCAGTAGATTGGGCTACTGAATTTTGTTTTCTACTGAACCAAGAAACTAATGAATTTCCAATGAATTGACATGTTCCAGAAGTGCTTTTCCTATCCACTCTACAGCCTGCAAAGTCAGAATCTGAATAACCAATAATTTTAAATGAGGAGCTAAACTTAGGATACCAAATTCCTAAGTTTTGAGTTCCTAGTAAGTATCTTAAAATCCTTTTCACTGCTGTGAAATGTGATTCTTTTGGATCTGATTGAAATCTAGCATATAAGCAAACACTGAACATAATATCTGGTCGGCTAGCAGTCAAGTAAAGCAAAGATCCAATAATCCCTCTATATTTCTTTTGATCAACAGTTTTTCCCTTAAGGTCCTTATCCAACTGAACTGAGGAACTCATTGGTGTACTAACAGGTTTAGCATTGTCCATTTCATATTTCTTGAGGATGTCCATAATATATTTAGTTTGACTAAGAAATGTCCCTTCCTCAAGTTGCTTGATGCTAAAACCTAGAAAGTAATTTAAATCTTCCATTTGACTCATTTCAAATTCACTACTCATTGTATTAGAAAAATCATTACAAAGATTTTTATTTGAAGATCCAAAGATGATATCATCCACATAAATTTGAACAACAAGTATTTCCTTTCCAAATTTCTTTAAGAAGAGAGTTGTATCCACACTTCCTTTTTCAAAAGATCTTTCAAGTAGGAAGGTGCTCAATCTCTCATACCAAGCCCTAGGTGCCTGTTTTAATCCATATAATGCCTTCTTTAATTTAAACACATGATTTGGGTATTTTGAATTTTCAAATCCTGGTGAATGTTCTACAAAAACATCTTCTTCAATAACCCCATTCAAAAAGGCACTTTTGACATCCATTTAAAATAATTTAAAACCTTTAAAACAGGCAATCACTAATTTTGGAAATTATAATATTGTGGAAGGCTATTCAATCACGCCACCACCTTTATTCGAAAATATTTCTTTTAATTTTTTTAGAAAATTTGTATGTCTTATTTCTTGCAATCAATTGATTATCGAATGTGGCAGATGATTCAAACCGATTATTTTATACCCTCATGTGATGTAGATGGGGTCAAAATTGATATTTCTTTTACTGAATGGAGTAAAATAGAACAAATCAATGCTAAATTTAATGCTAAATGCTTGAATTATTTTTTCTGTGCTTTAACTTTTGAAGAATATATGATTGTTTCTACTTGTATCACTTGCTAGGAAGTTTGGGATAAACTATGCATTATATATGAAGGTAGTAGTGAAAATAATCTAAATTAAATAAACTATAACATGATAATGAAATTTTTCACATGAAACCTTATGAGACTATCTTAGATATGTATACTAGGTTTACTCAGACTGTGACATCATTTTATTCTTTAGGAAGAGAACTTTTAAACTTTGAAAATATTAACAATATTCTATGTTCTCTACTTGATAAATTTGATTCCAAAGTCACGACTATATGTCAATCAAAAGATTTGACTGCTTATTCTATAGAAAATCTAACAGGCTCTCGCATTGCCTATGAGCAAATATGAGTCAAAGACTTTTGGATGTAGGTAATGAGAAGACTATAAAGCTAAAATCCAAATACATGGATGAATGTGGCTTAGTAGATGATGAGAGTAAAGAGATAACATTGATAATAAACAAAATCAATAATCGATTAAAGCATAAGCATAAGCATCAACTAAAGTGGAGCAAAGGTAAAAATGGTAAAAATGTTAAGTTTATTCTAACATTATTTGCTTTGGGTATAGGAAATTTGGACATCTAAAATTTTAATACCCAATTTAAATACTCTTCTTGAAAAGGAAAAGAGTAAAAATAAGCAAATTGTAATTTGGGGAAAAGATAAAAAATAAAAAATCTCCTAAGTAGACCTAGCTTCTTAATCATCAGAATAGGAGCATGACGATGAGGTATAAGTATGTTAAGGTTTTTGTGTGTGTGTGTTATTTATGTGTTTTTTGTGTTTGTTTAATTATTTTATGTGTTTGATTTTTATTATATTTTAAGCAAAATTTCATGTTTTTGTTTCTTTATTATGTTTTTATTTTTTATGCATGCATTTTAATTTTAGATGTTATTTTATCACTTCTTTTTGATAATATAAAAAAGGGAGAATGTTTGTGGTTGGTTGTATTTGTGGTTTCATTTATAAAATTTTTACTAATTTTGTTTTAGAAATTTAATTTTTTTAAAATATTTATAATATGCTTACCCTTATTTTTTAATGTAATTATTTTAGTGAGCAGGGGTTTAGGAGAAAATACTTTTAATTTGAAAATTCAACTAATAATATTTGTCATCATTATAAAGGAGGAGATTATTGCATCTCAGGCTTCTGAGTTTCTGATTTTAATGATAAAAAAATATTATTGATTACCTCTTTATTTCTCCTAATATTTGTAGAGCATGTTTGTCTTTATGTTGACTAACATTTATGGTACATCATCCACCATTCTTTGAAAATTCAAGGCTAATGATTGGGTAGAATAGGTTATGTTAATTGAGTTTGTAATTTTTATTTATTTATTTAAATTTATTGAGTTAAGTTTTGTAAGGATTTTTGATAGCCTAGAGATTGTGCACACACATACACGGGGAGTAAAAATAATTTTTAATATTTTAATTTTTCTGTACTTCATACTGTATGATATAGATCATTATGTATGATATGGTGTTACAAAAATTATTTAAAATATTTTCTTTTTTTGGGAATTATTTTTTGAAGATATATAATAAGATAATATGAACATCACATCGTACTTGATGATCTATTATAATTAGAAAACCCATAATCCCTTCAATTAAGAAAAAATTGAATTTGAAAGGTTTTCCTAAACATACTATTTAATGTTTAGAATATTCCCTAATTTAATCCTATAATTAGTCAATCGAATCAGCTTAATTTGATATTTAGATCGTACTATATAAACTGGATCATACTGTACGATCAACAAAGATGGTTTTGGTCATCACATGATTCATCCTAGACAAATTGCATTTTGGTTAAACTAATCATACTATATGATCGGTCATACATACTGAAGATCATACAGTACTAACAGGAAAATAAAATTGCTCATGTTATTGTTCGTACTAATTATCACACTGTATAAGCATGTAAATTGAACTATTCATAATGTATTAACTGGTGATCATACATTACTAATAGGTCAAATTTTGCACATCATATTAGAAGATCTTATGATCATGCTAAATGATCTTTGTCGCCTAAACTAATTTTTTAATGATTCTTGGAGCCCTCTGTTTAAGCTCTCCAACGACATTATAAGTGTCTTTAGCATACATTGAGACTTCATTCTTCTTGAGAAAACTTAAAGAGAGAGCCTTAAAAGGGAGAGAGAAAAGGGTGGAGTTTAAGAGGGAGAAGATCCTGGTGGGGTTAAAGAGAGTGTGGAGGAGGTTTCAAATGGTTGCTCTGGCATGCTTGCATCTTAGTACCATCGAATTCAAGGTTTTTCTTGAGGGAAGTTTAGGGAAGAAGAAGATCTTTTTGATGTCAAAGGACCTGGCTCCTCTATTGCACAAGCGAAGGTAAAAGTGATTCAAGGTTTTCTGCCTCACTAGGAGGGTGAAAAGGAGTTTAGGTTCTCTGCCTCACAAGGAGGGAGAAAAGGAGTCAAGGTTCTCTACCTATGAAAGGAGTTTGGTCTTCTACCATACCAGGTTGGTGTAAGAGAGTGTATAAGGACTTTTTTTCCAAGCTTTGGGGGCTAAATGAGAGATAATATAATGATAGTGCAATACCCAGAGTTGGTGACTATGAGGAGTGGACATATGTCATGGTTTAATCGAACCACTATAAAATATGGTGTGTTCTTTATAAATTTATTTTTCCATATTTTAGTTTTTATTATAACTGCTTGGTGGGAAATCTGTAATTGATATTATATTGCATTGATTAGATAATTATCACCAACTTTATAACTTTTAATAATTATTATAGCTTTCATATACATATTAGTGAGCCTTATGGACTGTTCATTAAGGTCTAACAACCCTATAGCACTTTCAAGAATTATAGTGGTTCAATCAAATTATGACTGACATCCACTCATCAAAGTAATCCACTTTAAGTATTGTACTATTAATATAGTGTCTCTCTTTTTTTCCCCACAACAAGGCTGGGAAGCCCTTACCTAAAGCCTTTCCACAAAAATTGGTGCACTGGAGAGTTCAAAGCTTTGTCACCATCCAAGGGACCACATTTGACCTTTAATCATTTTCTCCCACCTGGAGAAGGCAGAGTACCTTAAACTCCTTTGTCGCGCTCCTGTTGATGGCATAGAACCATGTTCTTGAGTTGAAGAATTTCTCCCTTGAGCCATCCTTGAAACTTAGACAGTTAATTTGAGGATAAGGAAAGACATTTGTTTTGAGCAACTATGTGATCCCCTCACAATACTTCTCCCTCACACACAAGCCTTCCCTCTTCTTCCCAATGCTCTATTAAAACTTATTCTCAAAGCTCCCTCTCAAGAATACTCAATAGCTAAGAACTTTTTTAAACAATTTAGAGAGAGAGAGAGAGAGAGAGAGAGAGAGAGAGAGAGAGAGAGAGAGAGAGAGAGAGAGAGAGAGAGAGAGAGATTAATATAAGGCCTCACAAAAATCCCTAAATTCAATTCTATTGATTTTGATCATCCAGTATGATAATGGATCATTCTATATAATTGGATTAAAGTACTATTATTATACCTATATAAAGAGCTAAGTGTTATAATGATTAAGGAATTGAGCTAATTGTCTAGGATGATTTAGAGCATCATCTAATTTGATTAATTCAAATTACTTGGATTATAATACAACATGATTTATAATGATTTAATTATAGTCCCATATATAAATTAGGTCATACAGCATGATTGGTCAAATCATCCTATATGTTATGATTGGATCAATTTATAAATTTTTTACCTATTTATAGGATTAATTTAGGCAAAATTTTAATGCATCATATAATATGATACCTATCGTATAATATGATGAAAATAAAATTTCAAATTCAAAATATTGCCAGGTTACCTATAAATGATGAGAATGATTCTGATGTGATCCTAATTTTGAACTGATTATCTTGTATATTATACATCATACAATACAATTAGTTCATCTTGCATTAATTACCATAATTAGACATTTTGATCATTTTCTAATTAGTTGATCGTATAACAAAATATAGATCATATTATATAAATAGTTTATAAAATCCAACTTCTGATATTGTCACTAACTCACTCCCTTGAGTGTGTGTGTGTACATGGTTTCTAAGCTTAGTATCCATTAAATACATTATTTAAATTAAAAAAGATAATAATATATAAGAATTTGAAATACAAACTCTTCACAATAAACTTAACCCTAGTCTACCCAATCTTAAGCTATTCAAACTTACAAGTGTAAGGTGGACCTGAAATATTTGTGTAAGGAAAAAAATGGATGTAATAATGGCAATTAACAGGAGAAAGCATAGAAAGAAATCGAATTATGTTTGTTATCAATAAAATAATATGAATTGGGTCCAGATTTATTATAGATGGCTAATTCAATTAAAGCTAATTCTTTGAAAGAATTTTATCATGTTATTGTGGACTTTAGTTTTTCATTTCAATTTGCCCCCATTGTTACCAGAGATAGAATTATTGGATGGTTGAAGCCTCTTCACGATTGTTTCAAGCTTAATAGTGAAGTGTTTCTTAAAAATCTTAATGCTGGTTGTGTGGGTATTATTTGTGATTCTAATGGCCATATTATTATCACTTTTGTGGATCCTATTAATGCTAACATTGTTATTATCGATGAGATTGAAGCTCTTTAGTATGGCCTTCAATTATGCATTTCTTTAGGTACCACTAATGTGTGGATTAAAGTTGATGATATACTCTTTATTCACTATATTGAGGGTAAAACAATTTCTAATAAGTATATTGTTTATATGATTAGAGATATTAAACATTATCCATCTCTCATTTCTTTTATATTTCCAATATTTTACATCATGGAAATGTTGTTTTACATTATTTAGCTAAAATGGGTTTTAATTTTAATCATTTTTCTGAGTATGTTGAGCAATCTTTACCTGCTATGATTAAAGGCTTGATTAGGTTAGAACGATCTTGTATTCCTTATGTTCAGATCACATAGCTCCTTCTTCTCTATTTTTGTTCTTGCTTTTTATGTTTCATTATAATCATGGGATCTTGGTCATTATTTATAGGAAGTATCTTGATAGTTTTTTTTTTGTTTAGTTTTCCTTCTTGTGATAAGAAGGGGCGTGCTGAAGGGATTTACCTTGTTCCTATTCATTTTTGGGAATTTAATGAAGTTATTTTAACTAACAATGCTTCAGCATGTTATTGCTATTTTCTTCTTGTTGTGTGCTTGTTTTTGAAGGTTATTTTTAATGTTTCCAGGTGGACTAGTGGTTTTTTTGGGAGAAAGATCATGCTTCAAGTTTACCTTTATATTTTTTTCCTTTTTGGAGTGTGGTCTTCCTATCCCACTCTATATTATTCATAGGTTATTTTGTACTTGTGTTTAGTAAGGACCTCAAGCTAGTAGGACTTTATTTGCCTTATTTTATAGCTCATTGGACCAGTAGAGAGCTCGATGTCCTTTTTAAGGAATTTGTAATTTCTTTTTTATTTAACAAGTAAGCCCTTTTTGTGGGTTTCCAAAAAAAAAATTTGGAATTTTGGTGTTCTAATATGTCTTTATAGTTATGCTGGTAATCATATTGGTTTCTATCTATGCTTGCACCTAGCTTTGTTTATTCTTTGGTGAGTTGTTTAGTGTTGGTGCTTTTCTCTAATTAATCTAAAAGTTGCTCATTATTTTCAACTATTGTGGTTGGCTGGGTTTAAGCTATGATTGTAATAATAATTTTTCTTATTTAACCCTTATGTGCTGCTTAACTTTCTTTCTGAGGAGTTATTTCAGTTATTTTCTTGTGGCTTTGTCAGCTCTCAATTTTGCAGGTTCTTCCATTTGTTGTGGAATTTAGGTCTGAGTTAGTTTTTTTGTGATGTTTTTTTTGTTTCCTGGGTATGTTTATTTAGAAACTTGTAGTCCCCTTTTGCTTGATGACCACTTGTCCTTTAGCTGTTTGGTATGGATTTGTAGCTGTTGGTTCATCTTAAATTCTTAATCTTATTGCTCCTACTTCTATACCAACATTATTTTTCCTTTGCATGATTTCTAAGTTATGTTTGGGGGATATTGGGATCATATTTTAATGGCATTTGGAGTTATTTCATGATGGCTGAACTAATACTACATTACTGAGCTATAATGCCACTGTTCTTCTTAATTTTTGGGTTTCTCTACTATGGTCTTATGTTATTATATATATTTGAAATTATATTTCAGGGGATATTATGAGATGTGGTTTTAAATTTGAGTTATTGTTATTGTGTTGTCTCGGTTTCAGCTAATATATTATGTCAGGGAATTTTTTGTTGTTATGCTGGTAGAATGCTATTAGATGTTTCACTTATCAATTCAATTTTAGGTTTGTCTTGCTATACAATTTCTTTACTTGCTATATTTTTTGTTGGGGTGGTTGTGGTTGTCTGCTTGGTTTGTATTCCATTATAAATGCTATTACTGGTAGGGTTTTAGTTCATGTTGTTCTATTATGATGCAGTCTTGTTGATATTTATGTTATCCCTTGGGTTAAGGTTTCTATGTTTTTTCATGGGCTTTTGGGTCTCAGCTATTGTGCTGTATTGTGCCTATTGGATTTTTTGGGTTCCACGTATGTGAGGGGTATTTGTGGCCTTCTCATTTCTTTTGCTTTTCTTTAGTCCTTGTTCCTATGGCAACTTGGGCAGGTCTTGGTTTTTGTTCTTGTGTTGTTGGAGTGTTATTATCTGGTTTATTCTTCTGTTAATTGTAATGAGTTCAATATGCATATTTATATTTTGTTGATTGGTGATTCCTTCATCTTTAGGTGGTACAAGTATACTATTGCCTTAACCTATTCCACTTATCTTACTAATATGCTATATAGTTTTTCTTTTTATGTATGTTATAATGCATTCAATTTATCATACTTGTAGTCATATTATTATGTTATTTCTTACATTACCTTTTCGTGTTGTTGCCTTTACTTTGTGTAGGTAAAGTGGCAAGTAGTTTTGTTGTTCACGTTGCCCTTGTTTGGTAGAAAAATTAGGTCTAATTTGTATATTTGAATCTTTCATTTTTGGGTGTTGGCTCCTAGTCTCCTAGAATGTTACAAGGTTTTCTTGTAATTTTGTTTAATGAGGGCTTTTTGCTCGTAGGTTCTCCTTTCTTGAAATTTACTCTTTTTGTAGCTCTTCTGAGCAGTAGTGAGTTGAATCCCCCAACCCCCCCCCCCCCCCCCCCCCCCCCCCCCCCGCCCTTAAGGAACTTGGTATTGGTCTTCACTCCTCTATGGGTTTTATCACAAAAAAAAAAAAAAAAAAAAACTTCTTATGGAACTTGGTAGTTTTTATGGAACTTGGTATTAATCTTCACACCTCTCCCTATATTTTCAATGAAAGAATTTTGAGATGGCTAAAAACTATATAAGATTTATTTAAACTTAACACTAGTGGATCTTTTAACAAGCTTAATACTGGTTGTAGGAATCTTATTTATGATTTTAATGGCCATGTTATTTTTGCTTATGTTGGTCCATTGGATGATTACAATGCAATTATGGCTGAATTGCAAGCTATTTATTGTTTACAACTGTGTATTTCTCTTGGATTTACAAATGTTTGGAATAAAGTTGATGTTATCCTTCTTATTCATTATATTAAGGGTAATTTAACTACTAACCCTTCTACTAACCCTTCTAAACTTTTATCTCATTAGAGAAATTAAGCATCATCTTTTTCTCAAACAATTTTTAATTTCCCGCATCTTAAGAGAATACAATTCAGCAGCTAATTATTGGTCTAAGTTGGGTTGTAATCTTATTAGTTATACTAAATTTATGGAGTCTACTCTTCCTATCATGCTTAGGGGTCTAATGTGCTTGGATAGGGAGGGATTTACTTATATTATAATTAAATAATGGTTTTGGTTTTTTGGAGTTTTGTTAATTCCTATTTGGCTGTGGTTTTTTATGTTTCTTTATTTGGTTTCCCTCTTTGGATTAATCCTCCACTTTTTTTCTTGGTTGGTCTATGGTCTGTGTTGGGGTTCTGTGTTGGGGTAATCCTTCATTTGTTATTAATTATGAAGATTCTTATTTGGTTCATTATTATTTTGCTGCTCTTCACCATGGTTTTCAAGTCTTTTAATGTATTACAAATTTTCTTTAGGACTTTGTATTTTGATGGTGTTGGGAGGGATGCGTCTGGCAGAGATGGTTTATCTAAAGATCCAAACCTTTATCACATTTGCTGCACATCTTCTCTTTTTATGATCTTGAGTGAGACAAGATTCATGTATCATGCTTATTTCAATATATGGTGGACGGACTATGCTTATGTTTGGGTTAATTTTCTTATCTTTAATAATGTTTCCTTCATTATTTTACATAATTTCCATTATGATTAACCCTTTGCAATTAATAGTATGGATGAGCAGTTGTATTTTTTGTGTTGGGCTTCTATGATGGTGGTGTTGTGCTTATGGCTATCTATCTTTCAATTACTTGATTTTGAAATGGTTCCCAATTCTCATATTACTTGGAATTAATTTTGGATTAGGTTTGAGTGGCAAGTTGGTATTCATCTGTATGAAATTACTAATACTATACAGCAGAGCCAATATGAACCATGCTTTTTTACATCTCTTTTTATCTATTATTATGCTGGCTTCATAGAAAATTATAGGTTTTTTGTCCATCCCTAGGTGGTCCTGTCGGTGTGGCATTATTCTTTTACTATGGGCCCGCAGCTTTTGCATGTGCCCTTTTGCCATTTCTCCATCCGACAAGCCCTACCTTTACTCTTCAATAATTATTCTTTAAATGATAGGGAGGCTGGTCTTCCCTCTTATTTTGTTTGTTATTTCTGTCAGATATATTATATTATCAAGGTCTCTATCTTGGTTTATTTTCCCAGGTTACCTATTTATTGGTAGCTTTATTCTTAACATTCTTATCAAAATCTTATTATTAGGTTCTTCTTAGTTTTTGCTCATTTCATCAGATGGTTTTACTGTGCGAATGATTGGACTATATTCCAGGTGGTTGTTGTTCCCCAGGGTCTATCATTTTCCTTCGGTGGACACAACTAATTTGCAAGGAAACTCTCATTCTTATTCAACATTAATGTTGATTAAATTGCCTTCGCATTAAAGCCTCATCTGCCCTCCTCTGGATTAATGTTTCCTTATTATTTTATTGGGTATTGAGTCATTTGTGTAATGTTGTTGTTGGGCTACTGTATATTTGGGATGGCTTGAATTTTAAGGGTGTTGTTGTGTTAATGTTGTTATTGAGCCATATGTGTAAGGTTGTGGTGGGGATGGTGCATATTCAAGATGGACTATATGTGAGGGATACTATAAGGTTAATGTTGTCATGTGCTCATGGTATTTTATTTATGTGTGCTCTCAATTTCTATATTGTTTTGGGCAGAATCTTATCCTTTAGCATTATGCTAAATGTTGATTATATAGGTGGCTTATGTAGATTCTATCGTTTTTCCTATGGTAATGTATTTCATTTATTGTTGAAGTCTTGGAGTGTTATTAACTTTTGCACTAATAAGTGGAGCATGGCTTGGTTCATATCTATTTTATTAATTTTTAATTTTTATTATGCTTTTGAATTCCTCATTTTATTATTTTATTTCTATGTATTTCTATGCAATATATTTTTGTTGACTAAATTTTTTAGAGTATTGGTTTGTGGTTTCATCTTGCAAGTTAAACAATTTTGGCAGGAAGATTGTGGTTGATGTTATTAGCAAGATCTTTCTTTTTTAGGTGTTGGCTCCTGGCCGCCCTAGAATGTTAACAGGGTATCATATAATTTTTGTTAGAGCGGACCATTGGCTCGAAGATCTTCCTTTTACTTTTTTGTAGCTCATACGAGCATTAGTGAGTTGAAGGTCCCCCTTAAGGACCTTGTAATATCCTTTTTTTTATTAACGCGTAGGCCCTTCCGTTGGTTTTAACCAAAAAAAAAAAAGACTCTTTATGGAAACTTAGACCTTTGCATTTTGGTTCCTAGTGAGTTATTTCTTGGTTTTTACTTTTATTATGGTGATGTATTTTATGTTTGATTATTTACATGGTTCTTATAGCTGTTCTTGCAGTTCTTAATTTGTTTATTGTTGGTTGTTTTACCTCTTTCAGTTGGTTATTATTGTTTCATTGTTGTAACTTTATTTACTGGGTCTTGTTTGTTCCGATTCAATTTGTGAGTCATAATTTTTGCTGGTTTTGGTATGGGATTTTTTGGTAGTGATATTTGGCTTCTGTTAGATCTAGGTGTCAATTGGTAGTTTGTTGGCCTGGGAGGCCCAAGTACTTCAAAATTTTTGTGGTGTCTGATGTTTGGCTGGAAGATCTATATTATTAGTTATTCTCCTTTAAATTATTATGGGTTGATGCATTTGGATTTTTTTTTATATATTTTGCATCCCTGTTGGTTGTATTATGCCTTAGTAATGGGGTTGCTTTCAGATAAGAATTGCAATTCTAGTTATTATTTATATTACTTTACTTTTCATTTTCTCTATTTGGATTACATCAGGTGGTTTGCTTGTAGATCTAGTGTTATGTACTTATCCTGTAGTAGTTTCTTGAACATTAGCTCTCCCCCTACTTACTAAGCTTTTATCACCACTTTTATCTCCATAATCTCATTGATTATTATAGTTTGGCTTTTTACCTGAGCATTCTCTCTCTTGCTTCTCTCTTGGTTTTGTAGGTGCCTTTTTGTGAAGGTATTTTTTCTTTTAATTTTTTTTGGGATGATTGTGCTTAAAGTATATATGTGGATCTCCTCTTTTTTTGGGTGTTAGCTTATTGCACCCTAGAATTAACATAGGTATTCTTGTACATGTTATTAGTAAGGACCTTTGGCTCTTGGGTTTTATTTTACTTTTTTTGAGTTCTTTTGAGCAATAGTGAGATTAAGATCCCCTTAAGTGAAAGTGCTCTGATACCACTTGAAAGTTCTTTAGGGATGTTAGGCCCTCTTGAACTTAGTCCCAAGCTAACCAAGAGAGAGGTGAATTGGAAAACCTTAAAACCAAAGATAAAGTTCCAACCAAAAACACCACAAACAAAGTGCGGAATTAAAATAAATGCGGAAGCAATAATAAGAAAGGAACACATCGGATTTATAGTGGTTCGGTCAAACCTTGACCTATGTCCACTCCTTGGAGGCACCCTCCAAGTATTGCACTAACACAAGTGTCTCTCCTTTAGCCCCCACAGCTAGGCGGAGAAGCCCTTACAAAATCACTTCCGCCTTCCCCGGTGCGGCGGAGTTGCTGGGTCCTTTGACACCAAAGAGATCTTCTTCTTTGGTGAACTTACCTCGAGACAAGCCTTGAATCCGATGGTACTTAGGTGCGAGTTCGCCGGAGCATTCGTGTGGATCCCCCACCACACTCCCTTGAGTTCCTCCCCCTCACAGGATCTTCTCCCTCTCAAACTCCTCCCTTTCCTCTCTCCCGTTCAAGCTCTCTCTTCAAGTTTCCCCCACAAGAACGAAGCTACAATGGCTGCCAAAGACACTTACAAAGTATCATGCCAAGCTTTAATAGAAGCTTTCAAAACGAGCTCATTAATGTAAGTTGCCGACATTATCGTCCAGGACGATAGGTATATCGTTCTGGCCGATCAGTACAAATTCAGCTCATCAGCCTGGGACGATTTGGGATGATCAGAAGAAAATTGGTTACATCGTCCTGGCCGATATCATGATCGTCCAGGCCGATTAGTTTAAAACTAATTTCAATCATCCTGATCATCGCCCTGAATACAAGCTGTCCGATGTAGATCGTCCTGGCCGTCGTCCTGGCCGATCATGCGATCATCCCGGACGATGTGATCATATCAATCAACCATTAATACTTTCCGAAGATACCAGATCAATTTAGGCATAATTGATTTAGATCGTCCTGGACGACAATAATATCGTCCTGGACGACAATAATATCGTCCTGGCCAATTTCCTAAAATAAAGAATTCCAAAACTGATTATGGCGGTTGATTCTTTCTGAATTGAGCAGATCGTCCTGGCCGATACAGGTATCGTCCAGGCCGATCTGTTGACGGCTGCCTTAATGAGGATGCCCTAATTAGGGTTTCATATTTTGGACATATCGTCCAGGACGATATATATATCGTCCTGGCCGATATTACCAAAACAGAAATCTTATAGGGAACAATAGGAGATCTTCCGAGTTACAAACCAACTAGTCCCATACCAAATACAACAGACTCAAGAAAGGAAAAAAGATTACAAACTGACTCAGACCTAGTCTACCCAATCTTGAGCTGGTTCCAAATTGCAGTCTGATCGTGTGGACCTGAAACGTTAGCACATAAGGCAATCGTAGAGAAATAAGGAATGTTTGCTATCATCAAAATCATAAGCCATAGATCCGCAACAATCTCCCCCTTTTTGATGATGGCAAAACATTTCAATTTGAATTTACAAAAAAGTAAACACACTCTCCTAATCTCCCCCTCACTAGAATAAAACCTTAAAAACTAGAGGAGATGAAAACATTTTTGTTGTTTTTAATTTTTTGAAAACAAGTTACAAATTCAACAGTACGTTCTCCCCCTTTGACATTATCAAAAAGAGAGAAACCAAAAACAAAATGAACAGGAGGAAACGTTCCCTGATCTAGTGAAAAAAAAAAAATCTTCTTAAAATGAGAAAATTACCTCTTTGTTTTAATCAAAAACTTAGTAGAATTGGATTGACAACGCATAGCCCATAAAAGGTTGGAAATTCAGAGTTTGATAATCCTAACTCAAGTTCTTTTAAAGGCTCAAAAAACTTTTTAATCCAATATCCAAATCAAGGAATAAATGGGAAGAAGAAACATTAATTTTTCAAAACTCCTTTCATAAAACATATCTAATAGAAGATCAATGCACGAATTGCTGAATCAGGAACAAAGATTTTGAAGCACAAGTTTCGAACATATCAAGGATTCTCTTAGGCTTTTAGTAGTATAAGAAAAAATAAGCATATTTTTTGTGGGCTCATTTTATGCCCTTTATCACTTGAATGGCTCTTTGAGCATCTTTTGTTTTTCAATACACTTTGTGTATTATTTTTTTCAATTTGGCGTCATTGCGCATCTTTTGGTTTGGTATCATTGGCCACTTTTTTTTTATTATCTTCAAAAAATATGTTTTCTTTCTTATATTTTCAAAACAAAAGTAAACCCAAATTATTGACAATACGAACATCTTGATTAAGAAAATTTTAAGGTGGATTCAACAATCTTGCAAAAGATTTCTATGCGATAGAAAAAATGTAGGGAGATAAAAAAAAATCAGTTTCAAAATCCAATTTAAAATATGATGAAGATTTTAAATCAAAAGTAGAATAACCTCTTTAAGAAGAGAGAAAGAGAAACAAAAACACGAGTTTCCTTCCTTTGACTGTATTAGAGAAGTCAAACACAACTTACCAAAGATTTAAAAAAAAAGGAAATAGATTTTTCATTTTTAGAAAAAGTGAATGTGTGTGTTGATCAGAGAAAAACTTTTACGAAAAAAAAATTTTAAAGAACAAACAAAACAAAAAAAAAACAAAAATAAATAAAAAAAGAAAAAACAAAAAAACACGAAAGGCTCTTAACCATTATCTCTCTCCTGGTCCGATGCTTCAGAGACCAGATCTGCCCATGAGATTTTTAGCCTTTCATTATTTCCCCAGTTTAAATTTAGCTTTGCCTTGCCCTTTTCTTTTGTAGGAAGAATTCTTAAATTAGGGCACTCATTCTTCATGTGTCCAGGTTTCCTACATCGAAAATAAATAATGTCAGAGGAAATATTAACATCCTTACCATTTTTACCTTTCTTCCACTTTTGCTTATGCTTTGGTGAGCTTTGTGATTTACTTGACAAGTCATTGCTATCGTCACCAACTAAGCTTCCTCTTCCCGTATCTTCAGCTTTTAGAACGATCGTTTCACCTACATCCAAAAGTCTTTGACCCAAACCTTGCTCGTAGGAAATGAGTGAGCCAATCAAATTATCAATAGAATAATCATTCAAATCTTTTGATTCACAAATAGCAACAACTTTGGCATCAAATTTTTCAAGTAAACAACAAAGAATTTTAATGACTTTTTCAAAATTTGAAAATTCTTTTCCTAAAGCATGCAATGAGTTTACAATTTGAATGAATCTGGTGTACATGTCTAAGATTGTTTCATAAGGTTTCATGGAAAATAATTCAAAATCATGCATTAACAAATTCAATTTGGATTGCTTAATTTCACTAGTGCCTTCGTATATGGTGTGCAATTTATCCCAAACTTCCTTACCGGTAGTGCACCTGGATACTAACATAAAATCATCAGAATTTAAAGCACAGAAAAAGTAATTTAAAAACTTTGCATTTAATTGAGCATTAAGTTATTCTTCCCTGTTCCATTAACTAAAAGGAATATCAATTTTAACTCCATTAACAATACGTGATGGTGATGAATAACCAGTTAAAATCATGTGCCACATGCAAAAATCAATTGATTGCAAGAAAATAGACATGCGAGTTTTCCAAAAATCAAATGACATATTTCAAATAAAGGAGGTCTGGTGATTGAATATCCTTCCGCAACATTACGATTAGAAAAATTAGCCATGGATCGAAATTCAAAAGCTTTTAAAAACTTATTTTTGAATACGGCTCTGATACCACTTGAAAGTGCTCAGATACCACTTGAAAGTTCATTAGGGATGTTAGGCCCTCTTGAACTTAGTCCCAAGCTAACCAAGAGAGAGGTGAATTGGAAAACCTTAAAACCAAAGATAAAGTTCCAACCAAAAACACCACAAACAAAGTGCGGAATTAAAATAAATGCGGAAGCGATAATAAGAAAGGAACACACCGGATTTATAGTGGTTCGGTCAAACCTTGACCTACGTCCACTCCTTGGAGGCACCCTCCAAGTATTGCACTAACACAAGTGTCTCTCCTTTAGCCCCCACAGCTAGGCGGAGAAGCCCTTACAAAATCACTTCCGCCTTCCCCGGTGCGGCGGAGTCGCCGGGTCCTTTGACACCAAAGAGATCTTCTTCTTTGGTGAACTTACCTCGAGATAAGCCTTGAATCCGATGGTACTTAGGTGCGAGTTCGCCGGAGCAACCGTGTGGATCCCCCACCACACTCCCTTGAGTTCCTCCTCCGCACAGGATCTTCTCCCTCTCAAACTCCACCCTTTCCTCTCTCCCTTTCAAGCTCTCTCTTCAAGTTTCCCCCACAAGAACGAAGCTACAATGGCTGCCAAAGACACTTACAAAGTGTCATGCTAAGTTTAAATAGAAGCTCTCAAAACGAGCTCATTATTGCAAGTTTCCAACATTATCATCCAGGACGATAGGTATATCGTCCTAGCCGATCAGTACAAATTCAGCTCATCAGCCTGGGACGATTTGCGATGATCAGAAGAAAATTGGTTACATCGTCCTGGCTGATATCACGACCGTCCAGGCCGATTAGTTTAAAACTGATTTCAATCGTCCTGATCATCGCCCTGAATACAAGCTGTCCGATGTAGATCATCCAGACCATCGTCCTGGCCGATCATGCGATCATCCCGGACGATGTGATCGTATCAATCAACCATTAATGCTTTCCAAAGATACCAGATCAATTTAGGCATAATTGATTTAGATCGTCCTGGATGACAATAATATCGTCTTGGCTGATTTCCTAAAACAAAGAATTCAAAAACTGATTATGGCGGTTTATTCTTTCTGAATTGAGTAGATCATCCTGGCCGATACAGGTATCGTCCAGGCCGATCTGTTGACGGCTGCCTTAATGAGGATGCCCTAATTAGGGTTTTTGATTTTGGACATATCGTCTAGGATGATATAAATATCGTCCCGGCCGATATTACCAAAAAGAGAAATCTTATAGGGAACAACAGGAGATCTTCCGAGTTGCAAACCAACTGGTCCCATACCAAATACAACAGACTCAAGAAAGGAAAAAAGATTACAAACTGACTCAGACCTAGTCTACCCAATCTTGAGCTGGTTCCAAATTGCAGTCTGATCATGTGGACCTGAAACGTTAGCACATAAGGCAATTGTAGAGAAATAAGGAATGTTTGCTATCATCAAAATCATAAACCACAGATCCGCAACATTAAGAACCTCGTATTTTTTATTTTAATCAACACATAGGCTTGTTTGTTGGTTTTAACAAAAAAAGGACTCCTTATGGGGAAGGTAATGCTTGCACTTAATTGTTAGCTAATCACAGTTTCAGTTTGGACATCCTAACGGATTTCTATTATACTAATTTGCCTTCTACTTTAAAAGGCCTCATTAGACTTCGTAAACTTGGTATTCCTTATATCAGATCTTAAGTTCCTCTTTTGATGGTTTATTTTATTTTGTTTTGTTTTATATGATGTTTTTTTTTGTGGGTACTGGCATTTTTTTGGCTTCCTTTTCGTAGGTTTTCTTTGATTTTCACTAGAATTGTCATGGCATTGAAATTTATGATTTAAATAGTTTGGTAGTTTGTGCTGATTATGGTAGGTTTTTGTCTTGTTGTAATTGTAACCATTTTGGGTATGAATTTATTCACCAATGATGCTCATGTTTTTAATCTCTACACCTTAGAGGGAAGAGTGGTTATTATGTTGTGATAAATTTTAAGTTTAAAAATTGCTATAATTAGTGTGGAGTGTACCATGGTATATATGGGCTAAGTTGGATTTCTTCGCTCTACTTATCATTCTTTTTTCTCATTAATCTCACCATAGTAAATCTACTGCTACCTTCTTAGAGGGGGGTTTATTTTTCATGCTTAGTGCTATTTTAGAGACTTTATGGTCGAATCAGTCAGCTTGCTTAAATTCTAATTCTATAAACTGACATAAATTTATGGGTTGGATTTTGATTAGATTTGAGTAGGATATGGATAATTTGGTTTAGGACAACTTTAATACTAATAATTTGATCTAGATTAGCCCTCATAATTAGATCTCTGGTGTTTTGGATATTTTTGTAGATCAAGCTATTTGGGGTCTTATGTTTTTTGGTCGGCATTTTCATAAGCAAAACTATTCATATATGGTTCTTTTGGGCTTTTGGTTCTTATTTTAAATATTTTCCTTTCATTAGTACCTTGTGTTATAGTTATTGGTTGGCTGTTTATGCATTGCTTCGTACTGTGTCTTCAAATATGCAACTTCACATTGCTTGTGTTCTGCTGGATCTTTATGATCCATTTTCTATGGGATTTAAGGTTTCTCTTTGGCATAATAATAAATTTTCTTTGCATTTTTGCTGGGCATGTTTTTGTCGGATTGTCCCTCCTAGGTTCTATTTCCCCACTATGATTTTATGGTATCTTTTTGTTGAGATTATTACAACTTAGTTTTTGGATTGTTGAGATTCATGAAATATGAATATTTTTTATGATTCCAAATATTATTATTTTAATTACAGTTTCTCTTAACATATTTTAGTTGTACTGCTTTAGTTGTTTGCGTGTACTAATATTTCAGGGAAATCATACTCCAGATTCTTGAAGTCTTCAAATCAAATTAGATTAAGTTTTATTATAATTGGAGTCAGTACTTTTTATTTTTATTGGGTTTGAGTGAGTGCGATTGTAATTGAGTAACTGTGCGCACACACACTGGAGGAGTGTTTAAAATTGATAAAAGTTTTAAACTAATCGTACTGTACAAATTCAATTCGTATGGGATGATTAGTTCAGTTATTTTTTTCCTACAAAAAATCAAACGAACTGTAGGAAGAAAATTTTTCTATGTACTAATTTTACTGTACGATTCCTTATTCATACAAATGACATCCTGAGTACGAATTTGATGGGTCCCTTTTCATCCTGATGAATCCCAAAATTTTTTGAACTGATAGTATTATATAATCTCCTGTTCGTACAAACGACATCCAGAGATGAAATTGAATGGTCTCATTTCATCTCGATGAATGCCAAATTTTGGTGAACGGATCGGACTATACAATTTCTTGTTCGTACATATGACATCTAAAGTATGAAAATATGGGGTACCCTTTCATGTTGACGAAGTTGAAAATTTTTCTAACAGTTCGTACAATACAAATTAGGTTCATACTGGACGATCAACATGTATGAAATATTTTCGTAAAGGTTCATAAAGGTTCATTTGCAACAATTTTTAAACTATTTATAGGTAAAAAAATATGATTGTGCTGTACGATCGTACATGCTCAAAATGGAAATTTTTAGTTTTTTGAAAGGTTTTTTGTGTCTTGCATATAAAAGGTCCTTAGAAACTGACGTGAAAAGCACCATTCTTCATGATTTTTCAAGAGAAAGTGAAAGAGTGATGGTGAGAGATGTTTGAGAGAGAGTTCTTGCAAGTAGAGTGTGAAGGGATCATAATGTTTCTCAAAGGTAAGAATCTTTTTTGGTTTTTGGTTTTTACTCTTCATTTCTTTTTTCTAGTTGATCTAGACAAGATCTTTGAAGAAGATCCGGTACTCTGCAACACTTGGGAAGTATGAATAAATGAAGGTACTCTGCTGACACTTGGAAGGTGTGAAAGGATGACGATTCTCTACCGACACTTAGAGAGTGTGAAAGGATAATGGTTCTCTGCCAACACTTAGAGGGTGTTAAAGGATGACAGTTCTCTGTCGCTCCAAGGATTGGTGGAAGAGAGGAATTGTAAAGGCTTATCCACCTTATTGTGAGAGCAAAAGTAAGAGTCACTTTGATAATAATGCAATATATGACGAGGGAGTCTTCAGGGAGTGGATGTAGGTCATGTTTGACTGAACCACTATAACTCTTTATGTCATTTTATTTTCCACATTTTTATTTTATGCACTTTAGTATTTGTGGTTGAAAATTTTACTTTTGTAAAAAATAGAAAAAATGATTTTCCATTAAAAAATCTAAGAAATTGTTTTTATTACTAATTAACCCCCCCCCCCCCCCTCTTGGTTAGCCTTGGGACGATTACATAGGTCTAAGAATCTTTAAGGAATCATCAAGTGGTATTAGAAATGTTTCAAAACTAAACATTTATACTACTTTTTGAAAATGATAATGGCTACTTTTGAAAAATGAAATACACCTAAGGGTATTCGATCACAAGACCTCTGTTATTTGATAATATCCCTTTCAATTTTGGAAAACACGTATATCAACATTTCTTCAATCGCTTGACTATCGCATGTGGGTTTTTGTTCAGGAAAGGTATCCTAGGCAAACTAGATTTGTAGATAGCATTATAGTTGAAATATCATTTGCTGACTAGACTGTAGAAAAATGTGACTTAGTTGAATTAAATGCAAAATATTTAAATAGTTTCTTTTGTGCACTTAATTCAAAAGATTACCTATGGGTTTCTACTTGCAAAAGTGGAAAGGACATTTGGGATAGGTTTTATATTACATACGAAGGGACTATTGAAGTGAAGCAATATAGACTAAATGTCTTATTACATGATTATGAATTATTTCTCAAGAAACCTAATGAATCCATTTTTGATATGTACACAAGATTCAATCAAATAGTCACTTATTTACAAGCATTAGGTAGGGAACTAATGAATGCTAAAATGGTTAATAAAATTCCTCATTATTTGCCTACTGCTTTTGATGCTAAAATAACTTCTATTATAGAGTCTAAGGACTTAAATATTTATTTTATTGATAATCTTCTTGGATCACTAATTGCTTTTGAGCAAGGAGTGAGTCAAAGAAAGACTGATGCAGGAGAACATTGAAAGGAGAAGACATAACACTTAATGTGGATGACTCGGAGAGTGATCAGTCACAACCTGAGGATGAAGATAACATTGCCTTGATGACAAGGCAATTCAAGAGTTTTTTTAAAAGGAAGAAAATGGGGATGCCAGCAGTGGAATAAAAGTAAGTTCCACAAAAAAGTTAAGATTTCTAATAATATGATTTGCTATGAATGTATGAAACCTGGACATATAAAAATGGATTTCCCTAATCTTAAAGCCACTCCTAGCAAGAAGAGGGTGGAGGAGAAAACAAATGTGAGGAAGGACAAGAAGAGATTTCAGAGAGCTTTCTAGGAGAAGTCAACTTCGAATTCATCAAAAATTAAAAATTCACCAAGTTATGTTTAATGGTCGATATTCTTGATCATTCAGATTAAGAAGAGGTATGTGACTTAACCTATAAAAAATTGCTTGAAGTTTCTGAAAGAATTCATATTGCATAAAGAAAAGTCAGGAAAATACATGCTAGATTAAACTTCAAATTACAAGAGTTACAAAAGGAGCATGAAACCCTTAGGAAAGATCATGCACTGATTGACAATAACTACATGAGTTTAGTAGATGAATTTGATGATTTGAATAAGTAAAATGAACATCTATAAGCATCCCTCACTGAACTAGAAAAAATTTAAATCATGTAAGGATGAATCTAAAAATATATAGCACTATTTAAAATATGATATTAATAGGTTAGAAGATGCAAACACGTTTCTTAAAGTTAAAGTGAAAACTCTTTAGGAAAATAGGACACCCCCTACACTTGAAGAATTTTTTGATCCTATTTAAAGTCAAAAATCTTAAAACCTAGGAAGTGATAGATTTATTATCGGAGATTAAAAAATCTTTTTCTTGGAGTTAAGTGTTTTACTTGTTGAATGATTGGACATATTTCACATACTTGTACTTTACATAGTAAAACTCATTTAGTTTGGAGACCTAAGATGCATAAAATAAGTAATATCATATATACATCTAATTTAATTTTGCTAAGAGGAGAACCCAAACTTGTTTGGCTTCCCAAGACTAATGTTTGATTATTTTGTAAAAATGCTCTCATACAAGATATAATGAGAGTATTTGGTACCTGGATAGCTATTGCTTGAAGTATATGACTGGTGATACTACACAATTCATATCAATGGAAGGCAGGAATGGAGGCAAGGTTACACTAGGAGATAATACCACTAGTAAAGTGGTTGGCACATGTATAATAAAAAACTTGAATATTTTTTTCATTGAGAATGTTTTATTTGTAGAAGGCTTGAAGTGTAATTTGTTAAGTATTAGCCAGCTATGTGACAAGGGGTATATAATTAATTTTTTTCCCATTAGCTGCATGTTAAGCCTAAATAGAAATGATGTATTACATGGAATCAGGGTATATAATATTTTTATGCTAGATTTGAACTATATTAAAACTCATATTTCTTTTTGTTTAAAAATAATTTCTGATGAATCATGGTTATAAAATAAGAGACTTTGTTACGCTAGCATAAAAAATCTTAGAAAAATTATCCAAAAGAAACTGGTTAAAGGTATACCAAAATTAGACTTTACTAAAGACCACCTTTGGATGCTTGTCAATTAGGGAAACATGTGAAATCTTAATTTCATTCCAATAAGGATCTTATTACTAGCACATCATTAGAAATAATTCATATGGATCTTTTTGGACTAGTTAGCACTGTAAATCTAGGAGGGAAGGTATACGGATTGGTGATTATTGATAATTTCTCGAGATTCATGTGGGTTAAATTTTTATTTCATAAGAGTGAACCATTTAAGTAATTTAGAGACTTTTCAACATAGATTTAGAGGAAACTAGGTTGTAAAATTTTAACAATTCAAAGTGATTATGGAGGTGAATTTAAAAATTAAAAATTTGATGAATTTTGCAAGGAAAAAGGGATTAATCATAATTTTTCTGCACCTAGGACCCCTCACCAGAATGAGATAGTCGAAAGAAAGAATATAACATTAATTGAAGGCATTAGAGTCTTGTTGGCAGAATATTCACTTCCTAAATATTTTTGGGCTGAAGTGGTTAGTACAACATATTATGTTTTGAGTAGGGTGAACATAAGGTCAAAATTGAATAAAACATCCTATAAGCTTCTTTAAGGGAGAATACCTAATTTGTCACATTTGTAAGTTTTTGGATGTAAGGTGTTCATTCATAATAATGGAAAATCTCATTTAGTATAATTTGATCCAAAATTAGATGAAGGAATTTTTCTTGGATATTCTAGTGTTTGAAAATCATGTAGATTAATTAACAAAAGAACCTTGATAGTTGAGGAGACCACACATGTTATTTTTAATGAATCTGACATTTTGGAAGAGTTAAGATTGGAAGAGGATCTTATTAAAAATAACTCCCAAAGAATTGAAAAGATTTATTTGGAAGAAAATTTTGAACGAGAAAACCCAATGCCTAGAGAATTGAGATTTTCTAAAAATAAACCTAAGGAATTAATTTTAGATGAACCCAGTGAGGGTGTTCGAACTAGGCATGGTCTTAGCAGAGAGGTTAATCATTCTTCCTTTATTTTAATGATTAAACCCATAATTATAACTCAAGCACTTTCAGATGAATTTTGGATATTAACCATGCAAGAAGAATTGAATCAATTTGCAAGAAATAATGTTTGGGAATTAATTGAAAGGCTAAAGAATCAAAGTGTTATTAGAACTAAGTGGGTATTCTAAAATAAAATGAATGACTCAAGAGTTGTTATTAGAAATAAGGCTAGATTTGTGGCTAAGGAGTATAATCAAATTGAAGGAATTGATTTTGAGGAGACTTTTGCCTTGTAGCAAGACTTGAAGCAATTATGGTTTTATTAGCCTTTGCCTGTTTTAGAGGATTTAAATTATTTCAAATGGATATTAAATGTGCATTTTTGAATGGGGTAGTGTAAGAGAATATTTATGTTAAACAACCTCCAGGTTTTGAACATTTTAAATTCCCTAATCATGTGTATAAATTGAAAAAGGCATTGTATGGATTGAAACAGACACCTAGGGCTTGGTATAAGATATTAAGCACTTTTCTATTAGAAAGATCTTTTGTAAAAGGAAGTGTGGACACCACTCTCTTTTTGAAGAAATTAGAAGATAAAATACAAAATATTCAAATATATATTGATGATATTATTTTTGGATCTAAAAAATATCTTTGTGATGATTTCTCTAAAATAGTGAGTAGTGAATTTGAGATGAGTTTAATGAGAAATCTAAGTTAGTTTCTTGGTTTTAGCATTAAGCAAATTGAGAGAACATTTCTTAGTCAGTCAAAGTATATTTAGGACATCCTTAAGAAGTATGAAATGGATAGTGCTAAACTAATAAGTACACCAATTATTTGCTCAATTCAGTTGGATTAGGACCCAAAGGGAAAATTTGTTGATCAAATGAAATTTAGAGAAATTATTAGATCTTTGCTTTATTTAATAGCGAGCAGACCAGATATTATGTTTAGTATTTTTTTGTGTGCTAGATTTCGTTCAGATCCAAAAGAGCCACATTTGACAGTAGGAAAAAGAATTTGAGATATCTTCTAGGAACTCAAAACTTGGGTTTTAATTCTCATTAGTTTCTTTGTCCAGTAGAAAATAGAATTATATAGCCCTATCTTCTACTGAAGCTGAATACATTACCTTAAGAAGTTGTGTGGCACAAGTTCTTTGGTTAAAATAATAGTTGATTAATTTAGGATTTACAATAGGCACAATCCTAATTTATTTGAATAACACTAGTGCGATTTGTATTTCAAAGTATCCTATTTAATATTCTAGAACCAAAAATATAGACATAAGACATCATTTCATTAGGGATCATGTAGTCAATGGAGAAATTGAATTGAAAATCAACTTGCAGATATTTTTACAAAACCACAAGCCTTTGATATGTTTAGCACATTAAGAGCAAGGTTAGGTTTGATTGATCTTAATACTTAGATAAAATTTTATGCAATCTTGATATGCTTTTATGTGTGTTTGATTTTGTTTTTGTTTTTGTTGTGAGTGTTTTTATTTTGGTTTTTATTTTAAAACATTTTTAATTTAGACATTTGTCACTTGTGCAAGGTTGATTGAATTTGAGAAATTTTTTTCTTCTTTCATTTTTTTAAGTGTTTTATTCATATTGTATGAAATTATTTTCATACTATATGAATTATATAGCATGTCTATGGTTATTTTGGAATTAAATGCATAAAATTTGGATTTTTCATATAGATCATACTGTTACAATAATGTCATTGTCCTATACGATCTATATAAATTCATTTGTACGCATGTAGTCGGTTATCTAGTAGAATCAGTTATTATACCTAATCGTACATACAAAATCAAATTTTTTCTGTACAATCCATGTGTCATTCTCTATGGTGGATGAACCTAACCATTATTAAAACAATCTTAAATTTTCTAATCATCCCAGATGAACACTTGTTCATCTATAAAATCATATGGTCAAAATGCTTGTAGGAAAGGATGCTTCGTAAATTGTGTGTTTACAAAAAGTCATTTCATTTTGGAAGTTATCATTCATCCCATACGATCTGATGATTGTTCATACGATCCCATTTTTGTACTATACGATAGGTCTTTTTTCTTTAAGTATGAGGGTCATTGAAATCATTTCCATCCACTTCCAAACCCTTCTTGAATTCTTCTAGATATACCTACCTAGTAATGGCAAGCTCTAGCAAGTGCTCTTGTGTTACTATGGGTTCATCATCTAGGGGAGGGGATGACAATATCTTATCTTGGGATAATGAGGATTCATTCTAGAGGTTTACAGCTACAAAAATCACTCCTTCTAGACACCTCATTCAAGATGAAATCCATTTTTCTGTCATGCCTCTCTTTGCTTCAACCCAGTTCTCCTTTATTTTAACCTTGATCTATGCCTACCACAAGGAGACCTTTCACTATTTTCTTGCAAATATGAGGTTTAGTGAGGATGAAACTAGGATATCCTCTTTTTTTTCAAAAAATGCAAGTTGAAATCACAAAGGAAGATTTAGGAACTTTTGTTCATCTAAGGACTCAAGGCACTAGAGCTCACACCTTGACCTTTAAATATGATTTTGACTGGTCTGAGATTAATAAAATTCTTAGAGATGTAACTCAAGTATATCACTTAGGAAGAGTCTACACATTAAATCAAAATGCCCGGATCATCCAGCATGTCTTAAGAACTTCAATCATTCCTGAGGCTGGTGATCGTATAAATATGACTCCTCTCCTATCCACCGTCGCATACTTGATCATGACCAAACAACCTATTGATGAGGAAGAATAATATTGCTCTAGGATACTTAGTGACATACATTTTAGATAAGAAGTGCTACATTCTTTATCCTGACCATCCCACTAAAATGCTAGCCTATTTTACTGATGCTTCATTTCGATCTTTGTTTGGGAAAGATCAGACTTCCAGTGTAGATTCTAAAGAAGAAGGGAGAGCTACTCCACCTGCACCTGGACCTGATTAGTAGTACTTTTAGGAGATGATGTAGCGATTTAATTACATGGAGACTTATTTTGATCAATATTTTGATCAAATTCAGACTCATCTAAACTAGCAAGATGCACGATACCAAGAAGATATGGAGTGGATCCGAGATCAGTTTAACTTGATGAACACAAATGTAGCTATGATGAATAGCTAATTTTTAGTGTTCGATCAGCCCATCACCTCCAGAACTAGGGCCCCTTTGACTTTTAGTAGTACTTCTATAATGTTGTTCCTGTTGCGGCGGACGGAGTTGCTGGGTCTTTGACACCAAAGAGATCTTCTTTCTTTGGTGAACTTACTCGAGACAAGCCTGAATCCGATTGGTACTTAGGTGCGAGTTCGCCGGAGCATTCGTGTGGAATCCCCCACCACACTCCCTTGAGTTCCTCCCCCTCACAGGATCTTCTCCCTACTCAAACTCCTCCCTTTCCTCTCTCCGCTTCAAGCTCTCTCTTCAAGTTTCCCCACAAGAACGAGCTACAATGGCTGCCAAAGACACTTACAAAGTATCATGCCAAGCTAAATAGAAGTTTCAAAACGAGCTCATTAATTAAGTTGCCGACATTATCGTCCAGGACGATAGGTATATCGTTCTGCCGATCAGTTACAAATTCACCATCAGCTGGGACGATTTGGAGATGATCAGAGAAAATTGGTTAATACGTCCTGGCCGATAATCATGATCGTCCAGGCCGATTAGTTTAAAACTAATTTCAATCACCTGATCATCGCCTGAATACAAGCTGTCCGTATGTAGATCGTCCTGGCCATCGTCCTGGCCGATCATGCGATCATCCGGACGATGTGTCATTATCAATCAACCATTAATACTTTCCGAAGATACCAGATCAATTTAGGCATAATTGATTTAGATCGTCCTGGACGACAATATATCGTCTGGACGACATAATATCGTCCTGGCCAATTTCCTAAATAAAGAATTCCAAAACTGATATGGCGGTTGATTCTTTCTGAATGAGCAGATCGTCCTGGCCGATACGGTATCGTCCAGGCCGATCTGTGTACGGCTGCCTTAATGAGGATGCCCTAATTGGGTTTTTGATTTTGTGACATATCGTCCAGGACGATATATATATCGTCCTGGCCGATATACCAAAACAGAAATCTTATAGGGAACAATAGGAGATCTTCCGAGTTACAAACCAACTATCCCATACCAAATACAACAGACTCAGAAGGAAAAAAGATTACAAACTGACTCAGACCTAGTCTACCCAATCTTGAGCTGGTTCCAAATTGCAGTCTGATAGTTGGACCTGAAACGTTAGCACAATAAGGCAATCGTAGTAGATATAAGGAATGTTTGCTATCTCAAAATCATAAGCCATAGATCCCGCAACATCTCCCCCTTTTTGATGATGGCAAAACATTTCAATTGAATTTACAAAAAAGTAAACACACTCTCACTATCTCCCCTCACTAGAATAAACCTTAAAACTAAGGAGATGAAAACATTTTTGTTGTTTTTATTTTTGAAAACAAGTTACAATTCAACCAGTACGTTCTCCCCTTTGACCATTATCAAAAAGAGAGAAACAAAAAAAAAAATGAACGGAGAAAACGTTCCCTGATCTAGTGAAAAAAAAAATCTTAAAATGAGAAAATACCTCTATGTTTTAATCAAAAACTTAGTAGAACTGGATTGACAAACGCATAGCCCATAAAAGGTTGGAAATTCAGAGTTTGATATCTAACCAATTCTTTTTAAAGCTCAAAAACTTTTAATCCAATATCCAAATCAAGGAATAAATGGGATGGAAGAACATAATTTTTCAAAACCCTTCATAAAACATATCTAATAGAAGATCAATGCACGAATTGCTGAATCAGGAACAAAGATTTTGAAGCACAAGTTTCGAACATATCAAGGATTCCTTAGGCTTTTAGTAGTAATAAGAAAAAAAGCATTTTTTTGTGGGCTCATTTATGCCCTTTATCACTTGAATGGCTCATTTGAGCATCTTTTGTTTTATCATACACTTTGTGTATTATATTTTTTCATTTGGCGTCATTGCGCATCTTTTGGTTTGGTAATCATTGTCCACTTTTTTTTATTATCTCATAAATATGTTCTTTCTTTATATATTTTCAAAACAAAAGTAAACCCAAATTATTGACAATACGAACATCTTGATTAAGAAAATTTTAAGGGTGGATTCAACAATCTTGCAAAAGATTTCTATGCGATAGAAAAAATGTAGGGAGATAAAAAAAAATCAGTTTCAAAATCCATATAAAATATGATGAAGATTTTAAATCAAAAGTAGAATACTCTTTAAGAAGAGAGAAAGGAGAACAAAAACACGAGTTTCCTTCCTTTGACTGTATTAGAGAAGATCAAACACAACTTACAAGATTTAAAAAAAAGGAGAATAGATATTTCATTTTTAGAAAAAGTGAAATGTGTGGTTGAACAGAGAAATACTTTATATAAAAAAAATATTAAAGAAACAAACAAAACAAAAAAAAAAACAAAAATAAATATAAAAAAGAAAAACAAAAAAACACGAATAGGTCTTAACCATTACTCTCTCCTGGTCCGATGCTTATAGACCAGATTGCCCATAGATTTTTAGCCTTTCATATTTCCCCAGTTTAAATTAGCTTTGCTTGCCCTTTTCTTTTGTAGGAAGAATTCTTAAATTAGGGACTCATTCTTCATGTGTCCAGGTTTCCTACATCGAAAATAAATATGTCAGAGGAAAAGATTACATCCTTACCATTTTTTTACCTTTTCCACTTTTGCTTATGCTTTGGGTGAGCTTTGTAGATTTACTTGACAAGTCATTGCTATCGTCACCAACTAAGCTTCCTCTTCCCGTATCTTCAGCTTTTTAGAACGATCGTTTCACCTACATCCAAAAGTCTTTGACCCAAACTTGCTCGTGGAAATGAGTGAGCCATAACAAATTATCAATGAATAATCATTCAATCTTATTGATTCACAAATAGCAACAACTTTGGCATCAAATTTTTCAAGTAAACAACAAAGAATTTAATGACTTTTTCAAAATTTGAAAATTCTTATTCCTAAAGCATGCAATATTTACAATTTGAATGAATCTGGTGTACATGTCTAAATTGTTTCATAAGGTTTTCATGGAAATAATTCAAAATCATTGCATTAACAAATTCATTGGATTGCTTATTTCACTAGTGCCTTCGTATATGTGTGCAATTTATCCCAAACTCCTTACCGTGTATGCACTGGATACTAACATAAAAATCATCAGAATTTAAAGCACAGAAAAAAGTAATTTAAAAACTTTAGCATTAATTGAGCATTAAGTTATTCTTCCCTGTTCATAACTAAAGGAATATCAATTTTAACTCCATTAACAATACGTGTATGGTGATGAATAACCAGTTAAAATCATGTGCCACATGCAAAAAACAATTGATTGCAAGAAAATAGACATGCAGTTTTCCAAAAATCAAATGACATATATCAAAAAAAAGGTCTGTGATTGATTCACTTCCGCCAAATTAACGAATAGAAAAATTAGCCATGGATCGAAAATTTCAAAAGCTTTTAAAAATTATTTTTGAAAACGGCTCTGTACCACTTGAAAGTGCTCAGATACCACTTGAAAGTTTCATAGGGATGTTAGGGCCTCTTGAACTTAGTCCCAAGCTAACCAGAGAGAGGTGAATTGGAAACCTTAAAACCAAGATAAAGTTACCAACAAAAACACCACAAACAAAGTGCGGATTAAATAAAATGCGGAAGCGTATAATAAGAAAGGAACACACCGGATTTATAGTGGTTCGGTCAAACCTTGACCTACGTCCACTCCTGGAGCACCCTCAGTATTGCACTAACACAAGTGTCTCTCCTTTACCCCCAAAGCTAGGGGGAGAAGCCCTTACAAATCCATTCGCCTTCCCGTGCGGCGGATGTCGCGGGTCCTTTGACACCAAAGAGATCTTCTCTTTGGTGAACTTACCTCGAGATAAGCCTTGAATCCGATGGTACTTAGGTGCGAGTTCGCCGGAGCAACCGTGTGGATCCCCCACCACACTCCATTGAGTTCCTCCTCGAACAGGATCTTCTCCGCTCTCAAACTCCACCTTCCTCTCTCCCTTTCAAGCTCTCTCTTCAAGTTTCCCCCACAAGAACGAAGCTACAATGGCTGCCAAAGACACTTACAAAGTGTCATGCAAGTTTAAATAGAAGCTCTCAAAACGAGCTCATTATTGCAAGTTTCCAACATTATCATCCAGAGATAGGTATATCGTCCTAGCGACAGTACAAATTCAGCTCATCAGCCTGGACATTTGCGATGATCAAAGAAAATTGGTTACATCGTCCTGGCTGATATCACGACCGTCAGGCCGATTAGTTTAAAACTGATTTCAATCGTCCTGATCATCGCCCTAATACAAGCTTCCGATGTATGATCATCCAGCCATCGTCCGGCGTATCATGCGATCATCCCGGACGATGTGATAGTATCAATCAACCATTAATGCTTTCCAAAGATACCAGATCAATTAGGCATATTGATTTAAGATCGTCCTGGGATGACAATAATTTACGTCTTGGCGATTCTAAAACAAAGAATTCAAAAACTAATTATGGGCGGTTATTCTTTCTGAATTGATAGATCATCCTGGCCGATACAGGTATCGTCCAGGCCGATCTGTTGACGGCTGCCTTAATGAGGATGCCCTAATTAGGGTTTTGATTTTGACATATCGTCTAGGATGATATAAATATCGTCCCGGCCGTATATACCAAAAAGAGAAATCTTATAGGGAACAACAGGAATCTTCCGAGTTGCAAACCAACTGGTCCCTCAAATACAACAGACTCAAGAAAGAAAAAAGATAAAAACTGACTCAGACCTAGTCTACCCAATCTTGAGCTGGTTCCAATTGCAGTCTGATCATGTGGACTGAAACGTTTGCACATAAGGCAATTGTGAGGAAAATAAGGAATGTTTGCTATCATCAAAATCATAAACCACAGATCCGCAACATTAAGAACCTCGTATTTTTATTTTAATCAACACATAGGCTTGTTATGTTGGTTTTAACAAAAAAGGACTCCTTATGGGGAGTAAATGCTTGCATTAATTGTATAGCTAATCACAGTTTCAGTTTGGACATCCTAACGGATTTCTATATAAACTTTTGCCTTCTACTTTAAAAGGCCTCATTAGACTTCGTAAACTTGGTATTCCTTATATCAGATCTGTAAGTTCTCTTTTGATGGTTTATTTATTTTGTTTTGTTTTATATGATGGTTTTTTTTTGTGGTACTGGCTTTTTTTTGGTTCTCTTTCGTAGGTTTTCTTGATTTTCACTAGAATTGTCATGGCATTGAAATTTATGATTTAAATGTTTGGTAGTTGTGCTGAATATGGTAGGTTTTTGTCTTGTTGTTAATTGTAAACCATTTTGGGTATGAATTTATTCACCAATGATGCTCATGTTTTTAAATCTCTACACCTTAGAGGGAAGAGTGGTTATTATGTTGTGATAAATTTTAATTAAATTGCTATAATTAGTGTGGAGTGTACCATGGTATATATGGGCTAAGTTGGATTTCTTCGCTTACTACTTATAATTCTTTTTTTCTCATTAATCTCACCATAGTAAACTACTGCTACCTTCTTAGAGGGGGTTTTATTTTTCATCGCTTAGTGCATTTTAGAGGACTTATGGTCGAATCAGTCAGTTTGCTTAAATTCTAATTCTATAAACTGACATAAATTTATGGGTTGGATTTGATTTGTATTTGAGTAGGATATGGATAATTTTGGTTTAGGACATAACCTTTAAACTAATAATTTGATACTAGATTAGCCCTCATATAGATCTCTGGTGTTTGGATATTTTTGTAGTCAAGCTATTTGGGGTCTTTATGTTTTTGGTGGCATTTCAAAAGCAAAACAATTCATATAGGTTCTTTTGGGCTTTTGGTCTTATTTTAAATATTTTCCTTTCATTAGTACCTTGTGTTATAGTTATTGGTTGGTGTTTATGACATTGCTTCGTACTGTGTCTTCAAATATGCAACTTCACATTGCTTTGTGTTCTGCTGGATCTTTAATGATCCATTTTCTATGGGATTTAAGGTTCTCTTGCATAATAATAAATATTCTTTTATTTTTGCTGGGCATGTTTTTGTCGGATTGTCCCTCCTAGGTTCTATTTCCCCACTATGATTTTATGGTATCTTTTTGTTGAGATTATATTACAACTTAGTTTTTGGATTGTTGAGATTCATGAAATATGAATATTTTTTATGATTCCAAATTTATTAATTTAATTACAGTTTCTCTTAACTATTTTAGTTGTACTGCTTTAGTTGTTTGCGTGTGACTAATATTTCAGGGAAATCATACTCCAGATTCTGAAGTCTTAAATCAAATTAGATTAGTGTTTATTATAATTTGGAGTGTACTTTTTTTTTTATTGGTTTGAGTGAGTGCGATTGTAATGAGTAACTGTGCGCAACACACTGAGGAGTGTTTAACTTGATAAAATTTTAAACTAATCGTACTGTACAAATTCAATTCGTTGGGATGTTTAGTTCAGTTATTTTTTTCCTACAAAAAATCAAACGAACTGTAGGAAAGAAAATTTTTCTATGTACTAATTTACTGTACGAATTCCTTATCATACAAATGACATCCTGAGTACGAATTTGATGGGTCCTTTTCATCCTGATGAATCCAAAATTTTTTGAATGATAGTATTATATAATCTCCTGTTCGTACAAACGACATCCAGAGATGAAATTGAATGGTCTCATTCATCTCGATAGAATGCCAAATTTGGTGAACGGATCGGACATACAATTTCTTGTTCGTACATATGACATCTAAGTATGAAATATGGGTACCCTTTCATGTTGACGAAGTTGAAATTTTTCTAAAGTTCGTAACAATACAATTAGGTTCTATGGACGATCAACATGTATGAAATATTTTTTCGTAAAGGTTCATAAAGTTCATTGCAACAATTTTTAAATTTATATTTAAGTAAACAAACAATTTCTATATCGTTACTATCTTTCCATCTCAACATTAAATTTTATTATTTACTTTTATTGTAGTTTATCAAATAATTTCCAACTACACTCCTATCAATCCCCAAAATCAATTAAAAAACATATAATTTCAATCTATATTGATATCTTCAATAAATCTATATCTAATTTCAATTATTATATTATTAACAACATTTTACACTCATAAATCAATAATAATTCTTAATTTAAAATACACAACCAAACTTAAACATAATAAACTACATAACAAATCATCTCTCACTTTTTACCACACATCCAACACAATTTATAAATACAAATAATTACCACATCATACACAATTAATTATATAATAATCAATTAATATAAACACAACCTCCCAAATATCTATATACCTTCTCAATTAACACATCCCCCAAATCTTTATAACACTTAATCCTAACACATTCTACCAATTAAATTATTCCTATCTTAAAATAAATTCTAAACCACCAAAAATTCTATCAAATTCATCTACACAAATCAAAAAATCAAACACTACTATTATACAACATTTTCTATAATAATTACAATAAATAATCCACAAAACACACAAAATACAATTAAAAAACATAAAAAAAAAACACAAAAACAAAAAATCCCTAGAATAAATATATTATCACATAACAAAATACACCACCACTACCCCATCAAAACCAACCCCCAACTCCAAATAAAAACAACCACAAAACACCCCCCACCCCCCCACAATTAACTCCAATTTCCTCATCCAAACACTTTGACACCTGTCACACATCCTCTACTCCGTACCTACCTAAATGTATATTAAACTTGACATATAGAACAAACCATGACAGTAATGCAGTCCACTCCCACAAAATCTCATGAATCTAACATTCCCACACAGATGCCCACCTCTGCACCTCAAGTCACCAGCCCTAGAATATAACCCAACGCTCACACCACCTTCTTCAATTCATACTCTCGCAACAACATGCCAAACCAAGAAATTCCCCACCTAAGACATCCCACAAAACAATCCCACAGTACCCTCCTCGTCTCAGACTCCCATATACTCTCTCTAAACACCAAAAGATGTGTGTGTGTGTTATGTAGTGCCGCCACACCGTTGCTGCTCCGTCATTACAAGAGAGATAGAGATAGTAGGCAAATCTCAAATTACTCAAGTCCAAAACTATTTACACAAGAAGACATAAGATGATGTGAAAGTAAGTAAGCACACACAATTATCTCAAATTATCTACACAAATCCAAAATATTTCAACTTAATCAAATTTTAACATTCGATAACTCACTACACCAGCATAAATCCCTGACATAGTGAAGAGACCCCAATAACACAATCACACCTGTCGTCACACTGTGCCACACGCATTTTATCAATTGTCTCTCAAATATGATTACTCATATACTGACTACACGGTGCTCTTAGATGACTACAGTAGTCGCTCGCACTCTACCTCATCATCACCTACAACTTTATAAGTAAGAGAGTCCATTATTCAAGTAACCATGATTGTGACGCTCAGAGTAAACCTCCTTGTATCACTGTGGATGACGCGATATCTTAATGACTAAGTGTATCTCACTCTCGTCTCTCGAATGATATCTCTCTCGTATCGAGCGTTATTTACAAGCTATGTGTATTGCGTATGACGCTCGTCATGACCTATATTTGATATGTCTAGATGTGAATGTTTGATTAGAGTATCTAATATAATTCTCAGTCGATATAGTTCTCGCACATATCTGATCTACTTAGAGAGCTCATCGTCTATGGTAGAAATAACTTCGAAGTAATATATAGAGATTCTAAAGGATATCACTGATTATAAGGTAAGGTTGAATTGATTTGTTTGAGATATAAATCTTGTTCTAGAGTAGAAACGTCACCTATATAGAACTCTGAAACCTGTGATGATCAAGGGTGATGTCAATCTAGATAAAGGTAGCATAGAGCACTCAGTGATAGCTACTATGCTGAGGTGAGTATAGTCCCGCCACTTTATCCTCATCATTATTCGTTGAGCTATGCGTAAGAGAGGTCCTATCGTGTATACGAGCGGACTGGAGTGGGATGAGACAAGTGCTAACGTGATGACCTAAAGGCGCTATGCGCAGAGTTTAGTTTTGTAGATGAGAACGAGTCGTATCATAGAAGTGGGTTGCAGTGCTATAAAGTAGTGAGGTAATAATAGTAGAGTTGCTATGCTAACATGTAATCTCTACATGAAGAAGAAGTCTGCAGATCTATATGGAGGTGTGCATCTTGACTCTCGGATTTGGATGTGCATAGTGTCATACAATGCCGATCCATCTCTGTGAGAGAAGATTGCAGCCAATGTTCGCCCTACAGTAGATCGTAGATTGACTGATGTTCTCTTTGACTAAGCATATGTTGAAGTAGAGCGAGAAGTGTGTGGAGAGCAAAGGAATATATTATGTATATATACTGTGTGTGTGACAATGACATGCATCGTCGAAGTAGATCAGCAGAAGTTTTCTCTAGGCACGTGAAGATGTCCATCACTCACCTGGTACTTCGCACATCTACACTCACATATACTACTCTCTAATAATAAGGTCCACACAGTGCTCGCGCGTCTCGCTACCGCTCCTCGGCCTACGATCTCCTTCTTCTCATCACTTACTCGGATTAAGAAGAGGTATGTGCAAAACCTTAATAAAATTGCTTGAAGTTTCTCAAAAGAATTATATTGCATAAAGAAAAGTCAGGAAATACATGCTAGATTAAATACTTAAAAATTCAAGAGTTACAAAGGAGCATGAAACCTTAGGAAGATCAGCACTGATTGACAATATACATACTGAGTTTAGTAGATGAATTTGATGATTTTGATAGTAAAATGAACATCTATAAGCATCCCACACTGACTAGAATAATTTAAATCAAGTAGGAGTGAATCTAAAATTATATGCACTATTTAAAATATGATATTAATAGGTTAGAATGATGCAAACCGTTTTCTTAAAGTTAAAGTGAAAAATCTTTAGGAAATAGGACACCCCTACACTTGAAGAAATTTTTTGATCCTATTTAAAGTCAAAAATCTTAAAACCTAGGAAAGTGATAGATTTATTATCGGAGATTAAATAATCTTTTTCTTCTGGAGTTATAGTGTTTTACTTGTTGAATGATTGGTTCTATTTCACATACTTGTACTTTACATAGTAAAACTCATTTAGTTTGGAGACTAAGCTTGAATAAAATAAGTAATATCATATATACATCTAATTTAATTTTGCTAAGAGGAGAACCCAAACTTGTTTGGCTTCCCAAGACTAATGTTTGATTATTTTGTCGAAATGCTCTAATCAAGATATAATGAGAGGATTTGGTACCTGGGATAGCTATTGCTTGAAGTATATGACTGGTGATACTACACAATTCATATCACTGGAAGGCAGGAATGGAGCAAGGGTTACATAGGAGATATAATACCACTAGTAAAGTGGTTGGCACAGTATATAAAAACTTGACATATTTTTTTCATTGAGAATGTTTTATTTTGTAGAAGGCTTGAAGGTGTAATTTATTAAGTATTAGCCGCTATGTGACAAAGGGTTATAGAATTTAATTTTTTTTCCAATTAGTGCATGTTAAGCCTAAATAGAAATGTGTATTACATGGAATCAGGGTAATAATATTTTTATGCTAGATTTGAACTATATTAAAACTCATATTGCTTTTTTTGTTTAAAATAATTTCTGATGAATCCATTGGTTATACAATTAAGTGACTTTGTTACGCTAGCATAAAAAATCTTAGAAAAATTATCCAAAAGAAACTGGTTAAAGGTATACCAAAATTAGACTTTACTAAAGACCACCTTTGGATGCTTGTCAATTAGGGAAACTTGTGAAATCTTAATTTCATTCCAATAAGGATCTTATTACTAGCACATCATTAGAAATATTCATATGGATCTTTTTGGACTAGTAGCACTGTAATCTATGAGGGAAGGTTATACGGATTGGTGATTATTGATAATTTCTCGAGATTCATGTGGGTTAAATTTTTATTCATAAGAGTGAACCATTTAAGTAATTTAGAGACTTTTCAACATAGATTTAGAGGAAACTAGGTTGTAAAATTTTAACAATTCAAAGTGATTATGGAGGTGAATTTAAAAATTAAAAAATTTGATGAATTTTGCAAGGAAAAAGGGATTAATCATAATTTTTCTGCACTAGGACCCCTCACAGAATGAGATGTCGAAAGAAAGAATTAACATTAATTGAAGGCATTAGAGTCTTGTTGGCAGAATTTCACTTCCTAAATATTTTTGGGCTGATGTGGTTAGTACAACATATTATGTTTTGGTAGGGTGAACTTAGGTCAAAATTGAATAAAACTCCTATAAGCTTCTTTTAGGGAGATACCTAATTTGTCACAATTCTAAGTTTTTGGATGTAAGGTGTTCATTCATAATAATGGAAAATTCTATTTGTATAATTTGATCCAAATTGATGAAGGAATTTTTCTGGATATTTAGTGTTTGAAAATCTGTAGATTAATTAACAAAAGCACCTTGATTGTTGAGGAGACCACACTGTTATTTTTAAATGAATCTGACATTTTGGAAGAGTAAGACTGGAAAGGATCTTATTAAAATAACTCCAAAGCAATTGAAAAGATTTATTTGGAAGAATTTTGAACGAGAAAACCCAATGCCTAGAGAATTGAGATTTTCTAAAAATAAACCTAAGGAATTAATTTAGATGAACCCAGTGAGGGTGTGTTCGAACTAGGATGGTCTTAGCGAGAGGTTAATCATTCTTCCTTTTTTAATTGATTAACCCATATTATAACGCAAGCACTTTCAGATGAAAATTTTGGATATTAACCATGCAAGAAGAATTGAAATCAATTTGCAGAATAATGTTTGGAATTAATTGAAAGGCTAAAGATCAAAGTGTTATTAGAATAAGTGGGTATTCTAAAATAAATGAAATGACTCAAGAGTTGTTATTAGAAAATAAGGCTAGATTTGTGGCTAAGGAGTATAATCAAATTGTGGAATTGATTTTGGGAGACTTTTGCCTTGTAGCAAGACTTGAAGCAATTATGGTTTTATTAGCTTTGCCTGTTTTAGAGGATTTAAAATTATTTCAAATGGATATTAAAGGTGCCATTTTTGAATGGGTAGTGTAGAGAATATTTATGTTAACAACACCTAGGTTTTGAAACATTTTAATTCCCTATCATGTGTATAAATTGGAAAAGGCCATTGTATGGATTGAAACAGACACCTAGGGCTTGGTATAAGATATTAAGCACTTTTCTATTAGAAAGATTTTTGTAAAGGAAGTGTGGACACACTCTTCTTTTTGAAGAAATTAGAAAGATAAAATACCAAATATTCAAAATATATATTGATGATATTATTTTTTGGATCTAAAAAAATATCTTTGTGATGATTTCTCTAAAATAGTGAGTAGTGATTTGTGATGAGTTTAATGAGAAATCATAAGTTATTTTCTTGGTTTTAGCACTAAGCAATTGAGAGCTCTTCAATAATTATTCTTTAAATGATAGGGAGGCTGGTCTTCCCTCTTATTTTGTTTTTATTTTCTGTCAGATATATTATATTATCAAGGTCTCTATCTTGGTTTATTTTCCCAGGTTACCTATTTATTGGTAGCTTTATTCTTAACATTCTTATCAAAATCTTATTATTAGGTTCTTCTTAGTTTTTGCTCATTTCATCAGATGGTTTTACTGTGCGAATGATTGGACTATATTCCAGGTGGTTGTTGTTCCCCAGGGTCTATCATTTTCCTTCGGTGGACACAACTAATTTGCAAGGAAACTCTCATTCTTATTCAACATTAATGTTGATTAAATTGCCTTCGCATTAAAGCCTCATCTGCCCTCCTCTGGATTAATGTTTCCTTATTATTTTATTGGGTATTGAGTCATTTGTGTAATGTTGTTGTTGGGCTACTGTATATTTGGGATGGCTTGAATTTTAAGGGTGTTGTTGTGTTAATGTTGTTATTGAGCCATATGTGTAAGGTTGTGGTGGGGATGGTGCATATTCAAGATGGACTATATGTGAGGGATACTATAAGGTTAATGTTGTCATGTGCTCATGGTATTTTATTTATGTGTGCTCTCAATTTCTATATTGTTTTGGGCAGAATCTTATCCTTTAGCATTATGCTAAATGTTGATTATATAGGTGGCTTATGTAGATTCTATCGTTTTTCCTATGGTAATGTATTTCATTTATTGTTGAGGTCTTGGAGTGTTATTAACT
The DNA here is from genome assembly GCA_022539455.1 of Dendrobium nobile. NCBI lineage: Eukaryota > Viridiplantae > Streptophyta > Magnoliopsida > Asparagales > Orchidaceae > Dendrobium > Dendrobium nobile. The sequence goes on from CM039736.1 coordinate 33,058,742, forward strand.
TTTGCACTAATAAGTGGAGCATGGCTTGGTTCATATCTATTTTATTAATTTTTAATTTTTATTATGCTTTTGAATTCCTCATTTTATTATTTTATTTCTATGTATTTCTATGCAATATATTTTTGTTGACTAAATTTTTTAGAGTATTGGTTTGTGGTTTCATCTTGCAAGTTAAACAATTTTGGCAGGAAGATTGTGGTTGATGTTATTAGCAAGATCTTTCTTTTTTAGGTGTTGGCTCCTGGCCGCCCTAGAATGTTAACAGGGTATCATATAATTTTTGTTAGAGCGGACCATTGGCTCGAAGATCTTCCTTTTACTTTTTTGTAGCTCATACGAGCATTAGTGAGTTGAAGGTCCCCCTTAAGGACCTTGTAATATCCTTTTTTTATTAACGCGTAGGCCCTTCCGTTGGTTTTTAACCAAAAAAAAAAGACTCTTTATGGAAACTTAGACCTTTGCATTTTGGTTCCTAGTGAGTTATTTCTTGGTTTTTACTTTTATTATGGTGATGTATTTTATGTTTGATTATTTACATGGTTCTTATAGCTGTTCTTGCAGTTCTTAATTTGTTTATTGTTGGTTGTTTTACCTCTTTCTGTTGGTTGTTATTGTTTCATTGTTGTAACTTTATTTACTACTGGGTCTTGTTTGTTCCGATTCAATTTGTGAGTCATAATTTTTGCTGGTTTTGGTATGGGATTTTTTGGTAGTGATATTTGGCTTCTGTTAGATCTAGGTGTCAATTGGTAGTTTGTTGGCCTGGGAGGCCCAAGTACTTCAAAATTTTTGTGGTGTCTGATGTTTGGCTGGAAGATCTATATTATCAGTTATTCTCCTTTTAATTATTATGGGTTGATGCATTTGGATTTTTTTTTATATATTTTGCATCCCTGTTGGTTGTATTATGCCTTAGTAATGGGGTTGCTTTCAGATAAGAATTGCAATTCTAGTTATTATTTATATTACTTTACTTTTCATTTTCTCTATTTGGATTACATCAGGTGGTTTGCTTGTAGATCTAGTGTTATGTACTTATCCTGTAGTAGTTTCTTGAACATTAGCTCTCCCCCTACTTACTAAGCTTTTATCACCACTTTTATCTCCATAATCTCATTGATTATTATAGTTTGGCTTTTTACCTGAGCATTCTCTCTCTTGCTTCTCTCTTGGTTTTGTAGGTGCCTTTTTGTGAAGGTATTTTTTTCTTTTAATTTTTTTGGGATGATTGTGCTTAAAGTATATATGTGGATCTCCTCTTTTTTTGGGTGTTAGCTTATTGCACCCTAGAATTAACATAGGTATTCTTGTACATGTTATTAGTAAGGACCTTTGGCTCTTGGGTTTTATTTTACTTTTTTTGAGTTCTTTTGAGCAATAGTGAGATTAAGATCCCCTTAAGTGAAAGTGCTCTGATACCACTTGAAAGTTCTTTAGGGATGTTAGGCCCTCTTGAACTTAGTCCCAAGCTAACCAAGAGAGAGGTGAATTGGAAAACCTTAAAACCAAAGATAAAGTTCCAACCAAAAACACCACAAACAAAGTGCGGAATTAAAATAAATGCGGAAGCAATAATAAGAAAGGAACACATCGGATTTATAGTGGTTCGGTCAAACCTTGACCTATGTCCACTCCTTGGAGGCACCCTCCAAGTATTGCACTAACACAAGTGTCTCTCCTTTAGCCCCACAGCTAGGCGGAGAAGCCCTTACAAAATCACTTCCGCCTTCCCCGGTGCGGCGGAGTTGCTGGGTCCTTTGACACCAAAGAGATCTTCTTCTTTGGTGAACTTACCTCGAGACAAGCCTTGAATCCGATGGTACTTAGGTGCGAGTTCGCCGGAGCATTCGTGTGGATCCCCCACCACACTCCCTTGAGTTCCTCCCCCTCACAGGATCTTCTCCCTCATCAAACTCCTCCCTTTCCTCTCTCCTCGTTCAAGCTCTCTCTTCAAGTTTCCCCCACAAGAACGAAGCTACAATGGCTGCCAAAGACACTTACAAAGTATCATGCCAAGCTTTAATAGAAGCTTTCAAAACGAGCTCATTAATGTAAGTTGCCGACATTATCGTCCAGGACGATAGGTATATCGTTCTGGCCGATCAGTACAAATTCAGCTCATCAGCCTGGGACGATTTGGGATGATCAGAAGAAAATTGGTTACATCGTCCTGGCCGATATCATGATCGTCCAGGCCGATTAGTTTAAAACTAATTTCAATCATCCTGATCATCGCCCTGAATACAAGCTGTCCGATGTAGATCGTCCTGGCCGTCGTCCTGGCCGATCATGCGATCATCCCGGACGATGTGATCATATCAATCAACCATTAATACTTTCCGAAGATACCAGATCAATTTAGGCATAATTGATTTAGATCGTCCTGGACGACAATAATATCGTCCTGGACGACAATAATATCGTCCTGGCCAATTTCCTAAAATAAAGAATTCCAAAACTGATTATGGCGGTTGATTCTTTCTGAATTGAGCAGATCGTCCTGGCCGATACAGGTATCGTCCAGGCCGATCTGTTGACGGCTGCCTTAATGAGGATGCCCTAATTAGGGTTTTTGATTTTGGACATATCGTCCAGGACGATATATATATCGTCCTGGCCGATATTACCAAAAACAGAAATCTTATAGGGAACAATAGGAGATCTTCCGAGTTACAAACCAACTAGTCCCATACCAAATACAACAGACTCAAGAAAGGAAAAAAGATTACAAACTGACTCAGACCTAGTCTACCCAATCTTGAGCTGGTTCCAAATTGCAGTCTGATCGTGTGGACCTGAAACGTTAGCACATAAGGCAATCGTAGAGATATAAGGAATGTTTGCTATCATCAAAATCATAAGCCATAGATCCGCAACAATCTCCCCCTTTTTGATGATGGCAAAACATTTCAATTTGAATTTACAAAAAAGTAAACACACTCTCCTAATCTCCCCCTCACTAGAATAAAACCTTAAAAACTAGAGGAGATGAAAACATTTTTGTTGTTTTTAATTTTTTGAAAACAAGTTACAAATTCAACAGTACGTTCTCCCCCTTTGACATTATCAAAAAGAGAGAAACAAAAAACAAAATGAACAGGAGAAAACGTTCCCTGATCTAGTGAAAAAAAAAAATCCTTAAAATGAGAAAATTACCTCTTTGTTTTAATCAAAAACTTAGTAGAATTGGATTGACAACGCATAGCCCATAAAAGGTTGGAAATTCAGAGTTTGATAATCCTAACTCAAGTTCTTTTAAAGGCTCAAAAACTTTTTAATCCAATATCCAAATCAAGGAATAAATGGGAAGAAGAAACATTAATTTTTCAAAACTCCTTTCATAAAACATATCTAATAGAAGATCAATGCACGAATTGCTGAATCAGGAACAAAGATTTTGAAGCACAAGTTTCGAACATATCAAGGATTCTCTTAGGCTTTTAGTAGTATAAGAAAAAATAAGCATATTTTTTGTGGGCTCATTTTATGCCCTTTATCACTTGAATGGCTCTTTGAGCATCTTTTGTTTTTCAATACACTTTGTGTATTATTTTTTTCAATTTGGCGTCATTGCGCATCTTTTGGTTTGGTATCATTGGCCACTTTTTTTTATTATCTTCAAAAAATATGTTTTCTTTCTTATATTTTCAAAACAAAAGTAAACCCAAATTATTGACAATACGAACATCTTGATTAAGAAAATTTTAAGGTGGATTCAACAATCTTGCAAAAGATTTCTATGCGATAGAAAAAATGTAGGGAGATAAAAAAAAATCAGTTTCAAAATCCAATTTAAAATATGATGAAGATTTTAAATCAAAAGTAGAATAACCTCTTTAAGAAGAGAGAAAGAGAAACAAAAACACGAGTTTCCTTCCTTTGACTGTATTAGAGAAGTCAAACACAACTTACCAAAGATTTAAAAAAAAAGGAAATAGATTTTTCATTTTTAGAAAAAGTGAATGTGTGATGTTTGATCAGAAAAAAACTTTTACGAAAAAAAAATTTTAAAGAACAAACAAAACAAAAAAAAACAAAAATAAATAAAAAAAGAAAAAACAAAAAAACACGAAAGGCTCTTAAAACCATTATCTCTCTCCTGGTCCGATGCTTCAGAGACCAGATCTGCCCATGAGATTTTTAGCCTTTCATTATTTCCCCAGTTTAAATTTAGCTTTGCCTTGCCCTTTTCTTTTGTAGGAAGAATTCTTAAATTAGGGCACTCATTCTTCATGTGTCCAGGTTTCCTACATCGAAAATAAATAATGTCAGAGGAATATTAACATCCTTACCATTTTTACCTTTCTTCCACTTTTGCTTATGCTTTGGTGAGCTTTGTGATTTACTTGACAAGTCATTGCTATCGTCACCAACTAAGCTTCATCTTCCCGTATCTTCAGCTTTTAGAACGATCGTTTCACCTGCATCCAAAAGTCTTTGACCCAAACCTTGCTCGTAGGAAATGAGTGAGCCAATCAAATTATCAATAGAATAATCATTCAAATCTTTTGATTCACAAATAGCAACAACTTTGGCATCAAATTTTTCAAGTAAACAACAAAGAATTTTAATGACTTTTTCAAAATTTGAAAATTCTTTTCCTAAAGCATGCAATGAGTTTACAATTTGAATGAATCTGGTGTACATGTCTAAGATTATTTCATAAGGTTTCATGGAAAATAATTCAAAATCATGCATTAACAAATTCAATTTGGATTGCTTAATTTCACTAGTGCCTTCGTTATATGGTGTGCAATTTATCCCAAACTTCCTTACCGGAGTGCACCTGGATACTAACATAAAATCATCAGAATTTAAAGCACAGAAAAAGTAATTTAAAAACTTGCATTTAATTGAGCATTAAGTTATTCTTCCCTGTTCCATTAACTAAAAGGAATATCAATTTTAACTCCATTAACAATACGTGATGGTGATGAATAACCAGTTAAAATCATGTGCCACATGCAAAAATCAATTGATTGCAAGAAAATAGACATGCGAGTTTTCCAAAAATCAAATGACATATTTCAAAATAAAGGAGGTCTGGTGATTGAATATCCTTCCGCAACATTACGATTAGAAAAATTAGCCATGGATTGAAATTCAAAAGCTTTTAAAAACTTATTTTTGAATACGGCTCTGATACCACTTGAAAGTGCTCAGATACCACTTGAAAGTTCATTAGGGATGTTAGGCCCTCTTGAACTTAGTCCCAAGCTAACCAAGAGAGAGGTGAATTGGAAAACCTTAAAACCAAAGATAAAGTTCCAACCAAAAACACCACAAACAAAGTGCGGAATTAAAATAAATGCGGAAGCGATAATAAGAAAGGAACACACCGGATTTATAGTGGTTCGGTCAAACCTTGACCTACGTCCACTCCTTGGAGGCACCCTCCCAGTATTGCACTAACACAAGTGTCTCTCCTTTAGCCCCCACAGCTAGGTGGAGAAGCCCTTACAAAATCACTTCCGCCTTCCCCGGTGCGGCGGAGTCGCCGGGTCCTTTGACACCAAAGAGATCTTCTTCTTTGGTGAACTTACCTCGAGATAAGCCTTGAATCCGATGGTACTTAGGTGTGAGTTCGCCGGAGCAACCGTGTGGATCCCCCACCACACTCCCTGAGTTCCTCCTCCGCACAGGATCTTCTCCCTCTCAAACTCCACCCTTTCATCTCTCCCTTTCAAGCTCTCTCTTCAAGTTTCCCCCACAAGACGAAGCTACAATGGCTGCCAAAGACACTTACAAAGTGTCATGCTAAGTTTAAATAGAAGCTCTCAAACGAGCTCATTATTGCAAGTTTCCCAACATTATCATCCAGGACGAGGTAGGTATATCGTCCTAGCCGATCAGTACAAATTCAGCTCATCAGCCTGGGACGATTTGCGATGATCAGAAGAAAATTGGTTACATCGTCCTGGCTGATATCACGATCGTCCAGGCCGATTAGTTTAAAACTGATTTCAATCGTCCTGATCATCGCCCTGAATACAAGCTGTCCGATGTAGATCATCCAGGCCATCGTCCTGGCCGATCATGCGATCATCCCGGACGATGTGATCGTATCAATCAACCATTAATGCTTTCCAAAGATACCAGATCAATTTAGGCATAATTGATTTAGATCGTCCTGGATGACAATAATATCGTCCTGGCTGATTTCCTAAAACAAAGAATTCAAAAACTAATTATGGCGGTTGATTCTTTCTGAATTGAGTAGATCATCCTGGCCGATACAGGTATCGTCCAGGCCGATCTGTTGACGGCTGCCTTAATGAGGATGCCCTAATTAGGGTTTTTTATTTTGTACATATCGTCTAGGATGATATAAATATCGTCCCGGCCGATATTACCAAAAAGAGAAATCTTATAGGGAACAACAGGAGATCTTCCGAGTTACAAACCAACTGGTCCCATACCAAATACAACAGACTCAAGAAAGGAAAAAAGATTACAAACTGACTCAGACCTAGTCTACCCAATCTTGAGCTGGTTCCAAATTGCAGTCTGATCATGTGGACCTGAAACGTTAGCACATAAGGCAATCGTAGAGAAATAAGGAATGTTTGCTATCATCAAAATCATAAACCATAGATCCGCAACATTAAGAACCTCGTATTTTTTATTTTAATCAACACATAGGCTTGTTTGTGGGTTTTAACAAAAAAAGGACTCCTTATGGGGAAGGTAATGCTTACACTTATTGGTTAGCTAATCACAGTTTCAGTTTGGACTTCCTAATGGATTTCTATTATACTAATTTGCCTTCTACTTTAAAAGGCCTCATTAGACTTCGTAAACTTGGTATTCCTTATATCAGATCTTAAGTTCCTCTTTTGATGGTTTATTTTATTTTGTTTTGTTTTATATGATGTTTTTTTTTGTGGGTACTGGCATTTTTTTGGATTCCTTTTCGTAGGTTTTCTCTGATTTTCACTAGAATTGTCATGGCATTGAAATTTATGATTTAAATAGTTTGGTAGTTTGTGCTGATTATGGTAGGTTTTTGTCTTGTTGTAATTGTAACCATTTTGGGTATGAATTTATTCACCAATGATGCTCATGTTTTTAATCTCTACACCTTAGAGGGAAGAGTGGTTATTATGTTGTGATAAATTTTAAGTTTAAAAATTGCTATAATTAGTGTGGAGTGTACCATGGTATATATGGGCTAAGTTGGATTTCTTCGCTCTACTTATCATTCTTTTTTCTCATTAATCTCACCATAGTAAATCTACTGCTACCTTCTTAGAGGGGGGTTTATTTTTCATGCTTAGTGCTATTTTAGAGACTTTATGGTCGAATCAGTCAGCTTGCTTAAATTCTAATTCTATAAACTGACATAAATTTATGGGTTGGATTTTGATTAGATTTGAGTAGGATATGGATAATTTGGTTTAGGACAACTTTAATACTAATAATTTGATCTAGATTAGCCCTCATAATTAGATCTCTGGTGTTTTGGATATTTTTGTAGATCAAGCTATTTGGGGTCTTATGTTTTTTGGTCGGCATTTTCATAAGCAAAACTATTCATATATGGTTCTTTTGGGCTTTTGGTTCTTATTTTAAATATTTTCCTTTCATTAGTACCTTGTGTTATAGTTATTGGTTGGCTGTTTATGCATTGCTTCGTACTGTGTCTTCAAATATGCAACTTCACATTGCTTGTGTTCTGCTGGATCTTTATGATCCATTTTCTATGGGATTTAAGGTTTCTCTTTGGCATAATAATAAATTTTCTTTGCATTTTTGCTGGGCATGTTTTTGTCGGATTGTCCCTCCTAGGTTCTATTTCCCCACTATGATTTTATGGTATCTTTTTGTTGAGATTATTACAACTTAGTTTTTGGATTGTTGAGATTCATGAAATATGAATATTTTTTATGATTCCAAATATTATTATTTTAATTACAGTTTCTCTTAACATATTTTAGTTGTACTGCTTTAGTTGTTTGCGTGTACTAATATTTCAGGGAAATCATACTCCAGATTCTTGAAGTCTTCAAATCAAATTAGATTAAGTTTTATTATAATTGGAGTCAGTACTTTTTATTTTTATTGGGTTTGAGTGAGTGCGATTGTAATTGAGTAACTGTGCGCACACACACTGGAGGAGTGTTTAAAATTGATAAAAGTTTTAAACTAATCTACTGTACAAATTCAATTCGTATGGGATGATTAGTTCAGTTATTTTTTTCCTACAAAAAATCAAACGAACTGTAGGAAGAAAATTTTTCTATGTACTAATTTTACTGTACTATTCCTTATTCATACAGATGACATCCTGAGTACGAATTTGATGGGTCCCTTTTCATCCTGATGAATCCCAAAATTTTTTGAACTGATAGTATTATATAATCTCCTGTTCGTACAAACGACATCCAGAGATGAAATTGAATGGTCTCATTTCATCTCGATGAATGCCAAATTTTGGTGAACGGATCGGACTATACAATTTCTTGTTCGTACATATGACATCTAAAGTATGAAAATATGGGGTACCTTTTCATGTTGACGAAGTTGAAAATTTTTCTAATAGTTCGTACAATACAAATTAGGTTCATACTGGACGATCAACATGTATGAAATATTTTCGTAAAGGTTCATAAAGGTTCATTTGCAACAATTTTTAAACTATTTATAGGTAAAAAAAATATGATTGTGCTGTACGATCGTACATGCTCAAAATGGAAATTTTTAGTTTTTTGAAAGGTTTTTTGTGTCTTGCATATAAAAGGTCCTTAGAAACTGACGTGAAAAGCACCGTTCTTCATGATTTTTCAAGAGAAAGTGAAAGAGTGATGGTGAGAGATGTTTGAGAGAGAGTTCTTGCAAGTAGAGTGTGAAGGGATCATAATGTTTCTCAAAGGTAAGAATCTTTTTTGGTTTTTGGTTTTTACTCTTCATTTCTTTTTTCTAGTTGCTCTAGAGAAGATCTTTGAAGAAGATCCGGTACTCTGCAACACTTGGGAAGTATGAATAGATGAAGGTACTCTGCTGACACTTGGAAGGTGTGAAAGGATGACGATTCTCTACCGACACTTAGAGAGTGTGAAAGGATAATGGTTCTCTGCCGAGACTTAGAGGGTGTTAAAGGATGACAGTTCTCTGTCGCTCCAAGGATTGGTGGAAGAGAGGAATTGTAAAGGCTTATCCACCTTATTGTGAGAGCAAAAGTAAGAGTCACTTTGATAATAATGCAATATATGACGAGGGAGTCTTCAGGGAGTGGATGTAGGTCATGTTTGACTGAACCACTATAACTCTTTATGTCATTTTATTTTCCACATTTTTATTTTATGCACTTTAGTATTTGTGGTTGAAAATTTTACTTTTGTAAAAAATAGAAAAAATGATTTTCCATTAAAAAATCTAAGAAATTGTTTTTATTACTAATTAACCCCCCCCCCCCCTCTTGGTTAGCCTTGGGACGATTACATAGGTCTAAGAATCTTTAAGGAATCATCAAGTGGTATTAGAAATGTTTCAAAACTAAACATTTATACTACTTTTTGAAAATGATAATGGCTACTTTTGAAAAATGAAATACACCTAAAGGGTATTCGATCACAAGACCTCTGTTATTTGATAATATCCCTTTCAATTTTTGGAAAACACGTATATCAACATTTCTTCAATCGCTTGACTATCGCATGTGGGTTTTTGTTCAGGAAAGGTATCCTAGGCAAACTAGATTTGTAGATAGCATTATAGTTGAAATATCATTTGCTGACTAGACTGTAGAAAAATGTGACTTAGTTGAATTAAATGCAAAATATTTAAATAGTTTCTTTTGTGCACTTAATTCAAAAGATTACCTATGGGTTTCTACTTGCAAAAGTGGAAAGGACATTTGGGATAGGTTTTATATTACATACGAAGGGACTATTGAAGTGAAGCAATATAGACTAAATGTCTTATTACATGATTATGAATTATTTCTCAAGAAACCTAATGAATCCATTTTTGATATGTACACAAGATTCAATCAAATAGTCACTTATTTACAAGCATTAGGTAGGGAACTAATGAATGCTAAAATGGTTAATAAAATTCCTCATTATTTGCCTACTGCTTTTGATGCTAAAATAACTTCTATTATAGAGTCTAAGGACTTAAATATTTATTTTATTGATAATCTTCTTGGATCACTAATTGCTTTTGAGCAAGGAGTGAGTCAAAGAAAGACTGATGCAGGAGAACATTGAAAGGAGAAGACATAACACTTAATGTGGATGACTCGGAGAGTGATCAGTCACAACCTGAGGATGAAGATAACATTGCCTTGATGACAAGGCAATTCAAGAGTTTTTTTAAAAGGAAGAAAATGGGGATGCCAGCAGTGGAATAAAAGTAAGTTCCACAAAAAAGTTAAGATTTCTAATAATATGATTTGCTATGAATGTATGAAACCTGGACATATAAAAATGGATTTCCCTAATCTTAAAACCACTCCTAGCAAGAAGAGGGTGGAGGAGAAAACAAATGTGAGGAAGGACAAGAAGAGATTTCAGAGAGCTTTCTAGGAGAAGTCAACTTCGAATTCATCAAAAATTAAAAAGTCACCAAGTTATGTTTAATGGTCGATATTCTTGATCATTCAGATTAAGAAGAGGTATGTGACTTAACCTATAAAAAATTGCTTGAAGTTTCTCAAAGAATTCATATTGCATAAAGAAAAGTCAGGAAAATACATGCTAGATTAAACTTAAAATTACAAGAGTTACAAAAGGAGCATGAAACCCTTAGGAAAGATCAAGCACTGATTGACAATAACTACATGAGTTTAGTAGATGAATTTGATGATTTGAATAAGTAAAATGAACATCTATAAGCATCCCACACTGAACTAGAAAAAATTTAAATCATGTAAGGATGAATCTAAAAATATATAGCACTATTTAAAATATGATATTAATAGGTTAGAAGATGCAAACACGTTTCTTAAAGTTAAAGTGAAAACTCTTTAGGAAAATAGGACACCCCCTACACTTGAAGAATTTTTTGATCCTATTTAAAGTCAAAAATCTTAAAACCTAGGAAGTGATAGATTTATTATCGGAGATTAAAAAATCTTTTTCTTGGAGTTAAGTGTTTTACTTGTTGAATGATTGGACATATTTCACATACTTGTACTTTACATAGTAAAACTCATTTAGTTTGGAGACCTAAGATGCATAAAATAAGTAATATCATATATACATCTAATTTAATTTTGCTAAGAGGAGAACCCAAACTTGTTTGGCTTCCCAAGACTAATGTTTGATTATTTTGTAGAAATGCTCTCATACAAGATATAATGAGAGTATTTGGTACCTGGATAGCTATTGCTTGAAGTATATGACTGGTGATACTACACAATTCATATCACTGGAAGGCAGGAATGGAGGCAAGGTTACACTAGGAGATAATACCACTAGTAAAGTGGTTGGCACATGTATAATAAAAAACTTGAATATTTTTTTCATTGAGAATGTTTTATTTGTAGAAGGCTTGAAGTGTAATTTATTAAGTATTAGCCAGCTATGTGACAAGGGGTATAGAATTAATTTTTTTCCCATTAGCTGCATGTTAAGCCTAAATAGAAATGATGTATTACATGGAATCAGGGTAAATAATATTTTTATGCTAGATTTGAACTATATTAAAACTCATATTGCTTTTTGTTTAAAAATAATTTCTGATGAATCATGGTTATAAAATAAGTGACTTTGTTACGCTAGCATAAAAAATCTTAGAAAAATTATCCAAAAGAAACTGGTTAAAGGTATACCAAAATTAGACTTTACTAAAGACCACCTTTGGATGCTTGTCAATTAGGGAAACATGTGAAATCTTAATTTCATTCCAATAAGGATCTTATTACTAGCACATCATTAGAAATAATTCATATGGATCTTTTTGGACTAGTTAGCACTGTAAATCTAGGAGGGAAGGTATACGGATTGGTGATTATTGATAATTTCTCGAGATTCATGTGGGTTAAATTTTTATTTCATAAGAGTGAACCATTTAAGTAATTTAGAGACTTTTCAACATAGATTTAGAGGAAACTAGGTTGTAAAATTTTAACAATTCAAAGTGATTATGGAGGTGAATTTAAAAATTAAAAATTTGATGAATTTTGCAAGGAAAAAGGGATTAATCATAATTTTTCTGCACCTAGGACCCCTCACCAGAATGAGATAGTCGAAAGAAAGAATATAACATTAATTGAAGGCATTAGAGTCTTGTTGGCAGAATATTCACTTCCTAAATATTTTTGGGCTGAAGTGGTTAGTACAACATATTATGTTTTGAGTAGGGTGAACATAAGGTCAAAATTGAATAAAACATCCTATAAGCTTCTTTAAGGGAGAATACCTAATTTGTCACATTTCTAAGTTTTTGGATGTAAGGTGTTCATTCATAATAATGGAAAATCTCATTTAGTATAATTTGATCCAAAATTAGATGAAGGAATTTTTCTTGGATATTCTAGTGTTTGAAAATCATGTAGATTAATTAACAAAAGAACCTTGATAGTTGAGGAGACCACACATGTTATTTTTAATGAATCTGACATTTTGGAAGAGTTAAGACTGGAAGAGGATCTTATTAAAAATAACTCCCAAAGAATTGAAAAGATTTATTTGGAAGAAAATTTTGAACGAGAAAACCCAATGCCTAGAGAATTGAGATTTTCTAAAAATAAACCTAAGGAATTAATTTTAGATGAACCCAGTGAGGGTGTTCGAACTAGGCATGGTCTTAGCAGAGAGGTTAATCATTCTTCCTTTATTTTAATGATTAAACCCATAATTATAACGCAAGCACTTTCAGATGAATTTTGGATATTAACCATGCAAGAAGAATTGAATCAATTTGCAAGAAATAATGTTTGGGAATTAATTGAAAGGCTAAAGAATCAAAGTGTTATTAGAACTAAGTGGGTATTCTAAAATAAAATGAATGACTCAAGAGTTGTTATTAGAAATAAGGCTAGATTTGTGGCTAAGGAGTATAATCAAATTGAAGGAATTGATTTTGAGGAGACTTTTGCCTTGTAGCAAGACTTGAAGCAATTATGGTTTTATTAGCCTTTGCCTGTTTTAGAGGATTTAAATTATTTCAAATGGATATTAAATGTGCATTTTTGAATGGGGTAGTGTAAGAGAATATTTATGTTAAACAACCTCTAGGTTTTGAACATTTTAAATTCCCTAATCATGTGTATAAATTGGAAAAGGCATTGTATGGATTGAAACAGACACCTAGGGCTTGGTATAAGATATTAAGCACTTTTCTATTAGAAAGATCTTTTGTAAAAGGAAGTGTGGACACCACTCTCTTTTTGAAGAAATTAGAAGATAAAATACAAAATATTCAAATATATATTGATGATATTATTTTTGGATCTAAAAAATATCTTTGTGATGATTTCTCTAAAATAGTGAGTAGTGAATTTGAGATGAGTTTAATGAGAAATCTAAGTTATTTTCTTGGTTTTAGCACTAAGCAAATTGAGAGAACATTTCTTAGTCAGTCAAAGTATATTTAGGACATCCTTAAGAAGTATGAAATGGATAGTGCTAAACTAATAAGTACACCAATTATTTGCTCAATTCAGTTGGATTAGGACCCAAAGAGAAAATTTGTTGATCAAATAAAATTTAGAGAAATTATTAGATCTTTGCTTTATTTAATAGCGAGCCGACCAGATATTATGTTTAGTATTTTTTTGTGTGCTAGATTTCGTTCAGATCCAAAAGAGCCACATTTGACAGTAGGAAAAAGAATTTGAGATATCTTCTAGGAACTCAAAACTTGGGTTTTAATTCTCATTAGTTTCTTGGTCCAGTAGAAAATAGAATTATATAGCCCTATCTTCTACTGAAGCTGAATACATTATCTTAAGAAGTTGTGTGGCACAAGTTCTTTGGTTAAAATAATAGTTGATTAATTTAGGATTTACAATAGGCACAATCCTAATTTATTTGAATAACACTAGTGCGATTTGTATTTCAAAGAATCCTATTTAATATTCTAGAATCAAAAATATAGACATAAGACATCATTTCATTAGGGATCATGTAGTCAATGGAGAAATTGAATTGAAAATCAACTTGCAGATATTTTTACAAAACCACAAGCCTTTGATATGTTTAGCACATTAAGAGCAAGGTTAGGTTTGATTGATCTTAATACTTAGATAAAATTTTAGGAAATCTTGATATGCTTTTATGTGTGTTTGATTTTGTTTTTGTTTTTGTTGTGAGTGTTTTTATTTTGGTTTTTATTTTAAAACATTTTTAATTTAGACATTTGTCACTTGTGTAAGGTTGATTGAATTTGAGAAATTTTTTTCTTCGATTTCATTTTTTAAGTGTTTTATTCATATTGTATGAAATTATTTTCATACTATATGAATTATATAGCATGTCTATGGTTATTTTGGAGTTAAATGCATAAAATTTGGATTTTTCATATAGATCATACTGTTACAATAATGTCATTGTCCTATACGATCTATATAAATTCATTTGTACACATGTAGTCGGTTATCTAGTAGAATCAGTTATTATACCTAATCGTACATACAAAATCAAATTTTTTCTGTACAATCCATGTGTCATTCTCTATGGTGGATGAACCTAACCATTATTAAAACAATCTTAAATTTTCTAATCATCCCAGATGAACACTTGTTCATCTATAAAATCATATGGTCAAAATGCTTGTAGGAAAGGATGCTTCGTAAATTGTGTGTTTACAAAAAGTCATTTCATTTTGGAAGTTATCATTCATCCCATAAGATCTGATGATTGTTCATACGATCCCATTTTTGTACTATACGATAGGTCTTTTTTCTTTAAGTATGAGGGTCATTGAAATCATTTCCATCCACTTCCAAACCCTTCTTGAATTCTTCTAGATATACCTACCTAGTAATGGCAAGCTCTAGCAAGTGCTCTTGTGTTACTATGGGTTCATCATCTAGGGGAGGGGATGACAATATCTTATCTTGGGATAATGAGGATTCATTCTAGAGGTTTACAGCTACCAAAATCACTCCTTCTAGACACCTCATTCAAGATGAAATCCATTTTTCTGTCATGCCTCTCTTTGCTTCAACCCAGTTCTCCTTTATTTTAACCTTGATCTATGCCTACCACAAGGAGACCTTTCACTATTTTCTTGCAAATATGAGGTTTAGTGAGGATGAAACTAGGATAACCTCTTTTTTTCAAAAAATGCAAGTTGAAATCACAAAGGAAGATTTAGGAACTTTTGTTCATCTAAGGACTCAAGGCACTAGAGCTCACACCTTGACCTTTAAATATGATTTTGACTGGTCTGAGATTAATAAAATTCTTAGAGATGTAACTCAAGTATATCACTTAGGAAGATTCTACACATTAAATCAAAATGCCCGGATCATCCAGCATGTCTTAAGAACTTCAATCATTCCTGAGGTTGGTGATCGTATAAATATGACTCCTCTCCTATCCACCGTCGCATACTTGATCATGACCAAACAACATATTGATGAGGAAGAATAATATTGCTCTAAGATACTTAGTGACATACATTTTAGATAAGAAGTGCTACATTCTTTATCCTGACCATCCCACTAAAATGCTAGCCTATTTTACTGATGCTTCATTTCGATCTTTGTTTGGGAAAGATCAGACTTCCAGTGTAGATTCTAAAGAAAAAGGGAGAGCTACTCCACCTGCACCTGGACCTGATTAGTAGTACTTTTAGGAGATGATGTAGCGATTTAATTAGATGGAGAGTTATTTTGATCAATATTTTGATCAAATTCAGACTCATCTAAACTAGCAAGATGCACGATACCAAGAAGATATGGAGTGGATCCGAGATCAGTTTAACTTGATGAACACAAATGTAGCTATGATGAATAGCTAATTTTTAGTGTTCGATCAGCCATCACCTCCAGACTAGGGCCCCTTTGACTTTTAGTAGTACTTCTATAATGTTGTTCCTATCAATTTTAGATTATGATGTCATTTGATATTTTTCTTCAGTAGTTCCTTTGCATGTTTTTGTGACTTAGTTGTACTTGTGTGATGTGATGTTATGTTTGATTTCATATTGATATCGAAAATTGTATATTACAAATCTTATAGATATCAAAGAAAAGAAGTTTTTGTATATATGTCTTTATTCATAGTTTTAGAGATGATAGTATTCTTATATGAGAAATCTTTTGAAATTGATAATTAAAATTGGATTTAAATTATTTTTCTTTTCAAATTAATTTCAATACAAAAATCATATCTTTCAAAGATTTAAATTAAATTTTTACTTGATCTAGATAAGGAAATCAATTTCATGTTCTTTAGGCAAATATAACTAGAACATAATTATTATAATTTTTATATCTTACTTTTTTTATTTTCTTTTTTAATATGTTTATTTTTGTTATTAGTGACATTTTGTTTTAGATAAATGATTATGGAAAGACTTAAAAACAAATCAAAATAAAATGCATAATGTGTTCAAAAATTAGAAAAAATGAATGTGCAATAGTTCGCAAATAAAAAAGATGCACAAAATATGCCACAAAAAGAAAAGATACGCAAAGTGTATCATTCAAAGAAAAGATTTGCAAAGTCGCTAAATTGAAAGCTTTATTAAATTCATTCATTCATCATTTTATCTCTAATTGAAATCTATCTAATTAACAATTATACTCAATATTTAATTTGAAATTCAAAAATCTTCTTTTCATCATTTTTGCAATAATAATCCTTATTTAAATTTGCCTAGAATGAATTATGACTTTGATTAACTTTTCTTTTCCTAGTTATTCTTTCATTTAAAATTTTGAATTTTTCTATTTTATTATGGAATTAATGTTGTAATTGCAATTGGTTTAAGGAATTTTTCACAATCATTTCTTTTAATTTCTTACAACTTCTTCTTTCAAATTCCACTTCCCTTTTTGTTATTGTCTAAAGGGGTTAATAATATTGTTTGTATTTTTGTTTTTGGATATTATTTGTGTTTGTGTTTTTGGATTGTTTTGTTTAGAGTTTATATGTTTTAGAAATTAAAAAAATAATAAAATTTTTTGGTATGCTCTTCATGGAAACTACTATATATTCTTATATTCATTCTTTTTAGGGGAGCTAAGGAGAAATTTAAGGTATACATGTTAACTCAAATAATAATTGTTTGGCCATCATTAAAAAGGGGGAGATTATTTAGATTGTTGCAACTTAGTTTTTTTCGATTGTTGAGATTCATGAAACATGTATGTTTTTTATAATTTTGAATATTATTATTTTAATTATAGTTTCTCCTAATATATTTTGGATGTATTACTTTTGTTGTTTGTGTGTACTAACATTTTAGAGAAATTATACTTCAGATTTTTGAAGACTTCAAATCAGATTAAATTAAGTTTTATTGTAATTGGAGTATGTACTTTTTATTTTTATTGAGTTTGAGTGAGTGTGATTTTAATTTAGTAACTTCGTACACACACACACACACTGGGGTAGTGTTTAAAATTGATAAATTTTTTAAATTAATCATACTGTAAGAATTCAATTCGTATGGGATGATTTGTTCAGTTATTTTTCCCTACGAGTTGTTAAACAAACTGTAGGAAGAAAATTTTTCTGAGTACTGATCTTACTGTACAATTACTTGTTGGTACGAATGATGTGTAGAGTACGTATTAGACGGGTTTGTTCAGTTATTTTTCCCTACGAGTTGTTAAACAAACTGTAGGAAGAAAATTTTTCTGAGTACTGATCTTTTTGTACAATTACTTATTGGTACAAATGATGTGTAGAGTATGTATTAGACGGGTCCCTTTTTATTTCGACGAATCCCAAAAAATTTTGAACTGATCGTACTGTACGATCTCCTGCTCAAGCAAACGACGTCCATAATATAAAATTGAAGTGTCACTTTTCATCCCAATGAATGCCAAATTTTGCTAAACTGATTGTACTGTATGATTTTCTATTCGTAATGATGATGTCTAGAGTATGAAAATGTGGAGTACCTTTCCATCCCGATGAAGTTGAAAATTTTTGTAAATGTTCATATAGTACAAACTGGGTTTATACTGGACAATCATTATGTACAAAATATTTTTTTATAGGTTCACAAAGGTTCATACGCATTAGTTTTTCAACTGTTCATAAGTATAAAAATATAATCGTACATGCTCAAAATGGAAATTTTTAGTTTTCTAGACTATTTTTCGTATCTTTTATATAAAAGGTCTTTAGAAATTGACATGAAAAGAGTTATTCTTGATGATTTTTCAAGAGCAAGGGAAAGAGTAATTATGGGAGAGTGTTTGTGAGAGAGTTCTTGCAAATGGAGTGTGAAGGGATCACAAGGTTACTAAAAGGTAAGAATCGCTTTTGGTTTTTGAAGAAGATTCGGTACTCTACCGACACTTGGGAAGTGTGAATAGATGATGGCACACTACTAACAGTTGGAAGGTGTGAAAGGATGATGGTTCTCTGCCGACACTTGGAGATTGTGAAAGGATTATGGTTGTCTGTCGACACATGGAGTGTGTGAAAGGATGATGATTGTCTACAACAGCGGGGGTTGGTGGAAGAGAGAAATTGTAAAGGGTTCTCCGCCTTTCTGTGGGAGAAAAATGAGAATCAATTTGGTAATAGTGCCATACCTGAAGAGGGAGTCTTCAGGGAGTGGATGTAGGTCATGTTTGACCGACCACTATAAATCTTTGTGTCATTTTATTTTCTACATTTTTATTATCGGCACTTTAGCATTTGTGGTTAAAAAATTTTACTTTTGCAAAAAAAAAAAAAAAAATTCTATTAAAAAATCCAAGAAATTTTTAAATTACCAATTCACCCCCCCCCCCCCCCCCCCCCCCCTCTTGGTAGCCTTGGGACAATTACATAGGTCTAACAACCTATAAGGAGAACACTTTGCAATATCTGTGATGTATCATTGCTATAACTTTATGATTTACTGGTTTGTTTTCTATCTTGGTGGCATCTAGTTATTATCATTTGCAATTTTCTTGAGTAGGTCTCCTTTCAAGTGTTGCATTACTTTGGACCATTCTCTGTTAGCCACGGATAAGGTGCAGCCTGCACAAACATCCATTTCCTCCAACTATTTTAATTTTTGGGGAAAGTGTTGGCTAATCCATATTAATTTTTTTGGAAATATGTTGAATATAAATAGGATTTTTTGGTGGATTATTGATTTTATCACTTACAGATTGAGCAAGGAATCTTCTTTTCTAAAATATTTTAGTAATTATAATCAATCGCAATTTGGTTATAATAATTTTGTTTATTATAATGCTCTTATTTTATACATGTTGTTGTGTTACTACTATGATAGTATGTGTTCCGTCACTTTGTTTTTCAGATTATATTTCATGCTGGTGGATTGGCTTGTTTCTTTTCATTGCATATTTAACAATTTTAGCAAGAAGACTGAGCTGACTGTGTTTAATGGGATCTTCCTTTTTTGGGTGTTGGCTCCTGGCGTCCCTATACTGCTACTATTATTTTTTGTAATGTTGATTAGTGGGGACTTTTGGCTCAGAGGTTTTCTTTTTATTTGATCTATAGCTCCTCAAAGCATTAGAGAGCTGAAGGTCCCCCTTAAGAACCTTGTATTTGCTTTTTTAATTAACATGTAATCCCCTCTACGGGTTTTAACCAAATGATGTCTCCTTTTGGCCTGGTCCTAAGCAATGTGGTTACCTACAAAAAGTGGAATTTGAAAATTTTCCTATTTTTTTGCAATAACTGTAGTATGCATGGACATAGTGCTTTGGAATGTTTTATTTTGCATCCTCACCAACACAAACAAAAAGATGCACCAAAGAAGCTAATGGCAAAAACACTGTTGATTCATCCTTTCCTTCTTGTGGATACTAATTAGGAGCAGGAAGTTCAAGTACCAATTGACAGTAATCCTGACCTAGTGGTTTCTCAATATGAACCAAACAACATAATGAAGGGTCTTATTGAAGTTCATAGTGTTTTGAATCCTTATCATGTTGAGATTTCTGAAGGAAATCATGATTATCCCATGAATCAACCAGTTGTCAAGGGAGTGGATAAAGAATCTAATCTCTCTTATACAAATCATCAATGCAAAGTTTTTGGTGTTACTAACAATCTAGATGATCAAATGGATGTTTTTTATTATGAGCATAATAATACTTTAACATCCTTGCAATTTCTTGTTCTACTAAAAAAAACTATCTAAATCTTATTTAATTCTGATCAATAATGAACATGCTAATCAAGCTATTTCTGACTCTATATTAAAAGAACAGGAAAATGTGGATGAGGAGCACAACTTGGAAGAAGGAGAGCTTGTTTAGGATGACAATGAGGAATGTGCTCTTCCTCATGCTAATGAATTGAGTAATAGTAAGAAGGCTCTTTAAACCATAGCTCATAATTCTAATAGCCTCATTGCTTATGAGAAATCTAATGTTGGTATTAAAAGTTTATCTAATGAGGATAACATGTTAAACAATGAGAATGGATTTACAAAAGCACATTCCAGGAAGAAGAGGAAAACAAAATCTCATTTTACTATCTCCTAGAACCACCCATTCTAAAACTAGTTAGTTACATTTAATGATAAAGTCTGATATTTGAAATGTTAGGGGCATTGGTTTCCCTTCCTATAGAATTCATGTTAAAAATTTATGTCATATCCACAATTTCTCTATTTTAGTCTTAATTGAACATTTTATTTCTTCTTCCAAATTTGATAACACTACTAGATTTTTTGGTTTTAATGAAGCTATGGCTAATTCATCTAATAAAATTTGGGTCTTTTGGAAAGATCCTATTATTATTGATGTTATTGGGGATTGCTCTCAAGTTATTCATTGCAATATTATTTTCATGCAGTTGAAATGTTATGCCACTTTTCTTCAAGCTGCTTCTTCTTATATTATTAGAAAGGCTCTTTGGAAGCAGTTTTATTATTTTCATGGTTTAGTCAATTTGTCTCGATTGGTTGGTGGTGATTTTAACACTATCTCCATCCCATCTAAAAGACTTCGGGGTTCTTACCTTAATTTTATATTTCAAAATATGTGTCTTCTGGATAATTCTTTTTTGAACATGGTTTAGGATAGCTCGTATGCCCATCTTCATCCTAATAACACTATTTTGGGTATGAATAAATTGTAGTTCAAAGTTAAAAGATTAAAACATAAAATTAATTAATGGAATAGGAATGTGTTTAAAAATATTTTTACTAATATTTTAGCTACTGAGGATAAAAAGAACTCTGTTGAGCATAATTATCAACAGTATCCATCTATTGAGAATTTTACTCTTCTTTAAGATGCAAAAAAAAATCCTTTTTAACTTACTAACTCAGGTGGAAGCTTTTTGTAAATAAAAGCAACTTCCAAGCGCCTTATTGAAGCAGAAAATGACCTGTAGTAATTTTATGCTTTGGTCAAAAGGAATGGATCCAAGAATCTCATTCATAAATTTTCTCTTCCTAATGGTTCCCAAACTATGGATGTTGGAGAAATTGCTAGCTTCATAGTTAAGCATTTTAAAAATTTGTTTAACAACATCTTCTCTATCATTCCTATTAATAATCCTAATATTATTTCCAACCTCATTAAACAAGATTATAAAAGGATTCTTGCTAAACTTCCTACTTTGTAGGAATTTTAGGAGTTTGTTTACTATACGAATTCTAACTCTCTAGCTAAGCTGAATGGTTTTTACTACTAAGTTTTTCCAAAAGGCTTGGGACATCTTACGTTCTGATCTTTTCAATGCTATTTTAGATTTTTTTGTTGGAAACACTATTCCTAAGTTTTTCTCTGGTACTTCCATTGTGCTTGTTCCTAAAAATAATGTTATCATTAATTGGAATGATTTTAGGCCTATTAGTCTTTATACCTTTTTTAGTAAGTCGATTTTTAAATTTCTCATGAATCAACAATCTCCATCACTTCCTAAATCATTTCTGAAAGTTCGTTCGGGATGTTAAGCCCTATGAACTTAGTCCCAAGCTAACCAAGAGGGGGGGTGAATTGGTATTTTAAAAATTCTTAAGACAAAGAAATAAATTCACAAACCAAATCACACCACCAAACCAAATGCGGAATTTGAAAGTGCGGAAGCAAAAATAAGAACACAAGATTTATAGTGGTTCGGTCGACTCGACCTACGTCCACTCCTTGGAGGAACCCTCCAAGTATTGCACTACAAAACGTGACTCTCCTTTAGCCCCCACAGCTAGGCGGAGAAGCCCTCACAAGAAACTCCTTTTTTCCACCTCGGCAAGGCAGAGAACCTACCTCCTTTTGCTTCCTCCTGAAGCTGGCAGAGAACCACAACCAAAGGCAAAACTCCTTACCTCTACCGACCCTTCCATGGACGAGAAACTCCAGACGAAAGACAAGCAGAGCGATCCTTGAGCAACCCTTGTGAATCCCCTCACAAGCTCCCCCTCACAAGATCCTCTCTTTCTCCCTCTCTCTCTTTCTCTCCTCAAGGTCTTCTCAGGTCAAGGCAGCAGCCAAAGGTCTCTCAAAAATGTTGAAGAAGAGCTCTTTAAATAGAAGAGCTCAAGAGGAGCTCATTAATTGCAAGTAGCCGACTTTATCGTCCAGGCCGATATGGACATCGGCCTGGCCGATTAGTACAAATCAAGGAAGATCGGCCAGAGCACAGCCCTAGGAACAGTCCTAGACGATTGAAATTTTGCTTGATCGTCCAGGCCGATCTCACGATCGTCCTGGCCGATTAGTTCAAATAAGAGGTAAATCGTCCTGAGCACAGCCCTGGGAACAGTCCTAGCCGATTAAAATTTGGCTTGATCGTCCAGGCCGATCTCACGATCGTCCTGGACGATATGATCGTATCAATCATCCTTAATTACTCCCTTGATTTCCTGATCAATTA
This sequence comes from Dendrobium nobile, assembly GCA_022539455.1. Lineage (NCBI taxonomy): Eukaryota > Viridiplantae > Streptophyta > Magnoliopsida > Asparagales > Orchidaceae > Dendrobium > Dendrobium nobile. The sequence goes on from CM039736.1 coordinate 33,081,667, forward strand.
AGGCATAATTTGGTAATTTCGTCCAGGCCGATCTTGGAATCATCCTGGACGATAATTTAAAATTCAGTATGCCTAAACTGTCTAAGGCGGCTATCTCTTTCTATTTTGAGCTTATCGTCCTGGCCGATACACGTATCGTCCAAGCCGATATGTTAATGTCGGCTGCCTTAATTAAGAATCCTTAATTAGACTTTCTGTTTTAAGCTGATCGTCCCGGACGATATAAATATCGGCCGGGCCGATGTGGGCAAAAACAGAATTTCTAAGCCTCTCAAGTGTGTGTGTGAAGGGTTACTTAGCATCTCTCTTTTTGATTTATTACAAGTAGACTCAAAAGGTGAAAAATAAAATTACAGACTGACTCAACCCTAAACCTACGCGATCCTGGACTTGGCTTCCTCTTGATCGTCCGATCTTCGATTCCTGAAAAGTTAGAAGCAACAAGTAGTCCAAGAGAAACAGTGTTTGTCAATCATTAAAACATAAGCCATGAAAAAATAGATTTGCAACAATCTCCCCCTTTTTGATGATGGCAAACCACTACGAAGACAGATGGAAAAAAAATTCAGGATTGATGTAAAAAGGAACCTCATAAACTTCTCCCCCTTTTGACATATCAAAAAGGAGGATTCAAGAAAGTAGAGCGAAGAGACCCTTTTTTTTTTTTTTTTTTTTTAAATCAAGGCATGAACATGATAGCATTCCATGTGATTGATTCAAAAATTTGTGAGTTAATGTATTAATAAGCTCATCAATCTATAGAGTTAGAATATCCGCTCATGGCTACCCTTAGCTCAGACATTTTTTAGGGTAGAATTGTCTTTTGAAATCAATGACCTAACTCAAGAAATTAATTGGTTATGAGAAAAAAAGGAATTTACTTAACACTTGGCTTAAGAGAAACTATCTTCATACAATAATGAGGTAGAGTAAATTTTTCACAATCGAAATTTAATCGAAGTCAAGTCTTTGATAACTAATACTTCTAAGTTGTAAAAGATTTAAAAAGAGAGAGTAGCTTGTTTTGGAGTGGGCTCATTTTATGCCTCTTGACAATTGGTTGGCGCACTGCGCATCTTTTGATACACTTTGTGTATTCTATATTTTTCAATTTGGCACTTTGCGCATCTTTTATTGGCATCATTGGCCATTTTTTTTTTTTTTGCAAGCTATAGTCTCTTTTATGATCTTTTAAAGACAAAGTTGTGAATAGATCTTCTCATATATTAGAGAATAGGAGCACTCTCTCTAACCAAAGGAAGAGTTATTACAAGCAGAATCAATAATCAAGGACAAGAGTAACGAGCAATTTTGATGTAAAAAAAAACTTTAAACATTATAAGTATAAGATAGAGTTTTTTGAAGCAAGTTTAAGAAAAGATCTCAATTCCATAAACAATTTTTAACTTGAGAGAGATTTTGATTAAAGAAGATAACTATGCCACTAAAAAAGGTTAGAGAAAGAGACAATCACAAAATATTTCTACCATCTAAGAGATTGAGTAGATAAAAAGCATATTGACTACAAATTCCCAAAAGCAAGGACAAGGAATATAATACCATATTAGCCATGATTTTGAAAACTAAGTAAAAAAGACAAGAGAAAAAAAAATAAAACACACAAAAAGAACGAAAACACCAAAACAGGAAACAAAAGTAAAAGAAAGAAAAATAAAAAAGTTTCATGCATTTATGTTAATCACACCCAACCTGGTCCTTAAAGAGCTGAAAGTATCGAAGGCCAGTGGTTTAGTAAAGATGTCTGCTAGTTAATTTTCAGTTGTCACATGGTGTAACTCAATGTCTCCCTTAGTCACATGATCTCTAATGAAGTGATGCCTAATGTCAATGTGTTTAGTCCTTGAATGTTGGATAGGATTCTTAGAGATGCATATGGCACTAGTATTGTCACAAAAGATTGAGATGGTACTTACATGTAATCCTAAATCCAATACCTATTGTTTCAACCAAAGGACTTGGGCCACACAACTTCCAAGAGCAATGTATTCAGCTTCAACAGTGGAAAGAGCAACAGAGTTTTGCTTCCTACTAGACCAAGAGACCAAAGATTGTCCAATGAATTGACAAGTTCCAGAAGTGCTCTTTCTATCCACCTTGCATCCTGCAAAATCAGAGTCAGAAAAACTAATAATCTCAAAAGAAGTGCTATGTCTAGGGTACCAAATCCCTAATCCTTGTGTCCCCAAAAGATATCTAAAAATTCTCTTAACAGCAGTCAAGTGGGACTCCTTAGGGTCAGCCTGAAACCTAGCACAAAGGCAAACACTAAACAAGCTGTCAGGTCGGCTCGCAGTCAAGTAAAGTAAAGATCCAATCATGCCTCTATACTTCTTCTGATCAACAGACTTACCACTTGGGTCCTTATCCGATGGAGCACTAGAAGTCATGGGAGTGTTAATTGGCTTAGCTTTGTCCATCTCATATTTCTTCAAAATGTCCTTTATGTATTTTGTTTGATTTAGAAAAGTTCCATCCTCCAATTGTTTTATGCTAAACCCCAAAAAGTAGGACAACTCTCCCATCAAACTCATCTCAAACTCTCTACTCATTGTTTTAGAAAAATTATCACATAAATTTTTATTAGAAGATCCAAAGAGTATATCATCCACATAAATCTGAACAATGAGTAAATCATCTCCAACTCTATTAAGAAAAAGGGTGGTGTCTACACTTCCCTTGACAAACTCCCTCTCTAGTAAGAATGTGCTAAGCCTCTCATACCAAGCTCTTGGTGCCTGCTTTAAACCATACAATGCCTTTTTTAATTTAAACACATGATTTGGAAATTGGGAGCTCTCAAAACCTGGAGGTTGTTCTACAAACACATCTTCTTTTATCTCTCCATTTAAAAAGGCACTCTTGACATCCATTTGAAAAAGCTTAAATCCTTTATAACAGGCAAAGGCTAATAGCACCCTAATGGCTTCCAATCTAGCTACAGGGGCAAAAGTCTCCTCAAAGTCTATCCCTTCTATTTGATTGTACCCCTTAGCCACCAACCTTGCTTTATTCCTCACCACCACTCCTGAATCATTCACTTTGTTCTTAAAGACCCACTTTGTTCCAACTACACTTTGTCCTTTAGATCTTTCCACAAGTTCCCAAACATCATTCCTAACAAATTGATTCAATTCTTCTTGCATTGCTAAAATCCAGAACTCATCAGAAAGGGCTTGGTTAATGGTGGTAGGTTCAGTCATAGAAATAAAAGCAGAGTGGTTCACCTCCTTCCTAAGTCCATGTCTAGTCTTAACTCCACTAGAAGGGTCTCCTAAGATCAAATCCTTGGGGTGACTTGTAGAGTATCTCCAATCTCTAGGCAAAGTGTGTGAAGTTTCCCCCCTTTCAACAAAGTTCTCTATTCCTTGGGTGACACCTTCTACTCCTTCATTACTTGGGTGCTCACACCCCTTCCCCAAATTCTCTACTCCACTAGTAATCTCTCTAATATATCATCTTCTACTCCATGTTTCTTAGGCTCAGACTCATCAAAAACTACATGAGTTGTCTCTTCCACCATTAAAGTTCTCTTGTTAAACACCCTAAAAGACTTCCCAACACTAGAATATCCCAAGAATACTCCCTCATTAGATTTAGGATCAAATTTTCCCAAGTGAGATTTCCCATTGTTGTGAATGAAAACCTTACAACCAAAGACATGAAGGTGGGAAAGATTGGGTGTCCTACCCTTAAGGATCTCATAGGGTGTCTTTTCTAATTTGGCTCTAACATTTACCCTATTCAACACATAACAAGCTGTGTTAACTGCTTCAGCCCAAAAGTATTTTGGAAGTGAATACTCAGCAAGCATAGCTCTAGCGGCTTCTACCAAGGTCCGGTTCTTCCTTTCAGCTACCCCATTCTGCTGAGGGGTCCTAGGAGCTGAGAAATTGTGACTAATCCCCTTTTCCTCACAAAAAACTCCAAATCTTTCATTTTCAAATTCTCCCCCATGATCACTATGAATGGTCAAAATCTCACAACCTAGCTTCTTCTGAATCCAAGTAGAAAATGTTCTAAACTCCTCAAAAGACTCATTTTTATGTGAAAGAAATCTAGTCCAAGTGAACCTTGAGTAGTCGTCAACAATCACAAACCCATAGACTTTCCCTCCTAAACTAGCCGTGCTAATGGGTCCAAATAAATCCATGTGAAGGACTTCTAAAGGTCTAGAGGTGCTAATGTCCTTGATGGGGTGAAACGTGGAGTGGACTTGCTTTCCTAGTTTACAGGCATCACAAAGGTGGTCTTTTGTAAACTTAAGTTTGGGGACACCTCTAACTAGGTCTTTTTGGGTCACTTTCCTAAGGGTTTTCATACTTGCATGACAAAGCCTCCTGTGCCACAACCAAGAATCATCAATCACAGTTTTTAAGCAAAAAGAAGCAGCACATTCAATGTTATTTAAAACAAGCATGTAGACGTTGTTGATCCTCTTTCCCTACAAAATAGTGTTGTTACTTAAACTTACAATGCATGAATCCGTAAAGAATTGTACGATGAAGCCTTTGTCACAGAATTGACTGATGCTGAGCAAGTTGTGCTTTAATCCATCTACAAGCAACACATTTTCAATCATAAGGTTCTTGGAATTACCAATTATACCTGCTCCTACCACCTTCCTGGTGGTGTTGTCTCCAAGGGTAACCTTGCCTCCAGTCCTGGACTCGAGTACAACAAACTGGCTAGCGTCACCAGTCATATGTCGAGAGCATCCACTGTCCAGGTACCACATACTCTCACGAGGTCTTTTGTGAGAGCCTTCCTGCAAAAATTATGAAATGTTAGTTTTAGGAACCCAAGCAGGTTTAGGTTCCTTCTTATGAAGAGAAGAATGCAATGTATGTGTGGTATGCTGTGGATTATGCACCTTAGGTCTCCACATCCAATGTGTACTATGGTGAATTGTGCAAGTGTGTGAAATATGTCCTAGCATGCCACATGAAAAACATCTAACTCCAGGAAAGGGATTTCTTAAATGATTTGAGTTATAATGCCTCTTCCTAGGTTTTGGCACTTGATCAAAAGTAGAAGTCATCCGATTTTTCTTATATGCTTCTAAATCATTTTGAATTTTCAAATTTGTGCTTTTTAAAACTTCATTTTCAATCCTCAAATTTTTCTCGTTCTCCTTAGACTTCTTAAAATCTGATTCAAGTGATGTGTGTGATATTTTTAATGCATCAAGTTCTTCAACTAACTCCTCATGATTTTTATTTAATTCATCAAATTCATCAAGTAAAGTCATGTGATTTGAATCAATTGTTTGATGATCTTTAATCAAAATTTCATGCTCTTTTTGTAGATTTAAAAATTCTAGTTTCAAGCTAGCATGAGTTTTCTTTAGTTTTCTATATGATGCATGAATTTTTTCTGAAACTTCAAGAAGTTGATCGTAGGAAAGTTCACATACCTCTTCTTGATCGCTTTGGTCTTTTCCCATGAAACACAAGTTTGTAGTTTCTTCCTCTGATTCAGTCTCAGAGGAGTCAGTACCAGATTCTGCCAAAAAGCTCCTTTGGTTTTTCTTCTTGTCCTCCCTAGACTTATCTTTCTTCTCTCTTCTTCCTTTGCTTGATTGATCTCTAAGTGTAGGGCAGTCAGTTCTCACATGTCCAGGCTTCCTGCATTCAAAACAAACAACATCAGAAGATTCTTTAATATGTTTATGATCCTTACCTTTTCTCCAATTTTGATGATGCTTTTGTTTCTTCCTTAGAAAGCTTTTGAATTTCTTTGTGATGAAGGCAATTTCATCGCTTTCAGACCCGGAAGATTCAGAATCCGATTTGTGCGCCTTCAGAGCGATTGTTTTCTCCTTTTTCTTCTCACCTGCATCAAGATTTCTTTGATTCACACCTTGCTCGTAAGCAATGAGTGAGCCAAGTAAGTTATCAATGGAATAAGTATTCAAATCTTTTGATTCAGTGATTGCAGTTATTTTTGCATCATAAGACGAAGGCTAGCATCTCAAAATCTTGTTAACTTTTTCATAATTCGAAAGCTCTTTTCCTAGTGCATGCAATGAAGTAACAATCTGAGTAAACCTAGTGTACATGTCAGAAATCGATTCATGAGGTTTCATACGAAAAAGTTCGTAGTCATGCAAGAGAAAGTTCAAACGGGTTTGCTTAACTTCATTAGTACCTTCATAGGTGATGCATAATTTATCCCAAATCTCTTTACCAGTTTTGCAAGTTGAAACACGCATGTAATCTTCAGATTTCAAAGCACAGAAAAAACAGTTCAAACATTTTGCATTTAACTGAGCCAAATCACGTTCATCGAAAGTCCATTCAGTAAAAGCAACTTCAGTTTTAATACCATTCATTTCACGAGAAGGTGGAGAATAACCTTCTTGAATAAGCATCCACATGCGATAATCAGTAGATTGTAAAAACGTTGACATGCGGGTTTTCCAAAAATCAAAAGGTAAGTTGTCAAATAGAGGAGGTCGTGTAATCGAATAACCTTCAGTAGTGTTTCTATTTCCTATGTTAGCCATAGATCAAATTCAAAAAGTTTTCAAACTTAATTTTTCGAATTCCGCTCTGATACCACTTGAAAGTTCGTTCGGGATGTTAAGCCCTATGAACTTAGTCCCAAGCTAACCAAGAGGGGGGGTGAATTGGTATTTTAAAAATTCTTAAGACAAAGAAATAAATTCACAAACCAAATCACACCACCAAACCAAATGCGGAATTTGAAAGTGCGGAAGCAAAAATAAGAACACAAGATTTATAGTGGTTCGGTCGACTCGACCTACGTCCACTCCTTGGAGGCACCCTCCAAGTATTGCACTACAAAACGTGACTCTCCTTTAGCCCCCACAGCTAGGCGGAGAAGCCCTCACAAGAAACTCCTTTTTGCCACCTCGGCAAGGCAGAGAACCTACCTCCTTTTGCTTCCTCCTGAAGCTGGCAGAGAACCACAACCAAAGGCAAAACTCCTTACCTCTACCGACCCTTCCACGGACGAGAAACTCCAGACGAAAGACAAGCAGAGCGATCCTTGAGCAACCCTTGTGAATCCCCTCACAAGCTCCCCCTCACAAGATCCTCTCTTTCTCCCTCTCTCTCTTTCTCTCCTCAAGGTCTTCTCAGGTCAAGGCAGCAGCCAAAGGTCTCTCAAAAACGTTGAAGAAGAGCTCTTTAAATAGAAGAGCTCATTAATTGCAAGTAGCCGACTTTATCGTCCAGGCCGATATGGACATCGGCCTGGCCGATTAGTACAAATCAAGGAAGATCGGCCAGAGCACAGCCCTGGGAACAGTCCTGGACGATTGAAATTTGGCTTGATCGTCCAGGTCGATCTCACGATCGTCCTGGCCGATTAGTTCAAATAAGAGGTAAATCGTCCTGAGCACAGCCCTGGGAACAGTCCTGGCCGATTAAAATTTGGCTTGATCGTCCAGGCCGATCTCACGATCGTCCTGGACGATATGATCGTATCAATCATCCTTAATTACTCCCTTGATTTCTTGATCAATTAAGGCATAATTTGGTAATTTCGTCCTAGCCGATCCTGGAATCGTCCTGGACGATAATTTAAAATTCAGTATGCCTAAACTGTCTAAGGCGGCTATCTCTTTCTATTTTGAGCTTATCGTCCTGGCCGATACACGTATCGTCCAGGCCGATATGTTAATGTCGGCTGCCTTAATTAAGAATCCTTAATTAGACTTTCTGTTTTAAGCTGATCGTCCCGGACGATATAAATATCGGCCGGGCCGATGTGGGCCAAAACAGAATTTCTAAGCCTCTCAAGTGTGTGTGTGAAGGGTTACTTAGCATCAGTCTTTTTGATTTATTACAAGTAGACTCAAAAGGTGAAAAATAAAATTACAGACTGACTCAACCCTAAACCTACGCGATCCTGGACTTGGCTTCCTCTTGATCATCCGATCTTCGATTCCTGAAAAGTTAGAAGCAACAAGTAGTCCAAGAGAAACAGTGTTTGTCAATCATCAAAACATAAGCCATGAAAAAATAGATTTGCAACAATTTCTCCTAATGAAACTGGTTTTGTCAAGGGCAGAGCTATTTTTGATAACATATTACTTTCTTAAGATATCCTATATGACCTTGATGTCAAGCTGCGAGGGGGTAACTAAATTTTTAAATTGGACATCACCAAATCCTATGATAACATCAACTAGAATTTTCTTAAAAACATTCTACATTTGATTGTCTTTATTTCATCTATATAAAAAATTATATTAAAGGATCCTTTTTTCTTTTATTATCAATAGTAAAAGTAATGGTTTTTCTTCAAATCTTCTCATGGTTTAAGACAATGATATCTTGTCTATCATTCCCTTTTTTTATATCTACTGAGTACTTATATAGAGACCTTGCTCATTTCTTTGAAAATCAACCAAACATTAATTATAGAACTATGGGTAGTTTTCCTATTTCTCACTTATGTTTTCTTAATGATGTTATTATTTTTTCCAATGACTCATTTAACATGGTTAATATGCTAATGAAATTCTTACATAATTTTTAAATTTTAAGTGGTCTTTTCCTTAATAAAAGTAAGAGTTATATCATTGTCTCTAACAAAGTTCCTCATGATCATATTGTTACTATTAAATGTATTTTTGGTTTTCTGCAAGGGTCTTTACCTATTAGGTATTTAGTGATTCCCCTTTACAAAGGCAGAAATAAAAAGTTTCTTTTTTATGATCGTCTAACGTTTGTGCACAATAAGCTTAATTCTTGGGATTCTAATTTTTTAAGTTTTGGTGGGAGATTGATCCTTATTAGAACTATTTTATGATCCTTACTGGTTTATACCTTTCAAACCTTACAACCTTCTTGTGCTATTTATAACATTATTGAAAATTTGTTTAATAAGTTCTTTTAGAATGGTTCCAACATCAACTCCAAAATCATTTGGTCATCTTGGAGTAACAGTTGTGGGGTTTTGGAGGAAGGTGCCTTAGGTTGTAAAACTATATATTACTAATCCTATACATTTTCTATTGAATTATGGTTTAATTTTCATTCTAAACTTAGTCTTTGGGATAAATTCATATATGCTAAGTATTATGTTGGTAAGAACCCTACTATGTGTTTTAATAATAAGGGTGATTCTAGAGTTTGGAAGAGATTTTGCAATATTAAATGGCTTGTGAAGCCTTATATCCAATAGGCTCTTGGTGGTGCTAAAATTTTCTTTTTGCAAAATCATTGGTTAGGTTCTCATTCCATTTACTTTCTTCTTAATACCTTTTCTACCATAACTATTAAAGCTAATTTCTTTGTTACAATAATAGTTGGGATTATAATTAACTTATTGATCTGTTTACTGAGTCTATTATTAACCAAATTTTACATCTTCCTATTAATATTGAGTATGATGACTTTTATTATGTAATCTTTCTTGTAATGGTATGTTCATATTAAGGAATATTTGCAATGCTTTCTGAATTAAGAATTATGTCACTAAAGTTTTCTTCATGATTTGGCACAAAGCATTCCTACCTCCATTTGTACTTTTATTTGGATAATTATGCATAAATATATTCCTATTGATGATAATATTATTAAAAGATGAAATAAATAGAACTACAAAAGGGGGGGGGGGGGGGTGAATTGTGAAAACTTCATTTCAATAATTAAAACATAAGCAGGAGTTCTAATTTTTTTTTTTTTTTGATGTTTTTAAATTTTTAACATGAAAATTTAAACTATTACGAAGTCAAACAATTGAACTCAACGTGCAACAATAAAATCATTTTCTTCCACAAATTTCTCCAAGCAAATATTATGAAAATTAAGTGCATGTAAAAGTAAATAGTGATAAGGAAAAAGCACACCAGAATTTTATAGTGGTTCGGTCAAACCATGACCTACGTCCACTCCCCAGAGTCCTTCGCTCTGGGAATTTCACTACAAACTATAGCTCTGCTTTTGCCCCCCTCAGCAAGGCAGAGAAGCCCTTACAATACTCCCTTTCACCAACCCGGCGTGGCGGAGTGCCAAGCGCTGTTTTCACCCTCTTGGTGACGGCAGAGAACGTTCTCATTTTTCTCCCTCCTGGAGAAGTCAGAGTACCTTCGAGGTCACGGATGTTGAAGAGTCTCCCCCTCAGAGAGCCTCTTACAAGTTCTTCCCGGGCCACAGTAGGAGCAAGATGCAGCAAGTATGGAGCAATCGTGTGATCTCCCTCACACCTCTTATCCCTCACCAAGCTCACCTTCTCCTTCCTCTCTCAAACCCTCAAAACTTCTCAAGAGCTCTCTCCCAAGGATTTCCTCTCTAATCACGTTCCCCTCTTTCCATCTCTCTCTCAAAATATAACAATTTTTTACACATAAAATGGGCTCCAAAATCCTTGAAATTTTCAAAGTAGTCATTACAATCGTACAATACAATTTCACATCATACGGTATGACATGTATAAACAGGCTTCGTCCTGGTATGAAGTTGTACGAATAGTTCAAAATCTAATCTTACGGTATGATACTAAATTGTATGGTACGATCCTCAACACTATTGCTCGTACAGGATGATAGCCGGGACGATCAATCATCGTCTCTATTCATCGTATGGTACAATATACATCATACAGTACGAATGGTCAAAATTAAGGCATCGTCCAGGATGAATTCTGGGACAATCAAATGTCATCTCTGTTCATCGTATTGTACGATAGACATCATACAGTATGATGAGACAAAAACTAGAGATCGTCCTAGATGATCTTTGGGACGATCAGAATTTCTCTCTATTCATCATATAGTATGAATGTATATGTACAGTACAATTATCAATCAGTAATTATGCTTTGATTTATTCTACTAATCACGGATTAATATAAGTAAAGTATTTAAAATAGATCGTACAATATGAAGTTATTCATACAGTACGAACGGCAGAGAATAACTTACTTAAGTTAATGTGATGCCTATGGTTTTAGATTTGAAACACATTGTACAGTATGATAGTATTCGTACGGTACGATCTATTCACAGAAACTATTTTTCAACATAATATCGTACAGTAGGAAATAACTTTGTACAGTACAATTATCAGAGAAAGAAAAAAACTATATTTTTTTACTTTTAAAACCCTCTCCCCCTGTGTTTGTGCATCGTTGCTCAGATTTACATGCAATTTATGGCCAGACTCAGGAAAATAAAAAAATAAAATAAATAACAAATTACATTGCCATACTCATACTCCTAATCTAACCAGACTTGAGTCTTCCCGTTGTCCTGAGTGGCTTGTGATCTTCTTGAAATGTTAGTACTCACGGACAATAGCAAACCATAAATGATATTCAATAAAAAGTAGTTTAGGCGACATTATTTTCCATCACCAAAATCTCAAACTTGAGGTCATGGGTCACAATAATCTCCCCCATTTTGATGATTTCAAATAATGTTTGTTGTATGCAAGTTTGAACGACATTTTTTTTTCAATTTTTTTATTATTTTAATTTAAACATAAGAACAAGAAAAACACTAAATAGAAAAATGCAGTATGAAATAAAAGAAAATGCATTATATTTAACCATAGGGAAACATAAGAACAAACAAACTACAACAACCTTTTTCACCTTTTGACAGCACCAAAAATTGGAGCAAACAACACTAAGAAAGAAAAATACAACACATACACTTCAAAGGGAAGGATCCTGATCACTTGGTGGTGGAGGTGGGTTTGGCTAAAAATATTGAAGGATTATATAAAATCGTTGATCAATCTTAGTGAAACGTTCCCCAAACCATTGCATGTCGGTCTCGTGTTGCTGATGTTGCTCTTAGATGTACGCATCGAGACGAGTCTGAAGTTGGTTTAAGAGTTTGACCAAATCATCGTGAGGATAAGCTGGTGTAGAAGCTCGAGGTGCTGCATATCATCATGGTCTAGCTGGAGCTGCTGCGGGGGCATCTTCTCCTTCTTCTTCATCAAAGACGGGTTCTTCAGGCTCTTGTCCCCGATGGAAAAGAATACGGAAAGAGGCATCCATATAAAAGATTGGAAGATTATTGGGTTACCAAGATATGTTAGTTGGTATTTATTCTGAATGATGTATCCTATAAGATGACCAAGAGCTAGATTTTGTTTCAGGCGAGTAGTAGGGAGGCGAACGAAAGTCATATGGAAAATGTAATCAATAATCAAATTGGCCTCATCAAATTTGGTATTGGACATGATAAGATAGGTAGCGACACGTAAAATCAGGGTAATGTTGAACCGGTCGCCAGCTTTGGGTATTATAGAGGTTCTAAGGACATATTGAATAATTCTGACATTTTGATTTAGTGATTGGATGAGAGGCTAGTGTTGATAGAATGCGGCGTTCCTAAGGACTTGATTAATAAAAGTTCGTTAAGAATGTTAAGCCCTATAGAACTGGCCCAAGCTAACCAAGATGAAAGTTCGTTCGGGATGTTAAGCCCTATGAACTTAGTCCCAAGCTAACCAAGAGGGGGGGGGGGGTGAATTGGTATTTTAAAATTTCTTTTCAACAAAAATAATAAAGTCCCAAACCAAAAGCAAATCACACCACAAGACAAAATAATGCTGAAATTAAAGTACGAAAGCAAGAAAATAAGAACACAGAAATTTATAGTGGTTCGGTCAACTTGACTTACGTCCACTCCTTGGAGGCACCCTCCAAGTATTGCACTACAAAACGTGTCTCTCCTTTAGCCCCCACAGCTAGGCGGAGAAGCCCTCACAAAGAAGTCCTTTTTGCCACCCCGGCAAGGTAGAGAACCTACCTCCTTTTGCTTTCTCCTGAAGCTGGCAGAGAACCACAATCCGTTGCTGAAAACCTTACCTCTACCGACCCTTCCACGGACAAGAAACTCTAGACGAAGAAGAAGCAGAGCGATCCTTGAAGTACCCTTGTGAATCCCCTCACAAGCTCTCCCTCACAAGATCCTCTCTCTCTCTCTCACTCTCTCTCTCTCTCTCTCTCTCTCTTTCTCTCTCTCTCTTTCTCTCCTCAAGGTCTTTTCAGGTCAAGGCAGCAGCAAAAGATTGTTCAAAATATGGAACTAGAGCTCTTAAATAGAAAAGCTTCAAAGAAGCTCATTAATTTCAAGTTGCTGACAATATTGTCCAGTCCGATCTAGACATCGTCCTGGCTGATCAGTACAAATCTCAGAAGATCGGCCAGAGCATCGCTTTAAATGCAATCTGGACGATTGAAAAATTGGCTTTATTATCCAAGCCGATCTTACGATTATCCCGGCTGATCAGTTCAAATCAGAGGAAAATCTTCCAGAGCATCACCCTGAATTTGAGCTATCCTATCCCGATCATCCAGCACATCACCCAGAATTTGTGTTGGCCGATATTTATCATCCAAAAGTAACTAAGGTTTTTGAATAATTCATTCTGGCCGATCCTGAGATCGTCCATGATGATATGACCGTATCAATCATCCTTAATTACTCCCTTGATTTCCTAATCAATTAAGGCATAATTTGTGAATATTATACACGATGATAAAAAATATCATCCTGGTCGATTTTTAAAAAAATACAAAATACCTTAATTTTCTATGGAAGCAATTTCTTTCTATTTTGAGCTTATTGTTCTGGCCGATACACGTATCATCCAGAACGATCTGATAATGACGGCTGCCTTAATTAAGAAACCTTGTTTAGATTTTCTATTTTAAGCCCGATCATCCAGGATGATGTAAATAACATCATGGCAGATATGAGTAATAACAGAAATTTTAAGTTTCTCATGTGTGTGTGTGTAGGGTTACTTAGCATCAGTCTCTTTGAACATTACAAATAGACTAAAGAAGAGAAAAAATAAAGTACAGACTGACTCAACCCTAGACCTACGTAATCTTGAACTGGCTTCGTTTGTTCGTCCGATCTTTGATTCCTGAAAAGTAATAGTGTTTGTCAATCATCAAAATATAAGTCATGAAAATAGATTTGCAACAATCTCCCCATTTTTTATGATGGCAAACACAAGTAGGAAAAACTCAGTAAAAATAGCAGTTCATTAAAATTTCAAAATTATAAGAACATCAACTTTTCCTACTACATCCAACTCCCCCTTTTCTCATCACAAAAAGAGGGTCCTAGACACACATAAAAAAAGGAAATAACACAACATAAACTAAAATAAACTACAAGACAAACTACAGAAAATAGAAAAATGAAAACAAAGACTAGAAAAATGAGGGACCCTAATCATCAGATGGAGGTGGTGGAGGTGGTGGAGGTGGCTGCTGAAAGTAGTTGGCAAGCATGGTAAATTGAGCATTGAACCAGGCGATGTCCTGGTCATGCTGCTGCTGCTGGTGAGTAATGTAGCTATCAAAATGGGCTAAGTCCTCTGAGCGGTGCTGCTCGTAACGGGCAATATGCTCAGAATGTTGCTTCTCCTGTGCAGCAACGTAAGGGTCAAAGCGGGTCTCCCATCAATCAAACCTCTCTATCAAATGATCAAACGGTAAGTGATGGTGGAGAGGAACATGATCAGGAACGGGAGTGGGAGCAAGAGCCTCCTCCTCCTCAGCCCCCTAACCTTACCCATCTTCTAGGTGGAGACAAGTACTATAAAGGATAGTGTAAGAATTATTTGAGTAGAAAGGAGGCTGAAGGTCGTGACGAGTAGGATATTGAAGATTGTATTTGGTTTCAAGAATGTAGGCTATGAGATGTCCTAAAGCATGGTTGGGTTTCCTTCTATGGCCTGGATCGCGAATAGTTGTTAAGTGATCAATGTAGCGAAAGAGTAGATCAGTGGCATTAATTCTCTCCGGGCTTTGATGAAAAAGGTAGTCAAAGAAAGTAGAGGAGTGATGTGGATTTGGTCCCCAGCTTTTGGTATAATGGAGGTGCGAAGGACATGCTGAATTGTCCTAGCATCTTTGACTAAAGAGCTAGTATCTCCAACATGAAAGGGTGTATTGGTTTGGCGAAGAAAATGGTTTGCCGTGGACCAATCAAAATTAGGATTTGAAACGATTATATGCAGCTTATCCCCGGTGGTGGATAGCTATAAAAGCTCCGCACAGTCCTGATATGTGATCTCGACTGGACGTCAATTCACATAGGAGGTCAGGGCTGTGAAAGTAGAATTTATGTGAAGATTTGCATAAAATTCTAGCAGAAGTTCAGAAGAGAAAGGGACAGCAAGGGTAAGTATGAAACAAAGAGAAGTGTGGGCAAAGAGATCCATTATCGGATACGAAAGGTGTGCAGGATTGATTGTTCTGGAAAGGGTAATGCCACACTCTTTGTAGCAACGGTAAGCTGCCCGATCCTCTACCTCTCTGAATTGTGGGTCCAGAGTGGCCCTCGAGGAACTTCTAGAAGCCTGTCGAACTCATTTCCCACTAGCCATAGTAAGGAGTTAGCAAGGAAACACAAGAGGAGAAGGGATGTGAAGTGGAAAACATTGCTGGAACGGCCTGAATTTAAAGAACCGACCATATCATCCAGGTCGATCGCAGAATCGTCTAGAACGATATGGTATAATAATTGCGTACAGGCTGATTGGTCAAAAAGGCGATCCGATCGGCCGAGCCGATCAAATATTGGCTAGGCTGATTAGAGACAAGTGATCATCCCTAGGAGTCAAGCTGGACGACCGTTGAAAAAGCAGATCGTCCGGGCCGATTAGGTGTATCGTCTAGGACGATGCATAATAATTAATCGTACCGGCCAAAGTTAAAATATTTTAAATCTATGCCACGTGTATCGTCCCGGACGAACAGTGGATAGGCCAGGATGATTGTCCAATAATGGATCGTCCGGGGCCGATTTTAAGGATTTAATCGTACTGACACGTGGATCGTCCAGGACGATCTAGTGTATCGGCCAGGACGATGACCATAAAATGCATCGGCCAAGCCAAAATACATTATCGGCCAGGACTATCGTCATGATTGCAACAGAGTTTGATCAGATCAGCCAGGATGATAATGTATCATCCAGGACAAAGAGTTGTAGTAAGCACATAAAAGTTCAGCAGATGGAATTTTGAAGAGAATTTGTCCTATCGTCCAGGATGATAAAAGTATCGGCCGGGATGATGTGACTAGAATTTGAAAATCAATGAAGGATGGTGATGATCAAAGCCCTCAAAAATAAAACAAAAGAAAAGTAGAAGAAAAGATAAAGAACAGCGATAAAAAGCTTAAAACAAACAATTTGAAAAGAAGACAAATACAAATTTATTTTTATATTTATATATATATATATATATATATATATATATATATATATATATATATATATATATATATATATATATATATATATATATATATATAGTTTTATCAAAGCAATTCATATGAGAATTTCTCAAATAATTTAAACTTTAGAGTTTCAAGAGATCAATAGGTTAACAAATTTTAATCAGAAGAAGGTAGAATATCTGATTCTGTTAACCTTAGATCAGACATCCTTCAGGATATAAATTGTCTTTTGAAAAACAGAGGCCTAACTCAGAATAACTAAATCGGATAAAAAGAAGATCCATTCAAAACTTGTTTACAAAGAAAATATCTCATAAATAATATGTCAAAGTAATTTTTCTCAATCATGAAATTTGAAATCAAGCCTTTGAAAATCTCACATAACCCATAAGTTCTTGTAAGTTTTAAAAGTTTTGAAAAGAGAGGATTGCTTGCCTTTTAGTGGGCTCATTTTATGCCTCTTGAATATTTGATTGGCTCTTTGAGCATCTTTTGATTTTTGATACACATTTGTGTATATACTTTTTATTTCAATTTTGGCGTCTTTGCCACTTTTCCTTTTTATCTTTTGCAAGCTCAATTCTCTTTTGCAAACTCTTAAAAGAAGTTTTTAGTTGTGAGTATATCTTCTAGATATTAGAGAATAAGAGCACTCTCTATAACATAGGGAAGAACTACCCACAAAACAAAACTAAAAATCATATGATCAGTGCAAAGGTAAGATCTCAAATAACTTGAGAGATATATAAGAACTTTTGATATTATGCACAAGATAAATTTTTGTAGCAAGATAAAAAGAATCTTAATTTCAAAAACCATTGGCTAAAATGAGTTAGACTTTTGTTTAGAGAAGAAAATTATACCACTAAACAAGGTCAGAAGAAGGGAAACTATCAACGGTATTCCTCCCTTTAACCGATTTAGAAATGCTAAACATATCTCTAAAACTCCAAAATTTAAAAACTTAAAAAATAATCATATAGGAAACCAAGCATAAAAAACAAAATGAAAACAAAGCAATCTAGAACAACACAAAGCAAGCACACAATAAAAATAACACAAAACATTTCAAGAAATTATAAAGCAGCAGGTTTAAACAATTTTGAGCTGCGAGCCTCCATATGTCCAATTATCCTATGCTCCCACGAGATCTTTGGTGAGAGCACACCTGCAAAAACTCAACAACAGTCAAATTTAGGAACCCAACCTAGTTTGGGTCCCTTCTTACGAAAAGTAGAATGCAATGCAGGTGTGGTATGCCGTGAATCATGAACCTTAGGTCTCCACACCCAATGTGTACTACGGTGAACAGTGCAAGTGTGTGAGATGTGTCCTAGCATGCCACATGAAAAATATCTAACTCCAGGAAAAGGATTTCTTAAATGGTCTGATTTATAATGCCTCTTCCTAGGTCTTGGCTTTAAATCAAAAGTGGGTATCTTTCAATTTTCTTTAAGTGATTCCAATTCATTCTTTAGTCTCAAGTTTGTATTTTCCAAAACATTATTATCAATCCTCAACTTTTCTTCTATCTATTGAGATTTCTTAAACTTAGACTCAAGTGAGGTGTGTGAAGCTTTCAATATAACATGCTCATCAATTAATTCCAAATTCTTTTTATTTAAATCATCAAATTCATCAAGTAGGGTCATGTGATTTGAATCAATCGTAGAATGATCTTTGAGAATAATTGCATACTCTTTTTACAAATTAGAAAGTTTTAACTTTAAGCTAGCATGAGTCTTTTTAAGTTTTTTGTATAATGTATGAATTTTCTCACAAATTTCAAATAATTCATCATAGGTTAGTTTACATACCTCTTCCTCATCACTTTGCTTAAGATGATCTTCCCCCATTAAGCACAAGTTTGTAGTCTCTTCCTTTGGTTTAGTCTTAGAGGAATTAGTACCAAATTCTGCCCAGAACCCCTTTTCGACTCTCTTCTTGTCCTTCTTAAACTTAGGTTTCTCCTCACCTTTTTCCTTTTCTTTGCTCGAGTGATCTTGAAGTGTAGGACAGTCGGCTTTCACATATCCAGGCTTCCTGCATTCATAACAAATAATATCAGAAGATCCTTTAGAATGTTTATGATCCCTACCTTTTCTCCAATGATGCTTTTGCTTCTTCCTTAGAAAGCTATTGAATTGCCTTGTGATGAAGGAAATTTCATCGCTTTTAGACCCAAATGATTCAGAATCTTATTTGTGCTCCTTCAGTGCAATTGTTTTCTCCTTCTTTTTCTCACCTGCATCAAGATTTTTTTGATTCACCCCTTGCTCGTATGCAATGAGTGAGCCAAGTAAGTTAGCAATAGAATAAGTGTTCAAATTCTTAGATTCTTTGATTGCAGTGATTTTAGCATCAAAAGATGAAGGGAAGTATCTCAAAATTTTATTTACTTTTTCAAAATTTGAAAGTTCTCTTCCTAAGGCATGCAATGAAGTAACAATTTGAGTAAACCTTGTATACATGTCAGAAATAGATTCAGAGGGTTTCATACGAAAAAGTTCGTAGTCATGCAAGAGAATATTTAAACGGGATTGTTTAACCTCATTAGTGCCTTCATAGGTGATACACATTTTATCTCAAATTTCTTTACCAGTTTTGCAAGTGGAGACATGTATGTAATCCTCAGATTTTAAAGCACAGAAAAAATAATTCAAATATTTTGCATTTAATTGAGCTAAGTCTCTTTCATCGAAATTCCATTTGGTAAAAGCAATTTCAGTTTTAACACCTTTTATTTCACGAGAAGGTGGAGAATAACCTTCTTTAATAAGCATCCACATGCGATAATCAGTAGATAGTAAAAATATTGACATGTGGGTTTTCCAGAAATCAAAAGGTAAGTTGTCAAACAAGGGAAGTCGTTTAATTGAATAACCTTCAGTAGTATTTCTATTCCCAAAGTTAGCCATGGATCAAATTCAAAAAGTTTTCAAGCTTAAATTTTTGAATCCTGCTCTGATACCATATAAAAGTTCATTAGGGATGTTAAGCACTATGAACTTAATCCCAAGCTAACCAAGAGGGGGGGTGAATTGGTATTTTAAAATTTCTTTTCAACAAAAACAATAAAGTCACAAACCAAAACCAAATCACACCACAAGACAAAATAATACAGAAATTAAAGTGCGGAAGCAAGAAAATAAGAACACAAAAATTTTGGTTCAGTCAACTTGACCTACGTCCACTCCTTGGAGGCACCCTCCAAGTATTGCACTACAAAACGTGTCTCTCCTTTAGCCCCCACAGCTAGGCTGAGAAGCCCTCATAAAGAAGTCCTTTTTGCCACCCCAGCAAGGCAGAGAACCTATCTCCTTTTGCTTCCTCCTGAAGCTGACAGAGAACCACAATCCATTGCTAAAAACCTTACCTCTACCGACCCTTCCACGGACAAGAAATTCTAGACAAAGAAGAAGTAGAGCGATCCTTGAAGTACCCTTGTGAATCCCCTCACAAGCTCTCCCTCACAAGATCCTCTCTCTCTCTCTCTCTCTCTCTCTCTCTCTCTCTTTCTCTCCTTATGGTCTTCTCAGGTCATGGCAGCAGCAAAAGATTGTTTAAAATATTGAACAAGAGCTCTTAAATAGAAGAGCTTCAAAGGAGCTCATTAATTGCAAGTTGCCGACAATATCGTCCAGGCCGATCTAGACATCGTCCTGGCCGATCAGTACAAATCTCAGAAGATCGGCCAGAGCATTGCCCTGAATGCAATCTAGACGATTGAAAAATTGGCTTGATCGTTCAGGCCGATTACACGATCATCCCGGCCGATCAGTTCAAATTAGAGGAAAATCGTCCAGAGCATCGCCTTGAATTCGAGCTGTTCGATCCTGATCGTCCAGCACATCGCCCTGAATATGTACTAGCCGATATTTATCATCCAGCAGTAACTAAGGTTTTTGAATAGATCATCCTAGCCGATCTTGAGATCGTCCAGGATGATATGATCATATCAATCATCTTTAATTACTCCCTTGATTTGTTGATCAATTAAGGCATAATTTGTGAATATCATCTAGGATGATAAAATATTGTCCTGGCCGATTATTAAAAAAATACAGAATACCTTAATTACTTATGGTGGAAATTTCTTTCTTTTTTGAGCTTATCGTCCTGGCCGATACACGTATCATCCAGGACGAACTGATAAAGACGGCTGCCTTAATTAAGAATCCTTGTTTAGATTTTCTATTTTAAGCCCGATCGTCCAGGACGATGTAAATATCGTCCTGACCGATATGAATAAAAATAGAAATTCTAAGTCTCTCAAGTGTGTGTGTGTAGGATTACTTAGCATCGGTCTCTTTGAACATTACAAATAGAATCAAGAAGAGAAAAAATAAAGTACAGACTGACTCAACTCTATACCTATGTAATCTTGAACTGGCTTCATTTTTCGTCCGATCTTCGATTCCTAAAAAGTAATAGTGTTTGTCAATCATCAAAACATAAGTCATAAAAATAGATTTACAACACAAGAGGGGTGTGAATTGGTATTTTAAAAATTTTCTTTTCACAAAGAAGTAAAATCACATAAACCAAAATCACTCCAGAAAAAATAAGCGCTGAAATTTAATTGTAGAAGCAAGAAACAAGAACACAGAGATTTATAGTGGTTCGGTCAACTCGACCTACGTCCACTCCCCGGAGGCGCCATTCGAGTATTGAACTACAATCGTGATTCTCATTTAGCCCCCACGGCTAGGAGGAGAAGCCTTTATAAAGAACCTCTTTTTGCCACCCCAGCAAGGCAGAGAACCTATCTCCTTTTGCTTCCCTCTGAAGCTAGCAGAGAACCACAATTAGATGCTGAATCCTTACCTCTACCGACCCTTCCACGGATGAGAAACTCTATACGAAGAAGAAGCATAGCGATCCTTGAAGCAACCCTTGTGAATCCCCTCACAAGCTCCCCCTCACAAGATCCTCTCTCTCTCCCTCTCTCTCTTTCTCTCCTCAAAGTCTTCTCAGGTCAAGGTAGCAGAAAAAGATTGTTCAAAAAATTGAACAAGCGCTCTTAAGTAGAAGAGCTTCAAAGAAGCTCATTAATTGCAAGTTGCCGACAATATCATCCAGGCTGATATGGACATTGTCCAGGCTGATTAGTACAAATCTCAGAAGATCGGCCAGAGCATTACTCTGAATTCAAACTGGATGATTTAAAATTGGCTTGATCGTCCAGGCCGGTCTCATGATTGTCCCGGCTGATCAGTTCAAATCAGAGGAAAATCATCTAGAGCATCGCCCTGAATTGGTGTTGGCCAATATTTATCGTCTAGAAGTAAGTAAGATTTTTGAATAGATCATCCTGGCCGATCCTATGATCGTCCAGGATGATATGATCGTATCAATCATCTTTAATTACTTTCTTGATTTGTCTAATTAATTAAGGCATAATTGTGAATATCGTCCAGGCCGATCCAAGATCGTCCTGGCCGATTGCCAAAAATACAGAATACCTTAATTATTTATGGCGGCAACTTCTTTCTATTTTGTGCATATCGTCCTGGTTGATACACGTATCGTCCAGGACGATCTATTAATGATAGCTACCTTAATTAAGAATCTTGAATAGAATCTTTGTTTTAAACTAAATTGTCTAGGCTGATAAAGATATCATCCTGGCCGATGTGAGTAAAAATAGAAATTCTAAGTCTCTCAAGTGTATATGTGTAGGGTTATTTAGCATCAGTCTCTTTGAATATTACAAATAGACTCAAGAAGAGAAAAAGCAAATTACAGACTGACTCAACCCTAACCTACACAATCTTGACCTGGCTTCGCTTGTTCGTCCGATCTTTGATTCCTAAAAAGTTAGAAATAACAGGTAGTCCAAGAGAATCAATAGTGTTTGTCAATCATCAAAACATAAGTCATGAAAATAGATTTGCAACAATTAACATCACTCCAATCAAAATCGTTTGTGAGAAAGGAACAAACCCTAGGACTTTTGGTGGATAGCCCAATATAATGGGTTATGTCGGCTCTAGTGATCTCTATGTTTTGATGACAAATAAAGGAGTGGAAAGTTGTGTTGTCTATGGTGTTGGTTAGATTTTCTTGAAATTCCAAAAGAAGTTTAGAGTTGTAGGGGAAGGCCAGAGTAAGGAAGAACTGAAAGGTGGTGGAAGCAAATAGGTTCATTACCTCGAAATTTAGGGCAGCCTGATTGAGCATTTTGGAAGGTGTAATTTTATAATCTTTATACTTATGGTAAGCTTCCTCATTCTCAGCACTCAAGAACCGAGCGCTGTGACGGCTAGAGGAAGATGAACTTCCCGCTACCAAATGACTCCTCTTGTTGGAACTAGACATCGTGTAGAGGCTGAGTGAAACGTAAGAAGGAACAGGTGTGAGTGAAGTGAGCTGCAAGTGAGGCAAATTTATAGAATTTTTCCAACAACGTACAGTACGATCATGTTTCATACAGTACGATTGGTAATAAATGTTCTAACAGATTGTTTCGGGAAAAGGTGGTCAACTCGTACAGTATGATCAGAAGGATTTTGATAATCCCGAGGGGCGTCGGTATGATCTTTGACGAAAAGTTTTGTACAGTACCAACAGGTGGATTATACAGTATGAACTACATTTATATCGCACCAGACACCTTTAACTCATTCTCATCCATTTTGCTGAGGTGGATCGTAAAGTACGAAGTGGAGGTATCGTACAGTACGAACACCAATAATATTGTACCAACCCGAGTTAATTCATCCCAATCTGTTTGCTGACGTGGATCATATAGTACGACAAGGAGGTATCGTATTGTACGATGGTCAATAATGTTGTACCAGACGGATTGAATGCTTGCCAGGTTTATCATACAATATAATGTAGAGCGTACAGTACGATCAACAGAGGCAAAATTTGCCTATGGGTTATGCTGTGTAGATTTAGGTATATCGTACAGTATGATAGTAGATTGTACAGTGTGAAAATAAAATGTCAAATTTTTGTGGTTTCGTATAGTGAGCGTGTGATGATCAAGAACAACCTTAGAATAGATTTTTTTTAAATGCATTAATGTCTATGACACCTAGTCTAGTCCTCAAGGTGCTAAATGTGTCGAACGCTAGTGGTTTTATGAATATGTCAGCCAATTGATCTCTTGTAGCGATGTGATGCAATTTTATATCTCCCTTAGCAATATGATCTCATATAAAATGGTGTCTAATGTCTATGTGTTTTGTTCGAGAGTGCTGAATTGGGTTCTTAGAGATGTAAATCGCACTTGTATTATCACACATGATTGAGATGGTTCCTACAGGTAGGTCTAGATCAAGAATTTTTTATTTTAACCATAATACTTATGCAACGCAACTTCCTACTGCAATTTATTCTGCCTCAGCCGTGGAAAGGGTTACTGAGTTTTGCTTCCTATTAGACTAAGAAACTCATGATTGTTCTATGAATTGGCAGGTACCAGAGGTGCTTTTTTATCTATCCTACATCCAGCAAAATCAGAATCTGAGTACCCTAAGATTTCAAAGGAAGTGCTGTGCCTGGGATACCAAATTCCTAAGTTTGGGGTGCCTAGTAGATATCTAAGGATTCTCTTGACTGCAGTTAAGTGAGACTCTTTAGGATCGGCTTGAAAATGGGCACAGAGGCACACACTAAACATTATGTCTAGTCTACTGGCAATCAGGTAAAAAAGGGATCCAATCATTCCTCTATACTTTTTCTGATCTACTAATTTTCCACTAGGATCTTTGTCTAATTAGATTGTTGAGCTCATTGGAGTGTTCATGGGTTTAGCACTATCCATTTTGTATTTTTTCAAAATATCCTTAATGTACTTTGTTTGGCTAAGAAAAGTTCTATTATCCATTTGTTTTACACTAAAGCCAAGAAAGTAATTAAGTTCTCCCATCATGCTAATTTCAATCTCATTACTAATTATTTTTGAGAATTCATCACACAAGTTTTTATCTGAAGATCCAAATAGGATGTCATCCATATATATTTGAACAATGAGAATTTCATTTTTGATCTTTAGTTAAAAGAGTGTAGTATCTACGCTACCCTTTTCAAATTTTCTATCCCATAGGAACGAGCTAAGTCTTTCATACCATGCTCTAGGTGCTTGATTTAATCTATAAAGTGCCTTTTTTAATTTGAATACATGGTTTGAAAATTGTGGACTTTCAAATCTGGGGGGGTTGCTCAACATAGACATCTTCCTTAATTACCCCGTTTAAAAAAGCACTATTTATATCCATTTGATATAGTTTGAAGTTCTTGAAACAAGCAAAAGCTAAGAGCACTCTTATGGCTTCTAGTATAGCAATAGGGGCAAAGGTTTATTCTAAGTCTATTCCCTCAATCTGGTTGTACCCCTTAGCTACTAATTTGGCTTTATTTCTTATTATTGTTCTTAAATCATTCACCTTATTTTTGAAGACCCATTTTTTTCTAACAACACTTTGTTCTTTAGGTCTCTTGACTAGCTCCCAAACATCTTTTCTGGTGAATTGGTTCAGTTCCTCTTGCATTGCTAGAATCCAGAACCCATCTCCTAAGGCTTGATCTATACTTGTAGGTTCTATCATTGAGATGAATGCTGAATGACTAACCTCTTTCCTAAGTCCATGCCTAGTTCTTACACCTTTTGAAGGGTCTCTTAAAATTAAATCTTTAGGAAGACTAAAAGAATATCTCCATTCTCTAGGCAAACCTTCCTGAGGTTCTACCATTTCTCCTAAGGTCATAGTCTCTACTCCTTGAATTGGCTCTATTTCAACATCTTCAATTTTATATTCAGAGGGCTTATCTGATTCATCAAATACTACATGGGTGGACTCTTCTACTACTAGGGTTCTCTTATTAAAGATTCTATAGGTCTTACCTATAGAAGAATAACCTAAGAAGACACACTCATAAGACTTGGGATAGAATTTTCCTAAGGGATGTTTGCCATTATTCAAGATGAAGCACTTGCACCTAAAGACATGTAAGTGTGAAAGGTTCTGTGCCCTACCCTTAAGAAGTTCATAAGGAGTTTTATTCAGCTTAGATCAAATATTTACCCTATTTAAAACATAACATGCTGTGTTGACTGCTTCTGCCTAAAAGTATCTAGGAAAGGTGTACTCTGCTAACATTGCCCTAGCAACTTCTACCAAAGTTCTATTCTTCCTTTATGGTATAACATTTTGTTGAGGTGTTCTAGGGGCTGAGAATTTGTGTTCTATTCCTATCTCTTGACAGAATTATTCAAATATATCATTTTGAAACTCTCCACCATGATCGCTATGGATTGTTGAGATTTCACAATCAAATTTTTGTTGAATCCACGTGGAGAATACCCTAAATTTCTCAAAAGACTCATTCTTATGTGCTATGAATCTTTCCCAAGTGAATCTAGTGAAGTTATCTACAATCACAAATTCATAATTTTTTCCACCTAGGCTGGCTGTACTAACGGGTCCAAGTAAGTCCATGTGTAGAATTTATAATGGCCTAGAGGTGATCACATATCTAATTGAATGAAAGGATGATTTGACTTGTTTTCCTTGCAATCATCACATAAGTGATCTTTAGTAAAGTCTAACTTAGGTACGCCCCTAACTAAGTTTTTTTGAGTGATATTTCTAAGTGTTTTCATACTATCATGGCATAGTCTCCTATGCCATAGCCACGAGTCATCAACTATTATTTTCAAACAAAATGAATTTGAACTATCAATGTAATCAAGGTCTAACATGTAATCATTATTCATTTATTTTCCTTTTAAAACTTGTTTATTATTTAAACTAATCAGGCATTTGTTAGACAAAAATTTAATATCAAAACCTTTGTTACATAATTGACTAATGCTAAGTAAATTATGTTTCAAACCATCAACTAATAAGATATTTTCAATTAAAAAATTGTTAGCATTACAAATAATACCTGAGCCTATCACTTTCTTGGTAGTGTTGTCTCCCAATGTTACTTTGCCTCAATTTCTAGTCTCCAGTAGAATGAACTTCTTCATATCTCCAGTCATGTGTCACGAGCAGCCACTATCCAGGTACCACATGCTCTTACTAGGACTTTTGTGAGAGCATCCCTACAATTTCATTCAAAAATTAGATTTGGGAACCCAAGTGAATTTGGGTTCCTCCTTGTGCTTGCATGAAAGAGATGTATGCATGCTATGCTGTGATGGATTCACTTTAGGTCTCCATACTAAATGTGTTATACGGTGAATTGTGCAAGTACAGGCTATTTGATCAAGCATGCCACAAGAGAAGCATCTAACACCAGGAAATGGATTCACTAACCTATGTGGGTGGTGATGCCTCTTCCTAAAGTTATGTGATGCATGCTGTGTTGGGGGTTGACTAGGTTGGGAAAATGTGAGTGATGCAATTTCTTTTTCTAGTTCTTTGATTTTTTCTTTAAAAGTGTTGTTTTGATATGTCAATCCATGAACTTCTATTTTTAACAAATGCTCACTGTGATCTACTTCTAATGCAAGTTTGGCTAATCTATGAAAAGCCTCTTCTAGTTCAACATGAGTGGTTTTCAAGGTTTCATGCATTCCAGTTAGTTCAATATGCTTCTTATTTAATGCAATATACTCATCAAGAAGTAACATATGATCTCTATCTAAATCAGAATTTTCTTTGAGTAAGTTAGCATGCTCAATTTGTAAACTACTAAATTCAATATTAAGGCTAGCATGCTTCTTTTTTAATTTCCTATATGAGTCATGACTTTTTTTTAGAAATGAGTAATAAATCTTTATATGAGAGCTGACATACCTCATGTTGATCTGATTGATCAAGATTATCATTAGCCATTAGACACAAATTTGTTACCTCCTCCTCTGCTTCTTCTTCTGATGATTCTGAGGCAGAGTCGGTCCAAAAATCTTTTTGTGCCTTCATTTTTCCTTTGCCTTCATTTTTCCTTTCTTATACTTGGCTTTGTCCTCGCTCTTTTCCTTAGCAGGTTGGCACTTTAAGTGCGGGCAATCAGCTCAAAGGTGACTTGGCTTCCTGCACTCAAAACAGATTGTGTCAGATGAAACTTTATTAAACTTAGAGCTTTTACCTTTATTCCATCCGTTTTGATGATGCCTTTGTTTTCTCTTTAAGAAGTTCTTGAATTGTTGGGTAATCTGTGCTATATCATCTTCTTCCTTCCTTACAGAGCTATCACTTTCTGAGTTGTTTGCTTTTAGTGCCACCGTTTCTCCTTCTTCTTTTCACCTGCATTACTTTGTTTTTTACTCACCCCTTGCTTGTATGCAATAAGTGACCCAAGGAGATTATTAATAGAATAAATGTTAAGATCTTTAAATTCAGTTATAACAGTTATCTTAGCATCATAGGAACTAGGTAAGCATCTTAGAATTTTATTAACTTTCTCAGAATTTGAAATCTCTCTACCTAATGCATGAAAGGATGTCACGATTTGGGTGAACCTAGTGTACATGTCATATATTATTTTGCTAGGTTTCATACGGAAGAGTTCATAATCATGCAATAGAATGTTAAGCCTAGACTAATTTACTTCACTTGTTCCTTCATAGTTAATGCACAGTCTATCCCAAATCTCCTTTCTAGTAGCACAGGTAGAAACTCTCATATAGTCCTCAGACTTCAATGCACAAAAAAAAGCAATTTAAACATTTAGCATTCAATTGGGCTAAATCCCTATCCTCATTGCTCCATTCATTAAAAGGTACTAGAGTTTTCACTCCATTCACAATTTTAAAAGGTACAATATATCCATCATTACCTAACATCCACGTACGGTAATCAATAAATTACAAAAAGGTAGACATTCTAATTTTCCAGAAATCAAACAGGATGTTATTAAAAAGAGGTCCACGCGTTATTGAATAACCCTCCGCAGTGTTATGATTTCCAAAATTCTACATGATCATTTTTTCAAGGTTTTCTAAAACATTATTTTTGAAAATAGCTCTGATATCAATTGAAATAAATAGATCTACAAGAGGGGGGGTGAATTGTGAAAACTTTGTTTCAATAATTAGAACCAAAGCTGGAGTTCTAATTTTTTTTATGTTTTTAAATTTTTAACATGAAAATATAAACTATTATGAAGTCAAACAATTGAACTCAACGTGCAACAATAGAATCATTTTCTTCCACAAATTTCACCAAGCAAATATTATAAAAATTAAGTGCAAGTAAAAGTAAATAGCAATAAAGAAAAAGTACACCAAAATTTTATAGTGTTTTGATCAAACCATGACTTACATCCACTCCCCGGAGTCCCCCGCTCTAGGAATTTCACTACAAACTATAGCTCTCCTTTTGCCCCCCTCAGCAAGATGGAGAAGCCCTTACAATACTCCCTTTCACCAACCCGGCGTGGCAGAGTGCCAAGCACTGTTTTTACCCTCTTGGTGATGACAGAGAACCTTCTCGTTTTTCTCCCTCATGGAGAAGGCAGAGTACCTTCGAGGTCACAAATGTAGAAGAGTCTCCCCCTTAGAGAGCCTCCCACAAGTTCTTCCCGGGCCACAGGTGGAGAAAGATGCAGCAAGTATGGAGCAACCGTGTGATCTCCCTCACACCTCTTCTCCCTCACCAAGCTCGCCTTCTCCTTCCTCTCTCAAACCCTCAAAACTTCTCAAGAGCTCTCTCCTAAGGATATCCTCTCTAATCACATTATCCTCTTTCTGTCTCTCTCTCTCAAAACATAACAAATGTTTAAACATAAAACGGGCTCCAAAATCCCTGAATTTTTCAAAGTAGCCATTACTATCATAAATTACGATTTCACATTGTACAGTATGACATGTATAAATAGGCTTCATCCTGGTACAAAGTTGTATGAACAGTTCAAAATCTAATCGTACGGTATGATACTAAATCGTACGGTACGATCCTCAACACTACTGCTCGTACAGGATGATAGCCGGGACGATCAAATGTCGTCTCTATTCATCGTATGGTACGATATACATCATATAGTATGAATGGTAAAAATCAAGGCATCATTCAAGACAAATTCTAGGATGATTAAATGTCATCTCAGTTCATCATATGGTACGATAGACATCGAACAGTTCGATAGACAAAAACTAGGTATCACCCAAGACGATCTTCAGGACGATCAGAATTCGTCTCTATTCATCGTATAATCTGAACGTATTCGTATAGTATGATTATCAATCAGTAATTAGGCCTTGATTTATTCCACTAATCACAGGTTAATTTAAATATGTATTTAAAATAGATCATACAATATGAAGTTATTCGTACAGTACGAACGGCGGAGAATAACTTACTTAAGTTAATGTGACAGCTAGGGTTTTGCATTTAAAATACATCGTACAATATGATAGTATTCGTATGGTACGAACTATTCACAGAAATCGTTTTACAACATAATATCATACAATATGAAATAACTTTGTATAGTATGATTATTAGAGAAAGCAGAAAACTATATTTTTTTTACTTTTAAAACCCTCTCCCCTTGTGTGTGTGAATGGTTACTCAAACTTACATGCAATTTGTGGCCAGACTCAAGAAAATAAAAAATTAAAATAAATAATAATTTACATTGTTAGACTCATACTCTTAATCTAACTAGACTTGAGTCTTCTCGTTGTCCTGAGTGGCTTGTGATCTTCCTGAAATGTTAGTACTCACGGACAATAGCAAACCATAAATGATATTCAATGAAAAGTTGTTTAGGCGATATTATTTGTCATCATCAAAATCTCAAACTTGGGGTCATGGGTCGCAACAAAAGAGGCTTTATTTTACCATCCAAATGTCTATGTTGTTATCATGTAGAAAACACGTGTTTATTTCAAGCCGTATTGCTATCAAAATTGGTACTCACTTTGATTATTTTTTTGGATTGAAACAATTTAGTGATAATATGTCCATCAAAACCATGCTTAATTTCTAGTTTATTACTTCAAGATGTCTTAAAAGAAATATAATTCCTTCCCTTATATTATGTTACATGTGGCTTACTAGAAATAACTCTCTTCAATAATAGTTGCCTGGAACAACATCAGATCATATAAAAAGTTAAAGACAAAGTTTTGAAGCTTTATTCTGCTAATCTTCTGACTACTAAAAAGTTTTGGAACTACTATTTTGTGGCTTTGAATTTTGGTCTCTCCCTGCTGGCTAATCAAGCTTTGGATGAGCCTAGATTATTCTATTTGTTTAGACCTCCTTTCAAAACTTTTATACTTAATACTGACGGTTTAGTTAAAAATTATCCTTATGGATATGGTGGTATTATCAGGGATGCCTTTGGGATTATCATCATGGCTTATATTGGACCCTTAAAAAAATATATTGTCATTTATGCTGAGCATTCAGCTTTTTTACATGGTCTTAATTTATGTATCTTTCTAGGCATAACTAACATTTTGATTAATGTGGATGTTACATGTAGTATTTATTGTTTACAAAATTCTAAGGATAATGGTTTTTTTTTTAATTATGCAATGTCTCAAGGGAATGCTTATGCTGATTGGTTAGCCAATCATGGTTCTAAAATGGATTTCTTTATTGATTTCAACTCTCTCGATTTACCTAATAATTTGAAAGGACTAGTTAGATCAAATAAAAATGGTTTACCCTATGTTAGAACTTAGACTTTTTTTTGTTTGGGGGATGTGGGTCTACTTCTTATGAAGCCTCTTTTGGTTGGTTCCTCTTAGTTTTTTGGTTTTGTCTATTTTTATTATTGTTTTTCCTTCTTTACTTCATGTTTATTCTAGTTTTCTTCACTTGGATGTATTTGTCTTATGTGAGTTGATTAGTCCTTATTTTTTGCTCCAGTTTTCTTACATTTTTCTCATCATTTTGAACTATCTTATTTGGCTGGATTTAAGCTATGATTACAACATTTAGAACATTTATTTAAACCTTAGGTGCTACTCATCTAATCCCTATGAGGAGTGTCTTGGGGGCATTTTATAATCCTTTAGTCTAGTCTCTAATCTGTTTGGGTTGCTGTTTGCTGTGGCATTCCTTGCTTAGTAAGCTTATTGTGAGGTCTTCATGGTTCTGTTGGTTTATCCCCATAGAATTTTGTGGTATCATATTGTTTGATGAGTAATTGAATTATCATTATTTCTTATTCTTATTTTTGGGTTGGTGGGAGAGGAATTTTAGTTGAGTATTGCTTATGAATTATAGATCATATAATTCCTAAGTCTATTACAATGCAATTTTTCAGTGTATGTTCTTTATGATATGCATGGGTGGTTTTGAGATTAAGTTAAAGTGTCAATTCTGTTTTATTTTGTGATGCCTATACATATACTGCGTTCCTACGCTTGATTAGCTCATTTCACCTCAATTTTTTTGTTTCTTTGTTCTAGATTTATGCTAATAATAAACTATGGATGTAAATTTACTAGGATATTTTTAGAAGTGGTTTTTATTTTTAGGTCCTTCTATTTCATCTCTGGGCCTTGACGAGGTGCTTTGTGTGTCTTTTAAGGGGAGATTTCTAATTACATAGTTTATTAAGGGTTTTATTATTATTTAATCCTCTAGATTTCATGGGCTTTTTTCTATTTGGTTTAGGTGGTGTTTCTATTATTATACTAGCCAAATCCTATTACCTAAGGTTGCTCTCTTTTCGATTGTTATGGTTTGGTGTTATTGTATTGTGTCTGTATCTTACAGTTGATTTTGGTGGTTGTGGAGCTATCGACTTATTTGGTTGGGTTTTAATTATCAATTAACATGCTGTTGGTTATTTGGCTATCTTGGTGGTTATCAGTTATACTCTTATGTGGTTGATCTCTTTCCTATTGTTATGGGTTTATGTTGTTATCTTTTTATGTTACTTGCAGTCTATTGGGTGGGTGACAATGGCTATTTGTTCAAGTGGTAGGTGTTCAATTCCTACTTTTCTAGACTTGGGAATAGCTTTTATATTCTATTGTCAGCCAATGGGGTTTATTTTTAGCTTGAGGTTATTGAAAGTTCTTAAAGGATGTTAAGCCTAAATGAACTATCCCTAGGCACGACGATGCAAAAGCAATACTATCACTTGATATAGAGGCTAACAACTTTATCCAAAGTTACAGAAATAGTGATGATAGTCTAATCAACACAACATAAGATCAATCATAAATTTCTACCTACATGTAATTTCTAGAAAATTAAAATGCTGAAAAATAAAAAATAAGAAAGAGCACGCCAGAATTTCATAGTGTTTTGATTAAACCATGACCTATGGAATCCTCCTCTCCAACTGTTGCACTAAACCTTTATTGACTCTCCTTTAGCCACCAAAGCTAGGCAGAGAAGCCCTTACATAATCTCTTCTACCAAATTGGTACGGTAGAGGACCAAAATCTTTTCACCCTTCGGGCGAATTAGAGAACCTAGAATCTTTTTTTACCCTCCTTGTGAAGGAAAAGAACATCAAATCCTTTTTTACCCTCCTAGTGAAGGAAGAGAATTCAAAATCACTTTCACCTTCCTCAGTGTAGTGGAGTAGCTCTGTCCTTTGACTCCAAAGAGGTCTTCTTCCAAAAGTTTCTCTCAATATAAACCTTAACACATGGAAGAACACAGATGCAAAATCTTCAGAGCAACAGTGTGGAAATTCTTCAAACACTCTTTCCCTCAAAAACTCCACCCATTCTCTCCTAAGCTTTAGGCTCTCTCTTTAAGCTTTCTCTAGAGGAAAATAATTTAAAGAATGTTCAAAAGACTCTTATAAAGTCTTATGAGAAAGCATAAATAGAGGCTTCAAAAAACTACAGAAATTCAGTTCTATCAACACTGATCATGTAATACAATCCAAGATTATGTGGTATGACTAGTTCAAAAAATCTTGTTATTATTATTTATGATAGCTTCAATAAATTATGCTAATCATCTAGTACTATTTAGAATCATCTAATATGATTAGTTCAAATAACATGGATAATCATCCCGTATGATTGGTGTTGTAAACCTGATTAAAACACTATGATTTTAATGATAACAAACATTATTATATTGATTACAGCTTTCTCTAGTTTTTGTGATATCTTTGTTTTGTATTTGTGGTACTAACATTTTAGGAAATTAGTCCATCGTTCTCTTGTAATTCTGATCAGCTCAAGACTTGGTAGACTAGGGTTATGGTCAATTTTAATTTTATTTTGTATTTTCTCCTTTCTTGATTTGTATCATCTAATTGGGTGGATATCATTGCTGACTAACCTTGCACACACAAAGGGAAGAAGATAAAAATATTTGAAAGAGATTTTTTTAAGTAATTCATAAGGTACGATCTATGTTTCATACTGTATGATTTTCACTTGTACTATATGAAGTATTGTGCTTTGACAAAATCTTAGCCGCTAAAGGTTAAGAAAGATACTAATTTTGTAATGATCGTACATTACAATTTGTTTCGTATTGTATGCTCTAATTAAATCTTTCTTAAATAAATCCCTAATATTAAATAACCAAATTATGGATAATTATTATGATTGATCATATGGTATGATATAGTTTATACTGTATAATTACTTGTGTATAAATTTGGTTGTCCCATGGATCATACCAAATGAAATCCAAGATTTTTGTATTGATCGTACCATACAATATCCATAGTGCTGGAAGAAAGCACATATAAAAAGTTGACCATCTTAAGGATTGTCCCAAACGATCAAAAGCAATTTTTATAGATCATAATGTATGATGATTTGGTCGTACTATACAATGTCTTATAAAAGTTGGACAGTTTGCCTGAATGATCTTGTTGGATGAGCCTGAATTGAACTAATTATATTGTATGATATGTTATCTTATTGTACGAACATAACATGGATCTCTTAAATTTTAAGGTTTTTTGAAGCCCACTATTTAAGGATTTTTAATACTCTTACGAGAAATCTTTTATTATTAGGCTAACTTGAGAGAGGGCTTAGAGAAGGAAGATAGGAGGGCTTTCAAAGAGAGAGTGAGATCCTTGTAAGGGGGAGTTTTGAGGGATTCACAAAGGTTTCACCGAGAAAGGTTTCGATCATCTTCGTTAAGCTTCATCCTTAGTTTCCTTGGTGGCTTTGGGAAGTTCTTTAGTAGCATCAGACTGAAGGTTCTTTACCTACTCCAGGAGGAAGAAAAAGGATTTCTAGGTTCTCTACCTACTCCAAGTGGGAGTAAAAGAATTTTTAGGCTCTCCGCTTACTCTAGGAGGGAGTAAAAAGATTCAAGGTACTCTTCCTCATCAAGTCCGTGGAAAGATTTTGTAAGGGCTTCTTTGCCTTACTGTGGGGGCAAAAGGAGAGACACTACTTTTATTATGATACCTTGAAAGGAGGTGTTGGGGAGTGGATGCATGTCAAGTTGACCAAACCATTATAAATATGGTGTGTTATTTCTATTTACTTTTCTCCATTTAATTGTTAAATTATTCTATGATTTATTCTATGGTTGAAATATCTAATTTTTTTTCTTATGAAATTACTGTTGCTTCTGCATAAATTATTTCTTTTAAAATATTCAAAAAGATTTCAAATAGATTTACTTTTTCCCTTAAGAAATTTTTTAAATAACTAATTCACCCCCCCCCCCCCCCCCCCCCCCCCACTCTTAGTTAGCCTCGGTCAAGTTCATAAAGGTTTAACAACCCTCCCAAACATTCAAGTGGTATCAAAGTGGGATTCATAAATTAAGTTTTAAAAAACCTTTATAAAAAGATCTATGTCTAACTTATATAATCGTAATACCGCAGAAGGATAGTCAATCACTACACCACCTATATTTGATAATATTCCTTTTGATTTTTTGGAAAACTTGCATGTCCACCTTGTTATAATTAATTGATTATCACATGTGGATGCTAGTATAGGATGGTTATTCGGTACCTTCACATTTAGTAAATGGTGTTAAAACAGGAATACCTTTTTCTGAATGGACTAATGACTAGAGATTTATCTTAACTGAATGCCAAATGTTTAAACTATTTTTTTTTGTGCTTTAAAATCTAAGGACTACATGTGTGTTTCCATCTGCACTACTGGTAAAGAAATTTGTGATAAACTCTATATTATATATCAAGGAACAAAGAAGTGAAACAATCTAGGCTAAACATTCTTCTTCATGATTTTGAACTTTTCTGCATGAAACCTAATGAATATATTTCAAAAATGTATACTAGGTTTACACAAATTGTTACTTACGTGCATGCCTTAGGAAGACAGCTTACAAGTTATGAAAAAGTTAACAAAATTCTTTGTTGTTTACCATTTTCCTATGATGCAAAAATCACTGTCATTACTAAATCTAAAGATCTGAATGTTTATTCAATTGAAAAATTACTTGGGTCACAGAATGCATATGAGTAAGGAGTGAGTCAAAGGCAGCTTGATACAGGTGAAGGAAGAAAAGTGAAAACTATAGCCTTAAAGGCTAATGATTTTGATAGTGACTCTTCTTGACATTGCTTTGATGACTAGATAATTCAAGAGCTTTTTAAAGAAAAAGAGAAAACATCATCAGTAATGGAATGAAGGTAAGAATGGTAAAAGTTCTAAAATTTCTTCTAATGTTATATGTTTTAAATGAAGGAATTCAGAGCACTTGAAGTATGATTGTCCACCTTTTAAAGCTCGCCCAAGTAAGTAGAAGGGTGAAGAAAAACCCAAATTTAGGAAATGTAGGCAAAGGACTCAAAAAGCTTTCTAGGCAAACTCAGCATCATAATATTATGAAACTAAAGCAGAAGAGGAAGTAGACAACCTATTCTTATTAAAAAATGATCATCTTTATCATTCTGATCAAGAGGAGGTACGTGAGCTTACCTATGATTAATTATTTAAAGTTTCTAAAAAAATTCATACCGTATATAGGAAGCTTAAAAAATGACATGCCAGCCTTAAATCTAACTTTTCAATTCTATAAAATGAGGATGAATGCTTAAGAAAGGATTATTCTACTCAGGATAGTAATCACATGGCTTTATTAGATGAATTTGATATCTTAAATAAGAAGCATTCTGAATTAACTAATGAGCATGATTCCTTGAAAATATCACATATTGATTTGAAAATGCATACAAGAGATTAAAAACTCTTACATCTAAATTAGATAATAGGGATCATACATTGAAAGTTGAAAATTCAAATGTTAAAAGTGCAAATAAGTTTTTACAAGCTAAATTGACTACTTTTAAGGAAAATAGAGAACTACCTTCACTTGAGGAATTTTATAATCCATCACATCAGCGTGTATCATGAAAACCTAGGAAGAGGCACCATAACCCAAGTATATTAGTAAATTCTTTTCCTGATGTTGGATGTTTTTCTTGTAGCATGCTAGGACATATCTCCTACACCTGCACCGTTCATTATAGAACATATTTAGTGTGGAGGCTAAAACTTGAAAATTCACAGCATAGAATGCATACATTTCATTCTTCTTTCCATAAGATGGAACCAAACTTGTTTGGGTTCCCAAATATAACATTTGATGATTTTGTAGGGATGCTATGGAAGGCCTCAAGAGAGCATGTGGTACCTAGACAATATACGTTCAAGGTACATGACTAGAGATGGAGATCAATTCATTTCGCTGGAGGTCTGAGCAAGAAGCAAGGTGACACTTGGTGATAATACCATCAGGAGAGTGGTGGGATTAGGTGGAAACTCCAAAATTTTCATTATTTAAAATGTTTTACTCGTAGATGGTTTGAAATATAACCTACTTAGCATAAGCCAAATTTGTGATAAAGGATTTAACATTAAATTTTTGTTTACCAGTTGTATGATTAGCTTAAATGGAAATACTGTGCTGCAAGGAAAAAGAATTAATAATATTTACATACTTGATTTAAACTATGTTAAACTTGCTGGTTCTTGAATTGTTGCTGATGAATCATGGTTATGACATAGGAGAATATATCATACAAACATGAAAAACCTTTGGAAAATACCCCTAAAAGACTTTTTTTTTTTTGAAAGAAATGCAACAAATTACATTAAAAGATAAAACGGTTACAACCTAAAGCTTATAAACTAAGGATTCCTCCTTTAATATAGACATAAATAAAGGAGGAACCTTATTCACCATAACATCATCCCAAACAAAATCATTCAAAATGCCATAGTTAGCACACAAATTGGCTAACTTATTGCAATTTCTATCAACCCAATTAAAGATAACATGATTGAATTTATTAAACAAGTACATACCTTCCATATTTGTTCCTCCGGTTCTTTTGGCATTTTTCAAAAACTTCATTACATTCAAATTGTCTCCTTCAATTATGACGCCTTTGTACTTGAACATCCAATCTTTGACCATATCCTTAATAGATTTAGTAGATAAATACTCCAAAGAAGATATGTCCCAATGTAAGTATGGTTTACTGAAAGCTTGAAGAAACCTTCCTTTGTGGTCACGGAACACTCCTCCAATTCCACCTTTGTAGGAAGAGAGAAGAGCAGCATCCACATTAACTTTTAACCAATCGGGTGGAGGGGGATGCCAATGAGCTTTTAACAACCTATAAGGTTGTTTAACATCCCATGTACCAGAATTTTTATCAATACCAAGAGAAAAAATTGATGCATAGCTGATTGCATTTGAGGCAATCAACAAGGAGCTATCTTCTTTCCCTTTATGAATCAAATTAGTCCTTGCCTTCCAAGTGAAGTATATCACATTGTAATAAATATTGATAATAAATGAAGATTGAGAAGAAAGCCAATTACAATAATCTGATAGAGAATCATATGTAGGAATTATAAATCCCATTTGCCAACTTGCTTGATAACTTCCTTTATTTTTTCCACATTTTGTCACAACATGCTCAATGTTTTCCAAATAATTACATCTCCTTAGGCAGTACTTCTCCCTTTCAAATCTTCTATATTCAAGGTAAGTATAAGTTGGAAGAGCATTATGTAATATTCTCCACCAAAAAGTTTCTACCTTCAGATTGAGCTTACCTTTTTTTGACCCAGCTCCACATTTAATTTGAAGTATTCAGGATTACCGAATTTTCACACAGCAATCCTGAAATGGAATTTCCATTCTTCTGGAATAGAAGCACCATTGAGTCTCTTTCCATCCTGTTATTAATCCCAACTTGAAGGATTAAGTTCACAAGGTCTTCCCCCATAATTTCCCTTAAAGCTTCCTCATTTCATCTTCCATTGTTTATGAAGTTAGATAATAAGCATTTGCTATTTTCAAGAGGAAAAACAAATGTAGGCCATTTGTTAATGCTTTTATCTAGGGTCCATGTGTCATTGAACACATCTATATTTTCTCAATTAGACACATTCCATCTTAATAAAGGCATTAAAGCTTTCCCTCCATCCATTAAAATTTTCCAAGCTGGAGATCCCATCCTTCTCGTATTCACATGATCTAGTAAATTTCCATATTTCGGGTTTAAGACTTTGTACAACAGTGAATCACTGTTATTCAAATATCTCCAAGGTAATTTAGCTCTTATATGGCCAACTTTGGAAGCTGAAGAGTGTAAACCTCTTCCTCCCCATTTTGACGGTAAACACAAGGTATTCCAGCTAACATAATGAATTCCTTGCTTTCCATTTGGTTAGTTCCAAAAAAAGCTTCTACAAATTTTTTCTATCTCTTCAATAACACACTAAGGCACAAGAGAATTTGTACAATGGAATATAGAGAAAGATAACAAGTTTGTTTTAGTTAGCATAATCTTACCCACCAATGATAACATTCTTCCTCCCCAAGAATTAGACATCTTCAAAGCCTTATCAACTATAAATTTATAGTCTTCCTTATGACGCCTCCTTGTAGAAAGTTTAACTCCAAGATCATTCAAATCTTAAGAAGTTTTAAAACCCATGATACAAGCAACTGTATATTTCTTCCTTGTTCTCACTGCTTTACCGAAAACCATAGAAGATTTGTTGATGTTAACAGGTAATCATGTCCATTCATAGAATTCTTCCAGGATTGTTTAATAACCTTGACAGCTTTGAGATTAGTTTCCAAAAAGATAATCACATCATCAGCATATAATAGGTGTGAGATTTTTGGACCACTAGGATTCAACTGAATTCCAATTGAATCTCCTTTATCCATGAAGGCATTTGATAAAACCTGTGCACAGAGAATGAATAGAAATAGGGACAAGGGGCATCCTTATCGAAAACCACTATGACCATTAATCCAATTAATCATATTACCAATTATAATAATAGCAAACTTAGAATTTTGGATGCATTCCAGAATTAGTTTAGAGAAGGAATCCGGAAACCCAAAGTACCTCAAAGCATTTGCCAAAGAAGGTCATCCAATTGAATCATAGGTTTTGTTTCAAAAAATATATATATATCATAGGCTTGCTCCATGTCAATTTTAAAAGAAACCAAACCTTTAGAGGATTTAGAGTTCCTTAATTTATACATAATCTCTTGTGCCACCAAAACATGGTCAGACAAAGATCTTCACCTCACAAAAACTACTTGCTCTACAGAGATCAATTTAGGAATGAAAAGAGACATTCTATTAATAAGAATTTTAGCCACCACTTTATAAATTGAATTACATAGACTAATAGGTCTATAGTTAGTAGGAGATAAATGATTGCTTATTTTAGGAATAAGCATAATGAGAGTCTCTTTCTAACTAGGCTCCATAATAGATGATTCAAAGAACTCATTTACAGCATTCCAAATATCAACCTTGATAATTTTCCAATAAGCTTTGAAGAAGGAAAAGGTTATGCCATCAATACCTGGAGAGATATTTTTAACACTATTCTTGATCACCTCTTCCATCTCCTCCATAGAAAAAGCTTTGCTCAATGCTTCTCTATCTTCATCATCAAGAAATCTCCACGGTGTAGGCCAACCATTGAGCTTACAATTTATGGATCTCCATTTCTCTTTGAAGAAAGCATACATGACATTCTCAATTTGTTGTTGTTCCTCAACAATTTCCCCATTAACATTCTTTATTTTTGCAATGAAGTTTGAATTCTTTCAAGCCGAAGCAAAGGCTTGAAAGAATTTTGAATTTTTGTCTCCCTCCACCATCCACTTCACCTTGGCTCTTTGCCTCCACCAAGTATCCAACCGAGCTAAAGTAGAGTTTAGTTCATTCACCTTCACTTTCAACATCCAGCAATCTTCTTCGGACATCTCTCCTTCGTTGGATTCTCTAAATTGTAGCTCCTCAATTTGTTTCAACAAGTCACTTTTTAATGTCATAAGAGTATGCATCTTTGCCTTGCTCTAATAAAATAAAGCTTTAAAAGATTTATTCTATTTTACTTTAAGAATATGAGCATAACTGCCATTGTAATTTCTGAGCCAAACTTTCTCTACTACAGCAACTGAAGCTATATTTGAAGCCTAAACATCTTCATATCTAATAATCTTCTTGGTAGGATGCTGAACCAAAAGATTTAAAAGAATTGGGCAATGATCTAAGGCCACACGAGCCAAGTGCCTTACCAAGAACTGATTGGAAGAATTGAGTGCAGCCGAATTTAAAAAAAAAAAAACATCTATCTAGTCTTTCTAGGATTCGGTCCACACCTTTCTTATTGTTGCACCAAGTAAAATTTTGTCCAATGAATCCAACTTCATGAAAGTCATTGCAAGAAAGAAAGAACTTTATTTCCTTGATTCCTAGGGAAAATTTGAATTTTTTCCCTCACCTTTTATCTTCACTAGAGAGAAGACAATTAAAGTCTCCTCCTATCAACATAGGCATATCTTTATATGAATGGAATTCACATCTTTCCCAAAGAAGTCTCCTTCTATAAACATCCTTATTGCCATATATGGTAGCAATTCTCCACTTTACTTGTTAGTGATCTCCAAGTCTCCAATGATGAATTGATTTGAAGCTTCAATTACTTGAAAATTAGCAAAAGAAGATTTCCACACCACCAATATGCCTCCTGATAGTCCTTCTGAAGGGACGTTCAAAAAATCCCATTCAGAGCACACTATCTGATCCACCTCCTTTCTCTCAAAAGAAGAAATTTTAGTCTCCAATAAGCCAAGAAAAAAAAATACCCCAAACTCCTTAACAACCTTCTTTAAGTAGAGAGAAGCTCTCCTCTTCCAAGCTCCTCTACAATTACCGAAAGCAATGGACAAATTCATTGGATAAGAGGGGATGAGGACCCCACCTTATCTTTAGATTCACCTTCAAGTCTCCTACTTCTAGGAGTAGTATTGATAGGACCAAGTCCTTTAAATTGTTTGGAACCTTTCTTCTTAATGTTAGAGGAGCTATCTTTCTTCAAGTCAAGAACCTTTTTAGTGTTCTCATTATAAGCCCTTTTCAGCTT
The DNA here is from genome assembly GCA_022539455.1 of Dendrobium nobile. Taxonomy (NCBI): domain Eukaryota; kingdom Viridiplantae; phylum Streptophyta; class Magnoliopsida; order Asparagales; family Orchidaceae; genus Dendrobium; species Dendrobium nobile. Next base: position 33,123,145 of record CM039736.1, read on the forward strand.
CCATAGGTAAAACAAATTCTCCCTCCTCTACCAATCATTCTAATATATTGAATTTGTTTTCAGAACAATAATAGAAGGACTAATGATCCTACCAATCTCTTCATGGATTTCCTTAGACTGAATTCCCACAGAGTTCTGGACTTGATTTTTCTTAGGTTGTATCTCCTTTTCTGGAGAAAATGCCTTCTCCACCGTTTTAGTCTTCATTCCTTTCATTGGTTTCCAGACAGATTTAGTTTTCCTTCTAGAATCTGGGTACTTGATCCCAGGATTGAGAATTCATGTGTTTTTTTTAAAAAAACCTTTTTTACCATATTTAACAATAAGCCAAGGACCATACCCATCATTTGAATTAATGGGAATATCAGCATTTTTAAGATTGACATTCCCTGGCCTATCCTCCTCCAATTGCTTTGATGATCTAGCCACAGTTTTTGAACCAACCCCTTCGTCAAAGCTCTTTTTTAAACAAGCTTTCTTCACATGCCCAATTTTGCCACAATCAAAGCAAAAATCTAAAATTTTCTCATATTCAATCTTTTGGAAGAACTTCCCATGACTTCCTTCCACCCATAAACCAAGAGGTAATTGTGTGTCCAATTTAATACTAACACATACTATCCCAAACTCCCTCCTTCCCCATCGGAACATGTTTCCATCAATCATATATAGTTTTCTAACCATTGAGTCGTTTCTACAGACATTTATTTCGTCCCAACACTGAAGTGGGTGATTTGGCATCCTAATCCAAATAGGAGTCGATAAACATTTCAAGGATGAGGGGGAGAAATTTGGAGACCATTTATCCATTCCTATGATCTTCCCATTAATGAACCAAGGTCCATTAGTAAAAATAGCATCCAAAGCATTTTTATCATAGAAAGATAATTGGTGAAGCTTCCCCTAAATTCGCTGCTACATTAGATTTAGTCTTTCTGAAATTCTCAGCCTCCTTATCTTCAACCATCACACTTTTTCTTTTCCCAACAATTTCAAGAATCTTTTTAGAAGATATCAGCAATCCTCCTTCATTAATGACTAGTGGCATACCTGACCTATCTTTACCTTTCGGTCCTAGAACATCTCCGAAAGCAGGAGGGGATGTTGAAAAGGATCTAGAAGGAACTTATGGATTCCCAAATGGAATCTGTCGAGCATCCACAGTACCGCCGGCCAATGGTGGCCGGCGACCATCCGCCGCCAATTGTTGTCTGTGGAAATTCCATGAATTTGAATTTGAACAGAAACAATTTTTCTCTTAGAGCTTCTCTCCCTATTTTCTCTCTCTTCACTTAAACTCAAAATCACCCAAAAAAACTTAGTGAAAGGAATTCCCAAGCTAGAGTTCACTGAGGACCACCTGTGTGATGCCTGTCAATTAGGGAAACAAATCAACTTCTCTTTACACTCAATTAAAGACATTAATACTAGCAAATCCATAAAAGTCCTATAAATGGAACTCTTTAGACATGTCAGCACTACAAGCCTTGGAGGAAAAGTCTTTAGGTTTGTTATTGTCGATGATTATTTGAAGTTTACTTGGGTTAGATTCTTATCTCATAAAAGTTAATCATTTGAGGAGTTTAGGTCTTTTTAAACTTGGATTAAAAAGAAACTAGGCTGTGAAATTTTAACCATTCATAGTGACCACGGTAGAGAATTTAAGAATCGGAAATTCAAATCTTACTGTAAGGAGCAAGTGATAAATTATAATTTTTTAGCTCTTGGAATCCCTTAGAAGAATGGGGTTGCTGAAAGAAAGTATATGACCCTGATAAAAATCGCTAGAGCCATGTTAGCTGAATACACACTTCCTAAATATTTTTTGATAGAAGTGGTGAATACAATATGTTATATTCTAAATAGGGTAAATGTTAGATCCAAGTTGAACATGACACCCTACAAAATTTTTAAGGGTAGGACACCCAACCTCTCTCACCTTCCATTGTTTGGATGTAATGTGTTCATTCTCAATATTAGGAAATCTCTACTAGGAAAATTTAATACCAAATATGATGAAAGAATGTTCCTAGGTTACTCAATTGTTTGGAAATCCTATAGGGTTTTTAATAAAAGAACATTGGTAGTAGAGGAGACAACTCATGTTGTATTTGATGAATCTAATAATTCTTGAGGGTCTAGGGTAGAAGAAAAAGTGTTTGTAGAAATTACCCAAAGATTAGAATATGTAAATCTAAAGGAAATGGTAGAACCTAACAAACACTGCTTAGAGAATGGAGATATTCTTCAAGTCATCCTAAAAAGCTGATCTTAAGAGACCCATTTGAAGGTGTTAGAACTTGAAATGGACTTAGAAAGAAGTAAAGCACTCTTCCTTCATTTCAATGACTACACCTACCAATATAAATCAAGCCCTTTCTAATTAATTATGGATACTAGCAATGTAAGAAGAGTTAAATTAATTTATAAGGAATGATATTTGGGAGCTAGTTTAAAGACCTAAGGACCATAATGTGGTTGGAACTAAATGGGTTTTAAAAAACAAAATGAATTATTTTGGTGTAGGGGTTAAAAATAAAGCAAGATTAGTGGCTAAGGGGTACAATCAGATAGAAGGAAATGATTTTGAAGAAACTTTTTCCCCTGTGGCTGATTGGAAGTCATTGGGTTGCTACTATAATTTGCTTGTTTTAACGCATTTAAATTATTCTAGATGGATGTCAAAAGTACCTTTTCGAATGTGGTGATAAAAGTAGATGTGTACATTAAACAAACCCTATGCTTTGAAAATTCACAATTTCTTAATCATGTGTTCAAACTAAAAAAGACATTATATAGACTAAAATAAGCACCCAGGGTATGATATGAAAGGCTAAGCACATTCCAACTAGAAAAACCTTTATTAAGAAGAATGTTGACACCACCTTATTTCTAATAAAAGTAGGAGATGAACTACTCATTGTTCAAGTTTATGGTGATGATATTTTGTTTGGACCTTCTAATAAAAACCTATGTGATGATTTTTTAAAAATATTGAGTAAAGAATTTGAGATGAGTATGATGGGAGAACTGATTAACTTTCTTGAATTTAGCATAAGGTTGAAGGATGATAGAACTTTTTTTTATCAATCAAAATACAATAAGGGCATCCTTAAGAAGTATGAAATGGATAAATCAAAGCATTTCAACACTCCCATCAGTTCCATTATTTATTTAGATAAGGATTCAAATAGAAAATTTGTTGATCAAAAGAAATACAGAGGAATAATTGGATGAATTCTGTACTTGACTACTAGCTTACCTAATATTATGTTTAGTTTTAGCCTCTATGATAGATTTCAGGCTGATCCAAAGAGTCCCACATGACTACTATTAAGAGAATTCAAGATATTTCTTAGGAATCCCAGAGTTAGGAATCTGGTATCCTCAGCATATCACCTCCTTCCAAGTCATAGGATATTTTGATTCAAATTTTAGTGGATGCCAAGTTAATAGAAAAAGAACTTATGGAAAATGTCAATTCATAAAACAGTCCTTAGTCTCCTGGTCTACTACAAAATAAAACTCAGTTTCCCTATCCATTATTTAAATTGAGTATATAGCATTAGGAAGTTGTGTGGCCTGGGTTCTTTAGTTAAAATAATAAATTCTTGATTTAAGACTACTTGTTTAAATAATTCAAATCCTATATGATAACACTAGTGTCATATACATTTTAGAGAATCCAATCGAACACTCAAGGATCAAGCATATAGACATAAGATACCATTTCATTAGAGACCATATTACCAAAGATAACATATAACTACACTATGTAGCCACTGAAATCAACTTGTTGATATCCTTACAAAACCACTAGTTTTTAAAACTTTCAGCACCATAAGAACCTGATCAGGTGTGATCGATATTCATGCTTGAAACTGACACTCTATTTTTGTTCTATTTATTTTATTATTCTTGTTTCTATTTAGATGTTTTGTGTTTTCTTTTTTCCATTGTCTTGTTATTTTCATAATTTTATTTTCTTGTTTAGTCCTTAATTTGTTTTTATTAGTGACATTATTTTTTTTTTCTTTTTTTTTTGTTCTTATGATTTTGTTGTATCATATTTTATGTTTGTGTCTTGATCATCTCACAAACCCTTTCTGAACTTTAGTCTTTTCTTGTAAATCAAAAACTTTCTCTTTGATCATACTATACAAACCACATTCATACTCTATGATTTGCACAACATTGCTTTGATCACAACCCTTGACTCAACAGAAGAAACATATTGAATCTATGATTGATGATCATACTGTGTGAACACCTATTCATCTGGATGATCCACATGTCAATCTAGATTAGGACAAATTCATTTTGGTTGGTATAACATTTATTATTGATCATATTGTACGAACACTTGTTCGTACTGTACGAACCTCTTTATCAAAAGTCATACAACTTTACACTTCGGGATGAGCTCCATGTCTCTAATCATCCCATACAAAGTTTAATTGTACTATATGATCAACTACATCTTTCTGACTGATCATTTGGATGAAATAATTTCATATGATAGTCCCATACGATCTCATGATCGTATGAAATGATTTACTGAACATTTATTTAAACAACACAATTCTTTCAATTTTTTCACACAACCTTCTAATCCTTCCTTCTTCAAATCTCAACCTTTATAATGGCTAGTGGTGGAAAGCATAATCGACAAAGCCAAGGTGCTTTCTCCTCTCATACCTGTACTGATGATCACTTTTTGATAGCTTTTAATGAAGCTGCCTACCAAAAATATAAAGAATCCGATATCACACCTTCTAGGCTTCTTAATTGACAAACTTTTAGCATTCTGGTAATGAACCTCTTTAATTCCATAATGTTTCTATTTATTCTAACTTTTTCCTATCCCTTCCCCTCAAAAATCCTTTTCGAGTTTCTAAAAAACCTTAGGATTTGTGGGGATGCTACTGTAATGATTTGCCTTGTGAGTTGTTAGAATGTGGAAATCACTAAAGAGGACATAGAAGTCCATCTTAAGTAATATGACAGCTTTAGCTAGTTCTTCCAACCACCTCCACAACCACCTTCTAATCAGGATCCACACCTCTCACCTTAAAACGACCAATAATGGTTCCAATGTAATGGTTCAATCAAATGTTGGGGATGAAAGTTTGATAGAGAATATTAAGCCTAAGTAAACAATCTCAAGGCACACTAAGAGGGGGGTGAATTAATGAATTTAAAAACTAATTGCTTACTTCAAAAGGCAACACAATTTTTTTTTATTTTTTTCAATAATAAAAAAAAACAAGTAACAACAATCACTTGAGTCAAAAGCCAATAATTTAATCAAAAATTGAAAAAATAATAATAATGATATTCTAATTAGTAAAATGAAGCATTAATCTCTAATGCTCACTAAGAGATTATCACAAAAATAAAATGCAAAATAAGTAAATTGAAAAAATAAGAAATTAAAATAAGCACACAAATTTATGTTGGTTTGGTCAAGCAATGACCAATATCCACTCCCTCGAGTTCTCCTCTTTGAGTATTGAATTGAATACTAGTGTCTCTCCTTAAGACCCCAAAGCTATGTAGAGAAGTCCTTACAATCTTTCACCAACCTGGTGTAGAAAATAACCTTGATCTCCTTTCTCACCCTCCTGGTGACATCATAGAACCATGACTTCCTTTCTTACCCTTCTAGTGAGAAGAGAACCACAAACTCCTTTTTCACCCTCCTGATGATGGCAAAGGACTACATCTCCTTTCTAACCCTTCTGGTGATTGTAAAGAATCACATACTCCTTTCTCACCCTTTTGGTGATGGAAAAGAACCATGACCTCTTTTCTTACCCACTAGCTTATGGAAGAGAACCATCTCCTTTGTCACCCCTTTGGTGATGATAGAGAACCACATAATTGAGAAGAAAAACTTCTTTCTATAGCCACCTAAGAAACTTTGACAGATAGTTGGAGGAAATAAGGCAAGTCACTTGCTTGAAGCAACTGTGTAAGCCTCTCATACTAATTTTCCCTCACACACAAGCTCTCCTTTCTTCTTCCCAAAGCTCTCCTAGATCTTTTTCTCCAAGCTCTCTCTTAAGAACGCTTAGCAGCCAAAGACTTGAAGCAAGTATATTGAGAGAGATTAAATATAAGGCCTTTCAAAAAGCCACAAAATTTTCTTATAACAACACCAGTTGTATAGTATGATCCAAGATCATATGGTATGATTAGTTTAAATCACCATGTTAGTACTATATAAAATTGTAAAGCATTGCATGATTAGTTCAATTAATTTTGCTGATAATCCAGTATGATAAAAGAGTCATCCAATGCGATTAGTTGAAATGATTTGGTTTTTCTTTTAGTATGATGGCTGACGGATAATTATCATCCCATATAAGGATCTTCTCATACAGTATGATTGGCTCCAATCATCCTGTATGATTTAATTTGAAAAATTAACCAAAATCATTTTCTTAATTATAGGATTAATTTTGGTAAGATTTAATTATATCATAAAGTATGATTAGTAAAAATTTTGAATTTATAAATATTGCCTGAATAGTTATTAGAGACTGTATCTTGATTTCAACTAATTCCTCTATATGATCTGGATCGTACATTACGATTAGTTCAAATTACTTTAATTTTCACAATTAGACATTTTAACTATTATCTAATTAGCTAATCGTACAATACGATATGGATCATATAAAATAAATTGTTTAGAAAATTAAACTTATAATTTTGTTATTGTCTCACTCCCTTGAGTGTGTGTGTGCATGGTCAAAAAATTTGTATCAATGAACTACATAATTTTGACTCAAGAAATGTAGAAATAAGAAAAAGCAGAAATGGAAACTCTTCAAGACACTTAACCCTATTCTACCAGTAATGAGATGAATAATTTGTTAAGATAGTTGCTATTTGCATGCTTTACATTTTTGCAACTTGTATAGTTTTGATGGTTCCAAACATTATTGTTCAAATGTGTAGTTATCTCCTAACAATTTTAAAAGATTTGTATTTGCTCTTGTGTGTACAAACATTTCTGGAAAATCAAACTCCAGACTACGAAGACTTCAAATCAAATTCAACATGAAATACTTTGTGAATTTGAAGCTTGTACTTTTCTTTGAATTAAATTTGAAAGGGAGTGATTGTAATTGAGTGAATAAAAACATAAACATACACATAAGGAGATCATATAAAATTTATACTGATCGTATGGGACGATCAGACAGTTATCTCCTATTGAGCACATGGAACGAATAGGAACTGGCTTGAAAAATTTCCTAAGTCCTATTCGTCCGGGACGAAATTAATTATCATCAGAAAATGAGTTGCTCTCTGTAAAATTTTCATCCAGACGAAATTAATTATCGTCCGGGACGATCTGGTCTCCATAAAATTTTCGTCCAGACGAAATTAATTATCGTCAGAAAATGAGTTGCTCTCTGTAAAATTTTCGTCCAGACGAAATTAATTATCGTCCAGGACGATCTGGTCTCTGTAAAAATTTTGTCCAGACGAACCAATTTTTGTCCAGACGATTAACCGACTTAGAACAGTTTTCAGCAGTTTCTAGAACCGACCTAGTAATAACCGTTCGTACTGGATGAACTTAGTTCATACAGGACGATCAGCGTGTACGAAGCTATTTCGTACACATATACAAATAGGGTCGTTTCAAAGCGTTTAAGTAAAATCGTCCAGGATGATCCACGATCGTACGGGACGATCCACTGTGTACAAAATTGAATACTTGTAGTTTTTGGGCGGTTTTTCTTGTCTTTTGTATAAATAGTCCAAATTAGACTGCCACCCAATCTTTTTGTCATTTGATCTTCGTGCCTCTTGAGAGAATAGCTAAGGAGAGAGTGTGAGAGTGCATTCAAAGGAGGATTCCTACCACTGGAGCGTGAAGGCTTCACTTGGAGTTCAAAGGTAAGAATCTCTACTTGTGAATTGGGATTACTTCACTCTTTTCCTTCTTCCTTCTAGATTTCTTGTGAGAAGATCTGTCAAGGAGATCCAGTTCGCTGCCGACACTTGGAGAGTGTGAATAGCCGAAGGGTTTGCTGCCTACACTTGGAGAGTGTGAATAGCCGAAGGGTTCGCTGCCTACACTTGGAGAGTGTGAATAGCCGAAGGGTTTGCTGCCTACACTTGGAGAGTGTGAATAGCCGAAGGGTTCGCTGCCTACACTTGGAGAGTGTGAATAGTCGAAGGGTTCTCTGCCCACACTAGAAGAGCGTAAAAGGACGACGGTTCTCTACCAACACTGGGGATTGTGTAAAAGGACGAAGGTTCTCTGCCGCACCGGGTAGTGGTGAAAAGAGTGTGTTGTAAAGGCTTCTCCGCCTTGCTGTGGGTGCAAAAGGAGAGTCACTATTGGTATTAGTGCAATACTCAGAGGGTGCCTTTGGGGAGTGGATGTAGGTCTGGTTTTAGACCGAACCACTATAAATCTGGTGTCATTTACTTTATTGTTTTTACGTTTTTGTATTTTATTTTTAATTTTAAGAACTCTGTGGTTGAAAAACATTTTCTAGAAAAACTCAAAAGAAAAATTTTCATTTCGGTTCAACTTAAATTCAAAGAGGGATTAAAATTTTTAAACTACCAATTCACCCCCCTCTTGGTAGCCTTGGGACATTAACTTAGGCTTAACAACCTATTTACTAGACTCAACATAATTTTGTATAGAGTATGATGGATTTAAAATGTTAGTGCACAAGAAAAATAGATATGCAATAAAAGAAATTAATGGGAGATAGCATAGTAGGGAATCTAATAATATTTATTGGACAGTTTAAAGTTCAATTTTATCGAACTCTTTCCACTATGAAGGATGTGCAAAGAGCTGTTTGAATAGAAAGTTGGAAGGTGATCTTGAAGTACAACGAATTGGAAATTATACTTAAGTTCAAGGACAAATGCAATGATGTGTCCTGAGGTAAGATTTATCTTCCTTTTATTTCTAGGATCTTGAATGCAGGTTAGATTCTCAAGATATTAAATAATTAAATCATCTTCTTTGAAATCAATCCCAGTCATTATGAAATAAGCTGTGATAGATAGAAGAGGTGTGATATTTATTTATACCCCATCTTTTGGAATGATTGTGTTTCAAAGGGTATGTTGTATGATTCTAGCAACTTAAATTAAGGCATAAACATGAGGAATGTGGTAGTTGATAGTAGATTCCCTAAGGGTAATGTTAGCAAGGGTACAATCATAGTAAGGGTTAGAAATTAAAAGAATAATGTTCTCTCTAGTGCTAGAAAGATGGAAGAATTCTTGAAAGTCTTTGTAGCTAATTTCAATAGGCCTCATATTGGCATAAGATTGGAGGGTAGTATTCTCACTATTAATTCAAAGGTTATGAAATAATTAAGAAAGGAGAATATAAATAAATGGTAGGAAAGAGTGAGAATGAAGGAAAGGGTGGTACAAATGAAAAGAGTGAGTACTTGGATGTTACAACTTTCAATATTTTTTATTTTTATGGGTGTGTAATGCCAGCCTTGTATCTATTGTGAGCCTCTTCATCAGCTGCTTCAATGAAATAAGGAACCAAGGGTCATCGGGTGGGATCTTTCGACAAGAGCTCTTGATCTCTTTCCACCAGCCATTTGCATTGAGCAAGTTCTTAGGGAGGAAGTAGATTTGAAAAGAGTTGAGTAAAGAAAAAACTTTTTTCCCTCCCTTTAAATAGAAATTAGTCATATCATATAATACGATAGGGTATCATATAGTACGATGGAGTGCTTTCAGTTTGACCAGTCTAATCAGTCAAGAAAAAGGTGCCCTTATCATACATTATGATTAGAATCATCCTAGATGATCAGTGTAATGATGGTCATCTCGAGGAGTCTGTCAGGACGATCATTGACTAGTCATTTCATCCTGTATGAATAATTATTCATGTAGTATGACATGATATTAAATATTATGTCGGCTAACTTCAATTCATCCAACACCTAGAGCCACATGTATCATATAATATCAATTTGGTGTTCGTATAGTACAATCACCAATAATTGATCAATCAGAGTCATTGACTGTATTGTGAGCAGTAATGTGATACTCTGTGCATATCATAAAATACAATGTGGTATTAAATAGTATAATGTGAGAAAATTATGATTGAGGTATGATGATAAGTAAAAAAATGAAAATTCTCACAAAAGCTAGATCACAAACACAAATAACACGACATAAACACATATACTAAACAAATGATAGAAAGATACACACATATAACATTCATGTCTAAAATTTCCAAATCACCCTGATTCAAGCATGAACATGTCAAGTTCTTAAGGTGATAAAAATTTGAAAGGTGAAGGGTTTTGTAAATATATTTGCAATTTGATTTTGAGTAGTCATACAATGTAATTTTATGACCCCATAGTTACATGGTCTCTAATGAAAGGGTGTATGATGTCTATGGGTTTGATCTTGAAATATTGGATTGGATTTCTTTTTTAAATACATATAGAACTGGTGTTATCACATATGATTGTGTTAGTGCTGATAGGTAGTCCAAGATATAAGGTGTGTTATTTGAGGCATATGACTTGTGCAACACTGCTCCATACTGCTATATATTCTTCTTCAATAGTAGATAGAGCTACAAAGTTTTGTTATCTACTGGACTTGGAGATTAAAGATTATCCTATAAATTTACATGTTCAAAAAGTACTTTTCCTATCAACTCTACATCTTATAAAGTCTAAAAGAGAAAATCTTTTGATTTCGAAAGAAGTATTATGTCTATGATAACATATTCTTAGGTTTTTTCTTCTTAGAAGATATCTAAGAATTCTTTTAAGAGAATTTATATGGGATTTTTGGGATTTGGACGAAATCTAGCATAGATCCAAACACCAAACATGATATCAAGTTTACTAGTAGTAAAGTGAAGAAGTGATCCAATTATCGCTATGTACATCTTCTAATCAACTGATTTTTCATTTGGATCCTTATCTAATTACTTGTTGGAGCTCAAGAAAGTACTGATTTTCGTAGCATTATCATCTCATATTTTTTAAGAATATCTTTAATATATATTGATTGGCTAAGAAAAGTTACTTCATCCCTTTGCTTTACAATAATTCTAAGGAAAAAAGGTAAGCTCTCCCATCTTGCTCATTTCAAACTCATCACTCATAATTTTTTAGAATTTTTCATAAAGATTTTTATTTGTAAATCAAATAGTACATCATCAATATAGATTTGAACAATGAGTACTTCTTCTCCTTCTTTCTTTAAGAATAGGGTGATATATAAACCACCCTTAACAAAATCCCTATCTAGAAGAAAGGTTCTCAGCCTTTCATAGCAAGCTCTAAGTGCTTGCTTCAATCCAAATAATGGCTTCTTTAGTTATAACGAGTAATTGAGAAATTTAGAATTATCAAAATCGGGGGGTTTCTCAATATATACATCTTCTTTAATTATCACGTTTAGGAAGATACTTTTAACATCCATTTGATATAGCTTGAATCCTCTAAGGCAAGCAAAGGCTAATAACATTCTAATCGCTTCTAGTCTTGCTACAAGGTCAAATTTCTCTTCAAAGTCAATTCCTTCAACTTTATTGTACCCCTTAGCTACTAATATTTCCTTATTCTTAATTATTATGATAGATTAATTCATGTTATTCTTGAAAACCCATTTTGTTCCTACCACACTCTTGTCTTTGGGTATACTAAAAAACTCCTAAACATCATTCCTAACACATTGATTCAACTCTTCTTGCATGGCTAGAATCTAGAATTCATCAAACAAAGCTTGATATATATTTTAGGGTTCTACCATAGAGATAAAAGTAGAGTGGCTAACCTCCATGGGTTACCTTTCCTCCTGCCCTAGCCTCTAGTATAATGAATTGCTTTATGTCTCCAGTAATGTAACTTGAGCATCTGCTATCTAGGTACCAAATGCTCTTAATATGCATTTTGTGAGAGCACTCCTATAAAGTCAATCATGTATTAAATTTGGGAACCCAATTGAGTTTGGGTTCCAACTTATACATTAATGGATGACTTGTATGCAAGTTATGCTATGGTACAAGAATTTTAGGTCTCCATACTACATGTGTCCAACAATGTATCGTGAAAGTGCAGGCTATGTAACCTAGAATGCCACAAGAATGACATCTAACACTTCTAAAAATGTTTACTAATTTATTTGGCTTGTGGTGCCTCTTATTAGGTGTACATGATGCATGGATAGATATGGGGGTGTACCATATGTTAGAGTAGGTGGTATTCTATTTTGTTATATTGTATAGATTTTTTCTCTCAAGGCTTGAAACTTCTATTTTTAATGCATGATCAATTCCTTTTTTTAGATGCACATGTCTCTAGTTATTTAAATGAATCTTCTAATCCAAGATGTTTTGAGTTCAAGGATTCTTATGAGCTAGATAGATCAACATGCTTCTTATTTAGTGCATCATATTCATCAAGTAAAAGCATATGATACTTTTCTAATGGAGAATTATCTATTCTAAGGCAATCATATTCTTTTTGAAAATTTGAGAAATTAGAGTTTAGACAAGTATACATTTTCTTGAGCTTTCTATATGAATTATGAATTTTTATTGAAACTTCAAATAATTCATTATAAGAAAGCTCACATACCTCCTTCTAGTCAGAATGATCAAAAATATTATTTTTCATAAGGCACAAAATGGTTACTTCCTCTTATTTTTTTATTTTTGAAGAATCTACAATGGAGTCTACAAAAAATGTCTACTACATCTGTTGCTTCCCCTTTTAAACTCAGTCTTCTCTTCACCCATCTCCATGATCGAGAGATTTTTAGGTTGGGGTAATCCGTTATCAAGTGGTCCGGCTTCCAGCATTCAAAACAACATATACTATTACATGATGCCTTAAAATTCTTGTTTGATTTAACTTTATTCAATATTGATGACGCTTTTGTTTCTTCTTAGGAAGCATTTGAATTATTGTGTCATCAATTCTTTGTCATCCTCTTCTTCAACTATAAAGCTACCTCTTTTAGACTCATTTACTTTAGTACCACAATGTTGTCTTTTTTTTTATCTCCTTCTTCTTGCAATCTTTGACTCACACCTTTCTCATAGGTAATGAGTGAGCCTATCGAGTTATCTATAAAATAAATGATAAGATCCATTGATACATAAATTGCAGTAACCTTAGCATCATAATTACTTGGTAAACATCTATGAATTTTGTTTATATTCTTAGAGTTGATTCATAGTTTGTGTAAACCTAATGTACATGTTTGAAATAATTTCATGAGGTCTCATATGAAAGAGCTCATAATCGTAAAATAGAATATTCAACCTAGATCATTTCACCTCACTGGTTCCCTCATATTTAGAATATAATTTATATAGAATGTCCTTGTCAGTGGTACATGTAGAGACCCTTCTGTAATCTTCCAACTTAAGAGCATAGATAAAATAATTTAATAACTTTGCATTCAATTGAGCTAAGTCCCTATCCTCACTGCTCCTTTCATTAAATGGTAACTCATCTTTAATGCCAATAAAAAAATGGATGGTGCAGCAAAACCCATTTGTACTAAAAACCATATGCAAAAATTAATGTATTACAAGAAAGTAGAGATGCAAATTTTCCAAAAATCAAATGGTATGTTATCAAATATAGGTTGATGATTAAACGAGTAACCTTCTGCAGTGTTCTTATTTCCAAAATGCGATATGGCTCATTTTCCTATAGGTTTTCTAAAACACTATTTTTGAGTACTTCTCTAATAAAAATTAAAAGTTTGATAAAGGATGCTAAGCCTAAGTGAACTGTCCCAAGGCACACCCAGAGAAGTGTGAATTGGTGAATTTAAAAACTAATTTCATACTTCAAAATACAACACTTAAAATTTTGGAATTTTTTAGTAATAAAAAAAAAAGTTGTAACTATCACTTAATGTGAAAGCTAATAATATTACAAAAAACTCATAATAAAAAAAATGATATTCTAATCAACAGAATGAAGCATTAATCATCAATATTCACCACGCATTTATCGTAAAAATAAAATGCATAAAAAGTAATATAAATAAAATAAGAAATTAGAATCAGCACATAAGAATTTTATAGTGGTTTGGTCATATAATGACCTAGGTCCACTCCTCGAAGTCCTCCTATTTAAGTATTGCACTAAACTTTAGTCTCTACTTTAGCCCCCATTGCTATGTGGAGAAGACCTTACAGTCTTTTTAATAACTCAGTGTATAGAGAACCTTAACCTCCGTTCTCACCCTCCTAGTGATGGTAAAAAAACATGACCTAATTTCTTACCCTCCTAGTGATGGCAGAGAACCAAAAGCTCCTTTCTCCCCCTCCTATTAATGGAAGTGAACCACGAACTCCTTTCTCAACCTCATGGTGATGGCAGAGAACCACATCTCTTTTCTCACCATCCATGTGATTGTAGAGAACCATGTCCTCCTTTCTCACCCAAATACTGATGGCAGAGAACCACATCTCCTTTCCTAAGCTCTTGGTGATGGTAGATAAACCACATTTTTGAGCTAAAGAACTTCCTAGAGCCACACAAGAATCCTAGACAAACACTTGGAAGAATTAAGGTATGATAATCACATGGAGCAATAATTTGAACCCCTCAGACTACTTCTCATGCACATAGAAACTCTCCCTTTCTTCTTCCCAATGATAAGATAGATCCCCTTCTCCAATCTCTCTCTAACGAATACTCAGTAACCAAATACTTGAAATAAGTCTAATACAAGAGATTAAATACAAGGACACATAAAAGTCCTAGAATTTAATTTTATCAATACTAATCATTCAGTAAGATCCAAGATATTATGGTAGTATTTGTTCAAATCTCAATGTTAGTACTGTATAAATTATAAAGCATTGTATGATCAATTCAACATATTATGCTGATCATAAAGTATGATAAGAAGAGTTATCAAGTATGATTAGTTGAAATAACTTAGTTTATCATACAGTATGATGGATGATAGATAATTATCGTCCTATGTAAGGATCTGGTTGTACAGTACGATTGGTTCCAATCATCCTATATGATATCGTTGGACAAATTAACCAAAATTATTTTCCTACTTATAAGATTAATTTAAGCAAGATTTAATTTCATCAAATAGTATGATACCTATTGTACAATATGATTAGTACAAATTTTGAATTTCAAAATATTACCTAAATTAAGTTTTGCGATTGGGTTCTTGATTTAAACTAATCATCCTTTACAATCTAGATTATAAAGTATGATTAGTTCAAATTGTTTTAATTTCCAAAATTAGTCATTATAATAATTTTCTAATTAGTTAATATTATAGTACAATATGGATTACATAGTATGTTTAGTTCAAAAAATTAAACTTCCAATTTTTTCATTATCGCACTCCCTTGAGTGTGTGTGTGCATGGTCACCAACTTAAGTATCCACCTAATTCATAATTTTGACTCAAAAAATATAGAAATAGGAAAAAGCAAAAATGCAAACTTTTCAAGGCAATTAAGCCTATTGTACCTTGTCTAAAGCTCACTAATTTTGCATAATATAAGTTGTACCTAAAATGTTACCATATAAGAAAAATTGATATGTAATCATAACAATTAATAAGAAATAACATAGTAAGGAATTTAATAATAATAGTTATCGTCAAAATCTTAGGACTTGTGTCTAAATTTGCAATAGGAGAACCTTCTAATAGAGGTGTTCAAATTTTAAATCATGTAGACTCTTAAATTATGGATATATGTGAGCCATAGTCTTATAATGATGGCATAGAAACTATGATTTCTGATATATCCATTATGGAATTAGAGAACATGATTGATGGCAAAATTGATGTTAATAAATATTGTGAATTACAGAATCTAGAGAAGGTTCTGCTTTAATATATTCAGTTGTTCCATTATTGGGGGGAGTAACTATGATGACAATAATCATGATACTCATAAAAATGAAGAATATAAAAAGGTTGAGGGAGAAACAACTTCAAATAATATTGGTGATTTTAGAATATTTTCGTAGGACCAATAAGCTTTAAACCAAACAAATGGGGAGAACACCAAAATTATTATAGATCAGTTAGAAAAGAATGATTATACTATTTTACCTTTTGGTTCAAATGATAATGTTATTGAGGAGGGGAAAATTTTATCTCATGACACTAATTCTCTTATAGATACTAAAGAAGTTAAAAATAGTGTTTATATGTCATCTCCTATAGGGAATACCTGGAATAATGAGGGTTTTAAGAAAGTTTCCAAAAAGAAAAATAAAACTAATAAGAATCTAATTTGTTGCACCCATAAAATCACCCGAGATTAAAATTTATCATCTTCTTGTAATTTTAAAGCTATTGTTTGGAATATTAGGGGTATGGGGGCCTCTTTATTTAGGGACAATGTGGTGAATTTATGTAGGGTTAATTATATTAATGTTCTTATTTTAATTGAGCGTTTAATCTCTTTTGTTAAGATTATTTGGTTTTGTTTATACCTGGATTTGAATTGTCTTTTTGTAATTGCTCCAATGAAATCTAGATTTTCTTGAAAGAATTATATACGTTAAGATATTATTACTAATTTGCCTCAAACAAACTAAAGTTTCCAATGGTTCAAGGATAGAGAGAGAACGTCAAAGGTAGAAGGAAGGCTTTTGAAGGATTTCGTCTGTCTTTGAGAACAATGGTAGAGGGTGGCCAGTCATCCTTGCAAGACCGGAACACCTTCTCCCTATTATCTACCGCGTGTCCAATTTTTTTGGATTCAAAAGGTAGATTATTGTTTAAACACAGCATCTCCCACAATTCACGATTTTTAAACTCTGCTCTGGTGATCAGAGAGGGAGGGTTGGCTTCTAAAGAAATGGATTTGCCTGATTCATGCAAAGGAAAAGAATTTTTTTCAGAATTGATAAGTAAGTCAAATTCTTCTAAATCGGTCTTTATTCCATTAACTAATGATTTAGAGGCTTCTTCATCAAATCCTCCTTCACAATTGGTTAATGCTAATGTTTGGATTAAAAAACCACATATTAAAATTAATTTGTTTGAAGTTCATGATAATATTGAAGATGCAAATGTTGTCAAGCTGGATTTGGAAAAAGAAAAGCTAATATTCAAGTTTTGAAGAATTCATTAGTGGTGAAAATCTTATGCAAAAACTTGCCTTTTTCAAATTGTTCAATTAAATTAAGGAAGCAATGGAGCAAATTTGAAGGTTTTCATATAACCTCGCTTGGATTAGATTGGCTTCTGTGTTCTTTTCAGTCACATGAAGCATTGGAAGAAGTTCTTAATGGTGGTCCTTGGTCTGTTGGGGGTTTTGTCATTGGCATTGACAAATGGTCATCTAGCTTTAATCCTATGTCCATGGAAGGGATTTCTTCTCCCATTTGGGTTCGTTTACCCCATTTACCTCTTCATTGTTGGGATGAAACCAATATTTCTAGAATTGTTTCTATAATTGAAACCCCTTTATTATTGGATGGCAAAATGTTTAGTTGGGGAATGAGGGAATTTGCAAGGCTTGCATTCGAATTAAGTTGAATTCAAAACTCCCTTGTGGTATTTGGATTGAAGGTATTAATGGTAGATTTTTTCAAATATTGAATATGAAAATCTATCATCCGTATGTTTCAAATGTGGAAGAATTGAACATAAAGATTTTGTTTGTCCAAATTCCTTTAATCTAACTGTTGTTAACAAAGAAGTTCCTAAAAGTTCTTCTCCCATTGATGAGCACTCCTATGGGTCTTGGATGCATGTGAAATTCAAGAACAAAAAAAAAAAAAAATCAAAATCAAATTTCCAATAATTTTGTTTCTATAGATCATCCGGTTAGAAGGATTTCAGGTAGAAATCACGTGGTTGATCATTCCTCAGATCTTGGAATTTCCAATTATCAAAAATTTTGATAAATGTGATTATTCGGATGAATTAATCAAGGAAGCCAATAGTCATATGGTGTAGATTCCAAATTGCCAAATTGATTCATCTAATTTAAATTCAGATCAGGCCTTAGTTGCTGATCCATTTGAAGCTTATTATTCAGAAACTATTTCAGTAGATGAACCGTTGGGAGCAGATTCAGCTGATCAACAAGTTCAAATTTCAAAATTCAAACCTGCTAAAAGTGTGGATGAAGTTAAGGATTCAGTCTTTAATGAAATTAATCCATTGGATGCGGTTTTTTCTAAAACCGTAATGGCTGCTGAACCGTTTAGATCAATTAAACCAGATATTGAATTCAAAAATTCGAATATTCTAGAGATAGAAAAGGAGGCAGATATTGCTGGATCTAATCTTCAGGGTACAAGTGATAAAAAACTGAAGGATGCTATTATTATTTCTGAAATGAAAATAGTTGCTGAACAGACTTCAAAAGATAGCATGACTTTGTTAAAGTTAGTTGATGAACAGAATTCGGGTAATCATTCTATTAATGAATTAAGGAATTTTGAGATAGAAGATATTATTGAAGGAAAAATAGGTGTTTCAAATGAAATTGTTTCTCCTTCATCTGCAATTAGTTTGAATTTTAAAAAAACTATATTAAAGAAGGATAAAACTATTTTTTCAAAAGATAATGGTTCTTCTAGCTCTAAGCATTTGTTCAAAGAACTTCAAGCCTTAGGATCGGTGAAAGATCTACCTAGAAGAAGGAAGCTTGATCTCAAAAGGAGGTATGTCATGAAAGGTTCTTCTCAATCATCTCAATAAAATGAATGCAGGTTTTCTATTTGCAATCATCAAAGTCGAAAGATACTTGAAGATGGAGCAATTGATCAAAGAATTTATCAAATTCTTAGCTTTGGATTACAACATTGAAAGTTGGAAAAAGCATTTGAAATACCTATTGATATTTTCTTAGGTGTTTTATGAATGTCAATGATAAATTGTATTTTCCTTTTTTTTTTCCTTTTTTAGCTTCTTTTTTACTTCTCTTTTTTATTTATTTTTTAAACTTATTATAATTGATTATGGGATTGAGACTAGATCCTATTTTTTAACTGGATGGGAACTTTGGGATTCTAATCAACCCTCGGGTTGTTCATTATTTTGGTATCCCCCTCATCTCAACGGTTTTAAAATGGGAAAAAGTGGGTTTCATTTCAAAAATATTAAGTTTATTCTAAACAAATATGCTTTCAATAAGGTTTTTTTTTCTTTTTGGATCAAGGAACCACTAGTTTTTTTTTCTAGTTTGTATTAGGTTATTTTTTTCTTTCATTTTAATGAAATTTTTGCATTTCTTCAAAAAAAAAAAAAAAAAAAAAAAACCATCAATTCTCTTATATTCTTCTGTTATGCTTGTTTTGTTTATTTGTATTGTTCAAGATTTGAAAGAAAGACTCTTTGGAAATAGTTTTTTTTTTTCATCTACTTTTAATGCCCCTTGGATGGTGGGTGGTGATTTTAACACTATCACCAATGTTGCTGAAAGGATTGGTGGTAAATCTTTTAATTTTTAAGCTATGGAACATTTTAATGATATGATTTTTAATTGCAATTTAAATGATATTGGTTATTCTGGCAATGCTTTACTAAAAATAAGGCTACCATGTCGCAAAGACTTCACCATATTCTTTTTAATGATTCTTGGATCTCTTCTTATCTGAAGAATCATATTGAGTAATTTATCTGATCATTCTCCTTTATTATTAAGTATTTCCTTGCATAATGGAAATACTTACCAGCCTTTTAGATTTAAAAATATGTGGCTCCTTGATGATTCTTTTTTTTATATTTTACAGAGTACTAGCAAGCTCCTCTTTTTCCATTTGATAAAGTCGGCAGGGGTATGACCAGATTGTGGTTTAAACTCAAGAGGCTTAAGTAAAAATTGTGTTGGAGGAATAAATATGTATTCAAGTATATTTTCTCTAGCATAAAGCAATCCAATAACACAATTGATATTGTTGATAATATTTATATGAATGATTCTTCTTTTAAGAATTTATCTTCCCTTAATGAAGCTAAGACCAACTTGTTCAAACTTTAAGAAAAAGAAGAAGCTTTTTGGAAACAAAAAGGCTTTTTCTGAATTTTTTGTGTAAAGTGATAAAAATACTAAATATTTTCATAATATTGCTAATCACAAAAAGGTGGTTAGTTATATTCACAAAATTAATTCCCTTGATGATTCTTATAATGATGATCCCTCTTTGATTTATTATTATAACACTAAGTATTTAAAAATATTTTCAATAAAGATTTTTTTCCTGACTAGAATCTGGATTTTTCTTTTATTCCTACTCTTATTTCTAAGGAAGATAATTTGTTCCTTACTAAGTTTCCTTCTAAAGAGGAAATTTTATTGACTATTAAAAGTATGAAAACTAACTCTGTGGTTGGCCCCTATAGGTTTACTATTATATTTTTTAGAAGGCTTGGTTTTCCTATTACTCAATTGAGCTTTACAAATGATTTCATTATATTTACTAATGGTTATATCAAAATGCTTTACATTCTTTTAAATTTCTTAATAACTTTAAACATGCTAGTGGTTTAATTTTTATCCAATTGAAGAGTTGTATCATTTTGGCCAATTCTATAAATCAACAGAGAAATTGTACCATTTTGAAAAAGTTTTATTTTTCTCATAAAAAAAAATATATAAAATATTTAGGTACCCTTCTTTACAAAGGTAAGAAGAACTCCCACTTATTTGATGATATTTTTACTGTCATTCAAAAAAACTTTCGACTTGGGCTTTTAATTTTTCTAATTTGGGGGTAGATTAATGTTAAATAAATATGTCCTTTGTTTTATTCTTATTCATTTATTTTATACTTTATGTCCCACTTTAAATTTTAATACCATAATGGAAAGGATGTTCAATTTTTTTTATTGGAGTGCTAAAGATGGCAAGTCGACTATTATTTGGGCTTCTTAAAGTGATTATTCTAGGTTTTTTTATGCAGGTATATTAGGTTATATGAATATGAATGATATGTCTTATGCCTATTCTTATAAAATTTTGTATGCTTTAATATGTAAGAAGGGACTTTGGGCTAATTTCAGCGGGACTGCTAGCTTGGGAAAGACGGATCAGAAGACTGTTTTGCAAGAGCATGATGTTAGTGGAAAGGAAATTGATGAGCAGATGAAGAAATTGGATTATGTTCCAGTTATTAAAGCAGACAAAGGAATATTGGCAAAAATTAGTAAAACAGGAATTTGTCTGAACAACTCATTTGCTGTTTTAAATATAGACAGTGATGCAGATTGTCTTGTGAAGCTGGAAGAGTTTGTTAAGATGCTGGACAAGGGTAGGGAAGTTATGAATGTTGATGTTATGAGTTATGCTAAGCCCTGTATTAGTGGTTCTGCTTGAGTCAGACATGCCAAGGAGCTGAAATCTTTGGGGCCGGTTGATTCTGAATTGAAGAAAAAGAAAAGGGATGGAAGAATGATGTCCCTAACTAGGGTGAGTTCCCCAACTCTTGCTTAATGTCTTCACTCTTATTTTGGAATTGCAGAGGGGCTAGGAAGGAGGCTGCTCTGTATTTGAAAGTGGTGGTTAGAGATCATGATATTTTTTTCATTGGCCTTATGGAGACCAAGATGACTAATATTAGTAGGAAGGATGTTGATGGTCTTATTGGTAAGGATTGGGATTATTTCCATTTTCCTACTGTGGGCCTTTCTTGTGGCATCTTAGTGCTGTGGAATATGAAGATTGGGAATTTTGTGGTTAGAGATACTTCTTCTCAGATGATTGTTGGAGATTTATCTATCCATAGATTGGGGATATGGAGGATTGCTACTGTTTATGGCAGTAGATGTTGCAAGGAGTGGGAAAGTCTTTGGAGCTTGTTGGGTAACTGCATAGTGAGTTCTAATCCCTCTATCGTTGGGGCAGATTTCAATTGTGTGCTAAGAAAAGAGGAGAAGAGAGGTGGAAAAGCTTCCTTTTCACTAAAGGACCTAGAGATATGAAGTGTTTTATGACTAATTGTGATTTTCATGATGTGGGGAGTATTGGACCAAGGTTCACTTGGTGCAATAATAAGGAAGGGACATCCAGGATTTGGGAGAGGCTGGATAGGTCTCTTCTGAATTCAGCTGCTCTTCAATTGCTTCCTTCGGCTGCTACTAGGCATCTTGCTAGGGTGTCTTCGGATCATAGTCCTATTGCCTTCCAGGTGGATGACAAGGTGCGTGTAAAATCTAGAATCATTAGATTTGAGGATACTTGGAGGTTGTATCCAGCTGCTAGAAGCATTGTTTATCACTCTTGGAAGAAGAATGATTTTGGAGAGGAAGATATGGTTCTTCAAAGGAAGATTAATAGAACTTTAAAAGCTCTCTTTTTCTGGGGTAAGATCAAATGTAAAGATCTAAATGTGTTAAAGGAGAAGCTCAAGATGGATATTTTGGAGCTTCAACATAAGGAAGCTATGGGTGGTGATTGGTCAGCTCATGATCTTATTTTACTTAGAAGTAAAATCCATGAACTTAATGTAACTTTGAAAAGGTTGTCAACATGGTGGAACCAAAGGGCTAAAGCTAAGTGGCTTGAGAAAGGTGATAGTAATTCCAAATTGTTTCACAATTTTGCAATGGCTAGGAGAAATGGAAACAGACTGAACCAAATTAAAGATATTCATAATATGGTGAAAATAAAAGATGAGGAGATTGAAAAGGTGTTCATTCATCACTTTAAAGCAAAATGGAAAGTTAGAAATTGAAATCACGGGTTGGCCCGATATCCTGGCACATCAGAAGCTGATTCATGAGGATATCCTGGCCCTTAGCTAAGAATTTTCGGTGATGGAGCTAAAGTAGTCGGTCTTCCAGCAAGGGAATAATCGATCTGCAAGTATGGATGGTCTTACTTCTTCTTTCAACAAGTACTATTGGGACATAGTGTGGAAAGACTTATGGAATGCTATCAATAGTTTTTTTACTTCTGGTTGTATGCGAAAGGAGTGGAAAGATACCTTAATAGTGTTGATTTCTAAAGTAAAGAATCCCTTGCTTCCATCCAACTATCATCCTATTAGCCTTTGCCAGACCAATTACAAGGTTGTAGCCACAATGCTAGTGAACAGATTGAAGATTTGTATGCCCAAGCTGATTACTGAGGAGCAAATGGCTTTTATCCCTTGGAGATCTATTTCAGAGCATTGTCTTTTGGCTCAGGAGATTTTTCACAAGTTCAAAGTTTCCAGAAATAGGAAGGGGATGATGGCTTTGAAGTTGGATATAGAGCAAGCATACGATAGTATGGGGTGGCCAACTCTTAAAAATGTTCTCAAATGGTACGGCTTCCCTTCTAATTATGCTAATCTTATTATGGAATGTATTATTGATGTGAGGTTTTCTATTATCATTAATGGGAGGAATTCCAAGTGGATCATGGCTCATAGTGGCTTCCGTTAAGGATGTCCACTATCCCCGTATCTTTACATCATGTGCCCTCAATTAATGTCTAATTCCATTTATCAATGGGGCCATAATATTCGCATCCAAATCTCCCCAAGAGGACCTATAATTACTCACCTTTTGTATGCCGATGACGTACTTATCTTCTCACATGTCTCCAAGGAAATAGCAAAGGAGGTGAAGGGTATTATTGAAAACTTTTGTAATTGGACAGGGCAAAAAGTCAATGTTAACAAATCTCAGATTATTTTCGGCCATAATGTTAATAATCCTATGAGAAAGAAGATTGCTAAAGTTCTAGGCTTCAAATTTGTCAAGGAAATGAATTATATTGGGATAAAAATATCCCTTAACCGGCTGAGGACTGCTGACTTTCAGGATAATTTAATCAATATGATGGATAGGCTTAATGCTTGGGGGAAGAAGTTTCTTTCCATGGGTGTTAAGATTACTCTTATCACTAGCTCTCTTTTGTCTATGCCCAATTTCTTAGTTACACACTCCTTGATCCCTAAGAAAGTGTTGCTTACAATGGAAAAACTTTGTAGAAGTTTTATTTGGAATAAACCTGATGGCAGCCATAGTATTCACTACGTTGCTTGGGATGATCTTTGCAAGCCGAGAAGTATGGGAGGTTTGGGTTTGCAATCTATTGTGCTGAAAGTTGGGCCATTGAGAGCAAATTTGGCGTGGAACTTTCTTCAAAAACCTGATACCCTATTTCATAGAGCAATGAAAGCCAAATATGGGAAGAGTATCATGAATGGTACTCATAATAAGGTCACTTCTAAGGCTTGGCAGATTTTATTAGATGGTGGAAAGCACATCAAAAATATTACTAGATGGAATGTAGGCAATGGCGAGGAGATCAACGTGCTGAATGATGTCTGGATTCTAGACAGACGGATAAACCAGTGGCCTACCTTTGCTGATTGTGTTTCCTTGGAGGGAATCTGTGTTCAGCAGCTGATGTTGGAGAATGGCCAGTGGATTTTTTCGTTGCTTCATGGGGTATTTCATCCGAAACTTGTTATGGTGATCAGCCTTATTCAGTTTGATTCCAGCAGGGAAGCTTGGCTGGAATTGCAGAAATTCTGTCCTGGTAGGACGGTGTCTGCCATGGCCTTTGATCATGTGTTAAGAGGTAGGTTCAATTTAAGAGATGATGATTATTGTAAGTGGCTTAATAAACTCAAGTTAAGCAAGAAGGTGGAGATGTTCTGGTGGAGACTTAGGAAATCTGCTATTCCTACCAACCTCTTCCTTAAGAACCGTAAGCTCTCGAGCAATGATTCCTGTGCTAGAGGTTGTCAAATGGTGGAGAGCTATGAACATATTATTGTTCAATGTAAGTATTTGATTGAAATCATTATGCAGATTGTTGGTTGGGGTATCTCCATTCCTGTTTTTCATTCCTTGGACCATTGTTTCAAATAGCTTAAGAGAATTTCAGCAAATAACCTGGGCATTGTGCAAATTTATTGTACCATTGTTTACTTCTCTTGGAAAAATAGGAATGAGGTTAAGCACGGCAAAGCTGCACTTCCTTGCTATGTGGTTGCAGCTAATGCTCTCTCCGTGGCCATTACCAAGACTAGTCCGTCTCTTTCTAATTGGGGCACTAACCTCCTTAGGGAGTCTCAAATCTCTTGGTGCCCTCCACCGAAAGACTGGATGAAAATTAATGTTGATGCTTCCTTAACTAGTTTTGGTAATGCCGGAATTGGTGGTGTTTTCAGGGATTGCAAGGGAAGATTCATCCTTGTGTTTGGGAAGAAGATGGTTCATTGGGGCATAGCACAGCTTGAATTGGGAGCTATTCTCTTAGTCAAGGAGTATGTTAAAAGCTGGATGCAGGATTATAAAGGAGTGATTGTGGAGAGTGATAACATCAATGTTATTACATACATCCAAAATTCTTTAAAGCAGAATAAAGGGCTTATGGAATTCAGCTTGGTAAGAGATTCCTTATTTGTGAATGATTTCAATAAAACTATTTCTTTACATGCCTATAGGAAATGTAATAAGGTAGCCAACTTGTGTGCTACTTTGGCATTAGAGAATATTTTTTACTTTGATAGTTTCTCTTTTAGTGATATTCCTCCCTTGATGGCTAATTTAATCAAGGAGGAGTGTCATTCGTTTGATGTTTGTAATTAGTCCTTTTTCTCCTTAATGCATATTGCACTTCTTCAAAAAAAAAAAAAAAGTACTAAGCTAATAAACATCCCCTCAATTATCAATTTAGATAATGGGACTTCTTTAACTGGAGATAGCTTTTTTTTGTTAAGTGGGATGCTGAGAAATTTATTCAATGGTGGATTGGGGTTAGTAATATTTTATTTTGGCAAGATAAATAGTTAGAAAATTTTCTATTGATAATTTATTGAATACTTATTCTGCTTCTTCTTGCAAAGTTAGTTATTTTATTCAAGATGGGATTTGGAATTTTTATTTACTTAGTGATTATTCCTGATTTTATTGTTAATCTTATTCTCAAAATTCCCATTCATATGGATAATGAGGACTGTATTATGTTCAATCTATTTAACAATGCTAAGTTGTCTCTTAAGGTGTTTTAGAATTCTACCAAGCAATCTTAATTTAAATCCTTACTTTATTTGGCAATTTGGCACTGTAGCATTTCAGCTTCTTAATCTATTCTTATGTGGAGGATTTCTCATAAATATCCGCCTCTTGATTTTATTTTATTGAAAAAAGCTTTTTACATTATTTCTAAATGTTAATGTTGTTACCGTATTAAAAATCTTAATCATATTTTTTTCAAGGTCATATTACTATGCAAGTTATGTTATATTTTGACAATATGTTTAATTTTCAATTCTCTGCTAATTATAATTCAGTTACAAATATTTTAAAAGACTGCTTTATTCCTTATCTAGGTCATACACAATGTTTTATTTATCATTATCTATTGGTTTCTCTAGAGGAGTATGAATGACTTTAAGCATGAGGACATTATGATGAATGCTATGAGTATTACTTCTTAATTCATGGATAAAATCTTACATATTTTGGTGGCTAATTTAATCAAAGAGAATTTATTCATAGGTTTTTATAAAAATTTTTATTGTTTTTGTTTTGCCTTTTCAATATTTCATCCGTGTTATTAATGAAAGGATTGTTAGATGGTTGACACCTCATCAAAGTTTCTTTAAACTTAACACTGATGGCTCTCTTAACAATCTTGACATTGGTTACGGAGGTATTATGTGTGATTCCAATGGCCATGTTATTGTTGTCGTTATGGGTCCTAGTAGTGCTAACACTGTTATTAGGGCTGAAATTTAAGCTCATAAGCACAACATTCAATTATGCGTCTCTTTAGGTATCACTAATGTTTGGATTTAACTTGATGTTATGCTTCTTATTCATTATATTAAGGGTAATACAATTTCTAATATGTCTAATTTTTATATGATCAGAGACATAAAACATTGCCATTCTCTCATTTCATTATAAGTTTCTCATATTTTACATGAAGGTAATGCTACAAAAATTATTTAACTAGGATTGGTTGTAATTTAATTTGTTTTACTAAATATGTTTAGTTATCTTTACTTGGAGCCTTACCATTTTGGCCTCCCATATATTAGAAACACCTAGCAAACTTTTTCTTTAGTTGTGGTTTTAGGTGATTTCCCATTATGTTGTTGGCCTAATATGATCCACTATTGTGCCTATTTATTTGTATTGGTTTTGATGCTAGATTTTACTCTGGTATATTGGTTTTTCTTAGAGCTTGGGTATTTGAGTTTTTTGCTTCATCTGTATTTCTGGAATACTCGAGCCATCTCAACTTCCTGTTTCGTGTTCTAATATTTGGGTTAATGGTATTGGACTATTTCACTACTTAATGAGCCTTTTACATTATATTAATTTGGGTATGCTGGATATCCTAGTTTGGATGTATGTGAGGGGTCATGTTGGGCGTCGACTATTATATAATGTTGTTGTCTTGATTATATATTATCTAGGTTACAGTTCTGAGCTGGGCTATTTTTGGTCTATTTGACCCGTGATGCCCGTGCAGCTTAATAGCTCTATCATGGGTTGTTATTGTTAGATCTACATTATTAGTATGTGTGTCATTTTTTTTCTCATCCAGAGGTAGAGCATAAATCATTTCTTCTCTTTTTTTAAATCTTATCATGTCATTTTGCTTTTAAATTAGCCAATTTATTGTGTTCACCCTATGTTATTCTATGTAATATAATTTCATTTTATGGCCTTTATTTTGTGCAAGTAGATTGGCTTGTGGTTTTGGTTGGCAAGTTAATCAATTTTTGCAATAATATTATGCTTAATGTGATTTATAAGATCTTTGTTTTTTGGGTGCTTACGCCTGGCCGCCATAGAATGTTACTAGGCTAATCTATATTTTTACTTAGAGGGGACTATTGGCTCATTGGTTTTCTTTTTATTTATTTTGTAGCTCGTCTGAGCATTAGTGAGCTAAAGGTTCTCCATATGGACCTTATAATTTCCATTTCAGTTAACGTGTAGACCCCTCCATGGGTTTAATAAAAAAAATTAGTGGACTCTCATTTTAATTAAGCTGTTAAATTCATCTTCTAAATTGGATTCTACTTGCATTTAGCTTAGCTTTCATTTTGATTTTGGTAATTATTCAAATAAAATTTCAGATTTCTAGAAACATGTGGGGTGTTTGGATATCATTTATGATTATCCTCAAATTATGTATACTTGTATTAACTTTTTTTCATTTCTTTTTGTTTCTTTTTTTGTGCCACTTGTTTGATTTGAGAGGAAAATTCTTTTGAGACAACTTTTTAATTTTTCATCTAACATCAATACTTCTTGGACGATTGGTGGTGGTTTTTATATTCTGTCTAACAGTGCACAATGAATTGGGGGAAAAACTCTTAAATTGTAATTTACATGATATTTGTTTTTCTTGAAGTGCTTTCACTTGGAACATGACTACTATGTGGCAAAGAATAGATTGGATTTTATTTAATAATGTGTGGATTTCTTCTTTTCCCATGACCCACATTGAGCATTTCACTAGAAATTTATCTGATAATTGTCTCCTTTTGAATATTTCCTTCCATAATAATATTTCATAAATTATGTTTAGATTTCAAAATATGTCATTGCTTGAAGATTCTTTCTTTTCTATTTTATATAGTAAATGAAATGCTCCTTAATTTCCATCTGATAATATTGGGGGTATGACTAGATTATGGTTTAAACTCAAAAGGCCTAAGAAGAAGTTGAATTTGTTGAACAAACGTGTTTGCAAAAATATTCTCTCTAACATCATGTAGACTAAAAATAAGGTTTCTGATGTTGATAGTTACTATATGAGGGATTTCACTTTGTAGAACCTATCTTTATTGAATGAGTCCAAGGTTTATCTATTTAAACTCCAACAAAAAGAATAAGCTTTTTAGAGACAAAAGGCTTTTGCAAAATTTTTAGTGGAGGGGGACAAAAACACTAAATTATTTCATAATATTGCTATCCACCAAACAATTGCAATTTATATCTATAAAATTACTTCTCATAATGGTGTTCCCATTGACTTACCTTATCTGATTTATGCTTATGGTATTAATTATTTTAAAAAGGATTTTAATAAAGATTTCTTACCTTATTTTAATATTGACTTCTCTTTTCGTCCTGCTCTTATTTCTGAGGAGGATAAATTTGATGCTTAATAAGGTGCCTTCTAGACATAAAATTTGGCTCACAATAAAAATATAAAAGATGATTTTATGGTTGGGCCTTATAGGTATACTTCGTTGTTTTTCTAGAAGTCTTGGCCCAATATTAAAGGTGATTAAGTGAATGCTGTGGTGGATTTAATTTTTTTGGTAATCCCTACCCCAAATTCTTTACCTCTACTTCTTTATCTTCACTACCTAAAAATAATGCCATAAATTATTGGAATTATATTTGTCCTATTAATCTATGTTCTTTTTATAATAAGATCAATGCTAAATTGATTATGGATAGGTTGGCTCAGGTTTTACCTAAAATTATTTATTTAGAGCAAACTTGTTTTGATAAAGGTTGACCTATCTTTGAGAATATTTTTCTGGCTTAGGAGTTAGTTCATGACCTGGAGGCTAAAATTTCTTAGGGGAAGATTAAATTTAAATTAAATATCACCAAAGCTTATACTAATCTTAATTGGGATTTTCTATACACTATGTTAAAGTAATTTAGTTTTAATGATGAAAGTTTTTCTCTTAATGAAGTAAGGCATACTATTAGGCAAAGGTATTTTAATTAAGCACTTTTTTTGTGTATTTGGTATATTACTATTCCTTTTTCTTACTCTATCCTTATATTGAGGTTAATTAACAATTACATGCCTGTTAATTCTATTTTAATGAAAAAAGGTTTTTTAATTGCTTCTAAATGTCAAAGTTATGATCATATACAAAGCCTCAATCATGTTTTTTCTTAGGGCCCAACTGCTCTTAGAGTTTACATATACTTTGATATTGTGTTCAATACTCATTTTTGTATTCATTATAATTCCATCAATAATATTTTGGAATCTTAGTTTGTCCCTACCAAAGGTCATTTTTATAATGCCTTTCGTGCTATTATTTGTTGGTTTTTATGGAGAAGTAGAAATATGTCTAAACATGAGAATTTCATAATGAATTCTTTGAATATTATATCTAAAGTCAAGGATAAAATTGTGCAAGTATATGCCACTAATTTACTTAAGATGAATTTTTTGAAAGGGTTTTTTATACTATAGTTGATTTCAGTATTGTATTTCACTCTCCCAACCCTTTTGTCATGTCTGAGAAATTAAGCATTGGCTTTCTCTTATTTTATTCTCCATTTCTCACATTTTAAGGAAGGTAATGTGGCTACTAATTTTATGCCTAATTTTGGGTTTTTTTATTAGGTTTTACTAAATTTATTGGGCCCTCCTTAACTTTTAAGCTTAAGGGTTTGGCTATGTTAGTTCATTTTGGCCTCTTTTTGTTTTATCATATTATTTATCTTGTTTCTTACTATTTATCTGTATGTTATTTGCATACATCCTGTACTGGTTTGGAGTGGATTTGGTTGGTTTGAGGTTTTCCTGTTCCTGTTATGTTGTCTTGCTCCTTATTTTTGGGTTCATTTTTTCAACAGAGCCTTTTCTCTTTTGCATTTATTTGTGTGGGTTCATTTATTTATCATGTTTATTCTTGGGGGTTTGTGTCTTGATTATAGGGTTTATTTTCTTCTGGGCTATTTAGCTAAAATGTTTTATATTATTAACCTGCTTCTCACTTATTATACTGAGTTATTTTACTCTAGGTGAGTTGGTTAGTGGTTTTCTCTATTTTACTTATATGTTTTCTTCTGGTAGTGTCATATTAACTCTATTTTTTATGTTGCTTTTTTCAGTTATCATTCTTGGGTAGCCAGAGCATAAGAAATTATAGTTTTTGACGATAAGATGGGGGGATTTGGTTGTTCCCATCTTTTTTTGTATTTGGTATCTACTACATTTATTATTATTATTATTTCCCTCTCTTGCTGTCTCTTTTATTTCTTTTGGAGGGGTTTGGTATTTTATCCCTATTTAAGACCTGATAGTAGTGCTCCTCCTTATTCTTCTCAAGACTACAATTTTTGGTTGATTAGGCATGCTTTAGTGAGCATAAGTGACTGGTCGTACTCTTAGCTTTTATTGGCACTTAGCACACATTATCATTGTCTCTTATTATTCTGTTGGTTGTTACTGGTTTAGTTTTTTCTTCCTTGCAGCTATCAGTTTCATGCAGTTGATCCTATTTTTGGGTGCTTATCTATGTAGAATATTCTCTTTTTTTTAAGATGTTGGATGCTTATGGATACTTTTAGTCTTATTTTTTAGAGTAATTAAATTATTTTGTATAAGGATTTTTATTATATTGCCTTTTTTTGCTCTTCTAGTTGCTTTGCAGTATAATTTTTCAGGTTCAAGGACACTTCCTTTTCTTTATCCAGGACAATTATTTGGAAAAAAAGATGGAGATGAATGGATTTATTTGGAGCCTTTCTTTTTGTGTTCTAGCATCTAGCTGACCTAGATTGTTATTAAGATTCTTTGTACTTTGGCTTTGTGGGGACCTACATCTCATAGGTTTTTTTTAAACTTTTTTTAAAGCTCATTCAAGCATTAGAGAGATTGAGGTCCCCTTAAATACCATGTACTTTATTTGGATTATTAACATGTAAGCCCGTAGGTTGGTTTTAACTATAAAAAAAATAGTTAGCAGACTCTTACATGATGTTAAAGCTTTTTAGTTTCAATATGGATTTTATTAAACTTATCAAGAATAGTATTGAGATTTTTTTTTTTTCTTCTAATATTATCAATGGTAAGTTTCATGGTTTTCTCAATTTACTCAAGGCCTTAGGTAAGGAGATCCCTTATTTCTAGCCTTATTTATCATTTTAATGGAATATCTCTCTAGAGGGCCAAAAAAGTTGTTTATGATTTATCTGAATTTGAAGTTCAGAACTTTAGGTGGTTTTCCTATTACTCATTTGAGCTTTGGAAATGATTTTATTATCTTTACTAAGGGTTCTATCAAAATGCTTTATATTTTTTTTCAATTTCTCAATAAATTCCAACAAGCTAGTGGTTTAATTTTTCACCCTTTTAAGAGCTATTTCAATTTGGCCAAGTCTATTTCTCAAAAGAGAATTACTTCTATTTAGAACAAGTTTAGTTTTTCTCACAAGAATTTACCTTTCAAATATTTAGGTACTCCCCTTTTCATAGGTAAAAAGAGGTCTCACCTATTTGATGACATTTTTATTGTTGTTTAAAAGAAGATCTCCACATGGGATTTTAATTTCCTCTCCTTTGGTGGTAGATTAGTTCTTGTTAGACATGTACTTTTTATTACTATTTATTTACTTCATAATTTATGTCCCACTTTAAATGTTTGTAGCATGATGGATGAATGTTTGTTAGGGATGTTAGGCCCTATGAACTTGTCCCGAGGCTAACCAAGAGGGGAGGGGGGGGGGGGGGGGGGGGTGAATTGGTATTTTAAAAAATTCTTTAAACAAAAGAACGAATATCACAAACCAAAGTCACCACAGAAAAACATGTGCGAAAAATTAAAGTGCCGAAGCAGTAAAAAGGAACACAAGGTTTATAGTGGTTCGGCCAACTTGACCTACGTCCACTCCCCGGAGGCGCCCTCCGAGTATTTTACTACCAACGTGACTCTCCTTTAGCCCCCACAGCTAGACGGAGAAGCCCTTACTAAACACCTCCTTTTTGCCACCCCCGGCAACGAAGAGAACCCTACTCATTTTGCTTCCTCCTAAAGCAGGCAAAGAACCTCGATCGATCGCTGAAGCTTACCTCTCTTAACCCTTCCAAGTACAAGAGACTCTAGGGAAGGAAAAGTGGAACAATGCTTAGAGCAACCCTTGTGAACTCCCTCACAAGCTTTCCCTCACAAGATCCTCTCTCTCTCTCTCCTTTAGGTTTTTTCAGGTCAAAACAGCAGCCAAGGATGTTCAAAAATGTTGAACAATAGCTCTTAAATAGAAGAGCTTCAAAGAAGCTCAATAAATGCAAGTTGCCGACTTTATCGTCCAGGACGATAATAATATCGTCTTGTACGATCAGTTCAAAACATAGATGATCGGCCATAACACTGCTCTGAAAATGAACTGGATGATTAAATATTGGCTTGATCATCCCGGACGATCTCACGATTTTCCCGGACGATCAGTTCAAATTAGAGGAAAATCGTCTAGAGCATCGCTCTGAATTTGAGCTATCGGATCCTGATCGGCCAGAACATCCCCTGAATTTATGATGGCCGATATTTGTCGTCCAGGAGCTACTAAGGATTTTTGAATATATCGTCCCAGCCGATCCCACGATCTTCCAGGACGATGTGACAGTATCAATTCATCCTTAATTGCTTCCTTGATTGCCAGATCAATTTAGGCATAATTGTGCAATATCGTCGAGGCCGATCTCACGATCGTCCTGGCCGATTTCCAAAAATACAGAATACTTAAATTGATCATGGAGGGTATTTCTTTCTGTTTTGAGCATATCGTCCTGTCTGATAATTATATCGTCCAGGATGATCAGTTAATTACGGCTGCTTTAACTAAGGAATCCTGATTAGAACTTTTATTTTGAACTCGATCGTCACGGTCGATATAAATATCGTCCAGGACGATGGGAGTAAAAACACAAATTCTAAATCTCTTAAGTGTGTGTGTGTATAGGGTTACTTAACATCAGTCACTTCAAACATTTACAATTGACTCAAGAAAGGGAAAAAAGATAATTACAGACTGACTCAACCCTAATCTACCCAGTCTTTAGCAGATTCCGTTTTCTGTCTGATCTTTGAATCCTGAAAATGTCAGTAGTAAAAGGTAGTCGAAAAGAAGCAAGAGTGTTTGCTAATCATCAAAACATAATCCATGAAACCAAATTTGCAGCAATGGAAAGCCTTTTCAATAATTTTTTTGGGGAGCTAAGACAAGTAAGTCAGCTATTATATGGGCTTCTTGGAGTAAGTGTTATGGTGTCTTGATGAACTTGGGTTAGGTTTTAAGAATTTCATTGATATGTCTCATGCTGTTTTATACAAACTTTGGATTTCATTAAGATCAAAGAAGAGTCTTTGGGTTAATTTCATGATGTCTAAGTACTGTACTGGTAAACACCCCCTCAATTGTCATTTCAAACAAGTAGATTCTTATAATTGGAGAAGGTTGTCCACTATCAAGTGGGATGTTGAGTAACTTTTAAAATGGGGCATTTGGGGTAGGTAACATTTTCTTTTGACAAGATAATTGGTTAGGTAATTTTTCCTTTGAAAATTTATTAATTACTCATTCTACTTCTGCTTGCAAAGTAAATCATTTTATTCAAGACGGTGTTTGGAATGTGGATTTAATTAGTGATATAATTCCTAATATTATTATTTGTCTAATTCTCAAAATTCAGATCCAGCTAAATAACGAGGATGAAATTTTAATTATATAATCTAATTATTGTAAGTTTGCTCTTAAAACAATTTAAAGTCCTATGAAGGAAACTCACTCTAAATCGATACTTTATTCAGCTAATTGGCATTGTGCCATTCTAGGCTCTTATTCTATTCTATTGTAGGGGATTTTGCATAAAGCCTGTTGATTCTATTTTACAAAAAAAAGGTTTTTAAATTATTTCTACATGGAAAAATTTCTATAACATCAAAAATCTAAAACATGTTTTTGTTAAAGGTCATATTATTTTTCATGTTTGGTTATACTTTGATAGCATGTTTAACGACCAACTTTTTACCAAATATATTTCCATTATGAATATTTAATAAGCTTGGTTTATTCATACTCAAGGGCATATTCATATAT
Source organism: Dendrobium nobile (assembly GCA_022539455.1). Lineage (NCBI taxonomy): Eukaryota > Viridiplantae > Streptophyta > Magnoliopsida > Asparagales > Orchidaceae > Dendrobium > Dendrobium nobile. The sequence goes on from CM039736.1 coordinate 33,157,924, forward strand.
TCTACCTGTCATAATTTGTTTATTTCCTTAGAGGAGTACGAATGAATCCAAACATTAGAATATAAATATGAATGTTATGAGGTTTAACTCTAAAATCAAGGATAAAGTCCTGCAACTTATGGTGGCTATTTTAATATAGTGAGTTCATTGAAAATATTTTTTTTATCAAATTGCTGCTCATTTTGGTTTTTTTGTTTAAATGTTTGTCCTTTGTTTTCATTGATATGATTATTAGATGTTATAAACCTCCTCATGGTATCTTTAAGCTTAATATTGATGACTCACTTAACTATTATAATGCATGATGTAGGGGTATTATCCATGATTCAGGTGGCCAGGTTATTGTTGCTTTTGTGAGTCCTAGTTGTGCTACCACTACTATAATGGTTTAGATTCAAGCTCTTCAATATTTCATACAATTATGTATCTCGTTAGGGATCACTAAAGTCTGGATTGATGTTGATATTATTCTTCTTATTCATTATATTAAGAGTAATATGATATCTAATCCATCTAATTTCTATATTATCATATATATCAAACATTAGCTTTCTCTCATTACCTTTTCCATTTCTCTTATTTTATGTGATGGAAATGTAGTTGTTGATTATCTTGCAAAGATTGGTTGTAATTTACTTGGTTTTACTTAATATGCTGGGTCAACCTTACTTGTATGTTTAGATGTTTGGTCAGGCTAGACAGTTCTGTCCTCCCTTATTCTAGAACAACATAAGTTGTATTATTTCCTTTTTGGTGTTTGTTGGTTTTGGGCACTTTTGTTGACCCATTGCTTTTCGTCTGTGTTTTTTGTGTGTTGGGTGGCTATTATTTTGTGCTTATTTATCCTTTTTTACCTTAAGGTTGGATTTTATTTTGTTCCATATTTGTTTCATAGAGATGGAGACTATGTTTTATTTATGCTTCTTCTATGTTTTTTTTTAAGGGAAACCCACGAAGGGGCCTATGCGTTGATTAAAAATCAAAATTACAAGGTCCTTAAAGGGACCTCGAGGTTTACTACTGCTCAGAAGAGCTACAATAAAAAAGAAAACAAAAAAAAACTAAAAGCTCAAGTTCCCTACTAGGTAAAATACACAGAACCTAGGTACAATCTATGGTGCACAAGAAAGGGCACCAAAAAAAAATAGTGAAGCAAAGGATAAAACCGACCAGCACCAGCTTCCTGATACAAAATTGAAAGAGACACAACCTGCAGAAAAATAATCCTGACAAAAAAGGAAAAATCACAGCAACAAGAGCATAATAAAGACCAACCAACTTGAGGTAGAGAGTAGCACAAAGGAATAGGTAAGTTTCTATCATCATAACCATGCTTCCTCCAAGAAGCAAAAGACCTCAAAAACTTCCAATTAAGCAGGCACTGGAAAAAGGGAGGCAAGACCAGTCAGCTAAAATTACAACACCAACAAATAAAAATAAGCCCCCAAGAAGAAAACTCCATCCATCTCAAATACCCCAACAAACCCTAAATAACAGCAATCGAGATCCAACCAGAATCCACCGCCCCAAGATAATAGAGAACACCACCTAACACCCAAAAGTCCCAACAAATGGAAGCCCAACAGCCAGTACTCCATATATAGAGAAGAAACCACCAGCAAACAACAGAATAAGATAGAAAGTGAGGCAAGAAATCTGCACAGAGCAAAAAATCAGTCAAAGAAAACAAAAAGAAACCAATAATGCAAGTAGTGCTCGGGCTAAAGGAGCTCAGGTTAAAATAACAAATGCAATCATCATAGGTAAAAACTTGATGCTGCTCCATCCAGCCCCCCAGGCCCAGCACACAGAAGGGACCAATCTAGTAAAAAATAGAGAACACCAACCCAGGAAGCAGCCTCCCAGATGAAAGCCCCCACCTTCAGAATAAAAAAAAACTAGCCTATAAACATAGTACCTCAACCCAACACCCTTCCCAGAGAATAATAAATCTCTCTGCCACTGGTGAACGAACATAAACAAGACCACCCTCAGACTAAGCAAATAGAGGAAGCAAGGCTACCAAATGCCACAGAGTAAATTCTAACCAAAACCAAGGGGAGGAGAGCAACAACCAGGCACCTCAAAAAATAAGGGTTATAATCATTGCTCCACCCTAAGACAGCGCACAAACCAAATTGAATCATAACAACCAGAAAAATAAAACCAAAATCGTTCAGGCATGAAACCAGCAAAATGACAAAATTGCAAACACCCACAGCCCTGCATGAAGCAAGAAAGCCAAACCAAAACCAATTAAGATCTAACATAAGGGTAAGATAGAGCATCCAAATTGATGAGACCTCTAAGAGGCATAGGAACATTGACATCCACTATGTCTTTAAAGCAATCAGACCCAGCACCAAGACAAGCTAACCACTTAGCAGCAGCATTGGCTTCCTTAAGAACATAAGAAGTGTCAATGTAAATGAAAACCATCAACTGCTTAATATCTCTTATGATATAAAAAAACTTAGAGTCAAACACCGAATCCATCCTCTTAAATAAGCCTTGAATATTAAAGGAAGGCTCAAGCGCAATAGTAATAGTAGTAATGTCAAGAGACAAACAGCATCTTAACCCATAGAGAATGGTAGTAAAAATATCCAAATGGATATTACCCGTGAAAGGCCCCATAAAGGCAAGAATAAGATTACCATAGCCATCTCTAATGATGCCACCACACCCCAAATGGTTATTCTCATGCACAACAGTAACATTGAGATTGAAAAAGCCAATCTTCGATTTAACCCAGCAAATCAAATGAGGAGAAGACAGTTGCAAGGAATTCTGAAGCTTGATACCTAAATCAGAGGCTACATGATAACAATTTTTAAAACTATTTAAAGATATTAAATTGAAAAAACACAAATTAATCAATTTATCTTTCACATTATTAATAACCCGGCATGAATCCATTTTAATACCATTAAATAAAGAGTTGTTTCTATCCAACCAAAGGTACCAGAAAATATGGGAGGAAGTAACATTTCTGATATGACCTTTAGAGTTCACAAACCAAGCCTTGATAAGATTATTAATTGATAAATTAACATTCAAAATATTTAATTTGAAAATATCATCAAAATAACACTAAATTTTAATAGCTATAGGGCCAGACAAAAACACGTGATGCATACTTTCAACATGGAAATAACATTGGCACTTAGAGGGAAGAACAAAACCTCTTTTAATCAAATTGTCTTCCGTAGGAAGAAATTTGTGAAGCTTTCTCCAAATAAAAGTAGAAACATATAAGGGAATACTTTTGTGCCAAACCATAGAATAAATGGTATCCACCTCTTTCCTCATTCTAAAACAATTCCATGCATCTTTTAATCTAAACAAACCATCACTAGCCAGATTACATAAAAGAACATCATTAGTGTCAAAGTTAATAGGAAGAGTAAGGATTTTTTGAATAATACAATCCGGAAGAACCTCAGCAAGCTTGTCAAAATCCCAACAATTATCATTGATAAAGTAACTAACCTTAACCGCAGTAGAAGAGGAAGAATTAATAAGAGAATCAATAGAGCAAGAATTAAGTAATTGATCCTGCCGAAAGAAAAAATTGCCACTACCAAGGCCCCATGAAAGAAGAGGCTCCACTTCCCATTTGACCTTACACATACTCTGCCAAGCTTTAGAATCACCAATATTAAAAACACAAGTGGAAGGGTGCTTACGCACACAATATTTAGAGTACATAAATTTAGCCCACAAGGACACTTTGGCATGAAAAGTAAACAATAACTTATAAGAAAAAGCCTTAGCAAGATCACCCATTCTTTACAACCAAGCCCACCCTCATTTAAAACCCCACAGCATTTGTCCCAAGTAGCCCAAAAATGTTTTTTTATTACTAGAGGCACCTTTCCAAAAAAATTTGTTAATGATAGTATCAATTCTATTGCAAACCAATTTAGTGGGGAGCAAAGTTTGAAAAGAATAGACAGAAAGAGAACAAAGCACAATTGTAATAAGAGTAAGCCTACCCCCAAAACTCAAGAAATTTGAATCCCATGAGAGAATTTTATTATGCACAAAAGTAATTAAATCATTAATTAAAAAATACTTCTTTCTGCCGTTAGACAACGGAATACCAAGATACTTAATAGGTAAATGACTTTGCATAAACCCAATCCTCTCTTTAATGGCTGAGATCCGATCCATATTCATATTATTAGAAACAAGAAAATAACATTTGTGATTGTTAAGAGATAAACATTAACCAAGTTAAACTCATGAAAAAATTCCATGAGTTCATTAAAATGATTACGGGAAGCATTCATAAAAATGATAAAATCATCAGCAAAACAAAGATGCGAAATAGGAAAACCAACCATAGTTCTAGAATAAAATTGGGGTTGAGATGCAAACAAGTGAGCAATACTTCTAGAAAGGTAATGAACAGCAAAAATGAACAGAGCAGGGGACATAGGGTCACCTTTCCTAAGACCATGAGAAGATTTAAAAAAACCAAAGCTCATACCATTAATAATCAAAGAGAAAAAGGACACTCAATGCAACTTTTGATAAGGTTAATGATGGTCAAGCTAAACCCAAATAAATGCATAACGTTTTAGATGAATTGCCAACTAATATTATCATAAGCTTTGGAAATGTCCAGTTTAAGAATGGAATTACCTCCCCTAACCTTAATGTCCAGATCATGGAAAAATTCCTGAGCCAGTAAAATATTATCAGGGATAGCACGACCTTTAACAAAACCCATTTGGAAGGGTGAAATAATCTTAGTAAGGATATTAGTTAAACGAGACATAAAAATTTTGGAAAGAAGCTTACTAAAAAAGGTACAGAGACTAATATGTCTGAAATCATTTCAACTACTAGCTTTAATCATTTAAGGAATAAGAACAATAGAAGTAGATGAAAAAACTTAGGAATAGTATTACCCACAAAAAAATCCATAACCGCAGCAAAAAGGTCATCCTTAATAATATCCCAACTTTATTGAAAACATTTAGCAGTTAAACCATCAAGGCCAACAACCGAGGCATCATTCATATTGAAAATAGTATCTTTAAGTTCCTCAAGAGAAGGATTGGCAGCAAGCATATTATTATCCTCCACCGAAATGAGAGAGGGAATAATATAGGGGTTAGAGATCTGATAAGGAATAAACACCTTATTTAGTCTTACGTGAAAATGAAGAACCGCCAACATGGCAATGTCCTCATCCTCCTCGATAACAGAGCCATCCTCCCGAATAATTTTATTTATAGAATTAGTAGCACTTTTCCTTTTAACCAAAGCATGAAAGTACTTAATGTTATTGTCACCCACTAATAGGTTTTTAGCAGCAGTTTTTTGTTTCCAAAATGTTTCTTCTTGAGCCTAAAGTTTAAAAGGACTATCCTTGGCCTCTCTAAGAGATGCAAAATTCACATTAGATGGAAAGCTTTGACAGTTTTGCACAAAATTTGCCATATTTTCAGCATTTAAGATATTAGTAAAAATATTTTTAAAAACATGATGGTTCCACCAATTTAAAAGTTGCCTAAGTCTTTTCAGTTTAAACCAAAATCTTTTCATACCCAAAATAGAGTTATCAGGATGTAAAACCGCATTCTAATTATCACTCACAACACTTAAAAAAGAATCATGCTGAATCCACGTATCTTAAAATCAAAATTGGTGAACAGCATTCACATGACGAGCCTTAAAAACAAACAATAAAGAAGAATGATAAGATAGAGTACGACTCAGATGCTTAATGGAAGTAGAACTAAAGGAATTAATCCAACTATCATTAAATAAAATACGATCCAACCTTTGCCAAAGTTGACCTCTATTCCAAGTAAACTGATTGCCAACAAAACCAATGTCAATAAGATTCCAATCCAAAATCATATTATTAAAATCATTGGTAGAATAAAAATTGGGATTAGATCCCCAGAATGCTCAAAAGCATTAGAAATGGTATTGAAATCACCCCTAACTAACCAAGGACCAGGGTTAATACTATGAAAATCAATTAATTACTCCCACAAAACCTTTCAATTGCCACATGAAGAAGCCGTATAAATGAAGGAAGCACAACACTTAACATTAAAAACATCAATATGATAATGCACAACTTGAGTAAAATTATCAGGAACGTCAATATGGATAGGGTTTTTCCAAAACACCCATATCTTATTCGCATAATTAGACAATGCATGCTTAAAGCCAAGAAATCTAGTAGTGCTAAGTAAATTAGAAATATTAATAAGAGGTTCAAGCAAAATAAGACAAGAAATACCATGAATACGACAGAGATTCTTATCCCTCAACCGAGAGGAACCACAACCAATTCCCCTCACATTCCAAATAATAGCTTCAAATATAATAAAACAAAAATTAATGACTAGTTTGTGAACGAGTATTTCTACTAGATTGTATTACAAGATTAGTAGTTCTACCAAAATGTAGAACCTGGTTTTTGCTTTTCCTACCACGTTTCCCTTGGACTTTAACAAAGCTAATGTCAAGGTCATCTTTAGCAAAGCATTTGGAAGAAAAGGACAATTCATCATTATCAGTAGAACCATCATAGTTGAGATGAGATTGGGAAGGGGACTTACAGCCATGATTCACCTCTAAACCGTCGCCCTTAGGAGAGAGTTCACCCTCCTCCAATAATTCTTCCCCTTCCGTGACCAAGCAAATTGAACCAAGTCCTGCATTTTCATATTCAACCAAATACTTTTCTCTAGTACCCACCTTATTGTTAGCATTAAAGTGGATATTAGCAACATTGTCTTCCTGATTAAGATTAGAGCAAGAGACATACTCAACCATAAAAGATTTATTAATTTTAAAGAGCAATTAATAGATGGCACAACATCCTCAATAACATTTAAAGATGAGAAAACATTTAACCCTTCACCACCCTTAGATGTCCTATCCAAAATACAAGTGCTAACAGCCTGTTCAAGAGGAATAACCTCCAAAGAGGAGGGATGAATAACAGGAATAGCTAACGGGTCATTATGTAACAATAAAGGATCATCAACCTTAGATGAAAGCACATCAACCATCTTAGAATTATTACATTCATTCTCAATACCCTGCAAGTTAATATTCTCATTAGTTACCTCCGGTTGAGATTGTTTAGTTACCATTTTTTATTTGTGTAAGTGAGGGTGCAACCTAAAACTTTTATTAAATCCATGACCATGCATTTTAGAATGAGAACAAAAAAAAAGGCAAATTTTCAAAATCAACTTTTTGGAAGTAACCATTTATCTCAGAGCCTAACTACACCTCACCAGAGTGTTTCTTAAAAACATCAAATTCCACTAGCACATGAGCAACAGAGGGACTATAAATAGATGTCGTGGCTTGATCAGTTTGTAGTGGTCTTCCAAATCTTGAAGCAAGCCCAAATAGAATTTGCGAATTGAAAAAATGTAGTCTAAAATTAGGGAAAGATATCCAAAATGGCGCTATAGGAGATTCCTCTTTCACATCAAAGTTTGGTGTCCATTTGAGAAGGTGCATTTGACATCCTTGAATATAGTAAGATCTTCACACAAAGATCCTACTAAAATCAAGATCATTGGATAATTGTATTGCAACATGGTGCAGATCCAATAGACCAACATGTAATGAACCAGTCAACTTCAAGCTAACAAAAAACTTTCGGATAATGTCCAGATTTTGACGCCTCAAAGCAAATTTACCAATCAAAGTAAGAGAAAAAGGAGCGGCTAACTAGGAAACCACATAGTCATCAAAAAGAAGTGGTAGACAACCCTTAAATGTCGAATGCATAAAGTTAAGCTTAGAAGCAGAAGTAGAGGAACCAAAAACAACCTCCTTAGAGGAATGAGAATGACTATTAGATGAAGAAACGTTCGGGGGGGTGGGAAAGATGACGACGGAGTCATCATCTCCCAAACCAAAAACCTAAAAGAAAATTCAAACTAAGGAAGCATAGATCCACAATAAAGCTCACGGGAAATAACTAAAATAAAATTACCAAACCATAACGCTAGAGATCCACTGAAAATGAGCTCCCGTGGAGGAACCCTAAATCACATCATAGTTTCTAGAGAAAATGAGAGCTTAGTCGCGCAATGTTGGGATTCTTAATCTTTTTAATGATTTATGCTTCTTCTATAATTCTAGTTTATGGGTCCATTTAGGGATATCTATTTGGTGCTTCAGTGCTTGGGTTATCCATTTCATTCTTTAGTAATCTTCTGTACCTAGCATTTATCTTTGGCATGTGTTTCTTTCTAGTTTATTTGCCCAGTTGGCTCTTATTTCTATATTCTTTGCTATATATCTCAGTTATGGGAGGGCAACTATTTCAATTTTTTTTTTTTTTATTCTCCATATTGCTTTAACTCTTTTTTTTTTTTTTGAAAGCTGTAGAAATAGCAATGAAATGTAACAAAGCAAAACTAATTACAAAGGCTATAGTGATAACATTCTTCCTTGATTAACTCAAGTAAAGAAGAAGGAATGTTATCAAAAGAGAAACTATCAAAAGTAAAACTACTATCTAGAGCCAAAGTAGCACAAAAATCAGCCACTCGGTTACATTCTCTATTAACATGATGAAAAACAACTTTATTGAAATCCTTAAGGAAGAGAAGCTCGTTAATCGGACAATTCTCCATTTGCCACTCCACCTTCTTAAAAGAATTTTGAATGTGTTTAATCACATTGATGTTGTCACTTTCAACTATAATGTCTTTGCTTTCCAACATCCACATTTGGATGAATTCTCTTATTGGCAAAATAGCTTCTAGCTCAACTTGAGCAATATCCCAATGAAAAGTATTCTTAACGAAAGCAACAAGAATTCTACCACTGCAATCTCTAAAAATCCCACCAATGTCTGCTCTATAAGAAGGATGCCAAGAAGCATCCACATTAATTTTAATCAAATCTAGCGGTGGAGGGTGCCAAGTTGAAGAAGACTCCCGAGAAAGATTAGCACCCCGACTATCTAGATACATATTAGACTTAAATGTGGAGAGAGAAATGACATTAGCCACCACCAAGCTACTGGACATAGAAGTTCTACCATGCTTCACCAAGTTACGATTTTTCCATGACAGAAAAACAGCTGTGCAGTAAAGTCTCACCATGCTCTTATTCTTGGCTGAACTCCTCTTCATCTTCTCTAAGCATTCATCCAAGGAATGAAACTTAGGAATAGAAAAGCCACATCCTTGTATAGCAGCAATAACCTCATTAAGGTATTTGCAATGGACCACAATATGTTCATAATTCTCTACCTCTTGACACCCTCTAGCACAATAGTCGTCAAGGGCAATTCTTCTATACTTGAGGAAATGATTGGTAGGTATAGCAAATTTACTTAGTCTCCACCAAAACAATTCCACCTTGCTATTAAGCTTGATACTCTTTAACCAAACAAAAAAACCTCCATCATCATTCATCTCTCTGTTATTAAGAACAAACTCATAAGCCAAGGATGACAAGGATTTACTAGACAACTTGCTGATAGATACCAGCCTATCCTTCTTATCCAGAGAATCAATTTCAACCTACTTAATAAGCAATATCAATTCTTCATGAAAGAACATCTTAAGTTTCACCTCATCCCAATTACCTTCTACAGTGATCAGCTGCTGCACCATCATATCTTCCAAGGATCTACAATCCAGAAAATTTGGCCAGGAATTGAAATTTCTATCTAACAGCCAAGTATCACCAAGAACATGGATATGTTCACCACTTCCCACCTTCCATCTCACAATATTCTTCAGTTGCATTCCACCGTCTATCAGTATTTGCAAAGCATTGGAAGCATTTGGTTTACAATCTCCGTCCAGTACCACATCACTATACTTGGCTGAAATAATTCGATGAAGAAGAGTATCTGGATTCTGAATCTAGTTCCAAGCCAATCTAGCCTGCAAGGTACCCGTTCTGATGGCTAAGGATTGCACTCCCAAACCACCTGCACTTCTTGTCTTTCAAATCTCACTCCATGGTACATAATGTAATCCCTCTTCCCATCCGATTTGTTCCAAATAAAATCCTGCACATCTTTTCCATCTCATAAACAATTTTCTTGAGCACAATTGAATGAGTGAGTAGAAAGTTTGGAACTGGCAGTAAAGAAGTCTTCAACAAAGTAATTCTACCTCCCAATGATAAAGCCTTCTTACCCCAAACATTTAATCTATCCATAACTTGACTCAAGAAATCATGAAAATCAGCTACCTTTAATCTCCTCATAGATATCTTGATACCTAAGTACTTCCATTCCTTCACAACCTTGAACCCAAGTATTTCAGCACCTTCCTTTTATGATGTCTTCTAACCGCTTTCCCAAACATAATTTGGGATTTATCAATGTGCACTTTCTGCCCCGTCCATCTACAAAACTCATCAATAATTTTCTTCAATAATCTGGCCGAAGAACAAACAGCTTTTGAAAACAAAAGCACATCATCAGCATACATGAGATGTGTCACCTTAGGACCTCTTGTAGAAATCTGGATACCAAGATTTTGTCCCCTCTGCTCAATACAGTTTGACAATAATTGCGAGCACATTATGAACAAATATGGGGATAGTGGACATCCCTGCCAAAAACCACTACAAGCACTGATCCAATTCATCATCTTCCCATTTAAGATAATAGAGAATCTCACATCCACCACGCATTCCATAAGAAATCTTGAGAAAACTGTTGGGAAACCAAACCAATTGAGAACATGAAGTAAGGTTGGCCACCCCATACTATCGTAAGCCTGCTCCATGTCACACTTTATCGCCATAAATCCTTTTTTGTTCTTAGAAATTTTAAACTTATTAAAGATCTCATGGTCTAGAATACAGTGCTCAGACATAGATCTACCTGGAATGAAAGCCATCTGCTCTTCAGAAATCATCTTAGGTATAAGCTTCTTCAACCTATTAACCAACATGGAAGCAACAATCTTATAAGTTGTTTGACACAAGCTGATGGGCCAAAAGTTAGAAGGAACATTCGAATTCTTCACTTTGGGTATGAGGACAATCAAGGTATCCTTCAACTCCTCATGCATACTACAGTAGTAAAGAACTTCCTGATAGCCTCCCATGTAATGTCACCAACTAGCTTCCAATAGCATTTGAAGAAAGAAAAGGTAACTCCATCCACCCCAGGTGATTTGTTATTATCTTGCTAAAAAATAGCTTCCCTGCATTCTGCCAAAGTAAATTCTACATCCAGAAATTTCAAATCCAGAGAACTCAATTTCTGCTCAGCAACAATCCTTGGCCACCCCCGTCAACTGGCAATCATGACTCCTCCACTTCTTCTCAAAAAACTGAATAAAACCTGCTCAATCAGATTCTCATCTTCCACCATTTGGTTATTCTCATCTTTAATTTGCTTAATTAACTTTGCATTCCTCTTAGCTGATGCAAAGATATGAAAGAACTTTGAGTTTGTATCTCCCTCTTCTTGCCATCTAGCCTTGGCCCTTTGATTCCACCATGTAGACAATCTTCTAGGAGTAACATTGAGCTCATGCTCTTTACTCCTAAGCAAAACCAAATCTTTAGTCGAAAAGCTATCCACCGAAGCCTCTTTGATCTGTAACTCCAGAATTTCCCGCTTTAATTCTTCTTTCAAAATACATAAATCCTTACACTTATTTTTCCTCCAAAAGAAAAGAGAATGCAATGTCCTCATAAGCTTTCTTTTAAGAATCTCCACTTCATCCCGAAATCCTTTTTGCTCCACGAATTGTAAACAATGTCCCAAGCCGTCGAATAAAACCTCCAAGTATCTTCAAACCGGATGAACCTTGTTTTATTGAGCTGTCTAGTTTCTAATTTAAACAAAATTGGACAAAGGTCTTATGCCACCCGAGCAAGATGCCGCACCTTTCTAGAGGGAACCAACTGTCGAGATGCCGAATTAATCAAGCACCTATCCAGTCTTTCCCAAATCCTTGAAGTTCCCTCCTTGTTGTTGCACCAAGTAAAACTTGGTCCAACAAAACCTACTTCTTGCAAATCAAAGTTAGTCATAAACTCTCTCATCTCCCTAGATCCTCTAGACAAGATGAACCTCTTTCCACCCTTCTTTTCAACCCTACTCAATATACAATTAAAGTCTCCTCCCACCAAGGAAGGACCTGTCTAAGCCAAGCAGCTCTCTAACTGCCTCCAAAGACTCCTCTCAACATAATAATTGCTACCATACACAGTAGCCACTTTCCAAACACCACAATAGGGAGTGGTGAGATCCCCAACAACAACTTGAGAAGAGCTACCCTCAACCACAAAAGAAGCTACATTTCTATCCCAAAGAATCAAAATACCTCCAAAATTCCTTGCAGCAGGGAAATGGAAGAAGTCCTAGCTACCACCAATGATGTTGTATACATCCCTTCTATCAATCTTATTAAGTTTAGTCTCCACAATCCCAATATAAAAACATCATAGTCCCAAACAATTTCCTTCAAGTACAGAGAGACCTCACATTTCCTGGCCCCCCTACAATTCCAGAAAATGATGGAAGACATTAAATCAGTTAAGGGGAAAAGACCCCGCCTTTCACACCTTCTTTCCCATCTCTTCTCTTCTTCCTATGCTCAAGTTCAAGAGGTCCCAGGGACTTCACCTCTTTGGCCAATTTGACCTTAATCACATTACTGCTAACTGCACCATCAGTCTTCACACCATTCATGACTACATTAGATTCCTGTATTGCCTCTGAATTCTTTTCAGCAACTACACCTTCCTGTGACTGCTCCTCTGCAAAATGATTAACAATTTCACCTTCTTCAATTTCTTTTACTAAAGCTTCAAACTTGTTATTAATTTCAATATTCGCACCCAACTCCGCTCTGTCCTTCAACACATTATTATGTTGGCCACTATATAATCCCAAAAGCTCGTTCTGTGCCAAATCTGTATCCACCATATTCACAACTTTCTTCTCTGTACTCTGACCATTTTGATTTGTCATTTTCAAATTCCTTCCATTTCTACCACCCTCTGTAATTCTTCTCTTTATACCTCTCCTATTCTTGAATCGAACCTGCATCCAGGGACCAAAATCACACTCGTGGGCATCACCTCCAACATAAATAGTTTCAGCATTAACTGTCTCTTGATTAACTTCTGTATTCTCACCCACGACAGACCTAACAACCGTCGGACAGACCTTTCTATAGTGACCAACTTTGCCACACTGAAAGCAAAATAATTCTAATTTTTCATACTCACCTTTCTGAAAAAAAAATGGCCTGCAATGCCATCAATCCAAACACCATTTCGTAGACTATTCCCAAGGGTTATTATAACACATACCTGGGCAAATTCACATTTTCCCCATTTAAATGAGATTCCATCCACATACATTGGAACACCAATTCTCATTGCAATTCTAGCAATGTTCTATTCATCCCAACAATAAAGAGGTAGACAAGGAAAATGTACCCAAACCGGAGTAGTCATTCCTTTAAATGAATTGGGATCGAACAATGGCGACCTTTGTCCATCCTCACAATATATCCTCCCACATACCAGGGACCACCATTCAACACTTCCTTCATTGTCCCCCCATTCTTAAATGAATAAAGGATCCAATTCATACTAAGCGATGTCATGTGAAAGCTCCCGAATCTATTCCACTGCCTCCTCAATTCAATACTGCACATAGGAAATGAAATTTTATCTCCTAAAACCTTTATAAACAGAGAGTGTTTTAACACTTGATAATTCAACATTTCCTTCTCAGCATTTAGTTTAACCGCAATCCTATCCTCTGACATCTCTGCAAGCTCCTTATTAAAAGAAATCTTAATATGTTGGGGCTTCTTCCAAGCTCCACTTAGTTCATTTTTCAAATCATTGCTATGTGAAATTCCATCCTCGTTCTTGCTCTGATTACCTTCTGTCATCGAAATCTCCTTCAGGGCCTTGTCATGACATACCCCCTGGTTATCCACTTCATCGATCTCCGAAACTAAGTTACGGCCACCAAGATCCTCATTGCTTTTACAAAATTTATTAACCTTCAATATCAAACCCGTAGAAGAAGAAACATCAACATTCCTATGTCCATCAAACCCTCGATCCATAGCAAGATCACTATCACCTACCAATCTGTCATCCATTACAATCTTCTTGCCCTTCCCTTCCACAACCACTTCTGGCCTAACCTGAGGTCGACCACCCTCCCTGATTATTAGATTATTATCATATCTACCACCCAAACGATTTTTACCTGAAGAGCGAACCTCCATTCGACGATCAACACCGGAAAAATGGCCAGAGGACGGCCGATCATCGTCAGTTCGACGAACGGAGACCATGAATACAAACATCCACCGACCAGTGGCCGGCAAACACCGAAACCACTGATCAACACCGATCACTGAACGCTCGCAAAATCCACAGAATTAAAAAAAATGAATTTCTTGAACTTTCTCTCTCTAGAAAACCGGGAGCTTCTCTTGAATTATTTATTGAGGGTTCTACCTATTTACGGGGTGCTTTGCTTTTTGTTTTCTTATCCTAAAAATATGCTAATTATTCCTTCAAGGATAATGCAAAGCTCACCAGCTGGATTATTAGTTTGAATGGTGTTCTCTATTCAAGATAGTTCATTTTTGCCAGGGACACTTTTAATATCAGAGTAAATAACCAACTATCATGGATTCTCACATTAAATATAGGTGTTGTATCTTTCCTCCTTGTTACTTTAATTTATGTGTTCTTTGCTATTATTCTATTGTTATTCTCTTCTTTGAGTTACTCTACCATTCTTTTTGGCATATTCTTGGAGGCTACCTTTTTAATTGTCTAGAGCTGTTTTTTGGGTGAAAAGACTGAGCTCAAGAAATACATCTACCTTTTTTTTTATTTTTTAATTGCTGGCTTCTTGCAGACCTAAATTTTTATTAGGTTGCTTTATATTTATGCTTAATGGGGAACTCCAGCTCATAGGTTATTCTTTTGGCTTTTTTCTATATCTTTTAAATAGTAGAGACCTGGATGTCCCATTAAGGACCTTGTACTATTTTTTTTGTTTTTAATGCAAAAGTCCATAGGAGGGTTTTAGCAAAAAAAAGGTTGTTGATGGACTCTAGTTGATTTTGGTATTGCTTTTCGTTCTCCTAACCCTGTTACCCAAGGTAGACTTCTGAGTTGGCTTAAGCTACTCAAGGATGTTTTAAACTTATCACTGATGGCACTTTTAAAACTTCAAATGCTGGTTATGGGGGTCTGATTCATGATTCTAATGGCCATGTGGTTATTTCGTTTGTTGGTCCTAGTGATGCTACCACTACTATAATGGCTGAGTTTCAACCTCTTCAGTATGGCCTTTAATTGTGTATATCTTTAGGGATTACTAAATCTTGGATTGAAGTTGATGCTCTCCTTATTATCCATTATAATGAGGGTAGTATGAATTCAAATCCATTGTATTTCTATATTGTTAAGGAAAGTAAGCATTGGCTCTCCGTTATTTTGTTCTACATTTCTCATATTTTAGGGGAAGATAAGTTGACTGCTGATTTTTTGCTAATTTTGGGTGTAATTTATTTGGTTTTATTAAATTTGTTGGATCTTCTTTATCGGGCAAGCTTAAAGATTTGGTTATGTTTGATCATTCTGGCCTCCCTTATATTAGATTCATTTTATTCCTCTTGCCCCTAGGTGTCTCTCTGGTTATTTGTTTGCTTGTATCCTTCTATAGTTTGGGTTTTTCTCATTACTATTAAATTATGTTATCCTCTATCTTTTGGTTCTAGTTTGTTACATGGTTTTCTTTTATATTTCTATTTATTAATGCTTGGTATTTTATTAATCTTATTATTGATGTTGGTTTTTCTTAGCTGCATTGGGAGGCCTATTTATTTCCTTGGCTATTTTGAAATTTGTATTGTATCGTTACTCTACCTCTTTATTATTGTGCAGGATTATTTTTTTCCTATGGGGAATTATGTTTATGGCTTCCTCTATTTATCTTGATTTTCTTATGATTGCATTTTTATATTCTCCCTGTTCTATTATGTTATTTTGCAATATGGTACTTTGTTATTTCCTGCTTGGTTGGCCCAAGCAAAAGCATTTAATCGTGTTTGTGAAGAATATGTGCGCGGGGGGGGGGGGGGGGGGAGGAGGATTTGTTACATTCTTATTTTATATTTTTTCAATGTTTCTTTACTTATTATTGTTTCCTGCTCTACCCATCAGTTGTGGGATCTCCTTATTTATGGGGCTCTTAGCTTTTGATTTTGTACATATATTTTCTATTTGAGTTCTTATCTATGGAGCTTAATCTCTGTGTTTGGTACCTAATGTTTTCAAATCTCTTCATTAATTATGTAAATCTAATATGCTGGATGATAACTGTGAATGGATGTTCCTCTATACTAATAGGTTATTTTTCTCTAAGTGCTTTAATTTTGACTTGGAGAAAAAACATCGATTTGCATGGATACTTTTATTCTTATTTTTTAGAATAAATGCATTATTTCTTAAAATAACTACTAACATATTTCCTATACTTTGTTTTTTCAATTGCTTTGATGTTCATAGGTTCTTAGAGGCTTCACATTTTTTGTATAGTAATATTTTAGGTGAAAACTCAAAGCTAATTGGATATATCTGGATTTTTCTTTATGGGTGCTGGCTTCTGGTCAGCCTAGCATGTTATTAGGTTGATTTGTACTTGTGCTTTGTGTGGATCTCTAGCTCATAAGAATTTTTTGGACTTTTTTTTAGCTCATTCAAGCAATAGAGAGATGGAGGCCCCTTTAAGGACCATGTACAATTTCTGAATATTAATGCGTAAGCCATAGATGGATTTTATCAATAATAATAATAATAGTTGGCGGTACAATCATTCTTTCCTGCACCTTCTCTCTCCTTGAGTTCTATAATTCTTTAGTGATCGTACTTTATTTTTTAATCCTTTTTAGCTTTGGAAAATATGTGCTTTTATTTTGTTTGTTCTCTTTTTGTTTGGGTCCTAGGGCCTTCTAGCCTTAGGTGGTGTTCTTCTTTTACTTATGGAAACTTCTACCAGATCCTTCGAGGTTAATCCTTGGGGTTCTCTACCTGAAGGTGTGATCACAAAAAAAAAAACTAGCTTTTTTGGATTGAATGGTAATCATATCTCTTCTAGATCTAGATCCATTCTTGATGTGGTTATTGGTAATTCATGTTCAAAAGAACTATCTCTTTATTTTGTTTCTTCTTCTATGAAAGGTTTTCCAACTATTTTAATCTTTGATGAAGATGTTCTAAAATTAGCTTCTCCTTTTTCAATTAACTTGGGTTGGAAAATATTTGATACGAACATCAAACCTTGACTCTATATTCTATTTTTTTGGTAACTTGAAGGATTTTTGCAATTTTTTTGTTGGTTTATTTGATGCAAGTCATTTCTCCATACAGCTATCTAAGGACTTGGATTATAGTTACGTGTTTACTAAGAAAACTTGTCATATTAATAATTTCAAAAAAGAGAACTAAAATGGAATCCTTCATTTGATGTTAAGGAAGAGTCACTTATCATTCTATTTGGATTGATTTTTCAAATTTAAGCGTGCATTTTTTAATACACATGTTTTTTTTGCTTTGGGTTCAATATTTGGTAAACCATTCAAACAATCATGCCACTACTTCTAGGTTATGGCCTTCAATAGCTAGGATCTTAGTGGAAATGGATATGACAAAGAAACTTCAAAAGGAGATCTGGCTTGGTTCTTAAATGTTGGTTATTTACCAAAAAATTGAATATGAGAATATTTCATATTTATGTAATCATTGTAAAATTTATATGCACTTTATTAATGACTATTTTGTGATGCCCCACATCTCAAAAACATTTTGAATGCTCAAAAAGGGTAAGCTAGAATGAGCAACGGTGATAAAAAAATGTTAGGGCCACAATCTTATTTAACTTATCCTAAATGTTGAAAATTTCTTGATAGAAAGTGATGATATGAAAGCAATTCCTTTTAACCAAGATTGTCTGGAACATGAAGAGGATAAAAAAAGAATTTTCTCAAACTACCTCCAAGGTAGGAACGAATGTGGATATGAATAATAAAGGGAAGTATAAGCCTATATTGATTGACTCGATTGTGTCCGTGGCTAATAAATAAATTAGGGGTAATATGATTTATTTGTTCTTATTCTCCTTCTTTAAATGTCTCTCTATTTATTGATGTGTGATGTGATGATAATAAGGGAACCCAAAAAGATTGTGTCCTTAATCAAGAGAACACTTTGAATGATATATATATATATATCCTTACATCTTAGGGAGATCTTCAAAAGCCCTATGGTCTCAAGAGCTATTTAATTATGTGTTAATGGAAATTTTAATTTGAATGTTTATGTTAATATTCAATTTGTGTGCTTAATTGGTATCCCCATGGCTTGGGACTTTGGGAGGATGAATTAGGGCATGTCTTTGACCTGTCCAAATTTTCTCTTCGATTTTTGATAAGTTTAGGGCATCTCTAAGTTTATTTGGTATAAGGGGTCATAGTTCAACCCCTAAATTCAAAATAGCCTTATGATCTTTCCAATGGTATTTAGGATTTGAGTTTTGGTTTGTTAATTATGCTTATTCTAGAGAGTTTATAGCCACTGATTGCACCCCCATCCAAGCCTAGAGTATCCAAGACTTGATTAGCAATTTAAGGATTTTTTAAGGTGATCTATAGGTTGCCTTGAGTGGCTTGGTTAGACACCTTAGAGATATCCATTTGGTACCAAATTCATAGGGATTGGTCCTTTAGATTAGGTGATCTCATTGTCCAAATTTCACTGAATTTGGTGCCCATTTGGTCCACCAACTAGGAACCCCCAATTTCCCATATAGATTTGTCTTAAAACATTAGTTAAATCATTAAAAATTCATTTTAAATCTAACAAATTCAAATAAAAACTCTAATTGACCCTAATTGAACCCTCAACCAATGAAAAATAAAAGCCCTATCCTATAACCTTTAATTTAATCTTAATTTTATTTTTAAGGAATATTAATAATTAATTATATTAATTAATTAAAATATTTAAAATTTTCAAAAAAAAATCTCTAAATGGTTGGAAACAGACCTTTGGGGATGATTCCAAGAGGTTTGGCACTTATTTGGGTAAAAATCCAAAAATCTCTTTAATTAGCACACCAAAATATATAAAATCACCAATAATTCCAAAAAAATAAAAAATACCTAAATTTAGAAAATAACCAATAATTCCGAAAAAAATCAATTTTAATCAAACTAAAAACCATTCAAATCTAAGTAAAATCTAGTATTTTTTAAAAATATCAAACCTCTAAAATTAAATCAAAGTAAAAAAATGAACTCCGCGATCAATAGTAGTTCAAAATTAGGTTCAAACATCGAAAAATCATAAATTTTTATAAAAATCTCCAAACCTAGCAAACAAATAGTCAAATTGCTCATATTAGGGTCTAATATTTATTTAAAAACTTAAATTTATAAAATTAACTTTAATTTAAGAAATCAACTTTGAACCCATAATTAAAGTTTTTAAATAATTTCAAAATATTTAAATTTTAGTAATTCACTTAAAATTTCAATATTCTTAATCATATTATTAAAATCAGTCAACCAACCCCTTAATACATAACAAGCCTTCCAAAGATGACTTATTTTAGGATGGACTACCTCAAGCTGCGGGGCTAGTGTCCTGAGAAGGCCTTATCTTCAAGCCTAATGTTACAACACCACGAACGATTTAATGGAGTTTAAAACTTTGAAATTATTTGATTATTAATAATTTAACAAAATTAAAATTCTTAATTCAACCACATCAACTAGGTTTTAGGATGGACTACCTCAGATTATAGGGCTAAGTATCCTAAGGACTGGATGGACTACCTCAGATTATAGGACTGGATGGACTACCTCAAATTATAGGACGGGATGGACTACCTCAGATCGTAGGGCTTGATATTACAATGCCATTAACTGATTGATGGAAAATTAATTTAATCTTTTAAACAAATAATCAACCAATTAAATTAAAATCTATCAACCCTTAATTTTTAGCCAATCAAACCATCTAAACATTAAAACTTACTTAAAATAAGCCTTAACATATTATTACTTAAACTCTAACTAAATATTTCTTCCCTTTGACCTTTAACAAAACCATTCATTAGGAAAATTTAACAAATTACCCATCCTAAGATCTACCCCAGCCACACAGCCTTTAGCACACTTTAAATGGTTTTTTAGGACACCAACTCAAGTTTCTGCTAGATTGGTGTTTACTTTTACCGTAGTATGTAAGGTTTTCTGAGTTTTCATTACATGCTATGATTGAAAATTTATTGATGTATCTGTTTAATTTTATTGCACTCTATTAGTTAATGCCATGAGTAATAGTTTACCTTTATGTTAAAAACAATCTGGATTTTCATTGAGTTTTTTATAGGTGGTCACGCTCATGTAGGGTATTAGAAAGGGGGCTAAATTAATAATCATTATAATTTTTACAGGTGCTTCAGCTGCTTAGCCCCAACATAAATAATAGCAAGGCTAAGGGTGGTTAACCTTTTAATGCAAATATATAAACTTCTTGTGATTGATTTGATTTTAAATGTATAGGAAAACCTTGCAAGAGATTCTAGATTTTTCTTTTCAATATCAAAGTAATTTTTTTTTAAGTTAAGAGTTGTGAAAGTTAGACATTTGAGTTAGGATACATTTACCTAAAATTTGATTCCAAAGAGGAAAGGACACCCCCTTAGGGGGATAGTCCTTTTTTTATTTGGATGCCAAATTTTGGATAATTATAAAACACACAGTGAAAAGACTAACCATCCCTTTAGGGGAACTGTTTTCTTTTTCATTTAGGTATCAAGGTATGATGAATCCAAGGAACCCAAAGAAAATAATAACAAAGAGTTGAAAATAAAGAGTATTCCACTCAAAGTCACTTACATCTATCCTAGGATTAGAATTCATGTTTGTGGTTAGTGGTGCTAGCCACTTTTAATTTATGTAACTTTTGGGTTGTAATAAAAAAACAATTTGCCTATGATCCTTTATTTACTTGATTGATTTGTTTGATGTAATATGATTGTGTATAAATTTACCTTCTTTTTTATAACTTTTTTTGGTGATTTACATGTCGAGTTTTGGTTTAGCCTAGATTCGATCGGAGGCTCATGAGGGCACATATAAAATTTTTCTATGTAAAATTGAAAAAAAAAATAAATTAGGCCAACATAGAAACTACAATGATCTTAGAAGTAAGCCCGAGACCACTAAGAATCTATATAATCATATTAATTGCTTCTAATCCTTTTTGGGTACCTCCCTTCCTACGAGTTCTAGCATGCCACCTGGCATTTGGCGATGCAAATTTGTGAAGGGGATGTGTTATAATCTCTATAAAAAATACTTTTTAAGCCTTTTTAAAAATTTCTACATATACATTTTATCTATTTAACTGAGTCGATCAACATGCATTGCATTAGAAATTAATTTAAAAATTAGTTTAAAATTTTAAATGCATTTTCTTAAGTATTTTCACCCTATATAAGCCAAGGGATCAATTAGGATCTGCTCTAAATGCTGATCCTAATTCTCAAAAACTTTAATAATAATTTCCCTGCACTCTTTCATAAAGTACTAGATTCATGGATTTTAAATCGACTAGGTGGTTAGCTGGCTCCCAATTCTAGGCCATGGCAAGTATAGATTTTGTGCTGATTTAAATAGGTTAGGGATACTATGGTTTAGTACCCAAATTAGATTTAAGATCTGGGGAATATTTTGATTTATAAGACCCCAACATCCAAGAATATAATCCCAAATTTATAATCACACGATCAACTCAAATTAAAGCTTTCAATCAAAAATTTAATGCCCAAAACTTAGATTATGTTGGGACACTTCTGAATTTTTTAGAATCTTAAAGTATCTCCTACCTCTTCTCCCTTGACCCCTTAATTAAGTGTTCAAAATTTGATCCATTCCTAGTTCAAATTCCAAAATTTACCTCATTTGATATGGCTCCTAGAAACTCTCTGAATAGAATTTTTGCCGTTATTTTAATTGAGAGTATTCGTAGGAGACCTCAATTTCCTACGATATAATTAACTATAACGGCTTATGCTCATAGGAGATTTAGAACCCACACCCACCTTACAAAATCAATTTTCAAAACTCAACTAGTCTTCCAAAGTAAAATCAAAATCATTAATGATCATTATCATCATGTTAGAATAATCATTAATGAATGATATTTCTTCCTTTGGGGAGATATATCATTTGTTGACAAATCTTTGAATATGAAATTAAAAATAACTCATCTAGATTATTATAGCTAGATATTTGATTGAACTTCACTTTGGCCCTTCGGGGTTATATACAGTTCTCTCCTAAATTTGGCTATGATATTTATGATGTGATTTGCAATTCTAAATCTGGACACCATCATGAAATTTTATTTATTCCTCTTGAGGTAGTATATCTTTTATGATGTGTTATTTGATTTTAGAATTTAAATTCAAAGTCAATTTTAGATTTCCCAAAGAAGACTATAATTTTCAAATCCCCCTCCAACCCCAACGAATTCAGCTTTTTAATGATTGGATTGTAGTTATGTTTTTATTAGGGGTCCTAATATATAAACAACTATCAAATTAGATTTTTAAAATGGACCCCATTCTTTGATATCTAGAAAGAATCGCCCATTATTCTGATTTGGCTTGCTTTAGCAAATTTATGATTAAATCTTTTTAATCCTCATGTTCTTCATGCTTTGGGTTTGATCTTTGGTAACCATTGCATGTTGATTTTGTATAGGTTGTTAGACCTATGTAATTATACCAATGCTAACCAATATGGGGGTGAATTAGCAATTTAAAAGTTTCTTAGAATTTTATTAAAAAATAGTTTTTAATATTTTTAGCGAAAGAAAAATTTTTAACCACAAATACTAAAGTGCAGAAAATAAAAATGCAAAAAATAAATGACCTAAAGATTTATAGTGTTTCGATCAAACATGACCTATATACGCTCCTTTGAAGACTCCCTCTTCAGGTATTGCACTATTACCAAAGTGAATCTCCTTTTGCTCCCATAGTAAGGCAAAGAAGCCTTTACAATTCCTCTCTTCCACCAATCTCCAGCTCGGCAGAAAACCATCATCCTTTCACACCCTCCAAGTCTCGGTAGAGAAACATCATCCTTTCACTCTCCAAGTGTTGGCAGAGTACCATTATTCTTTCACACCCTCTAAGTGTCGATAGAGCAACATCATCCTTTCACACACTCCAAGTGTCGGTAGAGTACTAGATCTTCTCTCAAGAAACTATAAAAAAGAAAGGAAGAGTAATAACCAAAAAACCAAAAGATATTCTTACCTTTGAGTAATCTTGTGATCTCTTCACACTCCACTTGAAAGAACTCTCTCTCAAACACTCTCCCATAATCACTCTTTCACTTGCTCTTGAAAAATCATGAAGAATAAACCTTTTCACCTTAGTTTCTAAGGACCTTTTATATGAAAGACATGAGAAACCATCCAAAAAATTGAAAATTTCTATTTTGAGTGTGTACAATTGTACAATATGATCATATTTTTATATGTATGAATAGTTCAAAAATTGTTGCATATGAACCTGTGTGAACCTGTATGAAATAGTTTTGTTTGTGATGATCGTCCGTTACGAACAAAGTTTATACTGTAGTAATAGTTAAAATTTTTCAACTTCTTCGGGACAAAAAAGTACCCCACATTTTTATACTTTGGATGTTATCTATATTAATAGAAAATCGTACAGTATAATCAGTTCAGTAAAATTTTGTATTCATCGAGACAAAAAGGGACCCTTCAATTTCATACTATGGATGTCATCTGTATGAACAGGAGATTATACTGTACAATCAGTTCATAAAACTTTGAGATTCAATTGGATGAAAAGGAACCCATCTAATTTGTACTCTGGATGTCGTCTGTACGAATAAGGAATCATACTGTTCGATTAGTTTAGAAAAAGCTTAAATTCATCGGGGTGAAAAGGGACCCATCAAATTCATAATATGGACATCATCTGTATGAAGAACATTTAATACAGCATGATGAGTACTTAAAAAAATTTTCTTCCTATAATTTGATTGATTGTTTGTAGGGAAAAATAATTGAATAAATTATTCCATACTAAATGACTTCATGCAGTACAATTAGTCTAAAACTTACAAATTTTAAACATTCCCCCAGTGTTTGTATGTGCATAGTTACTCAATTATAATCACACTCTCTCATACTCAATAAATTGAAAATGCAAACTTCATTTACAATGAACCCTAATCTAATCTGATTTGAAATCTTCAACAATCTGGAGTATGATTTTCTTGAAATGTTAGTACACATAAACAACAAAAATGCATCAAAAAAATGTTTGGAGAAATTGAATTAAAACAATAATTTTTTGAATCATCAAAAACATACATGTTGCAAGAATATCAATAATCGAAAAACTAAGTTGCAATGACCTCAACAATCTCCCCCTTTTTAATTATAGATAAATAATTATTTTTTGAGTTAACATGTATACCCTAAATTTCTTCTTAGCCCTCCTAAAAGAATGAACATATGAATATAGAGAGATTCCATGAAGAGCACAAAAAATATTTAAATTTTTTTGAATATTTATACACAAAAACATCAAATTACAAAAAAAAAAACACAAATCCAAAAGAAAAACACAAACACACAAAAATAAAAACACAAACACACAAAAATAAAAACAAACACACAAAAACAAACACAAACAAAATTATTTCTCCCTCTTTTGACAACAACAAAAAGGGAAAAAGAAAATTGAAATGAAAGATGTCAAATGAGAAACCAAAATAATTGATCTTGAAAGTGATTGAAATATAGTTGCAAAAACAAAATTAATTACATAACATGAAAAGAAAGATTGAAAAAAATTTAAATTAATGAACAACTTAAATAAGTAAAATTTATTAAGGTCATGATGCATTATGGACAATTAGATAAGGAGTATTATTGCAAAAGTGACAAAATGAAGATTAGTTAATTTTAATTTTCAATATAGGATAAAATTGAAAATTAGATTGATTTGAAATAAAGATTAAATCATAGAGGAAAGAACATAAATAATTCAATTGGCAACATTACGCATCTTTTCAAATATTTATGGCATACTTTGTGTAGTCCCCTTTTTTTATTTGGGCTAATTTTGTGCCTCCTTTCATTTTGTGAACCATTGCATATTCTTTCAAATTTTGTACACACTATATATTTCTTTTTGATATACTTCCCTCTTTTTTTATTTAGTCTTTCCAAAATCAATAATCTAAAAATCAAATTTCTCAAATAAAAAAATAATTATATTGAAAAAGAAATAAAAAGTAATAAGACATCTAAATAATTTTATTTAGTCTTTCGACATTAGGCATCATCTCCCCCTTCTTATTTAGAATCTCCACTAGAAGTTTGGTCTCTCCCAAACAAAGATTGAAATGAAACATCGATTAAATAGATTGACATTTTAGTGGGATGATCAGGATGAAGAATGTGGTACTTCTTATCCAAAATGTTGGACACTAAGTGTCCTAGAGCAATATTTTTTTCCTCTTATGATAAGGAAACCTAATTTTAGAAAGGTTATGAATGTAATCCAAGGTGAGTTGGGCCTAATCAATAGGTTCTCCAATCATGATCAAATAGGTAACAGTGGATAGAAAATGAGTCATATTTATACAATCACCATCCTTAGGAATGATTGAAGTTCTTAGGACATGCTGGATGATTTGGGCATTTTGATTTAATATGTAGACTATCGCTAAGTGACATACTTGGGTTACCTCTAATAATTTTATTAATCTTAGACTAATCATAATCAAATTTAGACATCAAGGTGTGAGCTCTAGTGCCTTGCGTTCTTAGATGAAGAAAAGTTCCTAAATCTTCTTTGTGATTTCAACTTACTTTTTTTGAGCAATAGACGTTATCCTAGTTTCATCCCTATTGAACCTCATATTTGTAAGAAAATAGTGAAAGGCCTCCTTGTGGTAGGCATAGATCAAGGTTAAAATAAAAGAGAACTAGGTTGAAGCAAAGAGAGGCATGATAGAAAAATAGATATCATCTTGAATGAGAATTCTAGAAGGAGTGATTTTGGTGGCTATAAACCTATAGAATGCATCCTAATTATCTCTAGACAAGAAGTTGTCATCCCCTCCCCTGGATGATGATCCCTTAGTAACAAGAGAGCGCTTGCTAGAGCTTTCCATTTCTAGGTAGGTGTCTCTAGAAGGATTCAAGAGGTGTTTGGAAGTGAATAGAAAAGATTTCATTGAACCTCCTATTTAAAGAAAAATGGCATATCGTACAATACAAAAAGAGAGTTGTATATATGATCTTGAGATCATACAAGATGAAATAATTTTCATATGGATGAATGATAATGTCCAAAATGAAATGACTTTTCTTAAACATATAATTTACGAATCAACCTTTTGTACAGGCTTTTTGACCATACGATTGTATAAACGAGCAGGTGTTCATCCGAGACAATAAAAAAATTTAAGATCATTTTAATGATGGTTAGATTCATTCCCCATAGAAAATGAAACGTGGATCATACAGATAAAATTTGATTTCGTACGTACGATCAGTTATAATAATTGATTCTACACAGACAATCATCTACATGTATAGAGACAAATGTATAAAGATCGTACAGGATAATGAAGTTATTGTACAATATGATCTATATAAAAAATCCAAATTTTATGTATTCAACTCCAAAATAACCATAGACATGCTATAAAATTTGTATGGTACAAATATAATTTCACACAATACAAATAAACACTTAAAAAATAATTCATGAACATCCTTCGATAAGCGATAAATAACAAAACCAAATACTCATAAAGTAAAAACACTCACAAACTATAACAACAATAAATAGAAATAAAAAAAAACTAAATTAAACACACATAAGGAACATATTAAGTTTACAAAAAATTTATTTAGGCATTAAGATCAATCACACCTAACCTTGTTCTTAAGGTGCTAAAAGTATCAAAGGCTAGTGGTTTTATAAAACTATCTGCAAGTTAATTTTCAATTGAAACATGATCCAATTCAGTTTATCCTTTAGCTACATGATTCCTAATAGAATGATGTCTTATTTCTATTTGTTTGGTTTTAGAATGTTGAATAGGATTTATTGAAATTCAAATTGCACTAGTGTTATCATAATAAATTGGGATTGTGACCATTATAAATCCTAAATCAATTAACTATTATTTAGCCAAAGAATTTGTGCCACACAACTTCCTAAGGCAGTATATTCAGCTTTAATAGCAGATAGGGCTACAAAATTTTATTTTCTACTGGACCGAGAAACTAATGAATTCCCTATGAATTCATAAGTTCCACAAGAACTCTTATGATCAACCCTACAACCTACAAAGTCTAAATCAGAATATCTAACAATTTCAAATGAAGAGTTGTACATAGGATACCAAATTCCTAAGTTTTGAGTTTCCAAAAGATATCTTAAAATCCTTTTTATTGCTGTCAAATATGATTCTTTTGGATCAAATTTAATACTAGCACATAAACAAACACTGAATATTATATATGGTCTACTAAAAATCAAATAAAGTAATTATCCAATTATTCCGCTAAATTTCTTTTGATCAACAGATTTTTCCTTTGGGTCCTTATCCAATTGAACTAAGGAACTCATTGGTGTATTTACTGGTTTAGTATTATCTATTTTATACTTCTTGAGGGTGTCCTTGATATACTTTCACGGACTAAAAATTATTCCCTCCTTAATTTGATTAATGCTAAAACCAAGAAAATAACTTAGATCTCCCATTAAACTATTCTCAAATTCACTACTCATTATTTTAGAAAAATCATCATAAAGATTTTTATTTGTAGATCCAAAAATGATATCATCAATATATATCTAAAAATTAAGTATATCATTTTTTAATTTCTTTAAAAAGAGAGTGGTGTTCACACTTCCTTTTAAAAAATAGCTTTTTAACAAGAAAGTGCTTAACCTCTCATACCAAACCCTAGGTGCCTATTTCAATCCATACAATGAATTTTTTAATTTAAACACATGATTTGGAAATTTAGGATTTTCAAAACCTGGAGGTTGTTCAACATAAGCATTCTCTTCTATCTTTTTATTTAAAAAGGCACTCTTGACATCGATTTGAAATAATTTAAAATCTTTAAAATATGTAAAGGGTAACAAAACCCTAATTGCTTTAAGTCTATCTACTAGGGAAAAAGTCTCCTAAAAATCAATCCCTTCATTTTGATTATACCCATTAGATACCAGTCTAGCCATCTTTCTAATAATAAATCTTGAGTCATTCATTTTATTTTTAAATACCCACTTAGTTCTAACTATACTTTGATATTTTGGCCTCTCAATCAATTTTCAAATATTATTCCTTACAAATTGATTTAACTCTTCTTGCATGGCCAAAATCCAAAATTCATCCAAAAGTGTTTGATTAACATTTGTGGATTCAACCACTTAAATGGAGGCTGAATGATTAACCTCTTTGCTAAGTCCATGCCTAGTCCTAACACCATTACTCGGTTCACGTAGAAGGTTATTTTTAGAGTATTTTAATTCTCTAGGCAAAGGGCTTTCTCGTTCCAAATTTTTATCCAAATTAGTCTTATTAATTCCATGGGAGTTATTTTTAATAAGATCCTCTTCCAACCTTGACTCTTCCAAAATGCTAGATTCATCAAAAAATAATATGTGTGGTCACCTCAACTACCAGGGTCCTTTTGTTAAACACTCTATATGATTTTCCAACACTAGAATATCCAAGAAAAATTCTTTCATCTAATTTTGGATCAAATTTTCCTAAAGGAGTTTTTCCGTTATTATGAATGAACACCTTACATCCAAAAATATGCAAATGTAATAAATTAGGTGTTATCTCTTTAAGAAGCTCATAGGATTTTTTATTTAATTTTGACCTCTTGTTCACCCTATTCAGAACATCACATGCTGTTCTAACTACTTTAGCCCAAAAATATTTAGGAAGTAAATATTTTGCCAACATAGCTCTAGCGGTTTCAATTCATGTTTTGTTCTTTCTTTTCACTACCCCATTTTGTTGAAGGGTCCTAGGTGCAGAAAAATTATGATTAATTTCATGTTCTTTAAAAAAATTCACAGCTCCATCTTCTTGTTCAAATAGTGGTTTCCCGTATTTTTTCGTTGTCGGTGTAGCAGTCGTCGGATGATCATCGGCATTTCTCTGGAGATGTCATGGCTGCTACGCGACCTTCGGGCCCTCTATGTACCTTTGGTAGAGGCATTAATGGGATAATTATCAGAGAAGGGGTGAGACCTCCGATTTGTAAATCTCTGATTAAAGACAAGGGAAAGAAGGCGATGGTGGATGATGCAGCGGCTAGGAGGAATGTGGGTCCAAAGGAGATTCCAGGTACACACATTCTTAATTCTTCGACATTGGTTGATGGTTTCTTGAATGATCATAGAATTTCTGGAACTTCTGAGACAAATGAGGGTCAGCGTATGGGAAATAATCTGAAACTTGTGAATGCTCAGAAGATGGATGATAACCTTGATTTTGGAAAGGGTTTTGGGAAGGAGTCGATGAATGGCAGAATCTTGATAAATAATGTGAAAGATCACAATAAATAGGATGGTATGGAAGAGGTTATTGAAGCTTGGACAAAGCCGAAGCACATCAAGATTGATTTTAATAGAGAACAAGTTGAATTATTAGAAGATGGGAATGTTGTCAGGCTGAATTCTGATATGGAAGCAAAAAATAAACAAGTTCTGAAACATTTATTAGTAATAAAAGTTTTGGGAAACAATGCGCCTTTCTCAGTTTTCAGTATAGAACTGAGAAGGCAATGGAGTAAGTATGGTGGATTCCACATGACATCAATTGGAATGAATTGGATTCTTTGTTTGTTCAAGATGGAGGAGGCTGTGGAGGAAATTCTCAATGGCGGACCATGGTATGTCAGTGGCTACATTGTCGGCATGGACAGATGGTCCCCTGCCTTTGATCTGTATTCCTTCAAGGGGATCTCCACTCCTGTTTGGATCAGATTTCCATGTTTTCCACTATACTACTGGGATGAGGATAATATAGTGAGAATAGCATCACATTTCGGAGTACCAATGTACATAGATGGGAATACATTTCGATGGTGGAAGCGGGAATTTGCTCGTGTTAGTGTCAAGATTGATTTGGAGAAGAAGCTACCGAATGGAGTTTAGGTAGAAGGGTCAGCTGGGAGATTTTTTCAACTAGTGGAGTATGAGAAGGTTGATTTGCTTTATTATCACTGTGGTCGAGCGGGACATGATAAGACTTAATGTCCTGATGGTGTAGTTCAAGGGATTATAAATCAAAATAGTAGTAAGCCAGTTGTTGATACAGGTGAAGCAATGAAGACAGTTCTTGAAGCCAATCCCTCTGTGATTAAGTCTGAACATGGCCCGTGGATACATGTTTAATTTAAGAATAAATGATTTACTAAGGAGAGAGGTGTTGGCAGAAGATTGAATGATTATAAAGGAATCAAGACAGAGAATATGGGGAACAAAAATCAGAAGAGTAATTTGCAGAAACAAATTCCAGTTGAGAAGGAGGTTGCTGTTGCTGAAGATATTCCTGGTATGGTGTATGATAAATTGCCAGGTGGGAAGAAAGCTGTGGAAGGCAAGATGCCAACAATTTCTGTTGCTAAC
Organism: Dendrobium nobile; assembly: GCA_022539455.1. Classification (NCBI taxonomy): domain Eukaryota; kingdom Viridiplantae; phylum Streptophyta; class Magnoliopsida; order Asparagales; family Orchidaceae; genus Dendrobium; species Dendrobium nobile. Next base: position 33,188,696 of record CM039736.1, read on the forward strand.
AGATATGCTGTTTTGCTTAAAGACACCGGAGAAGAACCATTGGACAACACTGAGGAGATTGATAAGTTGAAGCACACGGATACCCCCTGCAATGAGGAGAATGCTGGTGTTGGAGATATGGGTATGTATATAAATGATCCAAGTTTTGTGAATAATGGTATGGTTGTTCACAGTGGTGTTAATAAGAATAAACTTGCCAAAGAATTAATATACTTGGGACCACTAGAATCAGGATATAAAAAGAAGAAGAGGGATGGAAGGGTGAATTCCTTGAATGGGGAGGAATCCCCAGCAAGGGTGTAATGTCTTCTCTGTTATTTTGGAATTGAAGGGGGCCTAGGAAGAAGGAGTCCTCCTTGTATCTAAAGGAGATGGTTAGAGATCAGGATGTATGTTTCATTGGGCTAATGGAGTCCAAGATGACAAGCATTGATAGGAGGGATGTTGATTACCTTATTAGTAATGATTGGGAATATTTACATTACCTTGATGTTGGTCTTTCAGTTGGCATATTGGTGCCTTGGAATAAGAAGATTGTGTCATTTATGGTGAAGGAGACTTCTTCCCAGTTGATTATTGTTGATCTCTTGGTTCCTAGCTTGGGATCTTGGAAGGTTGCCACAGTTTATAGGAGCTGGTGTTGTAAGGAAAGGGAGAATCTTTGGAGCCAGCTTGAAGAGTGCATGAAGGATCTATTCCTTCTATCATTGGTGGAGATTTCAAATGTATTTTGAACAAGGAGGAGAAGAGAGGAGGTAAGAGGTTCTTTTTTTTCAAAGGGCCTAGAGATATGAAGTGTTTTTTGACGAACTCAGATTTCCATGATCTGAGAAGCATTGGACCAAGGTTTACTTGGTGCAACAATAAGGAAGGAGCCTCTCGGATATAAGAAAAGCTGGATAGGTGCTTGGTGAACTCGGTTGCTCTTCAAAAGCTTCCTTGAGCTCTCACTAGACATCTAGCAAGAGTGGCTTCGGATCATAGTCCAATTGTCTTCAAATTGGATGAAAGGATGCGTCCTAAGGTGAAGAACATCAAATTTGAGGATACATGGAGATCTTTTCCAGGGGCTAGGAGCATTGTGTATCATTCATGTAAGAAGAATGATTTTGGTGATAAATGTGTCATCCTACAAAGGATGCTTAATAGAACACTTAAAGCATTATTTTTTTGGAGTAAAAATAAGTGCAAAGTTTTGAATGAGCTTAAGGAAAATCTGAAAAGGGAAATACTTGAACTTCAAAACAAAGAGGCTGTGGGACTAGATTGGTCAGGTGATGATCTTCTTTTGCTCAGAAGCAAAGTTCATGAGCTTAATGTGACATTGAGGAGATTGTCCACTTGGTGGAATCAAAGGGAAAATCTAGGTGGCATGAGGAAGGAGACACTAATTCAAAGCTTTTTCACAGTTTTGCGCTGGCAAGAAGGAATGGGAATAGGGTTGTTCAAATTAAAGATGTACACAATAACTTACTAGAGGAACATGATCAAATTGAGAAGGTTTTCATTCAGTATTTTGAAGCAAAGTGGCAGTCCAGAACATGTGATTTATCAGGTTGGCCGTCGGCTTCTGAGGACCAGAAATTGAATCCGAATGAGGTAGCTGCTTTGAGTTCAGATTTTTCTAAAACTGAACTGCAGGTCTCGGTTTTTCAGCTCGGGAATAACAGATCTCCAGGTATGGATGGAGTCACTTCCTCTTTTTATAAGTGCTATTGGGATATTATTTGGGAAGCATTGTGGAATGCTATTAAATGTTTTCTAAACTCTGGTCATATAAGTATGGATTGGAAGGACACTCTTATAGTTTTGATTGCTAAAATCAAAAACCCTTTGACTCCATCCAACTACAAGCCTATCAGCTTATGCCGGACTAACTATAAGATTGCAGCTACTATTTTAGTTAGCAGATTGAAGAGGTGTATTTCCAAGATGATCACTGAAGAGCAAATGGCCTTTATTCCGGGAAGATCAATCTTTGAGCATTGTTTGTTGGCTCAGAAGATCTTTCACAAGTTCAAAATCTCCAAGAATAAGAAGGGATTGATGGCTTTGAAGCTTGATATGGAGCAGGCTTACGACAGCATGGGGTGGCCTACACTTGGTCAAATTCTTAAATGGTATGGGTTTCCTTCTATATTTTCTAACCTTCTCATGGAATGTGTTATAGATGTGAGATTTTCCATTATTATTAATGGGAAGAATTCTGATTAGATTAATGCTCAAAGTGGCTTCTGTCAAGGATGTCCACTCTCTCCATACCTCTTCATCATGTGCTTCCAGTTGATATCTAATTCCTTAGAGCAGAGGGGGAAAAATCTTGGAATTAAAGTCTCTCCTAGAGGTCCAAGGATTACACATCTTCTCTATGAAGATGATGTGTTAATCTTTTCTCATGTCTCCATGGTTTTAGCTAAAGCTTTGAAGGCTATTGTTGAAGACTTTTGCAAATGAACGGGACAAAGGATTAATGCTAGCAAATCTTAGATTATCTTTGGCAAGGTGGTTAGATATCCCATAAAGAAGAAGGTTGCTAGATTATTTGGCTACAAAGTAGTTAAGGAGATGAGTTATCTAGGGATAAAGATGTCTCTCAACATATTAAAGATGGCTGATTTTCAAGAAGTGTTGAGCAATATCATGGATAGGCTCAATGCTTGGGGTAAGAAGTCATTATCAATGGGAGGTAAGATTACTCTCATTATAAGACCTTTGTTGTCTATGCCAAACTTTTTAATAACACATTCTTTGGTTCCTAAGAAAGTGTGTACTAGTTGGAAAAACTTTGTAGAAGTTTCATTTGGCACAAACTTGGTGGAAACCGAAGGATACATTATGTGGCTTGGTTAGAATTGTCTAAACCAAGAAGTATGGGAGGGATGGGACTACAATCTCCTATTACGAGGATTGGTTCTTTGAGATTGAAGCTGGCTCGGGACTTTATTCAGAAATCAGAGACGTTATTCCATAGAACAATCAAGCATAAGTATAGGGATGAGATTATGAATGGTACACACAAGAGGGTAATGTCCAATGCCTGAAAAATCCTGCTAGATGGTGGTAGACAGTTGAAGACTATAGCCAGATGGAAGATTGGCAGTGGGGTTAAGATCAGTGTGCTGAATGAGGTCTGGCTATTGGACAAGTGCATCAACCGGTGGCCAACGTTTGTTGATTGTGTTTCATTGGAAGGAATGTATGTACATCAACTGTTATTGAGGGAAGGCCAATGGAATTATGCTTTGCTTCAGGAAGTTTTTCATCCTAATCTCATCCTGTTGATCAGTCAAATCCAGACAGATTTTGGAATGGAGGATCGGGTGGAGCTGCTGAATATGTGCTCGGGTAAGATAGTGTCAGCTTTGTCTTATGAGCAAATGCTGAAACGTAAATTCAATATGGATTAATATGGTTATTATAAGTGGCTAAATAAACTCAAGCTTAACAAGAAAGTGGAGATATTCTGGTGGAGACTTGGGAAATCTGCAATTCCTACAAACTTGTTTCTTAAATACCGTAGGATTACTGTGGATGAATCATGTGCTAGAGGCTGCAATTCAGTTGAGAATTATGAACACATTATGGTCCAATGCAAATATGTGGTTGAAGTCATTACCCATATGCTTGAGTGGGGTATTTACATTCTAGTTTTCCAATCATTAGAATGTTGTTCGCAGGAGCTAAGAAGGTTAACCTCTAGAAATCCTAGTATTGTAAAAATATACTGCACTATTGTATACCTATCTTGGAAGAATCAGAATGATGTTAAACATGGCAAAGCTGCTTTGCCTTGTTCTTTGGTTGCTACAAATGCTTTATCTTTGGCCATTACTAAAGCTAGTCCACATCTTTCCAACTGGGGTACTAATCTCCTTAGGGAGTCTCATGATTCTTGGTGCCCCCCTCCGAAAGACTAGATGAAGATCAATGTAGATGCTTCATTGCTTAATTCTAATTGTGCTGAAATCGGTGGCATCTTCAGAGATCACAAGGGAAGGTTCATCATTGCTTTTGGAAAGAATAAAGTCTATTGGGACATTGCTCAGCTTGAGTTGGAGGCTGTGTTCTCAGTAAGGTAATACATAAGGAGTTGGATGCTTGAGTACAAAGGGGTGCTTATTGAGAGTGATAACCTCAACATTATTACTTTCATCCAAGATTCTTTCAAAAAGAATAAATGGATTGTGGATAGGTGGCCGACAAAGGAATTCTTCTTCTTAAATGACTTTCATAAAGTTGTTTTTCAACATGTTCATAGAAGTTGTAATAAAGTAGCCAATTTGTGTGCTACTATGGCTTTGGAAAGTAATTTCTTTTTTGATAGCTTTTGTTTTAATAACATTTCTTCCTTGTTGTTGAATTCAATCAAGGAGCAATGTGATCCTTTTGACAATTGTAATTAGCTTCATTGTTACTTAATGCAATTTGGATGCATTTCTTAAAAAAAAAAACTCAAATTTTTCATTTTTTAAATTCACCTTTGTGATCACTTTAAATTGTTAAAATTTCACATCCTAGTTTCCTCTAAATTCAAGTAAAAAAATCTCTAAATTTCTCAAATGATTCACTCTTATGAAATAAAAATTTAACCCACATGAATCTCGAGAAATTATTAACTATCACAAATGTGTATACCTTCCCTCCTAGACTTACAGTGCTAACCGGTCCAAAAAGATCCACATGAATTATTTATAATGGTTTTCTAGTTTTAAGATCCTCAGTGGAATGAAATGAGTATTTCACCTATTTTTTTAGTTGACATGAATCACAGTGGTGATCCTTAGTAAAGTCTAATATTGGTATACTTCTAACAAGTTCTTTTTGGGTAATTTTCTAAGATTTTTCATGCTAGCATGACGAAGTCTCATATGTCATAATCATGATTCATCCAAAATTATTTTTAAATAATAAGCATTATGAGTTTTAATATAGTTTAAATCTAGCATATAAACACTATTTACCCTGGTTCCATACAATACATCATTTCCATTTAGGCTTAATATGCAGCTAGTGGGAAAAACATTAACGCTATAACCCTTGTCACATAGCTAGCTGATACTTAATAGATTATACTTTAAGCCTTCTATATTTAAAACATTCTCAATGAAAAAATTATTCAAGTTTTTGATCAAACCTATGCCAACTATTTTTCTAGTGGTATTATCTCCCAGTGTAACCTTGCCTTCATTCCTAGCTTCTGGCAATATGAATTATATAGTGTCTCTAGTCATATGCTTCAAGCAACTACTATCCAGGCACTCAATGCTCTCACAAGGTTTTGTATGAGAGTACAACAACAATAAAAACATCAAGCCTTTATCCCACTACATGGGGTCTGCTACATGAATCCTTTTTCTCCATTGTGTCTTATTAAAAGTCAAATTCTTATTCAAATCTACTAAAGGAAGAGCATTCCTAATATTTATAACCAAGTCTTTTTAGGTCTAAACCTACCTTTCTTAACATAAGTCAAATCTAATACCTCTACTCTCCTAACCGGGTCATCAGAAGGCTGACATTTTTTGTGACTAAACCATCTAAGGCGACTCTCTCTGATCTTATCTTCTATTGGAGCTACTCAACCCTTTTCACGTATATGCTCATTTCATATCCTATCTCTAAGGGTAAGCCCACTCATCCACTTGAGCATCCTCATCTCTGCCACACTTAACTTAGCATTATGCTTCTTTTTTAATGGCCAACATTCGGCACCATAAAGCATTGTTGGCCTCACTACCATCTTATAGAATTTTCCCTTAAGTTTGAGGGGTACATTTCTATCACATGACAAGCCCGATACATTCATCCACTTCAACCATCCAACTTGAATTCTGCTGATAATATCCCCATATATTTCACCATCACTCTGAACAATAGATCCAAGATATATAAAATGTTTACTCTTATTAATGACTTGATCACCCAAAGTCACAATCCCCTCACTAGGTCTATTACTACTAAAATTACACTCCATATATTCCATTTTAGATCTACACAAGCAAAAACCTTTAGACTCTAAGGTTGAACTCCATAATTCAAGTTTACCTTCAACTCCCTCTCTCGCCTTATCAATAAGAAGAATATCATCAGTAAAAAGCATACTACAAGGTACATCCTCTTGTAAATGTCAGTGAGAACATCCATGACTAAAGTAAAAAGATATGGGCTTAAGGCTTATCCTTGATGTAACCCAACTGAAAAAATTATTAAATGTTAGAGGTTCTGTATGAGAGTGTATCTATTAAATTATCAAATGTTAGACTTTGAAACCCAAACAAGTTTAGATTTTCATCTTGGCAAAATCAAACTAGATGCATTTATGATATGACTTATTTTATGCATCGTAGGTCTCCACACTAAATGAGTTTTGCTATGTAAAGTACATATGTGTGAAAAATGTCCAATCATTCCACAAGTAAAACATTTAACTCTAGGAAAAGGATGTTTTAATCTCTAATAATAAATCTGTCTCTTCCTAGGTTTTAAGATTTTTCACTGTAAAATAGGATCAAAAAATTCTTCAAGTGTAGGAGGTATCCTAATTTCCTCAAGAGCTTTCACTTTCACTTTATGTAATATGTTTTCATATTATAAACCATTAATATCATACTTCAAATAGTGCTCTTTATCTTTAAATTCATCCTTAAAAGATAAATTCCTTTTCCAATTCATTATAGGATGATTTTAGTGATTCATTTTGCTTATTTAAATCATTAAATTCATCTAGTAAGCTCATATGATTGTTATTAATAAGTGTGTCATCTTTTTTAAGGGTTTCATGCTCTTTTTGTAACTCTTGCAATTCTAAGTTTAGTATAGTATGCATTTTCTTGAGTTTTCTATATGCATTATGAATTCTTTGAGAAACTTCAAACAATTCATCATATTTTAAGTCACATACATCTTCTTGATCTGACTGATCAAGATTATCGGCCATTAAACACAAGTTGGTGACTTCTTCTTCATTTTTTGTTTCTAAAGAATCCGAAGCTGAGTCCACCTAGAAAGCTCTCTGAAATCTCTTCTTGCTCTTCCTCACATTTTCTTTCTTCTTTACTTTCTCCTTGATATGAGTGGCTTTAAGATTAGGGCAATCAATTTTTATATGTCCTGGTTTCCTACATTCATAATAAATCACATCATTAGAAACCTTAATATTTTGTGGAACTTATCATTATTCCACTATTGGCTTCTCCTTTACTTCATTTTAAGAAAACTTTTGAATTGTCTTATCATCAAGGCAATGTCATCTTCATGCTAAGGTTGAGATTGATCACTCTTCAAGTCATCCACTTTCAATGCTATGTTCATCTCCTTTCTCAATTCTCCTAAATCAATCTTCCTTTGACTCACTACTTACTCATAAGTAATTAGTGATCCAAGAAGACCATGAATAGAATAAACACTTAAGTTCTTAGACTCGATAATAATAATTATTTTAGCATCATAAGCAGTAGGCAAACAATGAAGAATTTTATTAACTATTTCAGCATTCGTTAGTTCCCTACCTAATATATGCAAAGAAGTGACTATTTAAGTGAATCTTATGTACATGTCAGAAATGGATTCATTATGTTTCATGCAAAATAATTAATAATCATGTAACAGGATATTTATTCTAGATTACTTCACTTCTATAGTCCTTTTTGATGTAATTTAAATCCTATCACAAATGTCCTTTCCACTTTTACAAGTAGAAACCCGCATGTAATCTTTAGACTTAAGTTCACAAAAGAAACTATTTAAATATTTTACATTTAATTATGCTATGTCACATTATTATACAGTCTAGTCAGTAAATGGTGTTTTAACTCTAATGCCTTCTACAAGTCTAGTTGGCCTAGTTTACCCTTCCTGAACTAAAATCCAGATGTGATAGTCAAGTGATTGAAGAAATATAGACATACGTGTTTTCCAAAAATCAAAAGGTATATTATCAAATAACGGAGGACTAGTGATCGAATACCCTTCAGGTGTGTTTCGGTTTCCAAAAGTACCAATTATCATTTTTAAAAAGTAGTCTAAATATATAGTTTTGAAATAAAGCTCTCATACCACTTGTTGATTCCGTATAGGTTGTTAAACCTATGCAATTGTCCCAAGGCTAACCAAGAGGGAGGGGTGAATACGTAATTTAAAAATTTCTTGGATTTTTTTTAGAAAATTGATTTTTATATTTTTTGCTAAAGTAAATTTTTTAAACATAATACTAAAGTGTAGAAAATAAAAATGTGGAAAATAAAATGACATAAATATTTATATTGGTTTGGTCAAACATGACCTACATCCACTCTCTGAAGACTCCCTCTTTAGGTATTGCACTATTACCAAAGTGACTCTCCTTTTGCTCCAACAGCAAGGCAGAGAAACCTTTACAATTCCTCTCTTCCACCAATCCTCGGTGTGGCAGAGAATCGTCATCCTTTCACACCCTCTAAGTGTCGGCAGAGAACCATCATCCTTTCATACTCTCCAAGTGTCAGTAGAGTACCATTATCCTTTTAATCCCTCCATGTTATGGTAGAGTACCATCATCCTTTCACATCCTCTAAGTGTCAGCAGAGTATGGGATCTTCTTTAAAGATCTTCTCTCAAGCAACTAGAAAGTACAAAGGAATAGTAATAATAAAAAAACCAAAAGAGATTCTTACCTTTGAGTATCCTTGTGATCCCTTCACACTCCACTTACAATAACTCTCTCTCAAATACTCTCCCACAATCACTCTTTCACTTGCTCATGAAAAATTATGAAAAACTACTCTTTTCACGTCAGTTTCTAAGGACCTTTTATATGAAAGACACGAGAAACCATCCAGAAAGTTGAAAATTTCTATTTTGAGCATATACGATCGTACAATATGATCATATTTTCATGCGTATAAATAGTTCAAAAATTATTGCATACAAACCTATGTGAACCTGTACAAAATATTTTCATACATGATGATCGTCTGGTACAAACCAAGTTCGTACTGTATGAATAATTAGAAAATTTTTTAATTTCATCGAGTTAAAAAAGTGCCCACATTTTTGTACTCTAGACATCCTCTGTACGAACATGAAATTATATTGTATAATTCATTCATCAAAATTTGGTATTCATCAAGATGAAAAGGGACCCTTCAATTTTGTACTATGGACATCATTTATATGAATAGGGCATCGTATAATATGATAAGTTCATAAAACTTTAGGATTCATCAGGATGAAAAAGGACCCGTCCAATTCATACTCGGGATGTCTCCTTTATGAACAAGAAATTGTATAGTATGACTAGTTCAGGAAAAGATTAAATTTGTTAGGAAGAAAAGGGACCCATCAAATTCATACTCTGTACATCGTCTGTACGAAGAACATTTTGTACAGTATGATGAGTACTTAAAAAAAATTACTTCATGTAGTTCATTTGACTACTCATAGGAGAAAAAAATTGAACAAATCATCCCATACGAAATGACATCGTACAGTACGATCAGTTTAAAAACTATAAATTTTAAACATTCCCGCAGGGTGTGTGTGCATAGTTACTCAATTACAATCACACTCTTTCAGACTCAATAAAATGAATAATACAGACTTCATTTATAATGAACCCTAATCTAATCTAATTTGAAGTCTTCAACAATCTGGAGTATGATTTTCTTGAAATGTTAGTGCACACAAACAATGAAAATAATACATCCAAAATATGTTAGGATAAATTTTAATTAAAACAATAATATTTAGAATCATTAAAAATATACATGTTGAAAGAATATAAACAATCAGAAAACTAAGTTGCAAAAATCTCAACATTTCAAATTGGCCAATCTACTATGTCCAGGTTGAGGCCTTTGGTAGCAAGGATATTAGTTGAAATAGATATCATGAAGAAGAATCCAAAGGAGATTTTGCTTAGTTAAAAAATGTTAAGTTATTTATTGAAAGTTCATTTTGAGAATATTCCAAATTTGTATAACCATTTGTAAAACCCATAGCCATTATATTAATGAATGTTTTGTGGTTCATCCTCATCTAAAAAAGAATCCTAAGGCTTCAAAAGTTGATGAAAAAATGAAGAATAGGGCAGAGCATGATTTAGGTGTTGTTTTTCTGAATCATCTTGTTCCCCATACTAATGTGTTTATGCCCATGTGTGATGACATGGAATCTAAACTGGAGATGACAAATGATGTGAATTATTTAGGAAAAATTTATCCAACATTTGATGTTATGGATAAATCAATTTTGATCAATTATGTTTTCCCCTTATCAGGTGGGAGATCTAATGTTGGTGTACTAATGGTGTTAGTTTATTTGGGTTGATTGATTCTTCCTCAGGTGTTTTTTTTTTCAAGCAATGCAAATAGTACGATTTTATTAAGGAGAAAAAGTAAATACAAGTTAATTGATAGCTATTCTATCACAATCTTCCTTTATCAAATTTATAAATAAAGAAGGAATATTATTACGTAAAAAGTCCAAAAAAAGGCTACCTCCCAAAGCATGAGTTGCAAAAGAATACGCAACATTATTCTTCGCTCTAGAAATATAATGAAAAATAATATGCTTAATGTCGTATAAAAAGGATAAATCTAAAGAGGAAGAATTTACCTTATTAATCAAAGATTTATGCAAATGTTTAATAGCATTGTTGTTATCACCTTCAATCCAAATTACATTTGCTTCAGTCATCCAATCTTGTAAAAAATCCTATAAAGAAAGAGTTGAAATGAGCTCCAATTGAGCAACAACCCAATCATATAATTGTTTTCCAAAATCCAATAAGAATCTTCCTTTTTCATCTCTAATGATGCCTCCTATTCTATCTCAATGTGATCTTAATAGTGAAGCATCAATATTAAATTTTATCCAATTTTGAGGTGGAGGATGCCAAACTTTGCAATTTAGTTTTTCAAACTGATTAGCACCCCAATTATCCAAAATAGGATTTAAGTATGGCTTGATGGAATTAGATTAAACTTTAGCTAAAATAAAAGTGGAAGATAAAGGTAGTTTACCATTCTTGAAAGCATTTCTATCCTTCAAACAATATAAATCTAAATAGCAAAAGATTGTATCAAATACTTCTTTTTTGATAGAAATATATTTAAGATGATTCCACATCTTTGAAATTCATTAAAAATTTGGGATCAGAATTCCCCAGCAATTCAAAATGTTGAAGTCCACCTTAATCTTCTTACATGAAATCGAAATGTGAATGATATTCTCCTCATAACAACAACCTCTTGGACATTGATTTGAGACATTAAATCTTCTATAATTTAGCCAATAGTTTGCAAGAAGAGCATCTTTTTTAAGCCTCCAGCAAAAAAAAGGTAAATTTTAGGATGTAATTAAATTTTCCTTAACCATTTGATGTCATTTGTAGCAAACATCTTATATTTTTCCTCAAATACCAATGTAGAAATAGTTTTTCCTGAAAATTTAGAAATCAGCTCAATTTAATCCTCCTTTTAATTAAGCTTCAACTAAACTTGCTTGATGATGTTAATTAAATCTTCTCCAAATGATTCTTGGATAACATTTGAATCCTAGGTCATTCTTTCGAAAAGTAACATATCAGCCGAATAGCCATCCGAAATAATTGTATTATCAAATGTTGGCCATTTGCAAATTGGTTTATTACCAATCCAAGTATCATTTAATATGCTAATTTTGTTACCATTTCTAATTTTCCATCTCACTAATGTCTTTAAATGATTTGCTCCATCCAATAAGATTTTGCATGTATATGAATTGCCTTTTTGAAATGAAGTCTAAATATTGCTACCATATTTGAATTTAATAATTCTATTAAGGAAACAATTTAGCTTTTAAATAAAAATCCATGCAAGATTTGCTCTCAGCTTTCCTTCCCAAATTAATGTTGAATGAAAAATAAGGCCACCATTTTTGGTTGGAAGACAAAGTTCTTCCCAACTAATGTAATGCATTCCTTGATTAACATTGTCTTTATGCCACAAGAAAATTCTTCTTAACTTTTAGAGATCATTAGGAATTCCTTTAGGAACCAGTAAATGAGTAATAAAATATTATGGAAGAGAAATTAAGGAAGAATTAATTAACGTAACTCTTATAGAAAGAGATAAAAATCTACTTTCCCAAGAATTCAATTTATCAAGAGAATGCTTCATCAAATTTTGAAAATCTACCACGGTTTTTCTTTCTAATACAAAATGAATTCCAAGATTATTTAATTCTTGATAAACTCTAAAACTACTTTAATCAGCTATTATCCTTTTCTCCCTTCTAATCATATTTTTGGAACAAAGAATCATATATTTGCTAAAATTAACTTTTTGACCAGTCCAGGAATAGTATTCTGAAAGAATACTCTCAATAAGCTTCAATGACTGGGATTTAACTTCAAAAAATATCAATACATCATCTGCATAAAGTAGATGTGAAATTCTTTTTGTATTTTGAGAGAATTTAATTCCTAGATTCAAAGTATTTTGTTGAAAAGCTTTAGATAGAAGTTTAGAACAAAGAATGAAAAGAAAAGAAGATAAGGGGCAACCTTGTCCAATGCCACATGCAACTAAAATCAACTCAAAAAGATTCCCATTAATCAAAATAATTAATCTAGTGAAACAAACACATTGCATTACCCAATTTATGAATTTGATTGGAAAATTCTTGAAAATCATAACATACCACAATGTTTGCCAATTCAAACTATCATAAGTTTGTTCCATATAAACCTTTAAAGTATTAAAACCTTCCTTTAAATTGGATAATCAAAACTTATTAAAGTTTTCTTAGTCCAACAAACAATGAGAATATATTGATCTATTAGGAACATAAGCAACTTTTTCATCAGAGATTACATTCGGCAACATAAGTTTGAGCCTATTTTTAATCATTTTTGCAATAATCTTATATGTTGTCTGGCAAAGACTAATGGGTCTAAATTTAGAAGGCTCACAAGTATTATTTACTTTGGGTATGAGAATAACAAGAGTGTCTATCCAACTAGTAGGCATGACACTGGACTGAAAAAAGTAGTTGATAGCATTCTAAACATCTACTTTGATAATTTCCCAATAGAATTTTTCAAATGCAAGAGAAATGCCATCTTTGCCAAGAGATTTATTCATACCCATTTGAAAGACAGCATTCTTTAGCTCTTCCTTCAAAAAATTTACTTTTAAAGGTTGATTCTGAATTGTATTTAATTTTTCTTCATCATGAAACCTAGTCCAATCATTCAGCGAGTATTTCCTTTATCACCATTTCATGCTAAAAAACTAAGAGAAAATATAAGAAATACAAGCTGGATCAATAGAAATTATTCCATCCAATAGATTTGCTTGAATAATTTAATTATAATTTATTCTTGCTGAATCATAAGTGTAGAAAAATGAGAGTTTAAATCACCATGCTCTAACCAATTATCTTTCACCCTTTTTCACCAGAAATTCACCAATCTAGCTTGATTCAAAATCAGCTCTTTAACTTTAAATCTTATTTCAATAAGTTCTTCATTCGAAAGACTATTTTGAGATTCTTTTATTTGTAAAGAAAGAATTCTCTCATTCAGCAATTGATTGAGTAGATAAAGCTCTTTAAATTTGTTTTTACTCCAAAAAAATAGATATTTTAGTATTCTATTAAGTTTTGTTTGAGGAATTTTAGGAGAATAACCATAATCATTTTTACTCCAAGGCTTAGAAATAATGTGCCATGAAGCTGGATATGAAGTCCATAAATTTTCCAATCCCATGAATTTATGATTTTTCTAAGTCTTCTTAGACAAATTTAGTAGAAAAGGACAATGATCCAAGCACACACTTGGAAGATGCTTTGTTGCAATAAAAGGGATTAAATGAAGAGCTGAAGAGTTAAGCATGATTCTATCAAGCCTTTCCCAAATTCTACTCAAGCCATCTTTGTTATTACACCAAGTGTACCAAGTACCTTTAAATGAAATTTTATGATGATCATTAAGAGACATAAAATCTTTCATCTCTTAAGTTCCTTGATACATAGAAAAAATTTTCCCACCCTTCTTCTCAAGCTTTGATAGGAAACAATTAAAATCTCCTCCTTTAAAGTAAGGTTCCTTGGTAGAAAGGAAACCTTCAATATCTTTCCAAAAAAGCCTTAATACATAAGCATCCTTTTTTGCATAGTCAATGCCAATCTTATAACAAGAAGAATTAGGAAATATTAGATTTCCTAAAACAAATTGAGTAGTAGAAAGAAAGATTGAAAAGGTGGCAACCGTATTTTTCCAAAGAGCTAAAATTATAGTAGATTTTCTTGTGGTAGTCAAATGAAAGAACTACCATTCACTACCAAAAAATTTATCATTATCATCTCTATCAAAAGTTTCAATCTTGGTTTCAATAAACCAATAGAAAAGACATCATGCTGATTTATTAAATTTTTCAAATGAAAGCCCACTTACTTCTTACTGGGTCCTCTAAAATTCTAAAATAGAACTAAATGTATCATTTAACAATAGGGGATACTTCCCCAACCATAGATCTTTTTGAAGGGACCTCCTCATTAGGTCTTAATTATTTTAGCTCTTTAATAAGCTTTCCATTATTACTTGATGATTTAGACTTCATATAAGTAAATGGTTGGAAGGAGTTAAAATTTAAAACTTGATCATTCCTTGAAACATAATTTTTATCAAAAGAGATATCATACATCATTCCAGCTTCATTAATTTGAATAAATTCTTCACAAGCTAAAACCTCCATAGTAATTATTGTAATATTTTTTTCTTACACCTAATCCAAGAAAATCTATAGCTAAGCCTTTAGTAGCATAACTTTTTGAAACATCCTTAACATCAGAAATAATAGTAGGAGAAATAACATTAGACTTAACATCAGAAATTTCAACAAGTGAAACATCATTTGGAACTATTTAGCATTAACTTCATTAGCATGAACTTTAGTAGCATATATAAAAGAAAAATCTTGATTATAAACTTCAATAGTGATTTAGAAACAGATAATTTAGAAAAATTAGAAGAAGTAATTGTATTGTTCATAACATCTAAAGATTTATTAATTATTGTATCAATATTATTGATAAGATCAGCTGAATGATGATTAACATTAGTGGACAAATTTTGATTCAAACCAAATTTATCAATGATATTATTATCTTGAAGAGCATAAAATCTGGTACCAGTAATAGAATTTTTTATTTTCTCATATTTATTTAGAAGCATTTGATTTAAATTGTTTTGTTCTTTTGGTTTTGTTCTTTACAAAATCTTGCTTCCATAAGAATGTTCATCACAAGTAATTCATATGAATTTGTATTTAATAGATCTTTAGAAAGAAGATCAGATTTTGGTTGTTCTATATATAGATGAGAGGGAATTTTAGATCTAGCATCAGTAATTTTATCTTAACTTGAAGCCTTGTCAATCAGATTACAATATAATTATTTATGGCCTAATTTACTACAATTAAAACAAATGTTGGAGATTTTTTCATATTCAACTTTTTGAAAAAAAAAATTCATTTAAACCTTTATTCTAAACACCCGGAGGGAGCTTCTTTTCTAGATTGATTCTAACAAAGACTAGCAAACTCACTTCTATTCCAACTAAACATTTGGGAATCCAAAAGTAATGGATGGCCAATTCTTGAGGAAATTCATGAAATGTTGATTGGATTCTAATAATGTAGTGGTAAATAAGGAAACCAAATCCATACGAGTGAGAAAATTTGTTTCATAAAGAAGGTAGAAAAAGATGATGACCTTTACTTATTCCAACTATGTGATCACCAATAAATCAAGGTCTTTGAAAGTTACAAAGGACCCAATCCAAACCAATACCATTCATTTGAAACGCCCCAAATTTAAATCAAAGTCTTTGAAACTCTTGTTAAAGATAAATAATGGAAGCATTTTACCAAGAAATTTGATAGCTACTACATTTTCCAAGTGCTGCATATTATTTTTCTTTGATTGCATATGCAAGGTAATAGTTTTCCCATCTTTAGAAAAAGATGAAAGATCTTGAAAATTTAAAGGAATATGTTGAAGAATTCTCCTTCATTTTGAAGATTTGAATTATTTTGAAATAGAGAATTTAACTTTTCCTGATAATTCTTAGTAAGATGCTTCTAAGATTGATTTTGAAGATCATTTAAGGAGCCATCAAAGAGAAAAATTTTAAATTCTTGTTCTATTTCTAATTTGGCAGCTGTTTCAAGGATGCCGGCATGTGGTCCGGCTTTCATCTCCGGCGACGAAGCTACTGATGGCTTTGAAATTCATGACTCACGATCCCTTATGGCTCATGATTCTTCTGTAAGGAATGGTACACTGGTGATTAAAGAGCCTATTGTTGTTAAACCAAAATCTCCAATTCGTCAGGCAAAGGAAAGGAGATTGTGGATTTTTCAATCTACTAAGTATCGTTGATTACTGGATTCAAATTCAATTCTAATGAAGGTGAAGCATCTTCATCATCTAGTATGAAGATTTTTGTCAATCGTTTTGGCAATTTGAATAAGGAGAACTGCGGTTCCAAGGAGGTCCCTTCAATTCAAAATAACAAAGATGATACTTCAACTTTTTGTGGAAATGCCAGTACGATTCCTTGTTGTCTAAAGAGCAGGTAGTTTTAGCAAGCTGAAAAGGTAACATGGAAGTTGATCCATGGAACAAGACACCTTACATCAAGATTGATACAACAAAGGTGGAGAATTTTTTAACAGAGAATGAAAAGGAAGTAAAATTATTTGAGCCTAATGTTAGAAGCAATTTTGATCATCTACAACTATCTATCATTGTAAAGGTGTTTGGAGGAGATGTTTCAGTTAAGATGATAGCTTTGGATTTATGACGATAATGGAACCAATTTGGCAAATTTCATTTGGCTTCCATTGGATTGGGATGGATGTTGTGCTCTTTTTTTGAAAAATAAATAATGGAGAATATACTTGCTAGAGGGCCTTGGTTCACTAATTGCCATATAATTGGCATGGATAGATGGAGTTTGGATTTCTCTCCTTCACCCTTGAAAGGCTTAAGTTCTCCGATTTGGTTAAGGATGCCTAATCTTCCCCTTTTTTTTTGGGATGAAATTAATGTTGCAAGGATTGCATCCCATATTGGCACTCCTCTTCTTATTGATGGGAACATGTTTCAATGGAGCAAGAGAGAATTCGCCTGAGTTTGTTTGAGGATGGAGCTTGACAAGCAACTCCCTTTGGGAGTTTGGGATGAAGGTCCAAATGGTAGGTTCTTTCAAAAAGTTGAATATGAGAGGATTTATTCTCTTTGTTATAAGTGTGGTATGATTGGGCACTTAACCAATTCTTGTGAAGTAAATAATATGAAAGATGACAAAGTACCTGTGGCAGCAAACGAAGATAAGGAAGCTAATGATGTTGAGTTTGTATCTAAGGCTCTTTTATATGAACCTTGGGTACATGTCAACAACTAAAAGAAGAGATGGAATTCTACTGTGAAAAGGGTTAAGCCTTTCATGCAAAGTATGTTCCTATAAACAACAAGCAGAATACTAAAGGAAAAGAAGTTCAGAAAGATGCAAATGCAGACTTTCAAATTTTCGAAGATATCCTTCGGACCAAAAAGAATGTTAATCCTACTCCAATTACGCCAAATCAGGGAGGATCTCTTTCTTTAGAAGTGAAATCGGCAAGCAACAATCTTACTAGTTTTTCTATTCCAAGGAATAATAAATTTGAACTACTTGCTAAACTTGAAGGGGAAAATGGTGAGAAGATTGTTGTAAGGGATTTTCATAATGAAGATCTCGGTATTGAAGAAGGGGAAATTGTAATTTCTATAAATGCTGAAGTTTCGGTGGTGGATAAAGGAATAGATGAATATGCTGCTGTAACTGACAACAAAGATTTGGATAGTGTTGGAAAGGCTAAACCAAAACTTCAAAAAGAACTCAGATTTTTGGGTCCATTTAATCAATCATCAAGGCTTAAGAAACAAGATGGATTGAATAAAAAGAAGGTTGGGGGTCCTTCCCCTTTCGTCGCCAAATGAGTTCTCTTGTTTATTGGAATTGTAGAGGGGCAAATAAGAGGGAGGCCCCTCTATATTTGAAAGAAGTAGTGAAAGATTGGGATGCTCTTTTTGTTGGTATTGTAGAGACAAAAATTGCTTCTATGGACAAATGGGAGTTTAGTAAGTGCATGGGCAAATATTGGGACTTTTTTCTTTATCCCTCTGATGGATGTCAGGAGGAATAGTGGTGATGTGGAAAATAGATTTGGAAAATTTTACCTTGATAAAGGCAATTGAGCAATGTGTGATTGGAAATCTTTGTATTGTGAACAAAGGCTCATGGATTGTTTCTACCATTCATGGTAGAAGAGATGTATATAGTAGAAGGAATCTATGGGAATGTTTGAGCTTAAATTCCTCATTGGATTTACCATCTGTGATTGGTGGCGACGTCAACTGTATTCTATCTCAGGATGAAAAAAGAGGAGGAAAAAAGTTTAAATTCTCTCTTGCTCCTCAAGAGATGAATTCTTTTATGAATCATTTTGATTATCATGATGTAGGAATCATTGGTCCTAAATACGCATGGTGTAATAACAAAAGTGGGAGCCCTAATATGTGAAAGACTTGATAGATGTCTTCTCAGCTCTAAAGCTTTGGAATTGCTTCCTCAAGCAGTTAATAGACATGTGGCTCGGGTGGCATCGGACCACTGTCCGATGGTCTTCTAGATTTCATTCAAAGATGTTCAAAAGTCCAAATTGATGAGGTTTGAAGATGTATAGTTGTCTTACCCTACATCCTTCAATGTGGTGAAGAAAACTTGGAGTAAGTCAGTTCAAGGTGATCCTATGGAGATACTGAATAAAAAGTTTCATAAAGTGTTAAGGGCTTTATTCTTTTGGAGTAGATCAAAAAACCAAAATCTATTGGAACTTAAAGACAAGCTCAAGAAATAGGTAGCTGAGTTACAAATTGAAGAAGTAAATGGTGAAGGAAGTACATAACAAACAATATTCTTGCTCAAAGCTAAAGCCCATTAACTGAGCATCACTCTTGCTCGGTTAAACTTATGGTAGAAAAAAAGAGTGAAGGCAAAATGGATTAAGGAGAGTGACATTAACTCTAAATTTTTCCATGCTTTTGCAAATGGAAGAAAGAATGGAAATTTCATCAAGCAAGTGAAGAATGAAGTTGGGGAGGTAGTTTCTAATCAAGTTGCTATTGAACAAACTCTCTTAAGTTTTTTCTCTCAAAAGTGGAAGGAAAGGGATTATATAGTTTCTTGTTGGCCAAAGAATCAGTGCTCCTTAAGCATGGAGGATGTTGATTTGTTGAAGGTTGATTACACTTTTGAGGAAGTTGAAAGTGTTATTATGAGTCTTGAGACTAATATCTCTCCTGGAATAGATGGTATTCCTTATTCCTTCATCAAAGCTCATTGGAAACTAATTGCTCAAGACATTCATTTGGAATGCTATTTCTCATTTTATTTCTACATGTAAGATGAATGCAAAGTGGAAAGAAACACTTCTGGTTGTTATTCCTAAAGTCCAAAATTCGGTAGATCCCTCTCATTTTCATCCTATTAGCTTATGTTTGTCTATCAATAAAATTGTTGTAAAAGTTTTATTAAATAGACTAGCTTTGGTGATCAATAAATTGATTTCAGAAAATCAAGCTGCTTTTTTAAAAGATAGATCACTATCAGAACATGTACTTCTAGTCAAAGAATTATTTCATAAATTTAGATTTTCTAAATCCTAGAAAGGAATGGTGGCAGTGAAGATCGATATGGAACAAGCATACAATTGTATGTCTTGGAATTCTTTGAAGAATGTTCTGAGTTATTTTGGATTTCCTTTGGGATTTTCAAATCTTCTAATGGAATGTGTTATAAATCAAATATTCTCTATACTTTTCAATGGCATCAAATCGAAATGGATAGAAGAAAAGAGTGGATTTAGGCAAGGATGTACACTATCTCCTTATCTATTCATCTTATGCTCCCAACTGTTATCTAGTAATTTGTACCAAAATGGCAAGGAATTAGGGATAAAAGTAGCTGCTGCGGCTCCAATGATTTTCCACTTATTATATGCTGATGATGTATTACTTTTTTCTGAAGCAAAAGCTGTACATTTGAAAAAACTAAAAAAGATTATTATAGAATATTGTAACTTAACGGGCTTGTCAGTTAATCTGAATATATCTGCTATTATATATGGAAAGTCTGTTAGTAGAACCAAAAAAAAAGATTTTTTCAAAAATTATCAAGTATAAGGAAGTGCAGGAACTAAAGTATTTGGGAATAAATCTTTAACTGAGAAGAATGGTTTCATTAGACTATTTTTTTATCCTTGAGAAAGCAGCGGCCAAATTAAATGATTCGGGTAATAAGTTCTTCTCACTACCAGGAAGATTAGTTCTGGTTAAGACAGTAATGCTTGTTATTCCTATATTTTATGTATCTCATTCAATGGTTCCCCTCAACATATTAAAGAAATTGGAGAAGATGTGCTGAGAATTCATTTAGAAGAAAGCTGATAATGCTACTGGTATGTATTTGATCTCATGGGAAGTGCTATGCAAGCCTTGGGAAGAAGGTGGAGTTGGAATTCACTCATCTACATCATTGGTTGGTCCTCTTAGATAAAAGTTTGCTTGGGAATTCATTAAAGGATCTAATTCCTTGTTGTATAGAACTTTAAAAGCAAAATATGGGAATAGCATTTTGGATGAAAACTGGAAAGGAAATTCCTCAACTACATGGAAATTTTTTTTGAAAGGAATGCAATCCTGTGTCCTTTGGTGAAATGGAAAGTTGCTACATGATCCTCAATTGATACTCTACAAGATGTGTGGCTTCTTAACAGGAGTCTATCTAAATGGCCGACATTTGTATATGCGATCATAGAAGATTTTCCAAAATTGCAGTTCTTTATTAAAGAAAGAAAATGGGATCATATTAAACTTGAAAAATTCTTTGGAATTGAATTGAGGAAATTAATTGTACAAGTGCAAATTGGGAAAGAAGAAGAAGAAGACTCATGGGAACTTCTATACAAATTTTTTGGGAAAACTTGGCTTCTATGGCAAGGATGACTAATGAGCCTGTTTATGCTGATAAAGCTTATTGGAAATGGCTAAAGATTATTAAACCAACTCCATGAGTTCTCTTTTTTGGTGGAGACTATTAAACAATGGCATTCCTATATTTGATTTTATAATGTACATAAGAATAATTCAAAATAATACCTGTCTGAGGGGATGCTCAACAGCTGAAACGAAGGAGCACATAGCAGTAAGCTATGGAAAGCTAATTCAAATGGTTGAATTATTAAGCAATTGGGGATTCAAGTTACAAATTTATAATTCTTTGATGGATTGTATTAATAACTAAAGGTTTTGGCAAATTCAATTTTTTTTTTGGCTAATCTATATCGTACAGTGGTTTATTTCTCTTGGAAAAGTATAAATAATGTTTCACATGGAGGCCAAGAGCTGCGAATGGGATTCCTATCAGCTAGAGCTCTTGAGATAGCCATTTATTCTTCAAATTATCATATCTTCTCGGACCAATGGGGTGCTAATCAGCTTTCAAAGCTGTCTCATTCTTTTTGGCTCCCTCCTCCACCCGACTGGATTAAAGGCAACTTTGATGCAGCTATCTTAAATACAAATGAAGCCGATATTGCTAGAGTTTTTAGAGATCATAAAGGAAGGTTTCTTTTTGCCTATGGTATCAAATGTGTTCATTGGGACATTGGTTTTTTGGAACTTATAGCTATCTGGGCAATGAAATTTTTTCATCACAATTAGAGTTTTGAAGCTAAAGGGATTATTATTGAAGGAGATAATTATAATTTCATCAAGTATCTTCAAAATTCTTTGAATAAAATTCTAAATAATGAAGAAATGGTTGAAGACTTATCTTTCTTCAAGGATATTGGTAACTTTCTTTTTCATTATGTTCATAGGGATTCTAATAAATTAGTCGATTTGTGTGCTAATTTTGCTTTATTAGAAGATTTTATTAGGGATGATCTCTAATGTAATAAGATTCCTCCTAGCTTTCCTTTTTACTTAAAAAAATAGTGTGATAGTCTGAATATCACAAGCTAGTTTGTAATAGCATTTTTTTCTAATGCTATTTGGCAATTTCAAATAAAAAAAAGGAGCCATTAGAGGCCTGATTCAAACTTTTAACAACATCATTATTCTCATTCAAATTAACACAAGAACAGAATAGTTACCTTCAACCTTTCGAGAGTTGAATTCAATTTTAGAATTCAATTACATATCTTGATTCAAAAAAACATTTTATGACCCAAAATTATTCATGCTACAAGACACTCTGGTAAAATGAACATATTTTGAGGAAGATGCTTCAAAATATTTAATAATGGACATACTTTTCTTCCAACAAAATTTAGAATCTTGAGTTGGAGTTAATTTTTTTTTTACCTTTTGATACACAAATAAATTTATATGAATTCAAAAGGAATTTTGAATTTTTTGTGAAACCTAAATTGGCAGTGTCATTGATCTGAATTACATTAAAGAGTTATTTTATAGAATGAATGCCATATAGCCTTCTATTGAAAATTTCGATCTTCATCTTTGAGTCTTCATCTCCGGTGAAAGGAGGTCGATGGCCAACCTCTACCACAAAGTAGAAAAATAGCAACAAAAAGTTGTAATTTTTTTTTAGAAAATGCAAAGTTGCATTAAAAGAAAGAAATAACAACCTAATACAAACTAGGAAGTAAATAACTAATAGATCCTTGATCAAGAGAAAAAGGATCCTTATTGGAAGCGATTTTGTTAACATTAAACCTATAATTTTTGAAATGAAACCCACTGTTTCCTATTATGAAACCGTTGAGATGCAGGGGATACCAAAGTTTGAAACAACTGTAGAGATGCAGGGGATACCAAAGTTTGAAATAACCCGAAGGTTGGTTAGTATCCCAGAGTTCCCATCCGGTTAAAGAATAGGATCTAGTAATGATTCCATAAACAACTATAATAAGTTTAAAAAACAAAATTGCCAAAAGAAAAAACAAACTATAAAAGATAATCAAATGAAAATAACAAAAGTAACAAGACAATCTCAAAATACATATGCAAAATAATAATGTTGCAGATTCCAAGATTTAGCAAACACTCTTGCTTCTTTTCGACTGCCTTTACTATTGACATTTTCAGGATTCAAAGATCGAACGAAAATCTGAATCAGCTCAAGACTGGGTAGATTAGGGTTGAGTCAGTCTGTAATTTTCTTTTTTTTTTTCTTTCTTGAGTCAATTGCAATTATTTGAAGTGACTGATGTTAAGTAATCTTACACATACAAACTTGAGAGATTTAAAACTTTTGTTTTTACTCACATCGGCCCGGACGATATTTATATCATCCTGGATGATCGAGTTTAAAATAGAAGATCTAATCAGGATTTCTTAGTTAAGGCAGCCGTAATTAACTGATCGGCCTGGATGATAACTGTATCGGCCAGGACGACATGCTCAATATAGAAAGAAATTGTCACCATGATCTATTTAGGTTTTTATATTTTTGGAAATCGGCCAAGACGATTCTTTTATCGGCCTAAACGATATTGTATAATGATGCCTAAATTGATCTGGCAATCATGGGAGTAATTAAGGATGATTGATACGATCACATCATCCTGGATGATTTGCAAGAATGGCCCGGACAATCCATTCAAAAACCCTTGGTTGCTCCTGGATGATAAATATCGGCCAGTACAAATCCAGGGCGATGCTCTGGCAGATTTGGATCGGACAGCTCAAATTAAGGGCGATGCTCTGGACGATTTTCCTCTAATTTGAACTGATCGGCCGGGACGATCGTGAGATCATCCGGGATGATCAAGCAAATTTTCAATCATCAAGTTTGCATTCAGGGCGATGCTCTGGCCGATCTTATGAGATTTGTACTGATCGGCTAGAACGATTGCCATATCGTCCTAGACGATAAAGTCGGCAACTTGCAATTAATGAGCTCCTTTGAAGCTCTTCTATTTAAGAGCTCTTATTTAACATTTTTGAACATCCTTGGCTGTTGTCTTGACTTGAGAAAACTTAAAGAGAGAGAGAGAGAGAGAGAGAGAGAGAGAGAGAGAGAGAGAGAGAGAGAGGATCTTGTGAGGGGGATCTTATGAGGGAGATCACAAGGGTTGCTCCAAGCATTGTTCCACTTCTTCTTCCCTAAAGTCTCTTATCCTTGGAAGGGTTGGGAGAGGTAAGTTTCAGCAAGTGATCGTGGTTCTCTGCCTACATCTGGAGGAAGTAAAAGGAGTGTTGTTCTCTGCCTTGCTGGGGGTGGCAAAAAGAAGGTGTCTTTGTAAGGGCTTCTCCGCCTAGCTGTGGGGGCTAAAGGAGAGTCACGTTGGTAGTGCAATACTCATAAGTTGCCTCCGGGGAGTGGACGTACATCAAGTTGACCAAACCACTATAAATCCTTGTGTTTTTTTTTAATTTTCCGCACTTGTTCTTCTGTGGTGACTTTGGTTTGTGAGAATTGTTCTTGTTGTTTAAAGATTTTTAAAATACCAATTCCCCCCCCCCCCTCTTGGTTAGCCTCGGGACAAGTTCATAGGGCCTAACATCCCTAACGAACTTTCAAGTGGTATCAGAGTGGGATTCATAAAAACTGAGTTTAAAAAATTTTTGAATTTTGATCCATTGCTAACTTTAGAAATCGTAATACAACTGAAGGATATTCTATTACACAACCTCCTTTATTTGATAACCTTCCTTTTGATTTTTGGAAAACTTGCATGTCTACTTTTTTGCAATCAACTGACTATCGCTTGTGGATGCTTATTAAAGAAGGATATTCTCCACCTTCTCATGAAATTAACGGAATTAAAACTGAAGTTTCTTTTACTGAATGGACTTTCGATAAGAGAGATTTAGCTCAATTGAATGCGAAGTGTTGGAACTATTTTTTTTTGTGCTTTAAAGTCTGAGGATTACATGCGTGTTTCTACTTGCTCTACTGGTAAAGAAATATGGGATAGGTTGTGCATTACATATGAAGGAACCAATGAAGTAAAACAATCTCGTTTGAATATTCTCTTGCATGACTACGAACTTTTTCATATGAAACATTCTGAATCAATTTCTGATATGTATGCAAGGTTTACTCAAATTATAACTTCTTTGCATGCCTTAGGAACAGAACTTTCAAATTATGAAAAAGTAAACAAGATTTTGAGATGCTTGCCTTCATGTTTTGATGCTAAAATCACTGCAATCACTGAATCTAAGGATTTAAATACCTATTCGAATGATAACTTACTTGGCTCACTCATTGCTTACGAGCAAGGGGTGAATCAAAGAAATCTTGATGCAAGTGAGAAAAAGAAAGAGAAAATAGTGGCACTGAAGGCGCATAAATCTGACTCTGATTTTTTCGGGTCTGAGAGCGATGACATTGCCTTTATCATAAGGCAATTCAAAAGCTTTCTAAGGAAGAAGCAAAAGCATCATCAAAATTGGAGAAAATATAAGGATAACAAGTATTCTAAAGGATCATATGATGTGGTTTGTTATGAATGCAGGAAGCCCGGACATGTGAAAGCTGATTGCCCTACACTTAAGACGCACGCAAGCAAGGAAAAGAGTGAGAAGAAATCCAAGTTTAGAAAAGACAAAAAGAGACTTCAAAAGGCATTTTGGATGGATTTCGCATCAGATTCATCAGAGACAGAACCAGAAGATGAAACAACAACTTTGTGCTTAATGGCAAACGATAATCTTGATCAAGAAGAGGTATGTGAACTTTCCTACTATCAACTTCTTGAAGTTCTGAAAAAAGTCATGCATCATATAGGAAACTTAAGAAAACACATGCTAGCTTGAAATTGAAATTTTTGAATTTACAAAAATGCATGAAGTTATTTCAAAGATCATTCTACGATTTATTCAAATCACATGACTCTACTTGATGAATTTGATGAGTTAAACAAAAAGCATTGTGAATTAATTGAATAGCATGAGTCACTAAAAGTCACACACACCTCACTTGAATCTGATTTTAAGAAGTCTAAAGAAATGGAGAAAAATTTGAGGATTGATAATGATGCCTTAAAAAGTATTAACTTGAGGATTCAAAATGAATTGGATATATTTAAGATGACACCAACACTTGATCAAAAGCCAAAACCTAGGAAGAGGTATTATAACTCAAACCATTTAAGAAATCCTTTTCTAGGTGTTAGATGTTTTTCATGTGTCATGCTAGGACACATCTCACACACTTGCACTGTTCACCATAGTACACATTGGGGTGGAGTCCAAAGGTGCATGATTTATAGCATACCACACATGTATTACATTCTACTTTTCATAAAAAGGGACCCAAACCTTTTTGGGTTCCTATATCTGACATTTGATAATTTTGTAGGTGGGCTCTCATAAAAGGCCTCGTGAGAGTATGTGGAACTTGGACAGCGGATGCTCTCGACATATGACTGGTGATGCCAATCAATTTGTTTCACTGGAGTCTAGGACTGGACGCAAGGTTACTCTTGGATACAACACCACCAGGAAGGTTGTAGGCTCAGGTATAATTGGTAATTCCAAGAACCTTATGATTGAAAATATTTTTCTTATAGATGAATTAAAGCAGAACCTGCTCGGCATCAGTCAACTCTGTGACAAAGGCTTCATCGTACAATTCTTTGCAAATTCATGCATTGTAAGTTTAAGTAACAACACTATTTTGCAGGGAAAAAGGATCAATAATGTGTACATGCTTGATTTAAATAATATTGAATGTGCTGCATTATTTTGCTTAAAATTTATTGTTGATGATTCATGGTTATGGCACCGGAGACTATGTCATGCAAGTATGAAAACCCTTAGGAAAGTGACCCAAAAAGACCTAGTTAGAGGTGTCCCCAAACTCAAGTTTTCAAAAGACCACCTTTGTGATGCCTGCCAACTAGGAAAGCAAGTCCACTCCACCTTTCACCCCATTAAGGACATTAGCACCTCTAGACCTTTAGAAGTACCTCACATGGATTTGTTTGGACCCATTAGCACTGCCAGCTATGGAGGGAAAGTTTATGGTTTGGTGATTGTTGATGACTACTCGAGGTTCACTTGGACTAGATTTCTTTCACATAAACATGAGTCTTTTGAGGAGTTTAAAACATTTTCTACTTAGATTTAAAAAAAGCTAGGTTGTGAGACCTTGACCATCCATAGTGACCATGGGGGAGAGTTTGAGAATGAAAGATTTGGAGCTTTTTGTGAGGACAAGGGGATTAGCCACAACTTCTCAGCTCCTAGGACCCCTTAGAAGAACGGGGTAGCTGAAAGGAAGAATTAGACCTTGGTGGAAGCCGCTAGATCCATGTTTACTGAGTTTTCACTTCCAAAATACTTTTGGGCAGGAGCGGTTAACACAGCTTGTTATGTGTTTAATAGGGTGAATGTTAGAGCCAAACTAGATAAGACACTCTATGAGATCCTTATGGGTAGGACACCCAATCTTTCCCACCTTCATGTCTTTGGTTGTAAGATTTTTATTCACAATAATGGGAAGTCTCACTTGGACAAATTTGATCCTAAATCTGATAAAGGAGTGCTCTTGGGATATTCTAGTGTTTGGAAGCCTTTTAGGGTATTTAACAAGAGGACTTTGATGGTGGAAGAGACTACACATGTAATATTTGATGAGTCTGATCCTAAAAATCCTGGAGTTGAGGATGATGATGATGTTGGAGAGGTTATCACTATAGTAGAAAATTTGGAGATGGGAGTAGGTCACCAAAACATTGAAGGAGTAGGAGATATCACCCAAGGAGTAGAAAATATTGATCTGGAGGAAAGGGTTGGACCGTCTCACACCTTGCCTAGAGATTGGAGATACTCTACAAGTCACCCCAAGGATTTGATCTTAGGAGACCTTTCTGATGGAGTTAGGACTATATATGGACTTAGGAAGAAGTTGAACCACTCTGCCTTTATCTCAATGACTGAACCCACCAACATAAATCAAGCCCTTACTGATGAGTTTTGGATTTTAGCCATGCAAGAGTTGAATCAATTTATTAGGAATGATGTTTAGGAGCTTGTATAAAGACCTAAGGGACAAAGTGTAGTTGGAACAAAGTGGGTCTTTAAGAACACGGTGAATGATTCTGGAGTAGTAGTTAGGAATAAAGCAAGATTAATGCCTAACGAGTATAACCAAATAGAAGGGATAGACTTTTAGGAGACTTTTGCCCCTGTAGCTAGATTGGAAGCCATTAGAGTGCTATTAGCCTTTGCCTGTTATAAAGGATTTAAGCTTTTTCAAATGGATGTTAAGAGTGTCTTTTTAAATGGGAAAATAAAAGAGGATGTGTTTGTAGAACAACTCCCAGGTTTTGAGAGCTCCCAATGTCCAAATCATGTTTTTAAATTAAAAAAGGCTTTGTATGGGTTAAAGCAGGCACCAAGAGCTTGGTATGAAAGGCTTAGAACATCTTTACTAGAAAGGGAGTTTATTAAGGGGAGCGTAGACACCACCCTTTTTCTTAAGAAAGTTGGAGATGATTTTCTCATTGTTTAGATTTATGTGAATGATATACTTTTTGGATCTTCTAATAAAAAACATTGTGATGAGTTCTCTAAAACAATGAGTAAAGAGTTTGAGATGAGTTTGATGGGAGAGTTGTCCTACTTTTTGGGTTTTAGCATAAAATAATTGGCTGATGGAATCTTTTTTAATCAAACAAAATACATAAAGGACATTTTGAAGATGTATGAGATGGATAAAGCTAAGCCAATTAATACTCCCATGACTTCTAGTGTTCCATTGGATAAGGACCCAACTGGTATGTCTGTTAATCAAAAGAAGTATAGAGGCATGATTTGATCCTTACTTTACCAGACTGCTAGCTGACCTGATATTATGTTTAATGTTTGCCTTTGTGCTAGGTTTCAAGCTGAACCCAAGGAGTCCCATCTGACTGCTGTTAAGAGAATTTTTAGATACCTTTTAGGGACCCAAAGCTTAGGGATTTGGTATCTCAGGCACAACACTTCTTTTGAGATAATTTGATTTTCTGACTCTGATTTTGCAGGAAGCAAGATAGATAGAAAAAGCACTTCAGGAACTTGAAAATTCATAGGACAATCTTTGGTCTCATGGTCTAGTAGAAAGAAAAACTCTGTTGCACTTTCCACTGTTGAAGCTGAGTACCTTGCTTTGGGGAGTTGTGTGGCCCAAGTCCTTTGGTTGAAATAACAGGTATTGGATTTAGGATTACCTATAGGTACTATCTCAATCTTTTGTGACAACACTAGTGCCATATGCATTTCTATGAATCCTATCCAACATTTAAGGACTACGCACATTGACATTAGGCATCACTTTATTATAGATCATGTGACTAAGGGAGACATTGATTTGCACCATGTAACAACTAAGAATCAACTGGCTGTGATCTTTACTAAACCACTAGTCTTCGATACTTTCAGCTCTTTAAGGAACAGATTAGGTGAGATTGACATAAATGCATGAATATAATCTTTTACTTTCTTCCTTTTGCTTTTGTTCTTTTTATTTTTGATTTGCTTTTCATTTCTACTCTTTGTTGTTCTTTTCTTCTTTTTGCTTACTTTTAGTTTTTTGTTTAATTTATTTTACTTTCATGTTCTTTTAATTTGGTTTTCCAAATCATCGCTGAAATGAATCGTATGTCTTGTCCTTGGTTTTGAAAATTTGTAGTCAATTTTTTACATCTCTTAAATCTATTAGATGGTAAAAATATATCGTTAATTGTGTCTCTTTCTCTAATCTATTGTAGTGGCACAGTTTTTCTTTTCTAATCAAAAATCTATTTCAAATTAATAATTATGTATGAAATTAAGATCTTTTCTAAACTTGCCAAAGCAAATCTATCTTGTATTTATAATGATCAAAGTCTTTTTGGCACATCAAGATTCCTCGTTACTCTTGTCATTGGTTATTTATTTTGTTTTGTGAATTGTTCTTCCCTATATTAGAGAAAGAGCTCCTATTCTCTAATATCTAGAAGATATACTCACAACTAAGATTATTTTTAAGACTTTTTGAAAGAGAATGAAGCTTGCAAAAATAAAAAATTTGGCCAATGATGCCAACAAAAGATATGCAATGACGCCAAAATTAAAAACAATATACACGAAGTATATCAAAAATCAAAAGATGCGCAAAGCGCCATTCAATGAGCCCACCAAAAGCAAGCTCTCCTCTCCTTTCAAATCTCTTAAAACTTAGAAGATTTCATATATCAAAGGCTTGATTCCGATTGTTTTATGATTATGACAAATTCACTTTGGTTCATTCTTCTATAAGAGATTTTTTCTGGAAACAAGTGATGAATGGATCATTTTTTCTATCCAATTGAATTCTTTGAGTTAGGTCAATATTTTCCAAAGAAAATTCAACCCTAAAAGAAAGTCCGAGCTAAGGGTAATCATGATCGGATATTATACCATTTTATGGATTTTTTTTATGTTGATTCGTTAGCTCACAAAATTTTTACAAATAAAACACATCAAATACTACATCATGTTCATGCCTTGGTTAAACAAAAGGGTATTTTGATTTGTTTCTTAGTTTCCTCCTCTTTTTTGAGATGTCAAAAGGGAGAGAGGGGTCCTTTGTATGCTTGCACTTTCAATTACATGTTTTATACTACTATTTTTGAATTAATTGTCAAAGTGTTTGCCATCATCAAAAAGGGGGAGATTGTTGCAGATTCCATGAATTATGTTTCGATGATTAGCAAACACTCTTGCTTCTTTCGACTGCCTTTACTACTAACATTTTCAGGATTCAAAGATCGGACGGAAATTGGAATCAGCTCAAGACTGGGTAGATTAGGGTAGAGTCAATATGTAATTTTCTTTTTTTTTTCTTTCTTGAGTCAATTGTAATTGTTTGAAGTGACTAATGTTAAGTAATCCTACACATACACACTTGAGAGATTTAGAACTTGTGTTTTTACTCACATTGGCCCAGATGATATTTATATCGTCCTAGACGATCGAGTTCAAAACAGAAGATCTAATCAGGATTTCTTAGTTAAGGCAGCCATAATTAACTGATCGGCCAAGATGATACCTATATCGGCCATGATGATATGCTCAATATAGAAAGAAATTACCGCCATGATCTATTTAGGTATTCTAAATTTTTGGAAATCAGCCAGGATGATTACTTTTTCGGCCTGGATGATATTGTATAATTATGCCAAAATTGATCCGGCAATCATGGGAGTAAATAAGGATGATTGATACAATCACATCGTCCTTGACGATCGCAAGATTGGCCTGGATGATCCATTCAAAAACCCTTGGTTCCTCCTGGATGATAAATATCGGCCAGTATAAATTCAGAGCGATGCTCTGACCGATTTGGATCGGACATCTCAAATTCAGGGCGATGCTCTGGATGATTTTCCTCTGATTTGAATAGATCGGCCGGGATGATCGTGAGATCATCTGTGATGATAAAATAAATTTTAATCGTCCAGTTTGCATTCAGGGAGATGCTCTAGCCGATCTTATGAGATTTATACTGATCGACCAGGACGATTGCTATATCATCCTGGACGATAAAGTCAGCAATTTGCAATTAATGAGTTCCTTTGAAGCTCTTCTATTTAAGGGCTATTGTTCAACATTTTTGAACATCCTTAGCTGCTGTCTAGACCTGAGAAAACCTAGAGGAGAGAGAGAGAGAGAGAGAGAGGGAGAGAGAGAGAGAGAGAGAGGATCTTGTGATGGGGAGCTTGTGAGGGAGATCACAAAGGTTGCTCCAAGCATTGTTCCACTTCTTCTTCCCTAGAGTATCTTATCCTTGGAAGGGTTGGGAGAGGTAAGTTTTAGCAAGTGATCATGGTTCTCTGCCTGCTTCAGGCAAAAGCAAAAGGAGTGGGGTTCTCTGCCTTACCGAGGGTGGCAAAAAGGATGTGTCTTTGTAAGGGCTTCTCCGCCTAGCTGTGGGGGCTAAAGGAGAGTCACGTTGGTAGTGCAATACTCGGAGGGTGCCTCCGGAGAGTGGATGTAGGTCAAGTTGATCGAACGACTATAAATCCTTGTGTTCTTTTTACTGCTTTCACACTTTAATTTTCCGCACTTGTTTTTCTGTGGTGACTTTAGTTTGTGAGAATTTCTTCTTATTGTTTAAAGATTTTTAAAATACCAATTCACCCCCCCCCCCCCTCTCTTGGTTAGCCTCGAGACTAGTTCATAGGGCCTAACATCCCTAACGAACTTTCAAATAATAGGTATTTCAGATGTCTTTCCCAAATACTAATGCTGTAATACCAAGCAAAATATATGGAAAATTCTTTGATAACAATTTCTAACCTTATGAATCTTATGGCTTTGCTGTTATTAATGATAATTTCGGCCATCATATTACTAAAGAATTTTGGGAAGAACTTCTCAAATTGTTCTTCCTATTGAGATCAGCAATCCTTCTTCTATTTTGATCTCTCACCGGACCTAGCCCTGATAATTCTTTGAACATGTTGTGTTTAGAACGAGAAGAAACTAGCTCCAATGAAGATCCTTTCTTAAAAAGAGTTTTTTTGAACTTTAGGCTGATAGTAAAAGAAGGAGAGATGGTATTAGAAAATCCATCTCGAATTCCATCAATAGATGCAGATATTTCAGACTTATTTACTGCCTTAGAAGTAAATACCGAATCCTGCTCATTCTCTAACTTCTCAACTGCCTCCAATGTGATTGGTTTTTGAATTTCAAAATTTCCAGTTAATTGATCCGCTGGAATAACAACATTTTCAAATTCAATTATCCCGTCCATCTTATCAGCTGGAATTATTGGAGATAAAATCGGATTTTCCAAATTTTCTGCAAAATTTGGATTATCCGCAGGAATTGCAGCAACCTCCTTGCTTACATTCTTCATAAGTCCAGCTGGATTTGATGGAGATAAAATTGGCTTCAGCTCCTCAACTACCTTATCTATTTTCATGATTTGTGAGATTTCAAAATTTAAATTTTGAAGTCCCGAAATTTTAGCAATGCAATTCTAAACTCTAGTGGAATCGTCCTCATCAATTGGAACCTCCAAATCAATAGCAGTAATTTCATCATTCAATTCTCCAAATATTTTGTTTATAGAATTAGTAAAATGATCTATAATCGACTCTACTACCAACGTCGAATTGATGCTAACTCCAACATCATCTCTTCTCTTGATTTCAGTAGTTTTTGTTAGAGTCGACTTCATTGGAAGAAGATCTAAAATTGATCCTCTATAGAATTTCTGGCGATCTGGAATAGAAGAATTCCTCTTAACATTTTTCTTAGATTTGAATTTGACATACATCCAAAGTCCATAAGAACCACCTTCAGCTGGTAACGAATCTTTGGGAGCTTCCTTATCAATCAAATTCAGATTTTGAAAACCATTTAGACATACAATATCTTTATGTCCAATTCTTCCACATTTTAATTTTAATTAAGCTTAGGAGTTATTAGAGCTATGGATGTAGGGTGTTATGCTGGTGATCAACCTCAATCCAAGCTCTATGTTGTTTAAATCCAAAAGTCTCTATGATATCTAATTCAACCTTTAACTATAGTAAGTTTTTTGTGTTGGTTGATATTGGGAAAGATTCATCCTATACTGTGCAAGAGGATGCTACTGAGGAGGGTGAGATTATGCCTTAATTTATAGATTACTATGTGGCTTAAGGAACTAAGGTTCAAGAAGGTATGATTAAAGTTTCTGTATCCTCACCTAGTTCTCAAGAGATTATGGAGAACATGGATAATGTGTATACTAAGGCTACTAAAAATAAAAACTAAAATAATAGGAACCTTGTGTCCTTTAACCCTTAAGTTACCACAACCTTAAATAATGTTATTTGTTAAGGCTCTTGTTTGGAATATTAGGGGTGTGGGTGGCTCTATTTCTAGGGACAGAGTGAGAAATCTACATAAGATTCATAATATTTCCATGCTTTTCTTAATTGACCCTTTAATTTTAACATCTAATTTATATTTGATAGGTAAAATACCCATATCATTTTGCTTTAGTCATGGATGTTCTTATAAGATATTTTCAAGAGGATGTTTCGTGGTGTAGGTTTCTAATAATGATATTCTTCTTAATTTTAAGACCAAAGAGGGAGTTGTTGGTAAACATGAATTATGGTAGTCAAGCAAAGAGTATAAAGGTTTTCATTTGAGTAGACCTAAAACTAAAAACATGGAGTGTAATTTTAGTAGTAATAGATATAGTAGGAGGTTTATGACTTTGAGTGATTAAGTCATTAATAAGAGTACATGTTTTAGATATCTTGGTTCTATTATTTAAAGTGATGCTGAAATAGCTAGGGACGTTATTAATTGAATTCAAGTTGGATAGATGAAGTGGAGGTATTCATCGGGCATGTTGTGTGAAAGAAAATTACCACTCAAACTTAAGGGAAAATTTTATAAGATGGTGGTTAGATCTAAAATACTTTATGGCAAAAAATTTTAGCCATAATAAGACAAGTATAATTTTAAGTTAAGGGAAGCATAGATGAGGTTGCTTAGGTGGATGAGTGGCTTTACTCTTAGAGATAGGATACAAAATGATCATATACCAGAAAAGGTTGGAGCAACTCCAATGAAAAATAGGATTAGAGAGAGTCACCTTAGATGGTTTGCTCACATAAAATAGTAGCCTTTTGATGACTAGTTTAGGATATTAAATGTATTATATTTAACCTATGTTAAGAAAGGTAGAGGTAGACCTAAAAAAGACTTGGTTAGAAAATACTAGAATGACCTTTCTTTATTTGATCTAAATGGAAATTTAACTCTTAACCAAACACAATGGAAAAAAAAGGATTCATGTAGCTGACCCTACATAATTGGAAAAAAGGATTGTGGTTGTTGTTGTTATTGGTGGTGGTGGGGCGGGGGGGGGGGGGGGGGGGTGGGGGGGGGGGTGTAAAAAGATTAGTTTTAATTTTGGTTTTGCTAATTATTCCAATAAAATTTGAATTTTCTAGAATTTCCTTGTTAAGTTGGACATTACCTCTAATTTTCCTCAAATTGTTCTCATATTTATTTTCACTACTTTTCATGTTATGTGTCTTTTGTATATGATTCTTATTCAACTTTGGGAAGGAAAAAACTTTGGAAGCAATTTTCTGACTTTTCTTTTATGTTAACTATCCTTAGATGGTTGGTGATGATTTTATTATGGTTTATAAAATAGTTAAATGAGTTGGGTATAATTCTCCTAACTCTTTTGTTGTGGAAGACTATAACAATATATTTTTTTAATTTCAATTTACTTGATATTGGCTTTAATGGGAGTGTTTTTACATGGAATAGATCAACCATGTGGAAAAGGCTTTATCGTATGCTTTTCATTGATTTGTGGATTATTTCTTATCCTATTACTTATATTGACAATTTGACTAGAACCTATCTTACCCCTCCCCTCTTCTTTTAGGTATTACTCTCCAAACCTTTCCTACCAAACCTTCTTTTAGATCCCAAAATATGTGGCTTCTTAATGAATCCTTTTTTCAAGTTTTGAAAAGTAGTTGTAATGCTTCTTTTTTTCCTAATAATAATATTGGTGGTATGGATAAATCATGGCTAACTTTAAAAAATTAAAACAAAAGTTATACTAGTGGAACAAATGTACTTTTAAGAATATTATTTATAATATATTAGAGGCTTCAAACCAGGTTGCTATTTTTGAGAAAAATTATATGAATAATTCTTTTTTAGAGACCTTATTTTGTTGAATGAAGCTAAGGTGATGTTGTTCAAACTTCAGGAAAAGGAAGCAACCTTTGGGAGGAAACATGCATCTTATAAGTTCATGGTGGAAGGTTATAAGAACACTAATTTCTTTCATAAAATTGCTAATCATATACATAAAATTTCTAATCCTAAAGGCACATATTTTTAGTCGGCTGATCTAATTCATGCTTCTGGTGTTGATTATTTTCAAAATACTTTCAATAAAGATTTTATTCCTAATATATATATGGTTTAGTCTTTTATTCTTTCTTTAATTTCTAAGGAGGGCAACTTATTCGTTGATTGTGTTCCTTTAGAGGAGGAGATATGGGTTTCCCTTAAAAGTATGAACTTCGATTCTACAACTGGTTAGGATGGCTTCACTACCCAATTTTTAAAGAAATCTTTGGCCATTATTAAAGGTGACTTAGTGGATGCTATTATGGAGTTTTCTAATGATAATCGGTATCCCATGTTTTTCGCTACAACTACCATTGCTTTGGTTCCTAAGAAATAAGACATTAATTTTTAAGAATATTTCAGTCCTATTAGCTTTATTTTCATCTTTTAATAAACTTATCTCTAAACTTATTATGGGGAGATTGGCCCCCATCTTACCTAAAATCATTTCTCTTGGGAAAACAAGTTATATTAAAGGTTACTATATTTTTAATATTGTTGTTCTTGCTCAAGAGATCATTCATGACCTTGATACTACTATTACTAGGTGGAAAATAATTTTTAAAAGTTATATTAATAAAGCTTATGAAAATTTGAGATTGGATTTTCTCTAAAAGATTTTAACCTAATTTGATTTCAATGTGGATTTCATCAGGCTCATCAAAAATAGATTTGATAATTACTTCTTTTTATTATTTTTAATGGTAAGAGTCGTGGTTATTTCAAGTCCAATCAAGGTATTAGGTAGGGGGTCCTTTATTTCATGTCCTAATTATTATTATTATTATAGAATATCTGTCCAAGGGGTTAGAGGAGTTGTATAGGAACCATCCTAATTTGTAGTTTGCACTTTAGGTGGTTTCCCTATTTTTCATTTGAGTATTGATAATGATTTTAATTTTCTTAATGGTTCTATTAAAATGCTCAACATTGTTTTTAATGTTTTAATTAGTTTCAAAGGTTCAGTGGTTTACTTTTTAACCTAGGAAAAAGTCGTTTTATCACAGCCAAGTCTATTACTTAGTAGAGAATCTCTACTATTCATGATAAATTTGGGTTTTCTCATGTCTTTGCCATTAAAATATTCGGGGTCTCCTATCTATAAAAGTAAAAGAGCAGTCCCATTTATTTGGTGACAATTTTTCAGTTATTTAGAAAAGTTATCTACCTGGCCTTTTTTTTTTGTCATTGGTGGTAGATAAGTCTTAATTAAAATTATTCTTTGTTATATTCTTATTTATTTATTTCATACTTTAAACCCTAGCTTAAATTTTTGTAGCCGGATGGAAAGGTTAATCAAACAAGTTTTTTGGGGGGCTAAGGATGGAAAGGATGCTATTCTTTGAGCTTCTTGGAAAAAGTGCTCTAGGGTGTTAAATGAAGGGGGTTTAGGTTGAAAAGATTGTTAACATAACTCAAGCTTTTTTCTGAGAAACATTGGTTTTCTTTAAGATCTATGAAAAGTCTACATATAATTTTATGATTTTAAAGTATTATGGTGGTATTTATCCCTTAACTTGCCATTTTATAATAGGGGATTCCTATATTTATAAATGGCTTTGTGGTATTAAATGGGAGGTTAAAAAGTTTATCCAATGGTGGATTGGTTTGGGTGATATTTTGTATTGGAAAGATTAGTGGTTTGATAATTTTTCTATTAATGTTTTTGAATAATCATTCAAATTCTACCATCAAAGTTAATTGTTTTCACAAGGATGGGGTTTAGAATGTGGATAAGTTAAAGGAAGTTGTGCTTGATACTATTCTTAATCAAATTCCTAAAATCCCCCATTAGTTGGATAAAGATAATTGTATGTTGTTTACTAACTTGAATGATTCTAAGTTTGTTCTTAAAGAGGATTGGAATTCTATTAGAGAGTATTAAGCTAAGTTTCTTTTACTCTCTACTATTTGGAACAAGTTTATTCCCACATCTTATTCTATTTTATTGTGGACAATTTTGCATAACTATCTTCTTATTGATATTATATTAATATAAAAGGTTTTTAAGTTGTTTCTAGATGCTAGTGTTGTTCTCATATTGAGACCCTCAACTATGTTTTTGTTGATGGTCCTATAGCTACTAAAGTTTGGTTATATTTTCATGAGTTGTTTAAGAATCACTTTGTAATAGCTATAGTAACATTATCAATGTTATACAAGCTTGGTTTTTTCCTATCAAATGTTATATTAGAAATGTTCAACCTTTTATCATTATCTGGGGTCTTTGGAGGAGTAGGAATGAGTCCAAGCATGAGGATATCAATATTAAGGCTATGTGTAAAATTTCTAAGATCAAAGTTAAATTGTTGCAGTTTTTATTATTAACATGATCAACGTTGGTTGTTTCAAAGGATTCAGTCATGTTATCGTTGGTTTTGGAATTTATTTATATTCTTTTCATATGGATGTTAGGGCACGGAATGTTAGATAGTCTAAACCTAATCAGGGATGGTTTAAATAAAATATTTATGGGTCATTTAATAGATCTATTGCTGCTTGTGGTGGAGTGATTAGAGATCATGAGGGCCTTGTTGTTTATGCTTTCGCTTGTCCCATATTTGCTACTTCTATGATTCTGATCGAGCTTCAAGCTCTTCATTATGGTCTTAATATTTGTATTTCTGTAGGTATTACTACCATCTGGATTGAGGTTGATGTTATTCTTCCTATTCATTATATTAAGATTAGTAAGATTCATAATTTTGAGAATTTTTATATGATTAGGGAGATTAAGCAATGGCTTTCCCTTATTAATTTTTATATATCTCATATATTATGTGAAGGCAACTCTGTGTTGATTGGCTGACTAAATTATGTTGCAAATTACTAGGCATATCTTAATTTAATGGGACTAATTTTCCTCATATGTTAAAAGGTCTAACTACTTTAGATCATTCTAGTTTTCAATATTTAAGGATCCATTTAAGGATTCTTTAATTCCTCTATCTTTTTAGTTTCCAGCTATATTTCTATGGGTTTTTTTACCCTTGGATTTGCTCTTGTTACTTTTCTACTAGTTGGATGGGACATATTGCCTTGGTTATTTTTTCCTATAACATTGGGGTTCTTTTTTCTTGTCTACTTTTGATCTTTATTATAGTTGGGTGTTTGGAGGTTAGTTTATGAAGATTTGGTAGTTGGTTATTCTAGCATCTAGGCATTTCCAGAGAAGGGAACTCTTGTGGTTCAAGTTCCCTTTGTTGTTAGTGCTTCATAAACTTATCTTAGACACTCTTCTTGATATTTGCATGAGGGTTTAGATTCTGTATAAGGATTTGAAGATTATTTATGTTATTGTGTGTATCATCTACTATCTATTATTATTGTTGCTATATTTTCTATGTGACCCAAGCTTATTTGATATTATGGGCTTTATTTTCCTGGAAGTTTTTGGAGAAGTTTGGTTAAAAGGATGTTATGTTTGACTTTTTATACAGTTATCATGGATTTTTGGGGTTTCATTTCTCTTTATGGCTTAAATTATTTTATCCTCTTGGGGAAGTACAGTTTGGTCAATTTTTCAGAGGCTCTCAATTGTTCATTTTATGTTTCTATAATTTTCTTATCTCGTATTGGCTATGCTTTTTCCAGGAGGTTTGTCAAAAAGGATTTCTACTGGGCTTCAAAAGAGAGTTCTTTGGTTTCTAGATTATAATTACCATAATAATTTTTTGCAGGTTCACCGATGAGTGCATAGTTTTCCCCAAGCTTTATTCTAAGTGGTACTTCTTTGGCTGGTGGCCCCTGGCCCCGTCTTTCTTTTTCTTTTATTGTACTACGTAAGAACTAAGGTTCATTAGCTAATTAGGTTTTTTTTCCCATTTTAATTGTAGATCTTTGACCATTAAGGACCATTTGAACCCTTTAAGGAAATCTAATCTTTTTGGGGTTATTATGCATATGCCTCTCCATGGATTTAAAAAAAAAATAAAAAAATAAAATATTTTATAAATCAAAAGAATAAAAAAATAACTAAAACTAAACCTTCTTAAAATTAAGAGTATAATTAAGTAAGAAATAGAAGATCTATAAGAAAATGCAAAAAAATAAAAATAATAAACAAATGAAAAAAAATTAATAAAGAGTTAAATAAAATCATAAAAAAAGACATAATTCTTGATTCACTCAAACATTTATTAACTAGTATAATTAATGTATTAATTTTTACATTATATTTTAGTGAAAATGTGTTATTTTAGTTGTGTTGTGCAAAAAAAAAATATAAAAAAGGCACAAATATCTATTTATTATTCAACATCGTAGCGCCATCAAGGGCACTACTAGATCTCTACAAGATTGGCATGGCGATATTGACATCTTTATTAGAAAATGCTTTAGCAAAAATAGTCAGCTTTATACTGCCTTGTTCACTATCTGCA
The DNA here is from genome assembly GCA_022539455.1 of Dendrobium nobile. Lineage (NCBI taxonomy): Eukaryota > Viridiplantae > Streptophyta > Magnoliopsida > Asparagales > Orchidaceae > Dendrobium > Dendrobium nobile. The sequence continues at coordinate 33,229,024 of CM039736.1, forward strand.
AGCATCATCGTGTAATAACCTATCACGCCTCAGCACAAAAATTGCCATTTAGGCACCGTGTTGTTCTAAAGTCTCTAGCACCTTGGTGTAGCAGTTGTAACTTTTAAAGGGTGTGACATGTCATCAAAATGGCATGACTAGTCACTAAGTAATTAATCGACATCAGCATGCACCATGGCGGAGTAAAAATTTTTGCATATAAACATTAGTTCATTTTATGAGCACTCTGGTGGCAATATTTCAAGTGCCTTAGTGCTAGTATCATAATTTATATTCTCTTATAAATAGTAATTTTGTTATATTTATAACAAAGTTCAATAACTTATATAATTCAATACTTTTTAGAGTGCTTTAGATCTCTTTTAAAGTCAAATCTAAGAGAGACTAGGGATGTCATAAATACAATCATTAGAGTGTTAAGTTTGTGTTTATTAGAGTAACTCCATACATTAAGGAAGAAGAAGAAGTGTAGAAAAGAAATATTGATCCTTCCTCGTGATATCAATCTCTTATATTTTTGATCTTCTCTAATTTCAATGAAAATGAGTTTGCTTATATTTTCTCCTATGCCCCGAAAATTCTTTAGTTTTGGATTGATAATGTAGAAAATGTATTATGTTCTAATGAAGATTCTTACACTCTAAAAGTGAAATGATGTTTTCAATATTATCTCATTCTTTAATTAAAGCACATAGTGGCCATATGTATCATTAAAACCTAGTGTGATGTATAGCCTCGACGAAAGAATGTAAGAATAATCATAAATATTAAAATAGTATGTTTATATACCTAGGCATAGAATGTAAAATATGTTAGATTCTTAAGGAGATGATATAACTATAGGAAGTCAGCAGATATCCTTTTCACCCCTACAACCTCAACAGAGATATAGGGATGCATATACTCTAAATCATATTAAAAATAAGAACTTCATTAGAAAAGACATCTAATTTACATTCATCAATCTATACATTTTATTTAAATCTTGTATCCATTATTTTACTATTTTAATTCAATAATTTAATCTCCACTAAAAGTTCGTTAAGGATGTTAAGCCCATAAAAACTAGCCTGAGGCTAACCAAGAGGGGGTGAATTGGTATTTTTTTTATTTTTTCTTAGTTAAAGCTCAACATTAAAACCAAAACAATTCACCACAAGAGTAGCAGATGCAGAAATTAAATGCGGAAGTAAAATAAAGAAAGATTACACCGGATTTATAGTGGTTCGGTCAAACCTTGACCTACGTCCGCTCCTCGGAGGCACCCTCTGAGTATTGCACTAACTAAGTGTCTCTCCTTTAGCTCCCACAGCTAGGCGGAGAAGCCTTTAAAACAGACTCCTTTTCACCAACCCCGGTGTGGCAGAGAACAGACTCCTTTTGCTTCCTCCTAAAGCAGGCAGAGAACCCAGACCTTTTGCTGAAGTAGACCTCCTAAGAACCTCCCAAGGATGAGGGACGAAGAATGGAGACGATGACTTGGAACCTTGCTTGGAGCAACCTTTGTGAGCCCTCTCATAAACTCCCCCTCACAAGTTCCTCTCTCTCTCTCTCTCTCTCTCTCTCTCTCTCTCTCTCTCTCTCTCTCTCTCTCCCTCTTCTAAGGCTCTCTCAGGTCAAGATAGCAGCACTCCAGATCGTAAGCATGAGAAAATTTGGGTCCTTTAAATAAATTTTAAGAACCAACATTATCATCCAGGATGATATTTCTATCGTTCTATAAGATCAGTACAAATTAAGCTCAATCTGCCTGGACGATATGGGATGATCAAAAGAAATTATTTTTACAATGTCCAGGCCAATACCATATTGGCCTATATGATTAGTTCAAATCACAAATTATCGGCCAAACAATCACTCGAAAAGGAGGTCTGGACAATCCATAATTAGCATGATCGTCTGGGCCGATCTCACGATTATCCCAGATAATTAGTTCAAAACTTAGGCAAATCATCCAGAACATCGCTCGGAATAGAGCTAGCCGATGGTTGTTCATCTAGGACATCGTCCCAACCATTCTTGTAATTGGCCCGGCCGATGTGATTGTATTAATTAGCCTTAATTGCTTTCCATAATTGCCAGATTAACTTAGGCATAATTATGCTTTACCATCCAGGACGATGTAATGGATCGTCTAGGACAATATCCTAAAAAAAAGAATACCTAAATTGATCATGGCGGCTGATTCTTTCTTATTTGAGCATATCATCCTGGATGATACGAGAATCGTCCAGGATGATGTGCTTAATGACGGCTGCCTTAAGCAGGATGCCCTAATTAGGGTTTTTATTTTTAGTTGGATCATCCTAGACGATATGAACATCATCCCAGCTGATGTACTCAAAATAGAAAAATACAGAAAATCTCTCAAGTGTGTGTGTGTGCAAGGTTACTTAGCATCAGAAACCACTTTTATAATTGACTCAAGAAAGGAAAAATTATAGACTTGACTCAACCTAAATCTACCCAATCTTGAGCTAGCTTGAGTTGCATTCGATCATGTGGACTTGAAAAGTTAGTAGGCAAGGCAGTTGTAGAAAAACATGAATGTTTGCTATCATCAAAAGTCTAATCCATAATCTCATATTCGCAACAATCTCCCCCTTTTTGATGATGGCAAACACAATGAAAAAATTTCAAGAAGTTATGACAGTTTAATAAAAATAGTGTAACGAAAAAAGGTTCACTAAGTTCTAGAATCAAATTACAAGATACATCAGACTACTCCCCCTTTTGACATCACAAAAAAGATGAAAAAATAATAAAACACAAATTAAAAACATAACATAAACTAAAACAAAACATAAGAAAAATAAACTACATAAAATAAAAACTAAAACTAGTAAAATGATTTGTCAAAAAGGTGGTCCGATCGTCTGGGATGATTAGACACAAGCGATCGTCCCGAGGAGTCAGGCTGGATGACCGTTGAAAAAGCATATCATCCAGGTCGATTAGGTGGATCATCCAGGACAAACCTCAATAATTAATCATACCAGCCAAATTTAAAATATTACATCATGTGCCACGTATATCGTTCAGGATGAACAATGGATCGTCCAAGATGATTGTCCAAAAATGGATCATCCCAGGCGATTTTAAAGATTTTAAACATACTAACATGTGTATCATCCAAGATGAATAGGTGTATCAGACACGATGATTACAATAAATGCATTGTCCAAGATGAAAAATGTATCAGCCAGGATGATCAAGATGATTATAGAGAGGACGATCATATTGTCCAGGACGATAAAGGATCATCCAGTATAATGAGAGTAAAAAAGTCAAAATATTCACCAGATGGAGTTTTTGAAGTAAGAAAAGCCGATCGTCCAGGATGATATAAATATCGGCCAGGAAGATGTGATAAAAAAATTCAAATCAAAGGAAGGATGGAGATAATCAGAGAAGGCCCAAAAATAATAAGATCAACAAAAAATAACAATGATAAAACAAAAGCCATAATTTTTTTTAATTAAGGCATAAATATATTATAATCTCAATGTAATTAATTTTAAAAATTTGTAAGTTAATGAGTTAACAACTTCAAAAATCCAATAAAAGATAAAATATCCAATCATGTTAACCTTAAGCTCGGACTTCTTTTAGGGCAAAATCTTCTTTTGCAATCAAAAGACCTAACTCAGAAAAAATATTTGGATAAGAAAAGAGATCCGATCATGACTTGGTTTCAAAAAAATATCTTATAAAATAATATATCAAAGTAGTTTGTTAAATTGTAAAATTCAAAATCAAGTCCTTGAAAATCTCAAGTGATATATGAAATCTTCTAAGTTTTAAGAGTTAGAAGAAAGGAAGATAGCATGCTTTTTGATGGGCTCATTTTATGCCTCTTTTCAATTGAATGGCGCACTTTACACATCTTTTGATTTTTGATACATTTTGTGTATAATTTTTTTCAATTTGGCATCATTGCGCATCTTTTTCTTTTGGCATCATTGGCTATTTTTTTTTTCAAGCTAGATTCTTTTCCAAAAATTCTTAAATATTCTTAGTTGTGAGTATATCTTCTAGATATTAGAGAAGAAGAAAACTCACTCTCTAATATAGGAAAGAATAAACCACAAAATAGAATCAAAAATCGTATGAGAGATGCATTGATAGGATAACAAAAAATATTGAATTAACAAAAAAACTTTGATTATTATAAATATAAGATAGATTACTGTAGCAAGGTAGAAAAGATCTCAATTGCAAAATCCATTTATTAGTTTGATTTAGACTTTTGTTTATAAAAGAAAATTTCACCACCAAAATAGGTTAGAGAGAGAGACAAAATCAACGGTGATTTTACCCTTTAGCAGATTAAAGAGATCTAAAATATTGACTACAAATTGTCAAAAAAAATAAAACAAGGCATAAGATATCAATTCAGCGATGATTTGAAAGAGAAAACAAATTAAAGCCTAAAAAATAAAGAGGAACATCTACAAAAAGAATAAATGACAAAAAAACTAAAAAATAAAGCAAGGTAATCAGTAGATAACAAATCATAAAATCTATAGAAATCAAGTTCATGCATTAATGTCAATCACACCCAATCTGGTTCTTAAAGTGCTGAAAGTATCGAAGGCCAATGGTTTAGTAAATATGTCAACCAGTTGATTCTAAGTTTTCACATGGTGTAACTCAATGTCTCCCTTAGTCACATAATCTCTAATAAAATGATGCCTAATGTCAATGTGCTTAGTCCTTGAATGTTGGATAGGATTCTTAGAAAAGCAGATGGCACTAGTATTGTCACAAAGAATTGAGATGGTGCCTATAGGTAGTACTAAATCTAGTACTTGTTGTTTTAGCCAAAAGACTTGGGCCACACAACTTCCTAAAGTAATGTACTCAGCTTCAGCAGTGGAATGAGCAATAGAGTTTTGCTTTCAAATAGACTAGGAGACTAAAGACTGCCCTATGAATTGACAAGTTTCAGCAGTGCTTTTTCTATCCACCTTACATCCTGCAAAATCTGAATAAAAAAATCCAATAATCTTAAAAGAAGTGTTATGCCTAGGCTACCAAATTCCTAGGTTTTGGGTCTCTAAAAGGTATCTAAGAATTCTCTTAACTACAGTCAGGTGGGATTACTTAGGGTCAGCTTGAAATCTAATACAAAGATAAAGGTTAAATATTATATCAGGTCGGCTAGCAGTCAGGTAAAGTAAAGATCCAATCATCCCTCTGTACTTCTTTTGATCAACTGATTTTCCATTTGGGCCCTTGTTTAATTGAATTCCTGAGATTATGGGAGTATTAATTGGCTTGGCTTTGTCCATTTCATATTTCTTCAAGATGTCCTTTATGTACTTTATTTGGCTCAGAAAAGTTCCATCATCTAATTGCCTAATGCTAAACCCCAAAAAGTAGGACAATTCTCCCATTATACTCATCTCAAACTCTTTACTCGTTATTTTAAAAAAATCATCACATAGCCTTTTATTAGAAGACCCAAAAAGTATATCATCGATATAGATCTGAATAATGAGTAAATCATCTCCTACTTTCCTCAGGAAAAGTGTGATGTCTACACTCCCCTTAACAAGCTCCCTTTCTAGTAAGAATGTGCTAAGCCTCTCATACCAAGCTCTGGGTGCCTGCTTTAATCCATATAAGATCTTTTTTAATTTGAAAATATGATTTGGAAATTGGGAACTCTTAAAACCTGGGGATTGTTCTACAAACACATCCTCTTTAATTTCCCTGTTTAAGAAGACACTCATAACATCCATTTCGAAAAGCTTAAATCCCTTATAATAAGCAAAGGCTAATAGCACTATAATGGCTTCCAATCTAACTACAGGGGCAAAAGTCTCCTCAAAATCTATCTCTTCTATTTGGTTATATCCCCTAGCCACTAAACTTGTCTTATTCCTAACCACCACTCTAGGAACATTCACCTTATTCTTAAAGTCTCACTTGGTTCCAACTATACTTTGTCCCTTAGGTCTTTCTACAAGCTCCTAAACATCATTCCTAACAAATTGGTTCAAATCCTCCTGCATGGCTAAGATCCAAAACTCTTAAGAAAGGGCTTGGTTTAGGTTGGTGGGTTTAGTCATTGAGATAAAGGCAGAGTAGTTCACTTCCTTCCTAAGTTCATGTCTAGTCTTAACTCCATCATAAGGTATCCTAAGATTAGATCTTTAGGGTGACTCAAAGAGTATCTCCAAACTCTAGGCAAGGTGTGTGAAGGTTCAACCCTTTCCTCCAGATCTACATCTTCTACTCCTTGGGTAACCTCTCCTATTCCTTCAGTGTTTTGGTGCTTTGCCTTCTTCTCTAAATTTTGTACTGTAGTGGTAATCTCTCCAACATCATCATCATCCTCAACTCTAGGCTTTCTAGGATCAGACTCATCAAATATTACATGAGTAGTTTCTTCCACCACCAAAGTCCTCTTATTAAACACCCTAAAGGATTTCCCAACACTAGAATATTCTAAGAACACTCCATCAGATTTTGGGTCAAATTTTCCTAAGTGAGATTTCACATTGTTATGAATGAAAATCTTACAACCAAAGACATGAAGGTGGGAAAGATTGGGTGTCCTACCCTTAAGGATCTCATAGGGTATCTTATCTAATTTGGATCTAACATTCACCCTATTCAACACATAATAAGATGTGTTATCTGCTTCAGTGCAAAAGTATTTTAGAAGTGAATACTCAGCAAGCATGGCTCTAGCGGCTTCCACTAAGGTCCGGTTCTTCTTTTCAGCTACCCTATTCTGCTGAGGGGTCCCCTTGTCTTCATAAAAATCTCCAAATCTCTCATTTTTAAACCTCCCCCATTGTCACTATGGATGGCTAAGATCTCACAACTTAGCTTTTTCTGAATCCAAGTGAAGAAGGCTCTAAACGCATCAAATGACTCATTTTTGTGTGACAGAAATCTAATCCAAGTAAAACTCGAGTAGTCATCGACAATCACAAAACCATAGACTTTCTCTCCCAAGATAGCAGTGCTAACAGGTCCAAATAAATCCATGTGAAGGACTTCTAAAGGTCTAGAGGTGCTAATGTCCTTAATGGAGTGAAAAGTGGAGTGAATTTACTTTCCTAATTGGCAGGCATCACAAAGGTAGTCTTTTGAAAACTTTAGCTTGGGGACACCTCTAACTATATTTTTTTAGGTCACTTTCCTAAGGGTTTTCATACTGGCATGACATAATCTCTTATGCCACAATCATGAATCATCAATAGCAATTTTTAAGCAAAATAAAGCAGCACATTCAATGTATTTAAATTAAGCATGTAAACATTGTTGATCCGCTTTGCCTGTAAAACAATGTTATTATTTAAGCTCATAATGCATGAATTTGCCAAAAAATTTATGACAAAGCCCTTGTCACAAAGCTGACTGATGCTGAGCAAGTTGTGTTTCAGTTCATCTACAAGTAAAATATTTTCAATCAAAGGATTCTTAGAATTACCAATTATACGTGAGCCTACTACCTTCCTGGTGGTGTTATCTCCAAGAGTCACCTTGCCTCCTGTCCTGGTCTCCAGTAATATGAATTAATTGGCATTGCCAGTCATATGTCGAGAGCATTCACTGTCCAGGTACCACATGCCCTCATGAGGCCTTTTGTGAGATCTTGCCTACAAAATTATCAAATGTCAGATTTAGGAACCCAAACATGTTTGGGTTCCTTCTTATGGAAAGTAGAATGCAATGCATGTTGTGGATCATGTAACTTGGGTCTCCAAACCCAATGTGAGCTATGGTGAATGGTGCAAGTATGTGCTATGTGTCCTAGCATGCCACATGAAAAACATCTAACTCTAGAAAAAGGATGCACTAATCTACTCCTTTGGTGATGCTTCCTTTTAAAAGCATGTAATTATTTATTTTCAAAAACTTTCAGATTTGTTAATTCTTTTTCTAACTCAGCATGGGATGATTTTAAAGAATCATGTGCATCAGATAATTCATTGTGCTTTTTTTTAATGCATCAAACTCATCAAGTAAAGCCATGTGGTTGCTATCACTTTGAGAATTTTCTTTTAAAAGATTTTCTTGCTCTTTTTGCAAATTTAAAAATTCTAATTTCAAACTAGTATGAGATTTTTTAAGTTTTTTATATGATGCATGCATGTGCTCACAAATTTCTAATAATTGATCATAAGTTGGTTCGCATACCTCTTCTTAGTCACTTTGACCAAGATTATTATCTGCCATTAAACACAAGTTTGTTGTCTCCTCCTCAGGTTCAGTTTCAGAGGAATCTGATGCAGAATCCGCCTAGAATGCCTTTTGGAATTGCTTCTTGCTATTGTCCTTTTTGAATTTTGGTTTCTCCTCACCCTTCTCCTTACTTGAGTGTACCTTTAGCGTAGGACAATCAGCTGCAACGTGCCCAGGCTTCCTATATTCAAAGTAAATTATATCATTAGAATTCTTAAAATTTTTGTTACCCTTACCTTTATTCCACTTTTGATGATTATTGTGCTTCTTCCTTATAAAGCTCTTAAATTGCATTGTAATTAAAGCAACATCATCGCTTTTACACCCGAAAGAGTTAGTGTCCGAATCGTTCGCCTTAAGTTCCACCGTTTTCTCCTTCTTCCTTTCACCTGCATCAAAATTTCTTTGGTTCACCCCTTACTCGTAAGCAATGAGTGAACCAAGTAAGTTATCAATCGAATATGTACTTAAATCTTTAGATTTAGATATTGAAGTAATTTTTGCATCAAAATAGGAAGACAAATATCTTAAAATTTTATTTACTTTTTCATAGTTAGAAAGTTCTCTTTTTAATGCATGCAATGAAGTAACAATCTGAGTAAACCTTGTATACATTTCAGAAATTGATTTAGAAGGTTTCATACAAAAAAGTTTATAATCATGCAAGAGAATATTCAAATGGGTTTACTCGACTTCATTAGTACTTTCATAGGTGATACACAATTTATCTCAAATTTTATTACCAGTTGTGCAAGAAAAAACACGCATGTAATTATCCGATTTCAAAGCACAGAAAAATAATTCAAACATTTTGTATTTAATTATGTTAAATCCCTATCATCTAGAGTCCATTCAATAAAAGGAAATGGAACAGTATCGCCATTCAATTTTCCAGTTGGAGGTGTATAACCATCCTTAACAAGCATCCACATGCGATAATCAATTGATTGTAAAAATGTAGACATGCGAGTTTTCCAAAAATCAAAAGGAATATTATCAAATAAAGGTGGTAGGGTAATAAAATACCCTTCCGTAGTATTATGATTTCCATTGTTAGCCATGGATCAAAATTTAAAAAGTTTTCAAACTTAGTTTTTATGAATCTCACTATGTACCACTTGAAAGTTTGTTAAGCATGTTAAGCCCTTAAGAACTAGCCCGAGGCAAACCAAGAGGGGGGATGAATTGGTATTTTTTTAAAAAAAAAAATTCTTAGGTAAAGCACAACATTAAAACAAAAATAATTCACCAGAAGAGTAGAAGATGAAGAAATTAATGCGGAAGTAAAACAAAGAAAGATCACACTTGATTTATAGTGGTTCAGTAAAACCTTAACCTACATCCACTCCTCGAAGGCACCCTCCAAGTATTGCACTAAGTGTCTCTCCTTTAGCTCCCACAGCTAGGCAGAGAAGCCTTTATAATCGACTCCTTTTCACCAACCCCGGTGTGGCAGAGAACCGACTTCTTTTGCTTCCTCCTGAAGTTGTCAGAGAACCCGGACCTTTTGCTAAAGTAGACCTCCCAAGAACTTCCCAAGGATAAAGGATGAACAACGAAGATGATGACTTGGAACCTTGCTTGGAGAAACCTTTTTGAACCCTCTCACAAACTCCCCCTCACAATTTCCTCTCTCTCTCCCTCTCCTAAGGCTCTCTCAGGTGAAGACAGCAGCAATCTAGGTCATAAGCATGAGAAAATTTGGGTCCTTTAAATAGAATATTAAAACCACATTATTGTCTAGGATGATATTTCTATCGTCCTGTATGATCAGTATAAATTAAGCTCAATTAGCTTTGACGATATGGGATGATTAAAAGAATTTTTGTTTACATCATCCAAGCTGATACCATATCAGCCTGTACGATTAGTTCAAATCACAGATTATCAGCCAGATAATCACTCGGAAAGGAGGTCTGGATGATCCATAATTAGCTTGATCGTCTAGGCCGATCTCACGATCATCCCAGAACATCGCTCAGAATAGAGCTAACCGATGGTTGTTCATCCAGGACATCATCCCGTTCGATCCTACGATCAGCCCGACCGATGTGATCATATCAACCAGCCTTAAATACTTTCCATAATTGCTAGATTAATTTAGGCATAATTATGCTTTATCATCCAGGACGATGTAATGGGTCGTCCTGGCCGATATCCTAAAATAAAGAATACCTAAATTAATCATGGCGGCTAATTCTTTCTGATTTGAGCTTATCATCCTAGACGATATAAGAATCGTCCTGGATTATATGCTTAATGACAGATGCCTTAACTAGGATGCCCTAATTAGGGTTTCTATTTTTATTTAGATCGTCCTAGATGATATGAACATTGCCCCGGTCTATATACTCAAAATAGAAAAACATAGAAAATCTCTTAAGTGTGTGTGTGTAAGGTTACTTAGCATCAGGAACCACTTTTACAATTGACTCAAAAAAGGAAAAATTATAGACTTCACTCAACCTAAATCTACCCAATCCTGAGCTAGCTTGAGTTGCATTCGATCATGTGGACCTGAAAAGTTAGTAGGCAAGGCAGTCGTAGAAAAACATGAATGTTTGCGATCATCAAAAGTCTAATCCATAATCTCTGATTCGCAACATCCACAACTAATAATTTAATTTCTGTAGGATAATTTTACAATTAGAGTAAACATAGTAGTTGATTGATTAAAAGCATACTTTCTCTTGGGTTTGACACTCTACTCTATCATTTTATTACTAAATTTGGCATGAATACTTGCACATATTTAGTGGGGTTTATTTTTTTCATATATCAAAGAAAATTTATGAATTATGTAGGGGAGATAGAGCCTTAAACATTTTTATAATTCAAACTTCCACTCCATCGTGTTGCAGATCTATGGTTTATGGTTTTGATGATAGCAAATATTCCTGTCTCTCTATGACTGCTTTCTACTAACATTTCAGGTTCACACGATTGGACTACAATTTGGAACCAGCTCAAGATTGGGTAGACTAGGTCTGAGTCAGTTTGTACACTTTTTCCTTTCTTGAGTCTATTGTATTTGGTGTGGGTCCTGATACTTTGTAACTTGGAAGAGTTTCTAATGGGACCCTAAAGTTTTCTATTTTTTGGTAATATCATCCCGGATGATATTTATATCGGCCTGGATGATCTGTCCAAAAGCAGAAACCCTAATTAGAGCATCCTCATTAAAGCAACCGTAATTATGCAAAACACATCGTCCTGGACGATTTTATATCGGCCAGGACGATAGGCTCAATTCAACAACAATCTATCGCCAGATCTATTTAGAAATAGCCTATTTTTGGACTTCGTCCAGAGGATCGGCCTGGACTATAAAATATCATCCCGGCTGATCCAGGACAAATTTTCCATAATTTCTCTGGAATTTAAGGAAAGCAATTACATGGTCAAATCATCTTGTATGATCGCAAGATCGCCCGAGTCGATTAGACATCGTCCAGCTTCATTTCAAGGCGATATTCAGGATGATTTTCCTCATATTTGAACTAATCGGCCAGGACGATATGCCTATCGTCCTGGACGATAAAGTCGGTAACTTGAATTAATGAGCTCGTTTTTAGCTCTTCTATTTAAGCTATGGCAAGGCACTTTGTAAGTGTCTTTGGCAGCCATTGTAGCTTCATTCTTGTGGGGGAAACTTGAAGAGAGAGCTTGAAAGGGAGAGAGGAAAGGGTGGAGTTTGAGAGGGAGAAGATCCTGTGAGGGGGGGAACTCAAGGGAGTGTGGAGGGGATTCCACACGGTTGCTCCGGCGAACTCGCGCCATAGTACCATCGGATTCAAGGCTTGTCTCGACGTAAGTTTACCAAAGAAGAAGATCTCCTTAGTGTCAAAGGACCCGGCGACTCCGCCGCACCAGTGAAGCTGGAAGTGATTTTGTAAGGGCTTCTCTGCCTAGCTGTGGGGGCTAAAGAAGAGACACTTGTTTAGTGCAATACTTGGTGGGTGCCTCCTAGGAGTGGACGTAGGTCAAGGTTTGACCGAACCACTATAAATCCGGTGTGTTCTTTTCTTATTATTGCTTTCACATTTAATTTCCGCATCGTTGATTTTTATTGTGGTGAATCTTATTTTTAGATTCAAGATTGTGTTTATTTTAAATACTGATTCACCTCTCTATCTCATTATTAGCCTTGAGCCAGTTCATAAGGGCTTAACATCCCTAACGAACTTTCTAGTGCCATCAGAACTTTCAAGTGGTATCGGAGCACTTTCAAGTGGTATTAGAGCACTTTCTAGCTGAGCATTTTCAAGTGGTATCAGAGCCATATTCATAAAATAAGTTTTTAAAAGCTTTTGAATTTTTTGATCCATGGCTAATCGTAATGTTGCGGAAAGTTATTCAATCACCAGACCTCCTTTATTTGAAAATATGTCATTTAATTTTTGGAAAACTCGCATGTCTATTTTCTTGCAATCGATAGATTTTTGTATGTGGCATATGATTTTAAATAGTTATTCTTTACCGTCATGAGTTTTAGATAGAATTAAAATTGATATTCCTTTTCATCAATGGAGTAAGGAAGAACAAATCAATGCTCAATTGAATGCAAAATCATTAAATTTCTTTTTCTGTGCTTTAAATTCCAAAGATTTTATGTTAGTATCCACGTACACAATTGGTAAGGAAGTTTGGGATAATCTACACACCATATACGAAGGCACTAGTGAAATTAAGCAATCTAAGTTGAATTTGTTAATGCATGATTTTGAACTATTTTCCATGAAACCTTATGAGACGATCTTTGATATGTACACTAGGTTCATTCAAATTATAACATCATTGCATGTCTTAGGAAAAGAGTTTTCAAATTTTGAAAAAGTCAATAAAATTCTTTGTTGTTTACTTATAAAATTTGATGCCAAAGTTATTGCTATTTGTGAATCAAAAGATTTGAATGATTATTTTATTGATAATTTGATTGGCTCACTCATTGCCTATGAGCAAGGTTTAGGTCAAAGACTTTTGAATGCAGGTGAAACGATTGTTCTAAAAATTAAAGATACGGAAAGAGATTGCTTAGTTGGTGGCGAATGCAATGACTTGTCAAGAAAATCACAAAGCTCACCAAAGTATAAGCAAAAGTGAAAAAAAGATAAAAGTGGTAAGGATGTCCATATTTCTTCTGACATATTTGCTTTCGATGCAGGAAGCCTGGACATATGAAAAATCAGTGCCCTAATTTAAGAATTCTTCCTACGAAAGAAAAGGGTAAGGCGAAGCAAAATTTAAACTTGGGAAATAATGAAAGGCAAAAAATCTCATGGGCAGATCTGGTTTCTGAAGCATCGGACCAGGAGAGAGATAATGGTTAAAAGCCTTTCGTGTTTTTGTGTTGTGTTTTTATTTTTATGTTTTTCATTTTTATTTTGTGTTTGTGTTTTTCTATTCTTTAAAATTTTTGGTTTTCGTGAAAGTTTTTCTCTGATCAACACACACATTCATTTTTGTAAAAATGAAAAATCTACTTCCTGTTTTTCTTGAAATCTTTGGTAAGTTTTGTTTGACTTCTCTAAAACAGTCAAAGGAAGGAAACTCATGTTTTTGACTCTCAATCTCTATTTCCTAAAAGAGGTTATTCTACTTTTGATTTAAAATCTTCATCATATTTTAACTTGGATTTTGAAACTGATTTTTTTTTCATCTCCCTATATTTTTTCTATCGCATAGAATCTTCTGCAAGATTGTTAAATCCACCTTAAAATTTTCTTAATCAAGTTGTTCGTGTTGTCAATAATTTGGGTTTACTTTGTTTAGAAAATATAAGAAAGAAAGCATATTTTTTTAAAATAATAAAAAAAAGTGGCCAATGATGTCAAACCAAAAGATGCGCAATGACGCCAAATTAAAAAAAAAATACACAAAGTGTATTAAAAACCAAAAGATGCTCAAAGAGCCATTCAAGTGATAAAGGGCATAAAATGAGCCCACAAAAAAAATATGCTTATTTTTTCTTATACTACTAAAAGCCTAAGAAAATCCTTGATATGTTCGAAACTTGTGCTTGAAAATCTTGGTTCCTGATTCAGCAATTTGTGCATTGATTTTCTATTAGATATGTTTTATGAAAGGAGTTTTGAAAAATTAATATTTCTTTTTCCCATTTATTCCTTGATTTGAATAATGGATTAAAAAGTTTTTGAGCCTTTAAAAGAACTTGAGTTGGGATTATCAAACTCTGAATTTCTAACCTTTTCTGGGCTATGCGTTGTCAATATAATTCTACTAAATTTTTGAATAAAACCAAGAGGTAACTTTCTCATTTTAAGAATATTTATTATTTCACTAGATCAGGGAACCTTTGTGTTTTGTTCGTTTTATTTTTTGACTGTGCCTCCTCTCTTTTTGATAATGTCAAAGGGGGAGAACGTATTATTGAATTTTTGTACTATTATCGTGTTTGTATCTTATTTTCAAAAAATTAAAAACAACAAAAATATTTTTATCTCCCCTTTTTTTTAAAGGGTTTATTCTAGTGAGGGGGAGATTAGGAGATTTTTTTTTTGAAAATTCAAATTGAAATATTTGCCATCATAAAAAAGGGGGAGATTGTTGCACATCTATGGTTTATGGTTTTGATGATAGCAAATTATCCTATTTCTCTATGACTGCTTTCTATTAACATTTCAGGTTCACACGATCGGACTACAATTTGAAACCAGCTCAAGATTGGATAGACTAGGTTTGAGTCAATTCATACACTTTTTCCTTTCTTGAGTCTATTGTATTTGGTGTGGGTCCTGATACTTTGTAACTTGGAAGAGTTTCTAACAGGACCCTAAAGTTTTTTATTTTTTGTAATATTGTCCCGGACGATATTTATATCGGCCTGGATGATCTGTCCAAAAGCAGAAACCCTAATTAGGGCATCCTCATTAAAGCAGCCGTCATTGTGCAAAACACATCATCCTGGACAATTTTATATCGGCCAGGACGATAGGCTCAATTCAGCAAGAATTTGCCGCCAGATCTATTTAGAAATAGCCTATTTTTGGACATCGTCCAGATGATCAATCTGGACTATAAAATATTATCCCGGCCGATCCAGGACAAATTTTCCATAATTTCTCTGGAATTTAAGGAAAGAAATTACATGGTCAAATCATCCTGGATGATCGCAAGATCGCCCGGGCTGATTAGACATTGTCCAGCTTCATTTCAGGGTGATATTCAGGATGATTTTCCTCATATTTGAACTGATCAGCCAGGTCGATATGCCTATCGTCCTGGATGATAATGTCGGCAACTTGAATTAATGAGCTCATTTTTAGCTCTTATATTTAAGCTATGACAAGGAGCTATGTAAGTGTCTTTGGCAGCCATTATAGCTTCGTTCTTGTGGGGGAAACTTGAAGAGAGAGCTTGAAAGGGAGAGAGGAAAGGGTGGAGTTTGAGAGGGAGAAGATCCTGTGAGGGGGGAACTCAAGAGAGTGTGGAGGGGATTCCACACCGTTGCTCCGGCGAACTCGCACCTTAGTGCCATTGGATTCAAGGCTTGTCTCGAGGTAAGTTCACCAAAGAAGAAGATCTCCTTAGTTTCAAAGGACCCGGTGACTCCGCCGCACCGGGGAAGGTGGAAGTGATTTTGTAAGGGCTTCTCCGCCTAGCTGTGGGGGCTAAAGGAGAGACACTTGTTTAGTGCAATACTTGGAGGGTGCATCCAAGGAGTGGGTGCCTCCAAGGAGTGGACGTAGGTCAAGGTTTGACCGAACCACTATAAATCCGGTGTGTTCTTTTCTTATTATTGCTTCCTCATTTTATTTCTGCATCGTTGATTTTTATTGTGGTGAATCTTGTTTTTAGATTTAAGATTGTGTTTAGTTTAAATACTGATTCACCTCTCTATCTCATTATTAGCCTTGTGCAAGTTCATAAGGGCTTAACATCCCTAACAAACTTTTTAGTGCCATAAGAACTTTCAGGTGGTATCAGAGCACTTTCAAGTGGTATCAGAGCACTTTCTAGTGTCATCTGAGCACTTTCACATCACCCCCCATAAAGTTTTTTACATCATTGTCGGGGAAGTATTTTCCCTTTTAAAAAACTTTAACAAAATTATTGAATTAATTGCACAGTTAGACCTACTTATATTTATTATTATTATTTTTAGTAGCTTTGATTACTAATTGTATATATCTTATTGCACGCTTTATAGCCATAAAAAGAACTTTTATCATTTGATCCTAAAATTTAGTGAACCCTTTTTAAAATTCAAACAACTAAAATAATTTTAAAAAATAACTAAACTTGAGTTAGGGAAAAATCATTTTAGGCTTCTTAAGGATTGTGCAAACCATTTAGTATACATAATTCATCAGAGCATAAATATACCTATAATCAAAGCTCATAATTTTTATTTAAAACTACATATTATTTAAATGGTTCTAAACTCTCAATTTGGGAGAACTCTTCTAGAATATCTCAATTTATATTTTGCCAATTTCTTATAAATTTGTGCAACATTTAAGTATAATAGTATCAATGATGATACTTTCAGACTTATATTGTTTCTCTTTTTTCTAAGAGTAAAACTAAATTGTGATTTAATTCTTTAGTCCCAAGCTCTATAACTACTTGGAATGAGTTGGCTTATAATTTTATTACAAAGTATTTTCCATCTTAAAAAATTTCCAAACTTAGAAATGACACAACATCTTTTACTTAGTTTGAAGAATAATCCATTTATGAGAGTTGGGAATGATTTAAGAAAATGCTTAAAAAATTCTCTTATCACACATTAACTGATTGGTTTGTTACTCAAACATTTTATAATGGATTAGAAGGATCTCTTAGAACGATAATTGATGCTACCATTGGAGGGTCAATAATGGCAAAGCCATTTATGAAAGCCTCTGAATTAATAGAGGAAATGGCTACTAATAATTTCCAATGGCCTGATGATACAATAAATCCTAAGAAAGTAGCTAGAATTTATGAATCAATGCTTTATCAATCATGTTTGCACAAGTTACAGTAATTTCTAAGAAGTTAAATATAATATGAGTAAATTCTAGAATACGAACTAAATCTTCAAGGGTTCATAATTTTATTGAAGATAATAATATGCAAGGGATTAAGAATATTAATGTAATTGGCAGACAAAATAAATCCTATTCAAATAAATATATTCAAGGTTAGAGAAATAATCATAATTTTAATTAGTAAAATAATGTGAGTAGTATTAATCAACTGAATAATGGGCAAAATATTCAAGGAGTATGTTAGAACAATTCTCAACAACCTATTGTTAATCCAAGACTTACATATCCTCATGTATTTTAATCAAAGCATTCAATTTAGAAATAAAAATTAACATTGGAGGATGTATTTATGTAATTAGGGAATTAATTACAAAATAAAATTACTTCTATTAAAATTTTGAAAATCTAATTTACTTAGCTTATAATTTCAATCAGTAGTAAACTTCTTGGATTTTACCTAGTAATACTTAATCCAAAATAAAAGAAAATGATCTTAATGGAAGTCATTTAAAGAATGAAAATAATTGAAACATTTAGGCAATTCTGGCTAATATTATAAATTGAGAACTGTATGGGAGGTAACCCATAATTAGGTTTATTATATAATTAAGTCTGGTTGAAAACTTTAAACTTGGTTCTTTAAGGGAGGCAACCTAGCTTATAGTTTAGTTGTTTAGGTAGGTTTGTTATTTTAATTAATTTTAATTATTTATGTTTTCTTAAAAAAAACTTGAGAGAAGAAGGAGCATGCAGCACTACCTTTAGTACCTCATCGCTAATTAAAAACTTTGTTGTTTAAAAAAATCGAATTTTAAAACTTCCCCTCACTTGCAAATTAAAAATACTGAATGTTGACATCTTAATTCTCAAATCTCCTTAGTTTTTGAGTTTAGTGCTATCTTTCTCTTCCTGAAAATTCAACTTAAGCAATGGATGGAACCAAGAAAAGACGTTCCTCCTTTAGTATTATAAGAGAAGAATATTTGAAAATTGAAGATTCATTTTCTCTTCTCCACATATAGAGTTCTGCTAAACTTCATAAGTTTAATGATGAAGTTCATGAAGATACAAGGCATATATGAAGTAAATGTTTTAATATGTATTAAGATTAAAAATTTATCCTGGTCAAGATGTCCTACTATTTGACTACAGGAAAAAAATTTTCCATGGAAAACATAAATCTGGATGGGTTAGGCCAAAGACTATCATTTGAATATATCTCAATGTTGACATCAACATTCAAGATAAGATAACTTTCACATTTTTATGGTCAATGGTCATAGATTGAAACCTTGTGGATTAGAAGAAAAAGTAAATCTTAAATTTGGAGAAAGAGAAGATGTGTATTTCTATCTTTGTTTTACTTCATATCTTTTAGAAGAGAACATAGTTATGTGAGTAATTAGTATATGTAGTGTGAGTATAACTTTATGTTTTTTACTATTGAAGCCCATATGATACATATGGTGCCAAGTGCTCTAGTTATTTTCAAACCCTATTTTGTTTATGTTATGTTATTAAATATTTTATGCGCCTTTATCATTCATATGAAGGTATGTGTAGTGTTAATTATTATTTATGCTTCTTTTACTTATATTTTATTGAAATTCCCCTCATGCTCACTATTACTTTAAATATTTTTTGTATTCTTATTATTTAATTAACCTTAGTAAAAGTGATAATTAGAAATTATATAAAATTAGAATAATAATAAAATCTTAGATCATAATTCAAATGAATAGTGCTTATACTAAGACAGTGGAAAATCTAATAATTAACTAACTTAGACCATTTAAGCTATTACTTATTTAAAATTATAAGTTATATCTTTATGTATTATTTTTTTAAATAAAGATGAATAATTAGAATTAAAGACTAGATATTAGTATGTTAAAATTAGAAATCATAAGAAAATCGAATTTGGAATTGGTAATCTCATTAAATCCTTACATAAAATTCAATAAGATTGTAAAAGGGTTCAAAGTAAAAATTGATATTAAAAAATCATTAAACGTACACACCATAAAAAACAAAAAGAGCTATGAAAATAGTTCTAAGAAGAAAATAAAAGAAATTGATGAAAAAGAAAAGATGAGTACATTCAAAAATTGTTATCAATCAAAAACATAAAATTTGATTATAATCTTATACTTAAAAGTACTTATGGGGTATTATCCCTTAACTTGCCATTTTAATAAATAGGGGATTCCTATATTTATAATGGCTTTGTGGTATTAAATGGGAGGTTAAAAGTTATTCCAATGGTGGATGGTTTGGGTGATATTTTGTATTGGAAAGATTAGTGGTTTGATAATTTTTTCTATAATGTTTTTGAATAATCATTCAAATTCTACCATCAAAGTTAATGTTTTCACAGGATGGGGTTTAGAATGTGGATAAGTTAAAGGAAGTTGTGCTTGATACTATTCTTAATCAAATTCCTAAAATCCCCCATTAGTTGGATAAAGATAATTGTATGTTGTTTACTAACTTGAATGATTCTAAGTTTGTTCTTAAGAGGATTGGAATTCTATAGAGAGTATTAAGCTAAGTTCTTTTATCTCTACTATTTGGAACAAGTTTTTTATCCCACATCTTATTCTATTTTATTGTGGACAATTTGCATAACTATCTCTTATTGATATTATATTAATATAAAAGTTTTTAAGTTGTTTCTAGATGCTAGTGTTGTTCCTATTGAGACCCTCAACTATGTTTTTGTTGATGGTCCTATAGCTACTAAAGTTTGGTTATATTTTCATGAGTTGTTTAAGAATCACTTTGTAATAGCTATAGTAACATTATCAATGTTATACAAGCTTGGTTTTTTCCTATCAAATGTTATATTAGAAATGTTCAACCTTTTATCATTATCTGGGGTCTTTGGAGGAGTAGGAATGAGTCCAAGCATGAGGATATCAATATTAAGGCTATGTGTAAAATTTCTAAGATCAAAGTTAAATTGTTGCAGTTTTATTATAACATGATCAACGTTGGTTGTTTCAAAGGATTCAGTCATGTTATCGTTGGTTTTGGAATTTATTTATATCTTTTCATATGATGTTAGGGCACGGAAGTTTGATAGTCTAAACCTAATAGGGATGGTTTAAATAAAATATTTATGGGTCATTTAATAGATCTATTGCTGCTTGTGGTGGAGTGATTAGAGTATCATGAGGGCCTTGTTGTTTATGCTTCGCTTGTCCCATATTTGCTACTTCTATGATTCTTATCGAGCTTCAAGCTCTTCATTATGGTCTTAATATTTTGTATTTCTTTGGTATTACTACCATCTGGATTGAGGTTGTGTTATTCTTCCATTCATTATATTAAGATTAGAAGAGTCTAATTTTGAGAATTTTTATATCATTTAGGGAGATTAAGCAATGGCTTCCCTTATTAATTTTTATATATCTCATATATTATGTGAAGGCAACTCTGTGTTTGATTGGCTGACTAAATTATGTTGCAAATTACTGGGCATATCTTAATTTAATGGTACTAATTTTCCTCATATGTTAAAAGGTCTAACTACTTTAGATCATTCTAGTTTTCAATATTAAGGATCCATTTAAGGATTCTTTAATTCCTCTATCTTTTAGTTTTCCAGCTATATTTTATGGGTTTTTTTACCCTTGGATTGCTCTTGTTACTTTTCTACACGTTGGATGGGACATATTGCCCTGGTTATTTTTTCCTATAACATTGGGGTTCTTTTTTCTTGTCTACTTTTGATCTTTTTATAGTTGGGTGTTTGGAGGTTAGTTTATGAAGATTTGGTAGTTGGTTATTCTAGCATCTAGCATTTCCAGAGAAGGGAACTCTTGTGGTTCAAGTTCCCTTTGTTGTTTAGTGCTTCATAAACTTATCTTAGACACTCTTCTTGATTTTTGCCTGAGGGTTTTAGTTCTGTATAAGGTTTGAAGATTATTTATGTTATTGTGTGTATCATCTACTATCTATTATTATTGTAGCTATTTTCTATGTGACCCGAGCTTATTTGATATTATGGGCTTTATTTCCTGGAAGTTTTTGTGAGAAGTTTGGTTAAAAGGATGTTATGTTTGACTTTTTATACAGTTATCATGGATTTTTTGGGGTTTCATTTCTCTTTATGGCTTAAATTATTTTATCCTCTTGGGGAAGTACAGTTTGGTCAATTTTTCAGAGGCTCTCAATTGTTCTTTTATGTTTCTATAATTTTCTTATCTCGTATTGGCAGCTTTTTCCAGGAGGTTTGTCAAAAAGGATTTCTACTGGGCTTCAAAAGAGAGTTCTTTGGTTTCTAGATTATAATTACCATAATAATTTTTTGCAGGTTCACCGATGAGTGCATAGTTTTCCCAAGCTTTTATTCTAAGTGTACTTCTTTGGCTGGTGGCCCCTGGCCCCGTCTTTCTTTTTTCTTTTTTATTGTACTACGTAAGAACTAAGGTTCATAGCTATTAGGTTTTTTTTCCCATTTTAATTGTAGATCTTTGACCATAAGGACCATTTGAACCCTTAAGGAAATCTAATCTTTTTGGGGTTATTATGCATATGCCTCTCCATGGATTTAAAAAAAAAAAAAAAAAAATAATTATTTATAAATCAAAAGATAAAAAAATAACTAAAACTAAACCTTCTTAAAATTAAGAGTATAATTAAGTAAGAAATAGAAGATCTATAAGAAAATGCAAAAAAATAAAAATAATAAACAAATGAAAAAAATTAATAAAGAGTTAAATAAAATCATAAAAAAAGACATAATTCTTGATTCACTCAAACATTTATTAACTAGTATAATTAATGTATTAATTTTTACATTATATTTTAGTGAAAATGTGTTATTTTAGTTGTGTTGTGCAAAAAAAAATATAAAAAGGCACAAATATCTATTTATTATTCAACATCGTAGCGCCATCAAGGGCACTACTAGATCTCTACAAGATTGGCATGGCGATATTGACATCTTTATTAGAAAATGCTTTAGCAAAAATAGTCAGCTTTATACTGCCTTGTTTCACTATCTGCAAGCATCATCGTGTATAACCTATCACGCCTCAGCACAAAATGCCATTTAGGCACCGTGTTGTTCTAAGGTCTCTAGCACCTTGGTGTAGCAGTTGTAACTTTTAAAGGGTGTGACATGTCATCAAAATGGCATGACTAGTCACTAGTAATTAATCGACATCAGCATGCACCATGGCGGAGTAAAAAATATTGCATATAAACATTAGTTTCATTTTATGAGCACTCTGGTGGCAATATTTCAAGTGCTTAGTGCTAGTATCATAATTTATATCTCTTATAAATATAATTTTGTTATATTTATAACAAAGTTCAATACTTATATAATTCAATACTTTTTAGAGTGCTTTAGATCTCTTTTAAAGTCAAATCTAAGAGAGACTAGGGATGTCATAAATACAATCATTAGAGTTAAGTTGTGTGTTTATTAGAGTAACTCCATACATTAAGGAAGAAGAGAAGTGTAGAAAAGAAAATATTGATCCTTCCTCGTGATATCAATCTCTTATATTTTTTATCTTCTCTAATTTCAATGAAAATGAGTTTGCTTATATTTTCTCCTATGCCCCGCAAATTCTTTAGTTTTGGATTGATAATGTAGAAAATGTATTATGTTCTAATGAAGATTCTTACACTCTAAAAGTGAAATGTGTTTTCTTTATTATCTCATTCTTTAATTAAAGCACATAGTGGCCATATGTATCATTAAAAACCTAGTGTGATGTATAGCCTCGACGAAGAAGTGTAAGAATAATACATAAATATTAAAATAGTATGTTTATATACCTAGGCATAGAGTAAAAAATATGTACGATTCTTGAGATGATATAAATATAGGAGTCAGCTATATATCCTTTTTCACCCCTACAACCTCAACAGAGATATAGGGTGCATATACTCTAAATCATATTAAAAATAAGAACTTCATTAGAAAAGACTCTAATTTACATTCATCAATCTATACATTTTATTTAAATCTTGTATCCATTATTTTACTATTTTAATTCAATATTTAATCTCCACTAAAAGTTCGTTAAGGATGTTAAGCCCATAAAAACTAGCCTGAGGCTAACCAAGAGTGGGGTGAATTGGTATTTTTTTTATTTTTCTTAGTTAAAGCTCAACATTAAAACCAAAACAATTCACCACAGAGTAGCAGATGCCAGAAATTATAATGCGGAAGTAAAATAAAGAAAGATTACACCGGATTATATAGTGTTCGGTCAAACCTTGACCTACGTCCGCTCCTCGGAGGCACCCTATGAGTATTGCACTAACTAAGTGTCTCTCCTTTAGCTCCCACAGCTAGGCGGAGAAGCCTTTAAAACAGACTCCTTTTCACCAACCCCGGTGTGGCAGAGAACAGACTCCTTTTGCTTCCTCCTAAAGCAGGCAGAGAACCCAGACCTTTGCTGAAGTAGACCTCCTAAGAACCTCCCAAGGATGAGGGACGAAGAATGGAGACGATGATTGGAAACCTTGCTTGGAGCAACCTTTGTGAGCCCTCTCATAAACTCCCCTCACAAGTTCCTCTCTCTCTCACTCCTCTCTCTCCTCTCTCTCTCTCTCTCTCTCTCTCTTCTCTCTCCCTCTTCTAAGGCTCTTCTAGGTCAAGATAGCAGCACTCCAGATCGTAAGCATGAGAAAATTTGGGTCCTTTAAATAATTTTAGAACCAACATTATCATCCAGGATGATATTTCTATCGTTCTATAAGATCAGTACAAATTAAGCTCAATCTGCCTGGACATATGGGATGATCAAAAGAAAATTATTTTTACAATGTCCAGGCCATACCATATTGGCCTATATGATTAGTTCAAATCACAAATTATCGGCCAAACAATCACTCGAAAAGGAGGTCTGGACAATCCATAATTAGCATGATCGTCTGGGCCGATCTCACGATCATTCCAGATAATTAGTTCAAAACTTAGGCAAATCATCCAGAACATCTCTCGGAATGAGCTAGCCGATGGTTGTTCATCTAGGACATGTCCTAACGTTCTTGTAATTGGCCCGGCCGATGTGATTGTATTAATAGCCTTAATTGCTTTCCATAATTGCCAGATTAACTTAGGCATAATTATGCTTTACCATCCAGGACGATGTAATGGATCGTCTAGGACAATATCCTAAAAAAAAGAATACCTAAATTGATCATGGCGGCTGATTCTTTCTTATTTGAGCTTATCATCCTGGATGATACGAGAATCGTCCAGGATATGTGCTTAATGACGGCTGCCTTAGCAGGATGCCTAATTAGGGTTTTTATTTTTAGTTGGATCATCCTAGTACGATATGAACATCATCCCACTGTATGTATCAAAATAGAAAAATACAGAAAATCTCTCAAGTGTGTGTGTGTGCAAGGTTACTTAGCATCAGAAAACCACTTTTATAATTGACTCAAGAAGGAAAATTATAGACTTGACTCAACCTAAATCTACCCAATCTTGAGCTAGCTTGAGTTGCATTCACCATGTGGACTTGAAAAGTTAGTAGGCAAGGCAGTTGTAGAAAAACATGAATGTTTGCTATCATCAAAGTCTAATCCTAATACTCATATTCGCAACAATCTCCCCCTTTTTTATGATGGTAAACACAATGAAAAAATTTCAAGAAGTTTATGACAGTTTAATAAAAAATAGTGTAAACGAAAAAGGTTCACTAAGTTCTAGAATCAAATTACAAGATACATCAGACTACTCCCCCTTTTGACATCACAAAAAAGATGAAAAAAATAATAAAACACAAATTAAAAACTAACATAAACTAAAAACAAAACATAAGAAAAAAAACTACATAAAACAAAAACTAAAACTAGTAAAATGATTGGTCAAAAAGGTGGTCCGATCGTCTGGGAAAGATTAGACACAAGCGATCGTCCCCGAGGAGTCCAGGCTGGATGACCGTTGAAAAAGCTAATCATCCAGGTCGGATTGAGTGGATCATCAAGGACAACCTCAATACTTAATCATACCATCCAAATTTTAAAATATTACTCATGTGCACGTATATCGTTCAGGATGAACATGGATCGTCCAAGATGATTGTCCAAAATGGATCATCCCAGGCGATTTTAAAGATTTTAAACATACTAACATGTGTATCATCCAAGATGAATAGGTATATCAGACACGATGATTTACAATAAATGCATTGTCCAAGATGAAAAATGTATCGCCAGGATGATCAGATGATTATAGAGAGGACGATCATATTGTCCAGGACGATAAGGATCATCCAGTATAATGAGAGTAAAAAAGTCAAAATATTCACCAGATGGAGTTTTTGAAGTAAGAAAAGCCGATCGTCTAGAATGATATAAATATCGGCCAGGAAGATGTGATAAAAAATTTCAAATCAAAGGAAGGATGGAGATAATCAGAGAAGGCCCAAAAATAATAAGATCAACAAAAAATAACAAGAAGATAAAACAAAAGCCATAATTTTTTTTAATTAAGCATAAATATAATATAATCTCAATGTAATTAATTTTAAAATTTGTAAGTTAATGAGTTAACAACTTCAAAAATCCAATAAAAGATAAAATATCCAATCATGTTAACCTTAAGCTCGACTTCTTTAGGGCAAAATCTTCTTTTGCAATCAAAAGACCTAACTCAGAAAAAATATTTGGATAAGAAAAGAGATCCGATCATGACTTGGTTTCAAAAAAATATCTTATAAAATAATATATCAAAGTAGTTTGTTAAATTGTAAAATTCAAAATCAAGTCCTTGAAAATCTCAAGTGATATATGAAATCTTCTAAGTTTTAAGAGTTAGAAGAAAGGAAGATAGCATGCTTTTTGATGGGCTCATTTTATGCCTCTTTTCAATTGAATGGCGCACTTTACGCATCTTTTGATTTTTGATACATTTTGTGTTATAATTTTTTTCAATTTGTGCATCATTGCGCATCTTTTTCTTTTGGCATCATTGCTATTTTTTTTTTCAAGCTAGATTCTTTTCCAAAAATTCTTAAATATTGCTTAGTTGTGAGTATATCTTTAGATTAGAGGAGAAGAAAACTCACTCTCTAATATAGGAAAATAAACCACAAAATAGAATCAAAAATCGTATGAGAAATGCATTGATAGGTAACAAAAAATATTGAATTAACAAAAAAACTTTGATTATTATAATATATGATAGATTACTGTAGCAAGGTAGAAAATATCTCAATTGCAAAATCCATTTATTAGTTTGATTTAAACTTTTGTTTATAAAAGAAAATTTTACCACCAAAATAGGTTAGAGAGAGAGACAAATCAACGTGATTTTACCTTTAGCAGATTAAAGAGATCTAAATATTGACTACAAATTGTCAAAAAAATAAAAACAAGGCATAAGATATCAATTCAGCGATGATTTGAAAGAGAAAACAAATTAAAGCCTAAAAAATAGAGGAACATCTTACAAAAGAATAAATGACGAAAAAACTAAAAAATAAAGCAAGGTAATCAGCAGATAACAAATCATAAAATCTATAGAAATCAAGTTCATGCATTAATGTCAATCACAACCCAATCTGGTTCTTAAAGTGCTGAAAGTATCGAAGGCCAATGGTTTAGTAAATATGTCAACCAGTTGATTCTAAGTTTTCACATGGTGTAACTCAATGTCTCCCTGTCACATAATCTCTAATAAAAATGGATGCCTAATGTCAATGTGCTTAGTCCTTAAATGTTGGATAGGATTCTTAGAAAAGCAGATGGCACATGTATTGTCACAAAGAATTGAGATGGTGCCTATAGGTAGTACTAAATCTAGTACTTGTTGTTTTATGCCAAAAGACTTGGGCCACACAATCCTAAAGTAATGTACTCAGCTTCAGCAGTGGAATGAGCAATAGAGTTTTGCTTTCAAATAGACTAGGAGACTAAAGACTGCCCTATGAATTGACAAGTTCCAGCAGTGATTTTTCTATCCACCTACATCCTGCAAAATCTGAATAAAAAAATCCAATAATCTTAAAAGAAGTGTTATGCCTAGGCTACCAAATTCCTGGTTTTGGGGTCTCTAAAAGGTATCTTAAGAATTCTCTTAACTACAGTCAGGTGGGATTACTTGGGTCAAGCTTGAAATCTAATACAAAGATAAGGTTAAATATTATATCAGGTCGGCTAGCAGTCAGGTAAAGTAAAGATCCAATCATCCCTCTGTACTTCTTTTGATCAACTGATTTTCCATTTGGGCCTTGTTTAATTGAATTCCTGAGATTATGGGGTATTAATTGGTTGGCTTTGTCCATTTCATATTTCTTCAAGATGTCCTTTATGTACTTTATTTGGCTCAAGAAAAGTTCCATCATCTAATTGCCTAATGCTAAACCCCAAAAAGTAGGACAATTTCCCATCATACTCATCTCAAACTCTTTACTCATTTTTTAGAAAAATCATCACATAGCCTTTTATTAGAAGACCCAAAAAAGTATCTCATCGATATAGATCTGAATAATGAGGAAATCATCTCTTCTTTCCTCAGAAAAGTGTGATGTCTACACTCCCCTTAACAAGCTCCCTTTCTAGTAGAATGTGCTAAGTCTCTCATACCAAGCTTCTGGGTGCCTGCTTAATCCATATAAGATCTTTTTTAATTTGAAATATGATTTGAAAATGGGAACTCTATAAACCTGGGATGTTCTACAAACACATCCTCTTTAATTTCCCTGTTTAAGAAGACATCTAACATCCATTTCGAAAAGCTTAAATCCTTATAATAAGGAAGGCTAATAGCACTATAATGGCTTCCAATCTAACTTACAGGGGCAAAAGTCTCCTCAAAATCTATCTCTTCTATTTGGCTATATCCCCTAGCCACTAAACTTGTCTTTATTCCTAACCACCACTCTAGGAACATTCACCTTATTCTTAAAGTCTCACTTGGTTCCAACTATACTTTGTCCCTTAGGTCTTTCTACAAGCTCCTAAACATCTTCTAACAAATTGGTTCAACTCCTCCTGCATGGCTAAGATCCAAAACTCTTAAGAAAGGGCTTGGTTTAGGTTGGTGGGTTTAGTCATTGAGATAAAGCAGAGTAGTTTCACTCCTTCCTAAGTTCATGTCTAGTCTTAACTCCATCATAAGGTATCCTAAGATTAGATCTTTAGGGTGACTCAAAGAGTATCTCCAAACTCTAGGCAAGGTGTGTGAAGGTTCAACCTTTCCTCCAGATCTACATCTTCTACTCCTTGGGTAACCTCTCCTATTGCTTCAGTGTTTTGGTGCTTTGCCTTCTCTCTAAATTTTGTACTGTAGTGGTAATCTCTCCAACATCATCATCATCCTCAACTCTAGGCTTTCTAGGATCAGACTCATCAAATATTACATGAGTAGTTTCTTCACCACCAAAGTCCTCTTATTAAACACCCTAAAGGATTTCCCAACACTAGAATATTCTAAGAACACTCCATCAGATTTGGGTCAAATTTTCCTAATGAGATTTCACATTGTTATGAATGAAAATCTTACAACCAAAGACATGAAAGTGGGAAAGATTGGGTGACCTCCACCTTAAGGATCTCATAGGGTATCTTATCTAATTTGGATCTAACATTCTCCTATTCAACACATTAATAAGATGTGTTATCTGCTTTAGTGCAAAAGTATTTAGGAAGTGATACTCAGCAAGCATGGCTCTAGCGGCTTCCACTAAGGTCCGGTTCTTCTTTTCAGCTACCTGTCTGCTGAGGGGTCCCCTTGTCTTCATAAAAATCTCCAAATCTCTCATTTTTAAACCTCCCCCATTGTCACTATGATGGCTAAGATCTCACAACTTAGCTTTTTCTGAATCCAAGTGAAGAGGCTCTAAAGAATCAAATGACTCATTTTGTGTGACAGAAATCTAATCCAAGTAAACTCGAGTAGTCATCGACAAATCACAAAACCATAGACTTTCTCTCCCAAGATAGCAGTGCTAAACAGGTCCAAATAAATCCATGTGAAGACTTCAAAGGTCTAGAGGTGCTAATGTCCTTAATGGAGTGAAAAGTGGAGTGATTTACTTTCCTAATTGGCAGATCACAAGGTGTCATTTGAAAACTTTAGCTTGGGGACACCTCTAAACTATGTCTTTTTAGGTCCACTTCCTAAGGTTTTCATACTGGCATGACATAATTCTTATGCCACAATCATGAATCATCAATAGCAATTTTTAAGCAAAATAAGCAGCACATTCAATGTTATTTAAATAAGCATGTAAACATTGTTGATTTCCGTTGCCTGTAAAAAATAATGTTATTATTTAAGATCATAATGCATGAATTTGCCAAAAATTTTATGACAAAGCCCTTGTCACAAAGCTGACTGATGCTGAGCAAGTTGTGTTTCAGTTCATCTACAAGTAAAATATTTTCAATCAAAGGATTCTTAGAATTACCAATATACGTGAGCCTACTACCTTCCTGGTGGTGTTATCTCCAAGAGTCACCTTGCCTCCTGTCCTGGTCTCCAGTAATATGAATTAATTGGCATTGCCGTCATATGTCGAGAGCATTCACTGTCCAGGTACCACATGCCTCATGAGGCCTTTTGTGAGATCTTGCCTACAAAATTATCAATGTCAGATTTAGGAACCCAAACATGTTGGGTTCCTTCTTATGGAAAGTAGACATGCAATGCATGTTGTGGGATCTGTAACTTGGATCTCCAAACCCAATGTGAGCTATGGTGAATGGTGCAAGTATGTGCTATGTGTCCTAGCATGCCACATGAAAAACATCTAACTCTAGAAAAAGGATGCACTAATCTACTCCTTTGTGATGCTTCCTTTTAAAAGCATATTAATTATTTATTTCAAAAACTTTCAGATTTGTTAATTCTTTTTCTAACTCAGCATGGGATGATTTTAAAGAATCATGTGCATCAGATAATTCATTGTGCTTTTTTTAATGCTCAAACTCATCAAGTAAGCCATGTGGTTGCTATCACTTGAGATTTTCTTTTAAAAGATTTCTTGCTCTTTTTGCAAATTAAAATTCTAATTCAAACTAGTATGAGATTTTTAAGTTTTTTATATGATGCATGCATGTGCTCACAAATTTCTAATAATTGATCATAAGTTGGTTCGCATACCTCTTCTTAGTCACTTGACCAAGATTATTATCTGCCATAACAACACAAGTTTGTTGTCTCCTCCTCAGGTTCAGTTTCAGAGGAATCAGATGCAGAATCGCCTAGAATGCCTTTTGGAATTGCTTCTTGCTATTGTCCTTTTTGAATTTTGGTTTCTCCTCACCCTTCTCCTTACTTGAGTGTACCTTTAGCGTAGGACAATCAGCGCAACGTGCCCAGGCTTCCTATATTCAAAGTAAATTATATCATTAGAATTCTTAAATTTTTGTTACCCTTACCTTTATTCCACTTTTGATGTTTATTGTGCTTCTTCCTTATAAAGCTCTTAAATTGCTTGTAATTAAAAGCAACATCATCGCTTTTACACCCGAAAGAGTTAGTGTCCGAATCGTTCGCCTTAAGTTCACCGTTTTTCCTTCTTCCTTTCACCTGCATCAAAATTTCTTTGTTCACCCCTTACTCGTAAGCAATGAGTGAACCAAGTAAGTTATCAATCGAATATGTACTTAAATATTTAGATTTAGATATTGAAGTAATTTTTGCATCAAAATAGGAAGACAAATATCTTAAAATTTTTTTACTTTTTCATAGTTAGAAAGTTCTCTTTTAATGCATGCAATGAAGTAACATCTGAGTAAACCTTGTATACATTTCAGAAATTGATTTAGAAGGTTTCATACAAAAAGTTTTATAATCATGCAAGAGAATATTCAAATGGGTTTACTCGACTTCATTAGTACTTCATAGGTGATACCAATTTATCTCAAATTTATTTACCAGTTGTGCAAGAAAAAAACACGCATGTAATTATCCGATTTCAAAGCACAGAAAAATAATTCAAAACATTTTGTATTTAATTATGTTAAATTCCCTATCATCTAGAGTCCATTCAATAAAAGGAAATGGAACAGTATCACCATTCAATTTTCCAGTTGGAGGTGTATAACCATCCTTAACAAGCATCCACATGCGATAATCAATTGATTGTAAAAATGTAGACATGCGAGTTTTCCAAAAATCAAAAGGATATTATCAAAATAAGGTGATAGGGTAATAAATACCCTTCCGTAGTATTATGATTTCCATTGTTAGCCATGGATCAAAATTTAAAAGTTTTCAAACTTAGTTTTTATGAATCTCACTATGTACCACTTGAAAGTTTTGTTAAGCATGTTAAGCCCTTAGAACTAGCCCGAGGCAAACAAGAGGGGATGAATTTGGTGTATTTTTTTAAAAAAAAAAATTCTTAGGTAAAGCACAACATTAAAACAAAAATAATTCACCAGAAGAGTAGAAGATGAAGAAATTAATGCGGAAGTAAAACAAAGAAAGATCACACTTGATTTATAGTGTTCAGTAAAACCTTAACCTACATCCACTCCTCGAAGGCACCCTCCAAGTATTGCACTAAGTGTCTCTCCTTTAGCTCCCACAGCTAGGCAGAGAAGCTTTATAATCGACTCCTTTTCACCAACCCCGGTGTGGCAGAGAACCGACTTCTTTGCTTCCTCCTGAAGTTGTCAGAGAACCCGACCTTTGTTCTAAGTAGACCTCCCAAGAACTTCAAGGATAAGGATGAACAACGAAGATGATGACTTGGAACCTTGCTTGGAGAAAACCTTTTGAACCCTCTCACAAACTCCCCCTCACAATTCTCTCTCTCTCCCTCTCCTAAGGCTTCCTCAGGTGAAGACAGCAGCAATCTAGGTCATAAGCATGAGAAAAATTTGGGTCCTTTAAATAGAATATTAAAACACATTATTGTCTAGGATGATATTTCTACGTCCTGTATGATCAGTATAAATTAAGCTCAATTAGCTTTGACGATATGGGATGATTAAAAGAATTTTGTTTACATCATCCAAGCTGATACCATATCGCCTGTACGATTTAGTTCAAATCACAGATTATCAGCCAGAATAATCACTCGGAAAGGAGGTCTGGATGATCCATAATTAGCTTGATCGTCTAGGCCGATCTCACGATCATCCCAGAACATCGCTCAGAATAGAGCTAACCGATGGTTGTTCATCCAGGACATCATCCCGTTCGATCCTACGCATCAGCCCGACCGATGTGATCTTATCAACCAGCCTTAAATACTTTCCATAATTGCTAGTTTAATTTAGGCATATTATGCTTTATCATCCAGGAGATGTAATGGGTCGTCCTGGCCGATATCCTAAAATAAACGAATACCTAAATTAATCATGGGGCTAATTCTTTCTGATTTGAGCTTATCATCCAGACGATATAAGAATCGTCCTGGATTATATGCTTATTGACAGATGGCCTTAACTAGGATGCCCTAATTAGGGTTTTCTATTTTATTAGATCGTCCTAGATGATATGAACATTGCCCCGGTCTATATACTCAAAATAGAAAAACATAGAAAATCTCTTAAGTGTGTGTGTGTAAGGTTACTTAGCATCAGGAACCCTTTTACAATTGACTCAAAAAAGGAAAAATTATAGACTTCACTCAACCTAAAATCTACCCAATGAGCTAGCTTGAGTTGCATTCGATCATGTGGACCTGAAAGTTAGTAGGTAAGGCAGTCGTAGAAAAACATGAATGTTTGCGATCATCAAAAGTCTAAATCCATAATCTGATTCGCAACATCCACAACTAATAATTTAATTTCTGAGGATATTTTACAATTAGAGTAAACATAGTAGTTGATTGATTAAAAGCAACTTTCTCTTGGGTTTGACACTTACTCTATCATTTTATTACTAAATTTGGCATGAATACTTGCACATATTTAGTGGGGTTTATTTTTTTCATATATCAAGAAAATTTATGAATTATGTAGGGGAGATAGACCTTAAACATTTTATAATTCAAACTTCTCCATCGTGTTGCAGATCTATGGTTTATGGTTTTGATGATAGCAATATTCCTGTCTCTCTATGACTGCTTTCTACTAACATTTCTGGTTCACACGATTGGACTACAATTTGGAACCAGCTCAGATTGGGTAGACTAGTCTGAGTCAGTTTGTACATTTTTCCTTTCTTGAGTCTATTGTATTTGGTGGGGTCCTGATACTTTGTAACTTGGAAGAGTTTCTAATGGGACCCTAAAGTTTTCTATTTTTGGTAATATCATCCCGGATGATATTTATATCGGCCTGGAGATCTGTCCAAAAGCAGAAACCCTAATTAGAGCATCCTCATTAAAGCAACCGTAATTATGCAAAAACACATCGTCCTGGACGATTTTATATCGGCCAGGACGATAGGCTCAATTCAACAACAATCTATCGCCAGATCTATTTTAGAAATAGCCTATTTTTTGGCTTCGTCCAGAGGATCGGCCTGGACTATAAAATATCATCCCGGCTGATCCAGGACAAATTTTCCATAATATCTCTGGAATTTAAGGAAAGAATTACATGGTCAAATCATCTTGTATGATCGCAGATCGCCCGAGTCGAATAGAAATCGTCCAGCTTCATTTCAGGCGATATTAGGATGATTTTCCTCATATTTGAACTAATCGGCCCGGACGATATGCCTATCGTCCTGGACGATAAAGTCGGTAACTTGAATTTATGAGCTCGTTTTTAGCTCTTCTATTTAAGCTATGGCAAGGCACTTTGTAAGTGTCTTTGGCAGCCATTGTAGCTTCATTCTTGTGGGGGAAACTTGAGAGAGAGCTTGAAAGGGAGAGAGGAAGGTGGAGTTTGAGAGGGAGAAGAATCCTTTGAGGGGGGAACTCAAGGAGTGTGGAGGGGATTCCACACGGTTGCTCGGCGAACTCGCGCCTAGTACCATCGGATTCAAGGCTTGTCTCGACGTAAGAGTTTCCCAAAGAAGAAGATCTCCTTAGTGTCAAAGGACCCGGCGACTCCGCCGCACCAGTGAAGCTGGAAGTGATTTTGTTAAGGGCTTCTCTGCCTAGCTGTGGGGGCTAAAGAAGAGACACTTGTTTAGTGCAATACTTGGTGGGTGCCTCCTAGGAGTGGACGTAGGTCAAGGTTTGACCGAACCACTATAAATCGGTGTGTTCTTTTCTTATTATTGCTTTCCATTTAATTTCCGCATCGTGATTTTTATTGTGGTGAATCTTATTTTTAGATTCAAGATTGTGTTTATTTTAAATACTGATTCACCTCTCTATCTCATTATTAGCTTGAGCCAGTTCATAAGGGCTTAACATCCCTAACGAACTTTCTAGTGCCATAGAACTTTCAAGTGGTATCGGAGCACTTTTCAAGTGGTATTAGAGCACTTTCTAGCTGAGCATTTTCAAGTGGTATCAGAGCCATATTCATAAAATAAGTTTTTAAAAGCTTTTGAATTTTTTGATCCATGGCTAATCGTAATGTTGCGGAAAGTTATTCAATCACCAGACCTCCTTTATTTGAAAATATGTCATTTAATTTTGGAAAACTCGCATGTCATTTTCTTGCAATCGATAGATTTTTGTATGTGGCATATGATTTTAAATGTTTATTCTTTACCGTCATGAGTTTTAGATAGAATTAAAATTGATATTCCTTTTCATCAATGGAGTAAGGAAGACAAATCAATGCTCAATTGAATGCAAAATCATTAAATTTCTTTTTCTGTGCTTTAAATTCCAAAGATTTTATGTTAGTATCCACGTACACAATTGGTAAGGAAGTTTGGGATAATCTACACACCATATACGAAGGCACTAGTGAAATTAAGCATCTAAGTTGATTTGTTTTTAATGCATGATTTTGAACTATTTTCCATGAACTTATGAGACGATCTTTGATATGTACACTAGGTTCATTCAAATTATAACATCATTGCATGTCTTAGGAAAAGAGTTTTCAAATTTTGAAAAAGTCAATAAAATTTTGTTGTTTACTTATAAAATTTGATGCCAAAGTTATTGCTATTTGTGAATCAAAAGATTTGAATGATTATTTTATTGATAATTTGATTGGCTCACTCATTGCCTATGAGCAAGGTTTAGGTCAAAGACTTTTGAATGCAGGTGAAACGATTGTTCTAAAATTAAAGATACGGAAAGAGATTGCTTAGTTGGTGGCGAATGCAATGACTTGTCAAGAAAATCACAAAGCTCACCAAAGTATAAGCAAAAGTGAAAAAAAGATAAAAGTGGTAAGGATGTCCATATTTCTTCTGACATATTGCTTTCGATGCAGGAAGCCTGGACATATGAAAAATCAGTGCCCTAATTTAGAATTCTTCCTACGAAAGAAAAGGGTAGGCGAAGCAAAATTTAAACTTGGGAAATAATGAAGGCAAAAAATCTATGGGCAGATCTGGTTTCTGAAGCATCGGACCAGGGAGAGATAATGGTTAAAAGCCTTCGTGTTTTTGTTGTGTTTTTATTTTTATGTTTTTCATTTTTATTTTGTGTTTGTGTTTTTCTATTCTTTAAAATTTTGGTTTTCGTGAAAGTTTTTCTCTGATCAACACACACATTCATTTTTGTAAAAATGAAAAATCTACTCCTGTTTTTCTTGAAATCTTGGTAAGTTTTGTTTGACTTCTCTAAAACAGTCAAAGGAAGGAAACTCATGTTTTTGACTCTCACTCTTATTTCCTAAAAGAGGTTATTCTACTTTTGATTTAAAATCTTCATCATATTTTAACTTGGATTTTGAAACTGATTTTTTTTTCATCTCCCTATATTTTTTCTACGCATAGAATCTTCTGCAAGATTGTTAAATCCACCTTAAAATTTTCTTAATCAAGTTGTTCGTGTTGTCAATAATTTGGGTTTACTTTGTTTAGAAAATATAAGAAAGAAAGCAATTTTTTTAAAATAATAAAAAAAGTGGCAATGATGTCAAACCAAAAGATGCGCAATGACGCCAAATTAAAAAAAAATACACAAAGTGTATTAAAAACCAAAAGTGCTCAAAGAGCCATTCAATGATAAAGGGCATAAAATGAGCCACAAAAAAAATATGCTTATTTTTTTCTATACTACTAAAAGCCTAAGAAAATCCTTGATATGTTCGAAACTTGTGCTTGAAAATCTTGGTTCCTGATTCAGCAATTTGTGCATTGATTTTCTATTAGATATGTTTTATGAAAGGGTTTTGAAAAATTAATATTTCTTTGTCCCATTATTCCTTGATTTGAATAATGGATTAAAAAGTTTTTGAGCCTTTAAAGAACTTGAGTTGGGATTATCAAACTCTGAATTTCTACCTTTTCTGGGCTATGCGTTGTCAATATAATTCTACTAATTTTTGAATAAAACCAAGAGGTAACTTTCTCATTTTAAGAATATTTATTATTTCACTAGATCAGGGAACCTTTGTGTTTGTCGTTTTATTTTTTGACTGTGCCTCCTCTCTTTTTGATAATGTCAAAGGGGGAGAACGTATTATTGAATTTTTTGTACTATTATCGTGTTTGTATCTTATTTTCAAAAAATTAAAAACAACAAAAATATTTTATCTCCCCTTTTTTTTAAAGGTTTATTCTAGTGAGGGGGAGATTAGGAGATTTTTTTTTGAAAATTCAAATTGAAATATTTGCCATCATAAAAAAAGGGGAGATTGTTGCACATCTATGGTTTATGGTTTTGATGATAGCAATTATCCTATTTCTCTATGACTGCTTTCTATTAACATTCGTTCACACGATGGACTACAATTTGAAACCAGCTCAAGATTGGATAGACTAGGTTTGAGTCAATTCATACACTTTTTCTTTCTTGAGTCTATTGTATTTGGTTGTGGGTCCTGATACTTGTAACTTGGAAGAGTTTCTAACAGGACCTAAAGTTTTTTATTTTTTGTTAATATTGTCCCGGACGCTATTTTATCGGCCTGGTTGAATCTGTCCAAAAGCAGACCCTAATTGGGCATCCTCATTAAAGCAGCCGTCATTGTGCAAAACACATCATCCTGGACAATTTTATATGGCCAGGACGATAGGTCATTCAGCAAGATTTGCCGCCAGATCTATTTAGAAATAGCCTATTTTTGGACATCGTCCAGATGATCAATCTGGACTATAAAATATTTATCCCGGCCGATCCAGGACAATTTTCCATAATTTCTCTGGAATTTAAGGAAAGAAATTCATGGTCAATCATCCTGGATGATCGCAAGATCGCCGGGCTGATTAGACATTGTCCAGCTTCATTTCAGGTGATATCAGGATGATTTTCCTCATATTTGAACTGATCAGCCAGGTCGATATGCCTATCGGCCTGGATGATAATGTCGGCGCAACTTGAATTAATGAGCTCATTTTTAGCTCTTATATTAAGCTATGACAAGGAGCTATGTAAGTGTCTTGGCAGCCTTATAGCTTCGTTCTTGTGGGGGAAACTTGAAGAGAGAGCTTGAAGGGGAGAGGAAAAGGTGGAGTTTTGAGAGGAGAAGATCCTTGTGGGGGGAACTCAAGAGAGTGTGGAGGGGATTCCACACCGTTGCTCCGGCAAACTCGCACCTTAGTGCCATTGGATTCAAGGCTTGTCTGAGGTAAGTTCACCAAAGAAGAAGATCTCCTTAGTTTTCAAGGGACCCGGTGACTCCGCCGCACCGGGGAAGGTGGAAGTGATTTTGTAAGGGCGTTCTCCGCCTAGCTGTGGGGGCTAAGGAGAGACACTTGTTTGTGCAATACTTGGGGGTGCATCCAAGGAGTGGGTGCCTCCAAGGAGTGACGTAGGTCAAAGTTTGACCGAACCACTATAAATCCGGTGTGTTCTTTTCTTATTATTGCTTTCCTCATTTTATTTCTGCATCGTTGATTTTTATTGTGGTGAATTTGTTTTTAGATTTAAGATGTGTTTAGTTTAAATACTGATTTTTTCACCTCTCTATCTCATTAGTAGCCTTGTGCAAGTTCATAAGGCTTAACATCCCTAACAAACTTTTTAGTGCCATAAGAACTTTCAGGTGGTATCAGAGCACTTTCAAGTGGTATCAGAGCACTTTCTAGTTTCATCTGAGCACTTTCAATCACCCCCCCATAAAGTTTTTTACATCATTGTCGGGGAAGTATTTTCCCTTTTAAAAAACTTTAACAAAATTATTGAATTATTGCACAGTTAGACCTACTTATATTTATTATTATTATTTTTAGTAGCTTTGATTACTAATTGTATATATCTTATTGCACGCTTTATAGCCATAAAAAGAAACTTTTATCATTTGAATCCTAAAATTTAGTGAACCCTTTTTAAAAATTCAAACAACTAAAATAATTTTAAAAAAATAACTAAACTTGAGTTAGGGAAAAATCATTTTAGGCTTCTTAAGGATTGTGCAAACCATTTATATACATAATTCATCAGAGCATAAATATACCTATAATCAAAAGTCATATTTTTATTTAAAACTACATATTATTTAAATGGTTCTAAACTCTCAATTTGGGAGAACTCTTCTAGAATATCTCAATTATATTTTGCCAATTCTTATAATTTGTGCAACATTAAGTATAATAGTACTCAATGATGAAACTTTCAGACTTATAATGTTTTCTTCTTTTCTAAGTAAAACTAAATTGTGATTTAATTCTTTAGTCCCAAGCTCTATAAACTACTTGGAATGAGTTGGCTTATAATTTTATTACAAAGTATTTTCCATCTTAAAAAATTTCCAAACTTAGAAATGGTAAAAAGATTAGTTTTAATTTTGGTTTTGCTAATTATTCCAATAAATTTGATTTTCTAGAATTTCCTTGTTAAGTTGGACATTACCTCTAATTTTCCTCAAATTGTGTTCATATTTATTTTCACTACTTTTCATGTTATGTGTCTTTTGTATATGATTCTTATTCAACTTTGGGAAGGAAAAAAACTTTGGAAGCATTTTCTGACTTTTCTCTTTATGTTAACTATCCTTAGATGGTTGGTGATGATTTTATTATGGTTTATAAAATAGTTAAATGAGTTGGGTATAATTCTCCTAACTCTTTTGTTGTGGAAGACTATAACAATATATTTTTTTAATTTCAATTTACTTGATATTGGCTTTAATGGGAGTGTTTTTACATGGAATAGATCAACCATGTGAAAAGGCTTTATCGTATGCTTTTCATTGATTTGTGGATTATTTCTTATCCTATTACTTATATTGACAATTTGACTAGAACCTATCTTACCCCTCCCCTCTTCTTTTAGGTATTACTCTCCAAACCTTTCCTACCAAACCTTCTTTTAGATCCCAAATATGTGGCTTCTTAATGAATCCTTTTTTCAAGTTTTGAAAAGTAGTTGTAATGCTTCTTTTTTTCCTAATAATAATATTGGTGGTATGGATAAATCATGGCTAACTTTTAAAAATTAAAACAAAAGTTATACTAGTGGAACAAATGTACTTTTAAGAATATTATTTATAATATATTAGAGGCTTCAAACCAGGTTGCTATTTTTGAGAAAAATTATATGAATAATTCTTTTTTAGAGACCTTATTTTGTTGAATGAAGCTAAGGTGATGTTGTTCAAACTTCAGGAAAAGGAAGCAACCTTTGGGAGGAAACATGCATCTTATAAGTTCATGGTGGAAGGTTATAAGAACACTAATTTCTTTCATAAAATTGCTAATCATATACATAAAATTTCTAATCCTAAAGGCACATATTTTTAGTCGGCTGATCTAATTCATGCTTCTGGTGTTGATTATTTTCAAAATACTTTCAATAAAGATTTTATTCCTAATATATATATGGTTTAGTCTTTTATTCTTTCTTTAATTTCTAAGGAGGGCAACTTATTCGTTGATTGTGTTCCTTTAGAGGAGGAGATATGGGTTTCCCTTAAAAGTATGAACTTCGATTCTACAACTGGTTAGGATGGCTTCACTACCCAATTTTTAAAGAAATCTTTGGCCATTATTAAAGGTGACTTAGTGGATGCTATTATGGAGTTTTCTAATGATAATCGGTATCCCATGTTTTTCGCTACAACTACCATTGCTTTGGTTCCTAAGAAATAAGACATTAATTTTTAAGAATATTTCAGTCCTATTAGCTTTATTTTCATCTTTTAATAAACTTATCTCTAAACTTATTATGGGGAGATTGGCCCCCATCTTACCTAAAATCATTTCTCTTGGGAAAACAAGTTATATTAAAGGTTACTATATTTTTAATATTGTTGTTCTTGCTCAAGAGATCATTCATGACCTTGATACTACTATTACTAGGTGGAAAATAATTTTTAAAAGTTATATTAATAAAGCTTATGAAAATTTGAGATTGGATTTTCTCTAAAAGATTTTAACCTAATTTGATTTCAATGTGGATTTCATCAGGCTCATCAAAAATAGATTTGATAATTACTTCTTTTTATTATTTTTAATGGTAAGAGTCGTGGTTATTTCAAGTCCAATCAAGGTATTAGGTAGGGGGTCCTTTATTTCATGTCCTAATTATTATTATTATTATAGAATATCTGTCCAAGGGGTTAGAGGAGTTGTATAGGAACCATCCTAATTTGTAGTTTGCACTTTAGGTGGTTTCCCTATTTTTCATTTGAGTATTGATAATGATTTTAATTTTCTTAATGGTTCTATTAAAATGCTCAACATTGTTTTTAATGTTTTAATTAGTTTCAAAGGTTCAGTGGTTTACTTTTTAACCTAGGAAAAAGTCGTTTTATCACAGCCAAGTCTATTACTTAGTAGAGAATCTCTACTATTCATGATAAATTTGGGTTTTCTCATGTCTTTGCCATTAAAATATTCGGGGTCTCCTATCTATAAAAGTAAAAGAGCAGTCCCATTTATTTGGTGACAATTTTTCAGTTATTTAGAAAAGTTATCTACCTGGCCTTTTTTTTTTGTCATTGGTGGTAGATAAGTCTTAATTAAAATTATTCTTTGTTATATTCTTATTTATTTATTTCATACTTTAAACCCTAGCTTAAATTTTTGTAGCCGGATGGAAAGGTTAATCAAACAAGTTTTTTGGGGGGCTAAGGATGGAAAGGATGCTATTCTTTGAGCTTCTTGGAAAAAGTGCTCTAGGGTGTTAAATGAAGGGGGTTTAGGTTGAAAAGATTGTTAACATAACTCAAGCTTTTTTCTGAGAAACATTGGTTTTCTTTAAGATCTATGAAAAGTCTACATATAATTTTATGATTTTAAAGTATTATGGTGGTATTTATCCCTTAACTTGCCATTTTATAATAGGGGATTCCTATATTTATAAATGGCTTTGTGGTATTAAATGGGAGGTTAAAAAGTTTATCCAATGGTGGATTGGTTCGGGTGATATTTTGTATTGGAAAGATTAGTGGTTTGATAATTTTTCTATTAATGTTTTTGAATAATCATTCAAATTCTACCATTAAAGTTAATAGTTTTCACAAGGATGGGGTTTAGAATGTGGATAAGTTAAAGGAAGTTGTGCTTGATACTATTCTTAATCAAATTCCTAAAATCC
Source organism: Dendrobium nobile (assembly GCA_022539455.1). Classification (NCBI taxonomy): domain Eukaryota; kingdom Viridiplantae; phylum Streptophyta; class Magnoliopsida; order Asparagales; family Orchidaceae; genus Dendrobium; species Dendrobium nobile. Next base: position 33,270,677 of record CM039736.1, read on the forward strand.
CCCATTAGTTGGATAAAGATAATTGTATGTTGTTTACTAACTTGAATGATTCTAAGTTTGTTCTTGAAGAGGATTGGAATTCTATTAGAGAGTATTAAGCTAAGTTTCTTTTACTCTCTACTATTTGGAACAAGTTTATTCCCACATCTTATTCTATTTTATTGTGGACAATTTTGCATAACTATCTTCTTATTGATATTATATTAATATAAAAGGTTTTTAAGTTGTTTCTAGATGCTAGTGTTGTTCTCATATTGAGACCCTCAACTATGTTTTTGTTGATGGTCCTATAGCTACTAAAGTTTGGTTATATATTTTCATGAGTTGTTTAAGAATCACTTTGTAATAGCTATAGTAACATTATCAATGTTCTACAAGCTTGGTTTGTTCCTATCAAATGTTATATTAGAAATGTTCAACCTTTTATCATTATCTGGGGTCTTTGGAGGAGTAGGAATGAGTCCAAGCATGAGGATATCAATATTAAGGCTATGTGTAAAATTTCTAAGATCAAAGTTAAATTTTTGCAGTTTTTATTGTTAACATGATCAACGTTGGTTGTTTCAAAGGATTCAGTCATGTTATCGTTGGTTTTGGAATTTATTTATATTCTTTTCATATGAATGTTAGGGCACGGAATGTTAGATAGTCTAAACCTAATCAGGGATGGTTTAAATAAAATATTTATGGGTCATTTAATAGATCTATTGCTGCTTGTGGTGGAGTGATTAGAGATCATGAGGGCCTTGTTGTTTATGCTTTCGCTTGTCCCATATTTGCTACTTCTATGATTCTGATCGAGCTTCAAGCTCTTCATTATGGTCTTAATATTTGTATTTCTGTAGGTATTACTACCATCTGGATTGAGGTTGATGTTATTCTTCCTATTCATTATATTAAGATTAGTAAGATTCATAATTTTGAGAATTTTTATATGATTAGGGAGATTAAGCAATGGCTTTCCCTTATTAATTTTTATATATCTCATATATTATGTGAAGGCAACTCTGTGTTGATTGGCTGACTAAATTATGTTGCAAATTACTAGGCATATCTTAATTTAATGGGACTAATTTTCCTCATATGTTAAAAGGTCTAACTACTTTAGATCATTCTAGTTTTCAATATTTAAGGATCCATTTAAGGATTCTTTAATTCCTCTATCTTTTTAGTTTCCAGCTATATTTCTATGGGTTTTTTTACCCTTGGATTTGCTCTTGTTACTTTTCTACTAGTTGGATGGGACATATTGCCTTGGTTATTTTTTCCTATAACATTGGGGTTCTTTTTTCTTGTCTACTTTTGATCTTTATTATAGTTGGGTGTTTGGAGGTTAGTTTATGAAGATTTGGTAGTTGGTTATTCTAGCATCTAGGCATTTCCAGAGAAGGGAACTCTTGTGGTTCAAGTTCCCTTTGTTGTTAGTGCTTCATAAACTTATCTTAGATACTCTTCTTGATATTTGCATGAGGGTTTAGATTCTGTATAAGGATTTGAAGATTATTTATGTTATTGTGTGTATCATCTACTATCTATTATTATTGTTGCTATATTTTCTATGTGACCCAAGCTTATTTGATATTATGGGCTTTATTTTCCTGGAAGTTTTTGGAGAAGTTTGGTTAAAAGGATGTTATGTTTGACTTTTTATACAGTTATCATGGTTTTTTGGGGTTTCATTTCTCTTTATGGCTTAAATTATTTTATCCTCTTGGGGAAGTACAATTTGGTCAATTTTTCAGAGGCTCTCAATTGTTCATTTTATGTTTCTATAATTTTCTTATCTCGTATTGGCTATGCTTTTTCAGGAGGTTTGTCAAAAAGGATTTCTACTGGGCTTCAAAAGAGAGTTCTTTGGTTTCTAGATTATAATTACCATAATAATTTTTTGCAGGTTCACCGATGAGTGCATAGTTTTCCTCAAGCTTTATTCTAAGTGGTACTTCTTTGGCTGGTGGCCCCTGGCCCCGTCTTTCTTTTTCTTTTATTGTACTACGTAAGAACTAAGGTTCATTAGCTAATTAGGTTTTTTTTCCCATTTTAATTGTAGATCTTTGACCATTAAGGACCATTTGAACCCTTTAAGGAAATCTAATCTTTTTGGGGTTATTATGCATATGCCTCTCCATGGATTTTAAAAAAAAATTAAAAAATAAAATATTTTATAAATCAAAAGAATAAAAAAATAACTAAAACTAAACCTTCTTAAAATTAAGAGTATAATTAAGTAAGAAATAGAAGATCTATAAGAAAATGCAAAAAAATAAAAATAATAAACAAATGAAAAAAAATTAATAAAGAGTTAAATAAAATCATAAAAAAAGACATAATTCTTGATTCACTCAAACATTTATTAACAAGTATAATTAATGTATTAATTTTTACATTATATTTTAGTGAAAATGTGTTATTTTAGTTGTGTTGTGCAAAAAAAAATATAAAAAAGGCACAAATATCTATTTATTATTCAACATCGTAGCGCCATCAAGGGTACTACTAGATCTCTACAAGATTGGCATGGCGATATTGACATCTTTATTAGAAAATGCTTTAGCAAAAATAGTCGGCTTTATACTGCCTTGTTCACTATCTGCAAGCATCATCGTGTAATAACCTATCACGCCTCAGCACAAAAATTGCCATTTAGGCACCGTGTTGTTCTAAAGTCTCTAGCACCTTGGTGTAGCAGTTGTAACTTTTAAAGGGTGTGACATGTCATCAAAATGGCATGACTAGTCACTAAGTAATTAATCGACATCAGCATGCACCATGGCGGAGTAAAAAATTTTGCATATAAACATTAGTTCATTTTATGAGCACTCTGGTGGCAATATTTCAAGTGCCTTAGTGCTAGTATCATAATTTATATTCTCTTATAAATAGTAATTTTGTTATATTTATAACAAAGTTCAATAACTTATATAATTCAATACTTTTTAGAGTGCTTTAGATCTCTTTTAAAGTCAAATCTAAGAGAGACTAGGGATGTCATAAATACAATCATTAGAGTGTTAAGTTTGTGTTTATTAGAGTAACTCCATACATTAAGGAAGAAGAAGAAGTGTAGAAAAGAAATATTGATCCTTCCTCGTGATATCAATCTCTTATATTTTTGATCTTCTCTAATTTCAATGAAAATGAGTTTGCTTATATTTTCTCCTATGCCCCGAAAATTCTTTAGTTTTGGATTGATAATGTAGAAAATGTATTATGTTCTAATGAAGATTCTTACACTCTAAAAGTGAAATGATGTTTTCAATATTATCTCATTCTTTAATTAAAGCACATAGTGGCCATATGTATCATTAAAACCTAGTGTGATGTATAGCCTCGACGAAAGAATGTAAGAATAATCATAAATATTAAAATAGTATGTTTATATACCTAGGCATAGAATGTAAAATATGTTAGATTCTTAAGGAGATGATATAACTATAGGAAGTCAGCAGATATCCTTTTCACCCCTACAACCTCAACAGAGATATAGGGATGCATATACTCTAAATCATATTAAAAATAAGAACTTCATTAGAAAAGACATCTAATTTACATTCATCAATCTATACATTTTATTTAAATCTTGTATCCATTATTTTACTATTTTAATTCAATAATTTAATCTCCACTAAAAGTTCGTTAAGGATGTTAAGCCCATAAAAACTAGCCTGAGGCTAACCAAGAGGGGGGTGAATTGGTATTTTTTTTATTTTTTCTTAGTTAAAGCTCAACATTAAAACCAAAACAATTCACCACAAGAGTAGCAGATGCAGAAATTAAATGCGGAAGTAAAATAAAGAAAGATTACACCGGATTTATAGTGGTTCGGTCAAACCTTGACCTACGTCCGCTCCTCGGAGGCACCCTCCGAGTATTCCACTAACTAAGTGTCTCTCCTTTAGCTCCCACAGCTGGGCGGAGAAGCCTTTAAAACAGACTCCTTTTCACCAACCCCGGTGTGGCAGAGAACAGACTCCTTTTGCTTCCTCCTAAAGCAGGCAGAGAACCCAGACCTTTTGCTGAAGTAGACCTCCTAAGAACCTCCCAAGGATGAGGGACGAAGAATGGAGACGATGACTTGGAACCTTGCTTGGAGCAACCTTTGTGAGCCCTCTCATAAACTCCCCCTCACAAGTTCCTCTCTCTCTCTCTCTCTCTCTCTCTCTCTCTCTCTCTCTCTCTCTCCCTCTTCTAAGGCTCTCTCAGGTCAAGATAGCAGCACTCCAGGTCGTAAGCATGAGAAAATTTGGGTCCTTTAAATAAATTTTAAGAACCAACATTATCATCCAGGATGATATTTCTATCGTTCTGTAAGATCAGTACAAATTAAGCTCAATCTTCCTGGACGATATGGGATGATCAAAAGAAATTATTTTTACAATGTCCAGGCCAATACCATATTGGCCTATATGATTAGTTCAAATCACAAATTATCGGCCAAACAATCACTCGAAAAGGAGGTCTGGACAATCCATAATTAGCATGATCGTCTGGGCCGATCTCACGATTATCCCAGATAATTAGTTCAAAACTTAGGCAAATCATCCAGAACATCGCTCGGAATAGAGCTAGCCGATGGTTGTTCATCTAGGACATCGTCCCAACCATTCTTGTAATTGGCCCGGCCGATGTGATTGTATTAATTAGCCTTAATTGCTTTCCATAATTGCCAGATTAACTTAGGCATAATTATGCTTTACCATCCAGGACGATGTAATGGATCGTCTAGGACAATATCCTAAAAAAAAGAATACCTAAATTGATCATGGCGGCTGATTCTTTCTTATTTGAGCATATCATCCTGGATGATACGAGAATCGTCCAGGATGATGTGCTTAATGACGGCTGCCTTAAGCAGGATGCCCTAATTAGGGTTTTTATTTTTAGTTGGATCATCCTAGACGATATGAACATCATCCCAGCTGATGTACTCAAAATAGAAAAATACAGAAAATCTCTCAAGTGTGTGTGTGTGCAAGGTTACTTAGCATCAGAAACCACTTTTATAATTGACTCAAGAAAGGAAAAATTATAGACTTGACTCAACCTAAATCTACCCAATCTTGAGCTAGCTTGAGTTGCATTCGATCATGTGGACTTGAAAAGTTAGTAGGCAAGGCAGTTGTAGAAAAACATGAATGTTTGCTATCATCAAAAGTCTAATCCATAATCTCATATTCGCAACAATCTCCCCCTTTTTGATGATGGCAAACACAATGAAAAAATTTCAAGAAGTTATGACAGTTTAATAAAAATAGTGTAACGAAAAAAGGTTCACTAAGTTCTAGAATCAAATTACAAGATACATCAGACTACTCCCCCTTTTGACATCACAAAAAAGATGAAAAAATAATAAAACACAAATTAAAAACATAACATAAACTAAAACAAAACATAAGAAAAATAAACTACATAAAATAAAAACTAAAACTAGTAAAATGATTTGTCAAAAAGGTGGTCCGATCGTCTGGGATGATTAGACACAAGCGATCGTCCCGAGGAGTCAGGCTGGATGACCGTTGAAAAAGCATATCATCCAGGTCGATTAGGTGGATCATCCAGGACAAACCTCAATAATTAATCATACCAGCCAAATTTAAAATATTACATCATGTGCCACGTATATCGTTCAGGATGAACAATGGATCGTCCAAGATGATTGTCCAAAAATGGATCATCCCAGGCGATTTTAAAGATTTTAAACATACTAACATGTGTATCATCCAAGATGAATAGGTGTATCAGACACGATGATTACAATAAATGCATTGTCCAAGATGAAAAATGTATCAGCCAGGATGATCAAGATGATTATAGAGAGGACGATCATATTGTCCAGGACGATAAAGGATCATCCAGTATAATGAGAGTAAAAAAGTCAAAATATTCACCAGATGGAGTTTTTGAAGTAAGAAAAGCCGATCGTCCAGGATGATATAAATATCGGCCAGGAAGATGTGATAAAAAAATTCAAATCAAAGGAAGGATGGAGATAATCAGAGAAGGCCCAAAAATAATAAGATCAACAAAAAATAACAATGATAAAACAAAAGCCATAATTTTTTTTAATTAAGGCATAAATATATTATAATCTCAATGTAATTAATTTTAAAAATTTGTAAGTTAATGAGTTAACAACTTCAAAAATCCAATAAAAGATAAAATATCCAATCATGTTAACCTTAAGCTCGGACTTCTTTTAGGGCAAAATCTTCTTTTGCAATCAAAAGACCTAACTCAGAAAAAATATTTGGATAAGAAAAGAGATCCGATCATGACTTGGTTTCAAAAAAATATCTTATAAAATAATATATCAAAGTAGTTTGTTAAATTGTAAAATTCAAAATCAAGTCCTTGAAAATCTCAAGTGATATATGAAATCTTCTAAGTTTTAAGAGTTAGAAGAAAGGAAGATAGCATGCTTTTTGATGGGCTCATTTTATGCCTCTTTTCAATTGAATGGCGCACTTTACACATCTTTTGATTTTTGATACATTTTGTGTATAATTTTTTTCAATTTGGCATCATTGCGCATCTTTTTCTTTTGGCATCATTGGCTATTTTTTTTTTCAAGCTAGATTCTTTTCCAAAAATTCTTAAATATTCTTAGTTGTGAGTATATCTTCTAGATATTAGAGAAGAAGAAAACTCACTCTCTAATATAGGAAAGAATAAACCACAAAATAGAATCAAAAATCGTATGAGAGATGCATTGATAGGATAACAAAAAATATTGAATTAACAAAAAAACTTTGATTATTATAAATATAAGATAGATTACTGTAGCAAGGTAGAAAAGATCTCAATTGCAAAATCCATTTATTAGTTTGATTTAGACTTTTGTTTATAAAAGAAAATTTCACCACCAAAATAGGTTAGAGAGAGAGACAAAATCAACGGTGATTTTACCCTTTAGCAGATTAAAGAGATCTAAAATATTGACTACAAATTGTCAAAAAAAATAAAACAAGGCATAAGATATCAATTCAGCGATGATTTGAAAGAGAAAACAAATTAAAGCCTAAAAAATAAAGAGGAACATCTACAAAAAGAATAAATGACAAAAAAACTAAAAAATAAAGCAAGGTAATCAGTAGATAACAAATCATAAAATCTATAGAAATCAAGTTCATGCATTAATGTCAATCACACCCAATCTGGTTCTTAAAGTGCTGAAAGTATCGAAGGCCAATGGTTTAGTAAATATGTCAACCAGTTGATTCTAAGTTTTCACATGGTGTAACTCAATGTCTCCCTTAGTCACATAATCTCTAATAAAATGATGCCTAATGTCAATGTGCTTAGTCCTTGAATGTTGGATAGGATTCTTAGAAAAGCAGATGGCACTAGTATTGTCACAAAGAATTGAGATGGTGCCTATAGGTAGTACTAAATCTAGTACTTGTTGTTTTAGCCAAAAGACTTGGGCCACACAACTTCCTAAAGTAATGTACTCAGCTTCAGCAGTGGAATGAGCAATAGAGTTTTGCTTTCAAATAGACTAGGAGACTAAAGACTGCCCTATGAATTGACAAGTTTCAGCAGTGCTTTTTCTATCCACCTTACATCCTGCAAAATCTGAATAAAAAAATCCAATAATCTTAAAAGAAGTGTTATGCCTAGGCTACCAAATTCCTAGGTTTTGGGTCTCTAAAAGGTATCTAAGAATTCTCTTAACTACAGTCAGGTGGGATTACTTAGGGTCAGCTTGAAATCTAATACAAAGATAAAGGTTAAATATTATATCAGGTCGGCTAGCAGTCAGGTAAAGTAAAGATCCAATCATCCCTCTGTACTTCTTTTGATCAACTGATTTTCCATTTGGGCCCTTGTTTAATTGAATTCCTGAGATTATGGGAGTATTAATTGGCTTGGCTTTGTCCATTTCATATTTCTTCAAGATGTCCTTTATGTACTTTATTTGGCTCAGAAAAGTTCCATCATCTAATTGCCTAATGCTAAACCCCAAAAAGTAGGACAATTCTCCCATTATACTCATCTCAAACTCTTTACTCGTTATTTTAAAAAAATCATCACATAGCCTTTTATTAGAAGACCCAAAAAGTATATCATCGATATAGATCTGAATAATGAGTAAATCATCTCCTACTTTCCTCAGGAAAAGTGTGATGTCTACACTCCCCTTAACAAGCTCCCTTTCTAGTAAGAATGTGCTAAGCCTCTCATACCAAGCTCTGGGTGCCTGCTTTAATCCATATAAGATCTTTTTTAATTTGAAAATATGATTTGGAAATTGGGAACTCTTAAAACCTGGGGATTGTTCTACAAACACATCCTCTTTAATTTCCCTGTTTAAGAAGACACTCATAACATCCATTTCGAAAAGCTTAAATCCCTTATAATAAGCAAAGGCTAATAGCACTATAATGGCTTCCAATCTAACTACAGGGGCAAAAGTCTCCTCAAAATCTATCTCTTCTATTTGGTTATATCCCCTAGCCACTAAACTTGTCTTATTCCTAACCACCACTCTAGGAACATTCACCTTATTCTTAAAGTCTCACTTGGTTCCAACTATACTTTGTCCCTTAGGTCTTTCTACAAGCTCCTAAACATCATTCCTAACAAATTGGTTCAAATCCTCCTGCATGGCTAAGATCCAAAACTCTTAAGAAAGGGCTTGGTTTAGGTTGGTGGGTTTAGTCATTGAGATAAAGGCAGAGTAGTTCACTTCCTTCCTAAGTTCATGTCTAGTCTTAACTCCATCATAAGGTATCCTAAGATTAGATCTTTAGGGTGACTCAAAGAGTATCTCCAAACTCTAGGCAAGGTGTGTGAAGGTTCAACCCTTTCCTCCAGATCTACATCTTCTACTCCTTGGGTAACCTCTCCTATTCCTTCAGTGTTTTGGTGCTTTGCCTTCTTCTCTAAATTTTGTACTGTAGTGGTAATCTCTCCAACATCATCATCATCCTCAACTCTAGGCTTTCTAGGATCAGACTCATCAAATATTACATGAGTAGTTTCTTCCACCACCAAAGTCCTCTTATTAAACACCCTAAAGGATTTCCCAACACTAGAATATTCTAAGAACACTCCATCAGATTTTGGGTCAAATTTTCCTAAGTGAGATTTCACATTGTTATGAATGAAAATCTTACAACCAAAGACATGAAGGTGGGAAAGATTGGGTGTCCTACCCTTAAGGATCTCATAGGGTATCTTATCTAATTTGGATCTAACATTCACCCTATTCAACACATAATAAGATGTGTTATCTGCTTCAGTGCAAAAGTATTTTAGAAGTGAATACTCAGCAAGCATGGCTCTAGCGGCTTCCACTAAGGTCCGGTTCTTCTTTTCAGCTACCCTATTCTGCTGAGGGGTCCCCTTGTCTTCATAAAAATCTCCAAATCTCTCATTTTTAAACCTCCCCCATTGTCACTATGGATGGCTAAGATCTCACAACTTAGCTTTTTCTGAATCCAAGTGAAGAAGGCTCTAAACGCATCAAATGACTCATTTTTGTGTGACAGAAATCTAATCCAAGTAAAACTCGAGTAGTCATCGACAATCACAAAACCATAGACTTTCTCTCCCAAGATAGCAGTGCTAACAGGTCCAAATAAATCCATGTGAAGGACTTCTAAAGGTCTAGAGGTGCTAATGTCCTTAATGGAGTGAAAAGTGGAGTGAATTTACTTTCCTAATTGGCAGGCATCACAAAGGTAGTCTTTTGAAAACTTTAGCTTGGGGACACCTCTAACTATATTTTTTTAGGTCACTTTCCTAAGGGTTTTCATACTGGCATGACATAATCTCTTATGCCACAATCATGAATCATCAATAGCAATTTTTAAGCAAAATAAAGCAGCACATTCAATGTATTTAAATTAAGCATGTAAACATTGTTGATCCGCTTTGCCTGTAAAACAATGTTATTATTTAAGCTCATAATGCATGAATTTGCCAAAAAATTTATGACAAAGCCCTTGTCACAAAGCTGACTGATGCTGAGCAAGTTGTGTTTCAGTTCATCTACAAGTAAAATATTTTCAATCAAAGGATTCTTAGAATTACCAATTATACGTGAGCCTACTACCTTCCTGGTGGTGTTATCTCCAAGAGTCACCTTGCCTCCTGTCCTGGTCTCCAGTAATATGAATTAATTGGCATTGCCAGTCATATGTCGAGAGCATTCACTGTCCAGGTACCACATGCCCTCATGAGGCCTTTTGTGAGATCTTGCCTACAAAATTATCAAATGTCAGATTTAGGAACCCAAACATGTTTGGGTTCCTTCTTATGGAAAGTAGAATGCAATGCATGTTGTGGATCATGTAACTTGGGTCTCCAAACCCAATGTGAGCTATGGTGAATGGTGCAAGTATGTGCTATGTGTCCTAGCATGCCACATGAAAAACATCTAACTCTAGAAAAAGGATGCACTAATCTACTCCTTTGGTGATGCTTCCTTTTAAAAGCATGTAATTATTTATTTTCAAAAACTTTCAGATTTGTTAATTCTTTTTCTAACTCAGCATGGGATGATTTTAAAGAATCATGTGCATCAGATAATTCATTGTGCTTTTTTTTAATGCATCAAACTCATCAAGTAAAGCCATGTGGTTGCTATCACTTTGAGAATTTTCTTTTAAAAGATTTTCATGCTCTTTTTGCAAATTTAAAAATTCTAATTTCAAACTAGTATGAGATTTTTTAAGTTTTTTATATGATGCATGCATGTGCTCACAAATTTCTAATAATTGATCATAAGTTGGTTCACATACCTCTTCTTAGTCACTTTGACCAAGATTATTATCTGCCATTAAGCACAAGTTTGTTGTCTCCTCCTCAGGTTCAGTTTCAGAGGAATCTGATGCAGAATCCGCCTAAAATGCCTTTTGGAATTGCTTCTTGCTATTTTCCTTTTTGAATTTTGGTTTCTCCTCACCCTTCTCCTTACTTGGGTGTACCTTTAGCGTAGGACAATCAGCTGCAACGTGCCCAGGCTTCCTATATTCAAAGTAAATTATATCATTAGAATTCTTAAAATTTTTGTTACCCTTACCTTTATTCCACTTTTGATGATTATTGTGCTTCTTCCTTATAAAGCTCTTAAATTGCATTGTAATTAAAGCAACATCATCGCTTTTACACCCGAAAGAGTTAGTGTCCGAATCGTTCGCCTTAAGTTCCACCGTTTTCTCCTTCTTCCTTTCACCTTCATCAAAATTTCTTTGGTTCACCCCTTACTCGTAAGCAATGAGTGAACCAAATAAGTTATCAATCGAATATGTACTTAAATCTTTAGATTTAGATATTGAAGTAATTTTTGCATCAAAATAGGAAGACAAATATCTTAAAATTTTATTTACTTTTTCATAGTTAGAAAGTTCTCTTCCTAATGCATGCAATGAAGTAACAATCTGAGTAAACCTTGTATACATTTCAGAAATTGATTCAGAAGGTTTCATACAAAAAAGTTTATAATCATGCAAGAGAATATTCAAATGGGTTTACTCGACTTCATTAGTACTTTCATAGGTGATACGCAATTTATCCCAAATTTTATTACCAGTTGTGCAAGAGAAAACACGCATGTAATTATCCGATTTCAAAGCACAGAAAAATAATTCAAACATTTTGTATTTAATTATGTTAAATCCCTATCATCTAGAGTCCATTCAATAAAAGGAAATGGAACAGTATCGCCATTCAATTTTCCAGTTGGAGGTGTATAACCATCCTTAACAAGCATCCACATGTGATAATCAATTGATTGTAAAAATGTAGACATGCGAGCTTTCCAAAAATCAAAAGGAATATTATCAAATAAAGGTGGTCGGGTAATAAAATACCCTTCCGTAGTATTATGATTTCCATTGTTAGCCATGGATCAAAATTTAAAAAGTTTTCAAACTTAGTTTTTATGAATCTCACTATGTACCACTTGAAAGTTTGTTAAGCATGTTAAGCCCTTAAGAACTAGCCCGAGGCTAACCAAGAGGGGGGATGAATTGGTATTTTTTAAAAAAAAATTCTTAGGTAAAGCACAACATTAAAACAAAAATAATTCACCAGAAGAGTAGAAGATGAAGAAATTAATGCGGAAGTAAAACAAAGAAAGATCACACTTGATTTATAGTGGTTCAATAAAACCTTAACCTACATCCACTCCTCGAAGGCACCCTCCAAGTATTGCACTAAGTGTCTCTCCTTTAGCTCCCACAGCTAGGCGGAGAAGCCTTTATAATCGAGTCCTTTTCACCAACCCCGGTGTGGCAGAGAACCGACTTCTTTTGCTTCCTCCTGAAGCGGCCAGAGAACCCAGACCTTTTGCTAAAGTAGACCTCCCAAGAACTTCCCAAGGATAAAGGATGAACAACGAAGATGATGACTTGGAACCTTGCTTGGAGAAACCTTTTTGAACCCTCTCACAAACTCCCCCTCACAATTTCCTCTCTCTCTCCCTCTCCTAAGGCTCTCTCAGGTCAAGACAGCAGCAATCTAGGTCATAAGCATGAGAAAATTTGGGTCCTTTAAATAGAATATTAGAACCACATTATTGTCTAGGATGATATTTCTATCGTCCTGTATGATCAGTATAAATTAAGCTCAATTAGCTTTGACGATATGGGATGATTAAAAGAATTTTTGTTTACATCATCCAAGCTGATACCATATCAGCCTGTACGATTAGTTCAAATCACAGATTATCAGCCAGATAATCACTCGGAAAGGAGGTCTGGATGATCCATAATTAGCTTGATCGTCTAGGCCAATCTCACGATCATCCCAGAACATCGCTCAAAATAGAGCTAACCGATGGTTGTTCATCCAGGACATCATCCCGTTCGATCCTACGATCAGCCCGACCGATGTGATCATATCAACCAGCCTTAAATACTTTCCATAATTGCTAGATTAATTTAGGCATAATTATGCTTTATCATCCAGGACGATGTAATGGATCGTCCTGGCCGATATCCTAAAATAAAGAATACCTAAATTAATCATGGCGACTAATTCTTTCTGATTTGAGCTTATCATCCTGGACGATATGAGAATCGTCCTGGATTATATGCTTAATGACAGATGCCTTAACTAGGATGCCCTAATTAGGGTTTCTATTTTTATTTAGATCGTCCTAGATGATATGAACATTGCCCCGGTCTATGTACTCAAAATAGAAAAACATAGAAAATCTCTTAAGTGTGTGTGTGTAAGGTTACTTAGCATCAGGAACCACTTTTACAATTGACTCAAAAAAGGAAAAATTATAGACTTCACTCAACCTAAATCTACCCAATCCTGAGCTAGCTTGAGTTGCATTCGATCATGTGGACCTGAAAGTTAGTAGGCAAGGCAGTCGTAGAAAAACATGAATGTTTGCGATCATCAAAAGTCTAATCCATAATCTCTGATTCGCAACATCCACAACTAATAATTTAATTTCTGTAGGATAATTTTACAATTAGAGTAAACATAGTAGTTGATTGATTAAAAGCATACTTTCTCTTGGGTTTGACACTCTACTCTATCATTTTATTACTAAATTTGGCATGAATACTTGCACATATTTAGTGGGGTTTATTTTTTTCATATATCAAAGAAAATTTATGAATTATGTAGGGGAGATAGAGCCTTAAACATTTTTATAATTCAAACTTCCACTCCATCGTGTTGCAGATCTATGGTTTATGGTTTTGATGATAGCAAATATTCCTGTCTCTCTATGACTGCTTTCTACTAACATTTCAGGTTCACACGATTGGACTACAATTTGGAACCAGCTCTAGATTGGGTAGACTAGGTCTGAGTCAGTTTGTACACTTTTTCCTTTCTTGAGTCTATTGTATTTGGTGTGGGTCCTGATACTTTGTAACTTGGAAGAGTTTCTAATGGGACCCTAAAGTTTTCTATTTTTGGTAATATCATCCCGGATGATATTTATATCGGCCTGGATGATCTGTCCAAAAGCAGAAACCCTAATTAGAGCATCCTCATTAAAGCAACCGTAATTATGCAAAACACATCGTCCTGGACGATTTTATATCGGCCAGGACGATAGGCTCAATTCAGCAACAATCTATCGCCAGATCTATTTAGAAATAGCCTATTTTTGGACTTCGTCCAGAGGATCGGCCTGGACTATAAAATATCATCCCGGCTGATCCAGGACAAATTTTCCATAATTTCTCTGGAATTTAAGGAAAGCAATTACATGGTCAAATCATCCTGTATGATCGCAAGATCGCCCGAGTCGATTAGACATCGTCCAGCTTCATTTCAAGGCGATATTCAGGATGATTTTCCTCATATTTGAACTAATCGGCCAGGACGATATGCCTATCGTCCTGGACGATAATGTCGGTAACTTGAATTAATGAGCTCGTTTTTAGCTCTTCTATTTAAGCTATGGCAAGGCACTTTGTAAGTGTCTTTGGCAGCCATTGTAGCTCCATTCTTGTGGGGGAAACTTGAAGAGAGAGCTTGAAAGGGAGAGAGGAAAGGGTGGAGTTTGAGAGGGAGAAGATCCTGTGAGGGGGGGAACTCAAGGGAGTGTGGAGGGGATTCCACACGGTTGCTCCAGCGAACTCGCACCATAGTACCATCGGATTCAAGGCTTGTCTCGACGTAAGTTTACCAAAGAAGAAGATCTCCTTAGTGTCAAAGGACCCGGCGACTCCGCCGCACCAGTGAAGCTGGAAGTGATTTTGTAAGGGCTTCTCTGCCTAGCTGTGGGGGCTAAAGAAGAGACACTTGTTTAGTGCAATACTTGGAGGGTGCCTCCCAGGAGTGGACGTAGGTCAAGGTTTGACCGAAGCACTATAAATCTGGTGTGTTCTTTTCTTATTATTGCTTCCGCATTTAATTTCCGCATCGTTGATTTTTATTGTGGTGAATCTTATTTTTAGATTTAAGATTGTGTTTATTTTAAATACTGATTCACCTCTCTATCTCATTATTAGCCTTGAGCCAGTTCATAAGGGCTTAACATCCTTAACGAACTTTCTAGTGCCATCAGAACTTTCAAGTGGTATCGGAGCATTTTCAAGTGGTATTAGAGCACTTTCTAGCTGAGCATTTTCAAGTGGTATTAGAGCCATATTCATAAAATAAGTTTTTAAAAGCTTTTGAATTTTTTGATCCATGGCTAATCGTAATGTTGCGAAAAGTTATTCAATCACCAGACCTCCTTTATTTGAAAATATGTCATTTAATTTTTGGAAAACTCGCATGTCTATTTTCTTGCAATCGATAGATTTTCGTATGTGGCATATGATTTTAAATAGTTATTCTTTACCGTCATGAGTTTTAGATAGAATTAAAATTGATATTCCTTTTCATCAATGGAGTAAGGAAGAACAAATCAATGCCCAATTGAATGCAAAATCATTAAATTTCTTTTTCTGTGCTTTAAATTCCAAAGATTTTATGTTAGTATCCACGTACACAATTGGTAAGGAAGTTTGGGATAATCTACACACCATATACGAAGGCACTAGTGAAATTAAGCAATCTAAGTTGAATTTGTTAATACATGATTTTGAACTATTTTCCATGAAACCTTATGAGACGATCTTAGACATGTACACTAGGTTCATTCAAATTATAACATCATTGCATGTCTTAGGAAAAGAGTTTTCAAATTTTGAAAAAGTCAATAAAATTCTTTGTTGTTTACTTATAAAATTTGATGCCAAAGTTATTGCTATTTGTGAATCAAAAGATTTGAATGATTATTTTATTGATAATTTGATTGGCTCACTCATTGCCTATGAGCAAGGTTTAGGTCAAAGACTTTTGAATGCAGGTGAAACGATTGTTCTAAAAATTAAAGATACGGAAAGAAATTGCTTAGTTGGTGGCGAATGCAATGACTTGTCAAGAAAATCACAAAGCTCTCCAAAGTATAAGCAAAAGTGAAAAAAAGATAAAAGTGGTAAGGATGTCCATATTTCTTCTGACATATTTGCTTTCGATGCAGGAAGCCTGGACATATGAAAAATCAATGCCCTAATTTAAGAATTCTTCCTACGAAAGAAAAGGGTAAGGCGAAGCAAAATTTAAACTTGGGAAATAATGAAAGGCAAAAAATCTCATGGGCAGATCTGGTTTCTGAAGCATCGGACCAGGAGAGAGATAATGGTTAAAAGCCTTTCGTATTTTTGTGTTGTGTTTTTATTTTTATGTTTTTCATTTTTATTTTGTGTTTGTGTTTTTCTATTCTTTAAAATTTTTGGTTTTCGTGAAAGTTTTTCTCTGATCAACACACACATTCATTTTTGTAAAAATGAAAAATCTACTTCCTGTTTTTCTTGAAATCTTTGGTAAGTTTTGTTTGACTTCTCTAAAACAGTCAAAGGAAGGAAACTCATGTTTTTGACTCTCAATCTCTATTTCCTAAAAGAGGTTATTCTACTTTTGATTTAAAATCTTCATCATATTTTAACTTGGATTTTGAAACTGATTTTTTTTTCATCTCCCTATATTTTTTCTATCGCATAGAATCTTCTGCAAGATTGTTAAATCCACCTTAAAATTTTCTTAATCAAGTTGTTTGTGTTGTCAATAATTTGGGTTTACTTTGTTTTGAAAATATAAGAAAGAAAGCATATTTTTTTTAAATAATAAAAAAAAAGTGGCCAATGATGTCAAACCAAAAGATGCGCAATGACGTCAAATTAAAAAAAAAATACACAAAGTGTATTAAAAATCAAAAGATGCTCAAAGAGCCATTCAAGTGATAAAGGGCATAAAATGAGCCCACAAAAAAAATATGCTTATTTTTTCTTATACTACTAAAAGCCTAAGAAAATCCTTGATATGTTCGAAACTTGTGCTTGAAAAACTTGGTTCCTGATTCTGCAATTTGTGCATTGATTTTCTATTAGATATGTTTTATGAAAGGAGTTTTGAAAAATTAATATTTCTTTTTCCCATTTATTCCTTGATTTGAATAATGGATTAAAAAGTTTTTGAGCCTTTAAAAGAACTTGAGTTGGGATTATCAAACTCTGAATTTCTAACCTTTTCTGGGCTATGCGTTGTCAATATAATTCTACTAAATTTTTGAATAAAACCAAGAGGTAACTTTCTCATTTTAAGAATATTTATTATTTCACTAGATCAGGGAACCTTTGTGTTTTGTTCATTTTATTTTTTGACTGTGCCTCCTCTCTTTTTGATAATGTCAAAGGGGGAGAACATATTATTGAATTTTTGTACTATTATCGTGTTTGTATCTTATTTTCAAAAAATTAAAAACAACAAAAATATTTTTATCTCCCCTTTTTTTTTAAAGGGTTTATTCTAGTGAGGGGGAGATTAGGAGAATTTTTTTTTGAAAATTCAAATTGAAATGTTTGCCATCATAAAAAAGGGGGAGATTGTTGCACATCTATGGTTTATGGTTTTGATGATAGCAAATATTCCTATTTCTCTATGACTTCTTTCTATTAACATTTCAGGTTCACACGATCGGACTACAATTTGAAACCAGCTCAAGATTGGATAGACTAGGTTTGAGTCAATTCGTACACTTTTTCCTTTCTTGAGTCTATTGTATTTGGTGTGGGTCCTGATACTTTGTAACTTGGAAGAGTTTCTAACGGGACCCTAAAGTTTTTTATTTTTTGTAATATTGTCCCGGACGATATTTATATCGGCCTGGATGATCTTTCCAAAAGCAGAAACCCTAATTAGGGCATCCTCATTAAAGCAGCCGTCATTGTGCAAAACACATCATCCTGGACAATTTTATATCGGCCAGGACGATAAGCTCAATTCAGCAAGAATTTGCCGCCAGATCTATTTAGAAATAGCCTATTTTTGGACATCGTCCAGATGATTAATCTGGACTATAAAATATTATCCCGGGCGATCCAGGACAAATTTTCCATAATTTCTCTGGAATTTAAGGAAAGAAATTACATGGTCAAATCATCCTGGATGATCGCAAGATCGCCCGGGCTGATTAGACATTGTCCAGCTTCATTTCAGGGTGATATACAGGATGATTTTCCTCATATTTGAACTGATCAGCCAGGTCGATATGCCTATCGTTCTGGATGATAATGTCGGCAACTTGCATTAATGAGCTCATTTTTAGCTCTTATATTTAAGCTATGACAAGGAACTATGTAAGTGTCTTTGGCAGCCATTATAGCTTCGTTCTTATGGGGGAAACTTGAAGAGAGAGCTTGAAAGGGAGAGAGGAAAGGGTGGAGTTTGAGAGGGAGAAGATCCTGTGAGGGGGGAACTCAAGGGAGTGTGGAGGGGATTCCACACGGTTGCTCCGGCAAACTCGCACCTTAGTGCCATTGGATTCAAGGCTTGTCTCGAGGTAAGTTCACCAAAGAAGAAGATCTCCTTAGTTTCAAAGGACCCGGTGACTCCGCCGCACCGGGGAAGGTGGAAGTGATTTTGTAAGGGCTTCTCCGCCTAGCTGTGGGGGCTAAAGGAGAGACACTTGTTTAGTGCAATACTTGGAGGGTGCCTCCAAGGAGTGGGTGCCTCCAAGGAGTGGACGTAGGTCAAGGTTTGACCGAACCACTATAAATCCGGTGTGTTCTTTTCTTATTATTGCTTCCTCATTTTATTTCTGCATCGTTGATTTTTATTGTGGTGAATCTTGTTTTTAGATTTAAGATTGTGTTTAGTTTAAATACTGATTCACCTCTCTATCTCATTATTAGCCTTGTGCAAGTTCATAAGGGCTTAACATCCCTAACAAACTTTTTAGTGCCATAAGAACTTTCAAGTGGTATCAGAGCACTTTCAAGTGGTATCAGAGCACTTTCTAGTGTCATCTGAGCACTTTCACATCACCCCCCATAAAGTTTTTTACATCATTGTCGGGGAAGTATTTTCCCTTTTAAAAAACTTTAACAAAATTATTGAATTAATTGCACAGTTAGACCTACTTATATTTATTATTATTATTTTTAGTAGCTTTGATTACTAATTGTATATATCTTATTGCACGCTTTATAGCCATAAAAAGAACTTTTATCATTTGATCCTAAAATTTAGTGAACCCTTTTTAAAATTCAAACAACTAAAATAATTTTAAAAAATAACTAAACTTGAGTTAGGGAAAAATCATTTTAGGCTTCTTAAGGATTGTGCAAACCATTTAGTATACATAATTCATCAGAGCATAAATATACCTATAATCAAAGCTAATAATTTTTATTTAAAACTACATATTATTTAAATGGTTCTAAACTCTCAATTTGGGAGAACTCTTCTAGAATATCTCAATTTATATTTTGCCAATTTCTTATAAATTTGTGCAACATTTAAGTATAATAGTACCAATGATGATACTTTCAGACTTATATTGTTTCTCTTTTTTCTAAGAGTAAAACTAAATTGTGATTTAATTCTTTAGTCCCAAGCTGTATAACTGCTTGGAATGAGTTGGCTTATAATTTTATTACAAAGTATTTTCCATCTTAAAAAATTTCCAAACTTAGAAATGACACAACATCTTTTACTTAGTTTGAAGAATAATCCATTTATGAGAGTTGGGAATGATTTAAGAAAATGCTTAAAAAATTCTCTTATCACACATTAACTGATTGGTTTGTTACTCAAACATTTTATAATGGATTAGAGGGATCTCTTAGAACGATAATTGATGCTACCATTGGAGGGTCAATAATGGCAAAGCCATTTATGAAAGCCTCTGAATTAATAGAGGAAATGGCTACTAATAATTTCCAATGGCCTGATGATACAATAAATCCTAAGAAAGTAGCTAGAATTTATGAATCAATGCTTTATCAATCATGTTTGCACAAGTTACAGTAATTTCTAAGAAGTTAAATATAATATGAGTAAATTCTAGAATACGAACTAAATCTTCAAGGGTTCATAATTTTATTGAAGATAATAATATGCAAGGGATTAAGAATATTAATGTAATTGGCAGACAAAATAAATCCTATTCAAATAAATATATTCAAGGTTAGAGAAATAATCATAATTTTAATTAGTAAAATAATGTGAGTAGTATTAATCAACTGAATAATGGGCAAAATATTCAAGGAGTATGTTAGAACAATTCTCAACAACCTATTGTTAATCCAAGACTTACATATCCTCATGTATTTTAATCAAAGCATTCAATTTAGAAATAAAAATTAACATTGGAGGATGTATTTATGTAATTAGGGAATTAATTACAAAATAAAATTACTTCTATTAAAATTTTGAAAATCTAATTTACTTAGCTTATAATTTCAATCAGTAGTAAACTTCTTGGATTTTACCTAGTAATACTTAATCCAAAATAAAAGAAAATGATCTTAATGGAAGTCATTTAAAGAATGAAAATAATTGAAACATTTAGGCAATTCTGGCTAATATTATAAATTGAGAACTGTATGGGAGGTAACCCATAATTAGGTTTATTATATAATTAAGTCTGGTTGAAAACTTTAAACTTGGTTCTTTAAGGGAGGCAACCTAGCTTATAGTTTAGTTGTTTAGGTAGGTTTGTTATTTTAATTAATTTTAATTATTTATGTTTTCTTAAAAAAAACTTGAGAGAAGAAGGAGCATGCAGCACTACCTTTAGTACCTCATCGCTAATTAAAAACTTTGTTGTTTAAAAAAATCGAATTTTAAAACTTCCCCTCACTTGCAAATTAAAAATACTGAATGTTGACATCTTAATTCTCAAATCTCCTTAGTTTTTGAGTTTAGTGCTATCTTTCTCTTCCTGAAAATTCAACTTAAGCAATGGATGGAACCAAGAAAAGACGTTCCTCCTTTAGTATTATAAGAGAAGAATATTTGAAAATTGAAGATTCATTTTCTCTTCTCCACATATAGAGTTCTGCTAAACTTCATAAGTTTAATGATGAAGTTCATGAAGATACAAGGCATATATGAAGTAAATGTTTTAATATGTATTAAGATTAAAAATTTATCCTGGTCAAGATGTCCTACTATTTGACTACAGGAAAAAATTTTTCCATGGAAAACATAAATCTAGATGGGTTAGGCCAAAGACTATCATTTGAATATATCTCAATGTTGACATCAACATTCAAGATAAGATAACTTTCACATTTTTATGGTCAATGGTCATAGATTGAAACCTTGTGGATTAGAAGAAAAAGTAAATCTTAAATTTGGAGAAAGAGAAGATGTGTATTTCTATCTTTGTTTTACTTCATATCTTTTAGAAGAGAACATAGTTATGTGAGTAATTAGTATATGTAGTGTGAGTATAACTTTATGTTTTTTACTATTGAAGCCCATATGATACATATGGTGCCAAGTGCTCTAGTTATTTTCAAACCCCTATTTTGTTTATGTTATGTTATTAAATATTTTATGCGCCTTTATAATTCATATGAAGGTATGTGTAGTGTTAATTATTATTTATGCTTCTTTTACTTATATTTTATTGAAATTCCCCTCATGCTCACTATTACTTTAAATATTTTTTGTATTCTTATTATTTAATTAACCTTAGTAAAAGTGATAATTAGAAATTATATAAAATTAGAATAATAATAAAATCTTAGATCATAATTCAAATGAATAGTGCTTATACTAAGACAGTGGAAAATCTAATAATTAACTAACTTAGACCATTTAAGCTATTACTTCATTTAAAATTATAAGTTATATCTTTATGTATTATTTTTTGAAATTAAGATGAATAATTAGAATTAAAGATTAGATATGAGTAGATTAAAATTAGAAATCATAAGAAAATCGAATTTGGAATTGGTAATCTCATTAAATCCTTACATAAAATTCAATAAGATTGTAAAAGGGTTCAAAGTAAAAATTGATATTAAAAAATCATTAACCGTACACACCATAAAAAACAAAAAGAGCTATGAAAATAGTTCTAAGAAGAAAATAAAAGAAATTGATGAAAAAGAAAAGATGAGTACATTCAAAAATTGTTATCAATCAAAAACATAAAATTTGATTATAATCTTATACTTAAATTCATAAAGGATAAAATAAGAAAACTAGTACAAATGATAATGAACTAATAAAGTTTCAATTTAAACTACTAACATATCAAATCATTAAGCTACAATATTCACTTTAAAATTAAAAATAATAATAACAATTAAATTGATAACCTGTGAATTCAAAGTAAGCAATAGTAAGGATGTCATTTTAGTGTAATTTTTAGTATTTTTTCAAACTAAAATCATAACCTTGTACATCTTTACTACTTCTAGACCGTATTTTATTATCCTATATTTCAGTAATTTTAAATTATTAGTTTTTACTTTAGTTAAATATTTAATAAGAATTAAAAAAATATTTATTTGCTTGAGGACAAGCAAGAGTTTAAACTGGGGAGAATTTGATAAGTATAAATAATATATTATTTTATGATTTATATTTTTTTGTAAAAATTTATTGTTTTAGTTGTGTCATATAGATAAATAAATAAAAGGCACAAATTCTAAGTATCATCCAATACCTTATCTTCAGACAAATCAACACAATAACGCCATCAAGGGTAGTGTTGGAGCACTAAAATATTGGCATGGTGGAATTCACTTCTATGTTGGATAGAACCGTGACATAAAAATGGTCAGCTTTACAACCCCATATTTATTATCTTCAAGTGTGACAGTGTCACAACTATCATGTCTTGGTGCCAAAATTGCCTCTTAGGTGCCACAACATTCAAAAAACGTAGCAAGTGTAACATTAAGAAGACATGATCTATCAATGAAATGATGCAACTATTCACTAAGTAACTATCCATGTAAAAAGGCACCACAACAGAGAAAAAACATCAGTGCAACAACGTTAGTTAATTTTATTATTTCTATGGCACTAATCTTTTAAGTGTTGTAGAACTAGTTTCCTAATCTATATTTCTATAAATAGTCATTGTGTTATATTTGTAAGTGAGTTCAGTCACTTTTATAATTTAAGTACATTTCAGAGTACTTTTTTAGATCTCTCTTAGAGAAAAATCTAAGAGAAGCTATGGAGGTACTAGATACAATCATCAATGTATTTATTTAGTGTTTGTTAAAGCAACTCCATACATTAAAGAAGAAGTGTAGAAGAGATAAATTGATCCTTCACGATGACATCATTCTCTTCTATTTTCATTCTTCAATGATTTTAATAAAAATGAGTTTTCTTATCTTTTCTTTCATGTCTTGGTAATTCTCTTATTTTGGATTGATGATGAAGAAAATAAATTAAGTACTAATGAAGATTCTTGTTCTCTAAAAGTGAAATGAAATTTTTAATATTATCTCATTCTATATTTAATGCATATAGTGGGTATATATTTGTAAAATATAGTATGATGTATAACCTCGATGGAGGAATGCATGTGCAACCAAGAATATTAAAATAATATATTTGCATACCTAAACATAGGATCTATAATAAGCTAGGTTCTTAAGGATATGATATAACTATATGAGGTCAATAGATATCCTTATCACCCATACATGCTCGACAAAGATCTTGGAATTCATGTGTTCATAATCATATTAAAAATAAGAATTTCATTAAGAAATATATGCAACTTACATTCATCAATAAAAAAAGCTTTATTTAAGTATTGTAACCATTATTTTACTATTTATATTTATTTATTGAATTTTTATAACCAACAATTTTATTTTAATAAGATAATTTTACAATTAGAGTAAATAGTAAAAGTTGATTGCTGAAACACATACTTCCTCATGGGTATGATATTCTACTCTATTACTTTATTACTCAACCTCGTATATATGTATATGCATATATTAAGTGGCGTTTGTTATTTTTATATATTAAAGAAAATCTTAGAGTTTTTTAGGGGAGATAAAGCCTTAAATATTTTTATAATTCAAAATTGAACTTCACAAATGCCATAATTCATCGATCATATATCAGGTCATTTCTAACCTATTATGATGATCTGGTGATGATTAAAGATCATTTGGTACAAAAAATTAAAAAATTCCCAGGTTCTCTTATTAAATGAATGCCAAAATCCTGTCATCAAACATATTGATATTGGCGGAGCTTTGGCATTTTTGGCAGAGACGAGGTGATCTTGGCATTTTTGGCAGAGATTTGGCATTCGGTGGTTCTCCGTCGGCCTGGTATGGACAACAGAGTTCCTTTGTGGGATTGTTATTGAGAAGGTGATTTATGGGAAGAAGTTTGTCAGCAGAGGTTCTCTTTCGGCCCATTTTTGCGGTGGCGACCGATTTGAAGTCGATTTTGGCGGAGCTTTTCCTGACGGAGGTTCTCTATTGGATTTATTTGGCAATTGGTTGTGTTGGTTTTATTTATTATACTGGTTTTAGATTCTTGATGGAATTTGGTGAGACTACAAATCTGAAGGTGATTTTGGAGGAGGTTTTTCGTTGGCTCGCCATTGCATATAGTTTTTCTTGGGATCAAATTTTTGCTTGGTTAAATTTTGTTTTTTATGTGTGGTTTTTTGAGTTTGGAGTTGTTCTGGTTTATTGATTATCTTGATTCCAGATTTGTATTAATTGTGTTCTTGGTGTGTGATCTGTTGATGTTTAAGAGATTGGTGGTGTTTAGGTGTTTGGATGGTAAAGGTGGATCTTTCTATTTAGAAGAACTATTTTCATATGGATTCTTGAAGACTCTTAGATACAATGTTCTTCAATTTGTTATGGTTGTGAACAAAAGAATTGGATTCTTTTTTCCTATAAAGGGAAAGGTTATGTTACGAGCAAATTTTGGTATGATTGCCACTGGTTATGCAGCTATCTGGAAGGCCTTGTCTGGTAAAGCCGAAGATATTGCAGTGATTGATTTAATGTTAATTGGTTCATTTATGGAAGTTTGTTTGGATCCTCCTAGACTTATTGGAGCTAGCTTTATCGTTGTGGTTGCAGTTTCAAATCTTGATGTTGGAACTGGTGTTATTATTTTGTCGACTTTGTTTGGATCGTCCAAGGTGTTTTTTATTGGATGTATTGGTGATGGCTTTAGATGGGATCATATCCCAACTAGATCTATGGATGCTATTGCTTTGATCTTTGAAGTTTATGTCGTGATGGTTGAA
Source organism: Dendrobium nobile (assembly GCA_022539455.1). Classification (NCBI taxonomy): domain Eukaryota; kingdom Viridiplantae; phylum Streptophyta; class Magnoliopsida; order Asparagales; family Orchidaceae; genus Dendrobium; species Dendrobium nobile. The sequence goes on from CM039736.1 coordinate 33,295,695, forward strand.
GACTTGAAGGGAACGGAGATGTTCTTTGTAGAACAAGTCTTATTTGTTCAAGACTTGAAGGAATTGAACATTTGTGGGTTTTTACTTGCCAGAGTGAGGTGTGTGGTGCTATCAGTTTGTATGACTTTGTTTGTGAAGAGGCCGATTAATGGACTCTTGAAGTGGGAGTCGGTGATATTGCTTCATCGACTTTGTTTCGTTCGTCCATGGTGGTTGTTGTTGGTTGCATTGAGGTTTCAGTGGTTTCTACACTTGATTGGAGCTCGTTCATCTGAAAGGATGTTGATGGCAGTCCTTTTGATGTTTTAATAGCAATTTTAGTTGTTCTTTTTATTTTTCTTGTACTAATTTGCTGTTTGTTTTGTTGGGTCTAGTAATTAGGTTGTTAAGCCTAAGTGAATGTCCCAAGGCTAACCAAGAGGGGGGGGGTGAATTGGCATTTAAAAAATGTAACTTCAACTCTTGGAATTTTAGAAAACCTTTTGAATTATTGATGCAAGTTAAAATTAAAGTTTAAAAATAAACTTTTCAACCAGAGTAAACAACTTGCAATAAAATTAAATGCGGAATAAAAAATAAGAAAGAACACACCAGATTTATAGTGGTTCGGTCAAACCTTGACCTACATCCACTCCCCAGAGGCACCCTCTGAGTATTGCACTAATACCACAAAGTGACTCTCCTTTTGCTCCCACAACAAGGCGGAGAAGCCTGTACAAAATCACTTTCACCTTCCCCGGTGCGGCGGAGTAGCCGGGTTCTTTAACACCAAAGAGATCTTCTTCTTGCCAAAACTTCCCTCAAGACGACCCTTGAATCCGATGGTACTGAAGTGCAAGTTCGCCGGAGCAACCGTGTGAATATCCCCTTCACACTCCCTTGAAATCCCCTTCAAAGATCTTCTCCCTCTCAAACTCCACCTTTTCCTCTCTCCCTTTCAAGTTCTCTCTTCTAGTTTTCTCCACAAGAACGAAGACACAATGAATGTCAAAGATACACTTTGTCGTCCTTTTACACTTCTCCAAGTGTCGGCAGAGAACCGGACCGATGTTGTTGAACTTCACTTGAGAGCCTTCGCCGGAGCAACCGTGTGAATATCCCCTCCACACTCCCTTGAAATCCCCTCCAAGGATCTTCTCCCTCTCAATGATCCCTCTCAAGAGAAAACAACTCCAAAGGCATTTGTAATAGTTTCTAGGACTCCTTATATAGAAAGCAGAAGAAAAACCGTCCAAAAAACTGCCCAAAACAAGTTTTTCTGCGCACTGGATCGTCCCGTACGAAATTTTGTTCATCTGTACGAACCAATTTCGTCCTGGACGAAATTGGTTCGTCCTGGACGAAAATATTTCGTCTGGACGAACAGTTATATCAAAAGTCGGTTCCGGAAACTGCCAGAAACTGCCATAGTCGGTTCCCATCGTCCTGGACGAACTGGACTTCGTCTGGACGAAAATTTTACAGAGAACCCATCGCCTGGTACGATAATAAATTTCGTCCTGGACGAATAGGACTTAGAAAATATTTCCAGTTCAGTTCTTGTCCGTTCCATTGCTCTTACAAGGAGATAACTGATCTGATCGTCCCGTACGAACAATGTTCGTCCCGTACGATCAGTATAAAAACTTTTTCAAGATCTCCTTTAAGTTTGTGTAAATTTATTCACTCAATAACAATCACTCCCTCTCAAATTTAATTCAAATAAAAAGTACAAGCTTCAATTTCACAAAGTATCTCATGCTGAATTTGATTTGAAGTCTTCGTAGTCTGGAGTTTGATTTTCCTGAAATATTAGTACACACAAGAGCAAAAACAAATCTTCCAAAAAGTGTTAGGAGATAACTACACATAAAACAATAATATTTGGAATCATCAAAATAATACAAGTTGCAAGAATGTAAAATATGCAAATAACAACTTTCCTAACAATCTCCCCCTTTTTGATGATGGCAAAATAATTATTGTTAGTAAAATTTCAAACCATTTTAAAATCTCCTAAACTCCCCCTGAATTAATGAATACATTAAAATAAGGAGGCATTTTAAAAAAACAATTTTTGTTTTAAAATTTTACATACACACATACACAAAAACAATACACAAAAAACATTACAAGACACACACAAAATTTAAAAAAAATTCTCCCCCTAAACAATACACAAAAAACATTACAAGACACACACAAAATTTAAAAAAATTCTCCCCCTAAACAATACAAACAATAATCTCTCCCCCTTTTTGACAACAACAAAAAGTGAAGAAGAAATAGACTAGTAATGTAGAAAATCTTATGAAAAATTCATGTATAAATTTAATCTAAAAAAGTGATTGACATAAGAATGCAACTAAGAATTAAGAACATTAGTCAAATCATAGAATTTCATAGAATTTAAAAAATTGATATAACATTGTAATAAGTAAGAATTTATGAAAAACATGATTCAATTTAGACATTTATGATATGAAAAATCATTGTAATAAAGATGAGTAAAAAATTGCATATTCCAAAAATCAATTGAAATATAAATGAACATTAGATCTACTTGAATTAATAGACTAAAAAGAATCTGGAAAGAAGAAAATCACCACAAGTGGCGCTTTGCGCATCTTTTTCATATAGGTGGCACATTTTTGTGCCTCTTTCTTTATTGGGCTTATTTTGTGCCTCTTTTTCACATTTGCAACTTTGTTGCGCTTTCGTTTTGATTTTGTACATTTGTACAATTGTCAAGAGTAATTGAATTCTTTCCAAAGACAATAATCTAGAATCTCAAATTTTTCTAAGTGCATAAATATTAATTGAAAAATGAAATACAAAATAAGATAGACATCTAAGATACAATAATAATAATTAAGATTTTGTAGTCTAAAATGAAAGACATGAAATTAAAAAAAATTCTAACTAAAACAAGTTATAGGCAAAAAATTAAATTTAGATAAACTAGATTTTCTAATGAAATTAATTTCTAATTACAATTTTAGTTTAGGCACAATAGAGATTAAAAGTACTAAATGAATTTCATAAAGATTAAGAAAATTAACATCGAACTAAAACATGAAATCAAATGAGAAAACATTTCAAAATCATTCAAAACACAAAAACACACAAAACAAGCAAAAATAAAAATACAACAAAAATAAATAAACAAAGGGTTTTAAACATCATTTTTCTCCTGGTCTGATGATTCAGAAGCTAGATCCGCCCAGGAGATTTTTTGCTTTTCATTATTTTCCCATTTTATAATTTGCTTAGCTTTGCCCTTTTCTTTAGCAGGAAGAGTTCTCAAATTAGGGCACTGACTTTTCAGATGTCCAGATTTCCTACATCCAAAGCAAATAATATTTGAAGAAATCAGAACATTCTTACCATTTTTACCTTTATTCCACTTTTGTTGATGCTTATTCTTGTGCTTTAGTGGACTTTTCAATTTGCTTGTTAAGTCATCGCTTTTCTCACCAACTAAGCCACTTTTCTCCATGTCTTCCGCTTTTAGCATTATTGTTTCACCTGCATCCAAAAGTCTTTGACCCAAACATTCCTCGTAGGCAATGAGTGAGCCAATCAAATTATCAATAGAATATTCATTCAAATTTTTCGATTCACAAATAGCAACAACTTTGGCATCAAACTTGTCAAGTAAACAACGTAGAATTTTATTGACTATTTCAAAGTTTGAAAACTCATTACCTAAAGCATGCAATGATGTTACAATTTGAATAAACCTAGTATACATGTCTAAGACCGACTCATAAGGTTTCATGCTAAAGAGTTCATAGTCATTCATCAAAAAATTCAACTTAGATTGCTTGACTTCACTAGTACCTTCATATGTAATGCATAAACTGTCCCAAATTTCCTTACCTGTAGTACATGTAGAGACTCTCATATAATCTTCAGAATTTAAAGCACAGAATAAACAATTCATACATTTAGCATTTAATTGTGCATAAATTTGTTCTACTCTACTCCATTCAGAAAAAGGGATATCAGTTTTGATTCCATCTATAATACGTGACGGTACAGAATAACCACTTTGAATCATATGCCACATGCGATAATCTATTGATTGCAAGAAAGTAGACATTCGAATTTTCCAAAAATCAAAAGAAATACTTTCAAATAAAGGTGGTCTAACAATCGAACATCCATCTAACAATTTATGGTTTCTAAAATTAGCCATATTCGTTTTTCAAAAAGTAGTCTAAACTTATGATTTTGAAACAAAGCTCTGATACCACTTGTTGGGTCTAGTAATTAGGTTGTTAAGCCTAAGTGAATGTCCCAAGGCTAACCAAGAGGGGGGGGTGAATTGGCATTTAAAAAATGTAACTTCAACTCTTGGAATTTTAGAAAACCTTTTGAATTATTGATACAAGTTAAAATTAAAGTTTAAAAATAAACTTTTCAACCAGAGTAAACAACTTGCAATAAAATTAAATGCGGAATAAAAAATAAGAAAGAACACACCAGATTTATAGTGGTTCGGTCAAACCTTGACCTACATCCACTCCCCAGAGGCACCCTCTGAGTATTGCACTAATACCACAAAGTGACTCTCCTTTTGCTCCCACAACAAGGCGGAGAAGCCTGTACAAAATCACTTTCACCTTCCCCGGTGCGGCGGAGTAGCCGGGTTCTTTAACACCAAAGAGATCTTCTTCTTGCCAAAACTTCCCTCAAGACGACCCTTGAATCCGATGGTACTGAAGTGCAAGTTCGCCGGAGCAACCGTGTGAATATCCCCTTCACACTCCCTTGAAATCCCCTTCAAAGATCTTCTCCCTCTCAAACTCCACCTTTTCCTCTCTCCCTTTCAAGTTCTCTCTTCTAGTTTTCTCCACAAGAACGAAGACACAATGAATGTCAAAGATACACTTTGTCGTCCTTTTACACTTCTCCAAGTGTCGGCAGAGAACCGGACCGATGTTGTTGAACTTCACTTGAGAGCCTTCGCCGGAGCAACCGTGTGAATATCCCCTCCACACTCCCTTGAAATCCCCTCCAAGGATCTTCTCCCTCTCAATGATCCCTCTCAAGAGAAAACAACTCCAAAGGCATTTGTAATAGTTTCTAGGACTCCTTATATAGAAAGCAGAAGAAAAACCGTCCAAAAAACTGCCCAAAACAAGTTTTTCTGCGCACTGGATCGTCCCGTACGAAATTTTGTTCATCTGTACGAACCAATTTCGTCCTGGACGAAATTGGTTCGTCCCGGGACGAAAATATTTCGTCTGGACGAACAGTTATATCAAAAGTCGGTTCCGGAAACTGCCAGAAACTGCCATAGTCGGTTCCCATCGTCCTGGACGAACTGGACTTCGTCTGGACGAAAATTTTACAGAGAACCCATCGCCTGGTACGATAATAAATTTCGTCCTTGACGAATAGGACTTAGAAAATATTTCCAGTTCAGTTCTTGTCCGTTCCATTGCTCTTACAAGGAGATAACTGATCTGATCGTCCCGTACGAACAATGTTCGTCCCGTACGATCAGTATAAAAACTTTTTCAAGATCTCCTTTAAGTTTGTGTAAATTTATTCACTCAATAACAATCACTCCCTCTCAAATTTAATTCAAATAAAAAGTACAAGCTTCAATTTCACAAAGTATCTCATGCTGAATTTGATTTGAAGTCTTCGTAGTCTGGAGTTTGATTTTCCTGAAATATTAGTACACACAAGAGCAAAAACAAATCTTCCAAAAAGTGTTAGGAGATAACTACACATAAAACAATAATATTTGGAATCATCAAAATAATACAAGTTGCAAGAATGTAAAATATGCAAATAACAACTTTCCTAACAATCTCCCCCTTTTTGATGATGGCAAAATAATTATTGTTAGTAAAATTTCAAACCATTTTAAAATCTCCTAAACTCCCCCTGAATTAATGAATACATTAAAATAAGGAGGCATTTTAAAAAAACAATTTTTGTTTTAAAATTTTACATACACACATACACAAAAACAATACACAAAAAACATTACAAGACACACACAAAATTTAAAAAAAATTCTCCCCCTAAACAATACACAAAAAACATTACAAGACACACACAAAATTTAAAAAAATTCTCCCCCTAAACAATACAAACAATAATCTCTCCCCCTTTTTGACAACAACAAAAAGTGAAGAAGAAATAGACTAGTAATGTAGAAAATCTTATGAAAAATTCATGTATAAATTTAATCTAAAAAAGTGATTGACATAAGAATGCAACTAAGAATTAAGAACATTAGTCAAATCATAGAATTTCATAGAATTTAAAAAATTGATATAACATTGTAATAAGTAAGAATTTATGAAAAACATGATTCAATTTAGACATTTATGATATGAAAAATCATTGTAATAAAGATGAGTAAAAAATTGCATATTCCAAAAATCAATTGAAATATAAATGAACATTAGATCTACTTGAATTAATAGACTAAAAAGAATCTGGAAAGAAGAAAATCACCACAAGTGGCGCTTTGCGCATCTTTTTCATATAAGTGGCACATTTTTGTGCCTCTTTCTTTATTGGGCTTATTTTGTGCCTCTTTTTCACATTTGCAACTTTGTTGCGCTTTCGTTTTGATTTTGTACATTTGTACAATTGTCAAGAGTAATTGAATTCTTTCCAAAGACAATAATCTAGAATCTCAAATTTTTCTAAGTGCATAAATATTAATTGAAAAATGAAATACAAAATAAGATAGACATCTAAGATACAATAATAATAATTAAGATTTTGTAGTCTAAAATGAAAGACATGAAATTAAAAAAAATTCTAACTAAAACAAGTTATAGGCAAAAAATTAAATTTAGATAAACTAGATTTTCTAATGAAATTAATTTCTAATTACAATTTTAGTTTAGGCACAATAGAGATTAAAAGTACTAAATGAATTTCATAAAGATTAAGAAAATTAACATCGAACTAAAACATGAAATCAAATGAGAAAACATTTCAAAATCATTCAAAACACAAAAACACACAAAACAAGCAAAAATAAAAATACAACAAAAATAAATAAACAAAGGGTTTTAAACATCATTTTTCTCCTGGTCTGATGATTCAGAAGCTAGATCCGCCCAGGAGATTTTTTGCTTTTCATTATTTTCCCATTTTATAATTTGCTTAGCTTTGCCCTTTTCTTTAGCAGGAAGAGTTCTCAAATTAGGGCACTGACTTTTCAGATGTCCAGATTTCCTACATCCAAAGCAAATAATATTTGAAGAAATCAGAACATTCTTACCATTTTTACCTTTATTCCACTTTTGTTGATGCTTATTCTTGTGCTTTAGTGGACTTTTCAATTTGCTTGTTAAGTCATCGCTTTTCTCACCAACTAAGCCACTTTTCTCCATGTCTTCCGCTTTTAGCATTATTGTTTCACCTGCATCCAAAAGTCTTTGACCCAAACATTCCTCGTAGGCAATGAGTGAGCCAATCAAATTATCAATAGAATATTCATTCAAATTTTTCGATTCACAAATAGCAACAACTTTGGCATCAAACTTGTCAAGTAAACAACGTAGAATTTTATTGACTATTTTAAAGTTTGAAAACTCTTTACCTAAAGCATGAAATGATGTTACAATTTGAATAAACCTAGTATACATGTCTAAGACCGACTCATAAGGTTTCATGCTAAAGAGTTCATAGTCATTCATCAAAAAATTCAACTTAGATTGCTTGACTTCACTAGTACCTTCATATGTAATGCATAAACTGTCCCAAATTTCCTTACCTGTAGTACATGTAGAGACTCTCATATAATCTTCAGAATTTAAAGCACAGAATAAACAATTCATACATTTAGCATTTAATTGTGCATAAATTTGTTCTACTCTACTCCATTCAGAAAAAGGGATATCAGTTTTGATTCCATCTATAATACGTGACGGTACAGAATAACCACTTTGAATCATATGCCACAAGCGATAATCTATTGATTGCAAGAAAGTAGACATTCGAATTTTCCAAAAATCAAAAGAAATACTTTCAAATAAAGGTGGTCTAACAATCGAACATCCATCTAACAATTTATGGTTTCTAAAATTAGCCATATTCGTTTTTCAAAAAGTAGTCTAAACTTATGATTTTGAAACAAAGCTCTGATACCACTTGTTGGGTCTAGTAATTAGGTTGTTAAGCCTAAGTGAATGTCCCAAGGCTAACCAAGAGGGGGGGGTGAATTGGCATTTAAAAAATGTAACTTCAACTCTTGGAATTTTAGAAAACCTTTTGAATTATTGATGCAAGTTAAAATTAAAGTTTAAAAATAAACTTTTCAACCAGAGTAAACAACTTGCAATAAAATTAAATGCGGAATAAAAAATAAGAAAGAACACACCAGATTTATAGTGGTTCGGTCAAACCTTGACCTACATCCACTCCCCAGAGGCACCCTCTGAGTATTGCACTAATACCACAAAGTGACTCTCCTTTTGCTCCCACAACAAGGCGGAGAAGCCTGTACAAAATCACTTTCACCTTCCCCGGTGCGGCGGAGTAGCCGGGTTCTTTAACACCAAAGAGATCTTCTTCTTGCCAAAACTTCCCTCAAGACGACCCTTGAATCCGATGGTACTGAAGTGCAAGTTCGCCGGAGCAACCGTGTGAATATCCCCTTCACACTCCCTTGAAATCCCCTTCAAAGATCTTCTCCCTCTCAAACTCCACCTTTTCCTCTCTCCCTTTCAAGTTCTCTCTTCTAGTTTTCTCCACAAGAACGAAGACACAATGAATGTCAAAGATACACTTTGTCGTCCTTTTACACTTCTCCAAGTGTCGGCAGAGAACCGGACCGATGTTGTTGAACTTCACTTGAGAGCCTTCGCCGGAGCAACCGTGTGAATATCCCCTCCACACTCCCTTGAAATCCCCTCCAAGGATCTTCTCCCTCTCAATGATCCCTCTCAAGAGAAAACAACTCCAAAGGCATTTGTAATAGTTTCTAGGACTCCTTATATAGAAAGCAGAAGAAAAACCGTCCAAAAAACTGCCCAAAACAAGTTTTTCTGCGCACTGGATCGTCCCGTACGAAATTTTGTTCATCTGTACGAACCAATTTCGTCCTGGACGAAATTGGTTCGTCCCGGGACGAAAATATTTCGTCTGGACGAACAGTTATATCAAAAGTCGGTTCCGGAAACTGCCAGAAACTGCCATAGTCGGTTCCCATCGTCCTGGACGAACTGGACTTCGTCTGGACGAAAATTTTACAGAGAACCCATCGCCTGGTACGATAATAAATTTCGTCCTGGACGAATAGGACTTAGAAAATATTTCTAGTTCAGTTCTTGTCCGTTCCATTGCTCTTACAAGGAGATAACTGATCTGATCGTCCCGTACGAACAATGTTCGTCCCGTACCATCAGTATAAAAACTTTTTCAAGATCTCCTTTAAGTTTGTGTAAATTTATTCACTCAATAACAATCACTCCCTCTCAAATTTAATTCAAATAAAAAGTACAAGCTTCAATTTCACAAAGTATCTCATGCTGAATTTGATTTGAAGTCTTCGTAGTCTGGAGTTTGATTTTCCTGAAATATTAGTACACACAAGAGCAAAAACAAATCTTCCAAAAAGTGTTAGGAGATAACTACACATAAAACAATAATATTTGGAATCATCAAAATAATACAAGTTGCAAGAATGTAAAATATGCAAATAACAACTTTCCTAACATGTTTGGTTTTCTTGTAGTTTTTTTTTTCTTTTTTAAAATTATTGTAATGAAATGTGATATTTTTACTAGGTTTCATTTTCTATATTTTGGGAACTCTGGGATACCAACCAACCTTTTAGGTTGTTTCAATATTTAGTGTCCCCATCACCCCAATGGATTTAAAACGGGATTTAGTGGATCACATATCCATTATGATAGTTTTATAGGGCTTATTTTTTATTTCTAGTTTGTAATAGTTGTTCTTCCTTTTAATGCAATTTGCATTTCTTCCAAAAAATAAATAAATAATAAAGTATTAAATTTAAAATATCATAATTAAACTAATAAAAAATTAAAAAAAAAAAACAACTTTGAGTGTGTTGAACTCTAAATAAATAGAAGAACATGATAAAATAATAAATCTCATAAATTTAACATTTAAATAAAAGTCAAAAATTGGTTCAACTTTAAAAAATGAATAAAAATATAATAAATAAATAAATAAAATATGAAGTGTAAAAAATACAATTTAATAAAATTCAATAAATTCTAAATTAAATAAAAATAAATTAAAAATTCAAAAATTTAAAAAAAATAAAATAAAAGTAAAATATAACAAAATAAACATTAAAATTTTTAATTATTAATTAAAAATAAATCAAATTAAATTATCTGGATTAAAGAAATATAAAAATTAAATTAATATTAAAATAAGTTTTAAATAAATAAAAAACAAAAATAAATTATAAAATCAATATCAAAATTTTAAACAAAATTAATTCATTAAAGTTCAAAAACAAATAATGTAAAATTATTAAATGTGAATAAAATTCACTAATTCAAAACAAAGTAAACATCACAAATGAATAAAAAAAATTAGATGATTTAATTCATACAAATTAAAGTAATAAAAAATTCAATTAAAGTAAATTAAATAAATTATTTTAAATGAGCTAAATTAAATAAAAATATATTAAAATAATTTAAATAAATTTTAACTATATGAATTTTTATTGTTTTGGAATGAAATAAATACCTTCATCTCTAAAAGAGTAGGACTTATGGATTAATAGTTAAAATATAGGCAGGATATATTAATTCCCATATTTCTTTAAAATTATAAATAAACAAACTTTAGCAAATAATGTTCATTAATAAATGTAACTCATTAAAACATAAATTTAAATTAAACCCCATTAGCATGCAACTCATAAACTTAATTTGTAGATACTTCCCAATATTCAATTACATATATTTAATTCATATAACATAACACAAACATATAATAGATTGACAGGACAACCAACTCCAAGCTTTTGTTAGGAGCAATATTTTGTTGTGTGAGTGTTTACTTAAGTGCAGTTTGATTGGTTATGGAGTGATATTCTAATGGATGTGTGATGATGAGAGTGCTTAATTTTTTTGCACTCTATAATGTGGTATATATATTTTCAGTACTTTAGCTTGAAAATCATGATTCTTGATTCACCAATTTTTGCATTAATCTTCTATTAGATATGTTTTATGAAAGGAGTTTTGAAAAAAAATTAGTCTTTTTTTTTTTAATTTGTTCCTTGATTTAGATGTTGGATTAAAAAGTTTTTGAACCTTTAAAAGAACTTGAGCTTGGAGTAATAATTTCTAAATTTCTAACCTTTTCTAGGTTATGCGTTGTTAATACATTCCTTACTAAGATTTTTAATAAAATCAAGAGGTAACTTTCTCATTTTAAGAATTTTTTATTTCTTTTTACTAGATTTAGGTTCATTTTGTTTGTTCATTCCCCTTCTCTTTTTATAATGTTAAAGGTGGAGAATGTACTGTTGTATTTATATCTTTTTTTTGTACTTTTTTTCAAATAAAATATAATTTCCCCTATTTTTAAATTTTTATTCTGGTAAGAGGGACATTAGGAGGAAACTTTTTCTTTTTTGCAAATCAAACCAGTTATATTTATCATCATCAAAAAGGGGGAGATTATTGCAACTCAAGCTTATGAGTTTATGTTTTTAAAGATAACAAATATTATGGCTCACTTTTTGTTGTCTACCTATATTTGCAATATATTTTTGTTTCTGTGTCTACTAACATTTTAGGATTACATTGCACCTTTCAAGGCTCAAGATTTGGTAGAATAAGTTTTTTTTATAAATTTCATTGATGTATTTTTTAGTCATATCCTGTAAAGATGTATGCTTTCTTGTAAACCTTGCTCTCTATTTTCTATATGTTGTTTAGAGTTTTCTATTTTTAATCACATCATCTAGGATGATCCAAAAATTGGCCTGGACGATCAGTTAAGAATAGAAACCCTAATTAGGGAATCCTGATTATGGCAGCCACAATTAAGTCCTTCATCCTGGAGAATATTAGTATCGGTCGGGATGATAGGCTTAATTAAGAAAGACTCTACTACCATATCTATTTAGGTATATTTTATTTATAGACATCGTCCATGACATCATCCTGGACGATGCAATATAACTATGCCTAAATTAATTTGGTTATTAAGGAAAGAAATTAAGGTTTGAATGCTCGTTCATCTCATCCTAGATGATCATAAGATCGATCAAGATGATCAGTTTACAAATCTTAGTTCTTCCTGGATGATCAAACATTAGCATGCTTTTATTCAAGGCGATGCTCTAGATGATATATGCCTTTTTTATACTAATCAGCCTGAACGATCGTGAGATCATCCCGGATGATCAGCTCACTTTTTTATCATTCATACATGCAATTAGGGCAATGCTCTAGCTAATGCTCTATGATTTGAACTAATCATACAGGATGATAGGAATATCATCCTAGAAGATAATATGGGTTTATTGTAATTAATAATAATTTTGGAGTTCTTTTATTTAAGCTTTGTCAATGACTTTGAAAGTTACTTTGGCAGCCATTGTAACTTTATTCTTCTTGAGGAAACTTGAAGAGAGAACTTGAAAGGGAGAGAGGAAAGGGTGGAGTTTGAGAGAAGGGGAAGATCCTTGGAGGGGGTCTCAAGAGAGTGTGGAGTGGTGTCCACATGGTTGCTTCTGCAAGCTTACACCTTAGTACCATCGGATTCAAGGCTCGTCTTGAGGGATGTTTTTGGAAGAAGAAGATTTCTTTGGTGTCAAAGGGCCCTGCTACACCACCACACCGGGGAAGGTCGAAGTGATTTTATAAGGGATTCTCGGCCTAGCTGTGAGGGCTAAAGGAGAGACACTAAGTTTAGTGCAATATTCAGAGCGTGCCTCTAGGGAGTGGATGTAGGTCAAGGTTTGATCGAAACACTATAAAATCTGGTGTGTTCTTTCTTATTATTTCTTCTGTATTTAATTTCTGCACTTTGATTTCAGTGGTGAATTTTAGTATGGTTGTGATTGTTATTTTAGTTAAAGAAGTTTTAAATATCTAATTTACCCCCCCCCCCCCCTCTCAGTTAGCCTCGCGACTAGTTCATAAGGGCTTAACATCCCTGTCGAACTTTCAGCATGTGCGTTGGTGTGGACTGACACATTAGGCTCCAAAGAATTATATGATATTTAAATTTTAAAATACTAACACTTATTTTTAAGTATAAGCATGTATTTTATTTTTCTACTGCGTACATTATACCAGATAAAGAAGGGGCAGCCTAAGTGATGCAGCTCATCCATTATTTCATATGGTTTGGTTCACTATGCTAATAAAGTTTTCTTAGAAAGTCAAACTGTTGGGATTGTTACAACTTAATTTTTTGATAGTTGATATTCTTGCAACGTATATGTTTTTGATGATTCCAAATATTATTATTTAAATTACCATTTCTCCTAGCATATTTTAGATATAATATTTTTGTTATTTGTGTGTACTAATTTTTTAGGAAAATCAAACTTTAGATTATTGATGACTTTAAATCATATTAGATTAGGGTTCATTGTAAGTGAAGTTTGTATTTTTTATTTTATTGAGTCTAAGAGAGTGTAAATATAATTGAGTAACTGTGCACACACACATTAGTAGAGTTTTTAAAATTTGTAATTTTTAAAAATGATCATAATGTATGAAGTCATTTCATACGGGATGATTTGTTCAATTATTTTCCCCTACGAGTAGTTAAATAAACTGCTGAAAGAAAATTTTTTTAAGTACTCATCATTGTTGCGAATCTATTTTCATGGATTAGAATTTTGATGATAGCAAGCATTCATGATTTTCTATTACTGCCTTGCCTACTAACTTTCAGGTCCACAAGATCGAGTGCAACTCAAGATTGGGTAGATTAAGTCTGAGTCAGTTTCTATTTTTTTCCCTTTCTTAAATCTATTTTAAATAATGTGGTTCCTGATGCTAAGTTACCTTGCACACACATACCTTGAGAGAATTTCTAACTGTTTCTTAGAATTTACTATTTTTTGTAACATCATCCAAGACAATATTTATATCGGCTTAGACGATCGATTCAAAAATAGAAACCCTAATTAAGGCATCCTGGTTAAGGCCGTAGTCATTAAGCTGATCTGCCTGGACGATATTATATCAGTCGGGATGATAGGATCAAATCAAAAAGAATCAACAACCAGATCAATTTAGGCATTAGTTATTTTTAGCATCGTCCAAGACATTACCCTGGATGATGCAGCACAATTATGCCTAAATTAATCAGGTGATTACGGAAAGAAATTAAGGCTGATTGCACGATCACATCAACCGGGCCAATTATAGGATCGGCCGGGACGATGTCGTTGACGATTGAGATTGGCCAGCTTTTATTCAGGGTGATATTCAGGATGATATTCCATGATTTGTACTGATCAGCCAGGACAATATATTATCGTCCTGAATGATATGAATAAATTTCTTTTAATTGTCCCAAATCATCCTAGCTGATTGGGCTTAATTTATATTGATCGGCCAGGATGATATATATATCGGCCTGGACAATAAAGTCAATAAGTTGTAATTAATGAGCTTATTTTGAGCTCTTCTATTTAAGCTTTGACAAGGCACTTAGTAAGTGTCTTTGGCAGCCATTGTAGATTCATTCTTTTGGAGGAAACTTGAAGAGAGAGCTTGAAAGGGAGAGAGGATAGGGTAGAGTTTGAGAGAGGGAGAAGATCCTTGGAGGGCGTTTCAAGAGAGTGTGGAGGGGGATTCCACACGATTGCTCTGGCAAACTTGCACCTTAGTATCATCGATCGCAAGGCTTATCTTGAGGGAAGTTCTGGAAAGAAGAAGATTTCTTTGGTGTCAAAAGTCCCAGCTACTCCGCCGCATCGGGAAAGGTGGAAGTGATTTTGTAAGGGCTTCTCGACCTAGCTGTGGGGGCTAAAGGAGAGACACTGAGTTTAGTACAATACTCGAAGGGTGCCTCTAAGGAGTGGACATAGATCAAGGTTTGAACAAACCACTATAAATCTGGTGTGTTCTTTCCTTTATTATTTTCGCATTTAATTTTCGCACTTTGATTTCTGTGGTGAATCTTGGTTTGTATTTTAATTTTGAAAGATTTTTTTAAAATACCAATTCACCTCCGTTCTTGGTTAGCCTTGGTACTAGTTTATATGGGCTTAACATCCCTATCGAACTTTCAAGTGGTATTAGAGCGGGATTCATAAAAAACAGTTTTTGAAAACTTTTGAATTTTTTATCCATGGCTAATTTTTATAATCATAATATTGCAAAAGGTTATTTAATCGCTAGATCACCTTTATTTAAAAATATTACTTTTGATTTTTATAAAATTCACATGTCTACTTTCTTGCAATCAATTGATTTTTGAATGTGGCAAATAATTTTAACTGGTTATTCTATACTGTCTCGTATTTTAGATGGAATTAAAACTGATATTTCTTTTAATTAATGGAGTACTGAAGAACAAATCAATGCTCAATTGAATGCAAAATTGTTAAACTATTTGTTTTGTGCTTTAAATTCTAAAGACTTTATGTTTGTTTCCATGTGCACTACTGATAAGGCAATTTGGGATAAATTACACACCATATACGAAGGTACTAGTAAAATTAAGCAATCCAAGTCGAATATTTTAATGCATTATTTTGAATTATTTTGCATGAAACCTTATGAGACGATCTTAGATATATATACAAGGTTTATTCAAATTATGACATCATTGCATTATTTAGGTAAAGTGTTTTCAAACTTCGAAAAAGTTAATAAAATTCTACGTTGTCTACTTGGTAAGTTTGATGCTAAAGTTGCTGCTATTTATGAATCAAAAAATTTGAATGAATATTCTATTAATATTTTTATTGGCTCACTCATTGCCTACGAGCAAAGTTTAGGCCAAAGACTTTTAGATGCAAGAGAGATGATAGTGCTAAACACTGAAAACATGGAGAAAAGTAGCTTAGTTGGTGATGAATGCAATGACTTGTCAAGCAAATTAAGAAACTCACCAAAGCATAAGCATAAAAAAAAGTGGAATAATAATAAAAATGGTAAGAATGTTAAGAATTCTTCAGACATTATTTACTTTAGATGTAGGAAGCCTGGATATATGAAAAATCAGTGCCCAATTTTTAGAACTCTTCCTAAGCAAATAATAAAAATGATAAATAATGAAAATCAAAAAATATCTTGGGCAGACCTAGCTTATGAATCATCAGACCAGGAGCAAGATGATGTGTAAATCATTATTCTTGTGCTTTATTTTTTTGTGTTTTATTTATTTTTGTATATTTTACATTTTTTATTTATTTTTTTTCACTCTTCTTTCTTTCTTTTCTTTTTTGTTAAAATTTTTTATTTTGTTTTTACTTTTTCTTTTTATGCAGTGTTTTCTATATTTTTAAAAAAATTAAAATTTAAAAATGAAAAATCTATCTCCTATTTTTTTTTTAATCTTATGTAAGTTGTGGTTGACTTCTCTGAAAATAGTCAAAGGAAGGAAACTCATGATTTTGACTCTCAATCTCTTTTTCCTAAAAGAGATTATTCTCCTTTTGATTTAAAATCTTCATCATATTTTAAATTAGATTTTGAAACTGAACTTTTTCATCTCATTACATTTTATCTATTGCATAAAAATCTTTTGCAAGTTGTTGAATCTACCTCATAATTTTCTTAATCAAGTAGTTTGTTGTGTCAATAGAATAGGTTTACTTTTATTTTTAAAATTTCATAAAGGTAGCATATTCAAAAAAAAATGGCCAATGATGCCAAATAAAAAAAGTGGCCAATAACGTCAAATCAAATGATGCATAATGACGTCAAATTGAAAAAGATACACAAAGTATATCAAAAAATAAAAAGATGCACAAAGTGTGCCAAAAAACTGACAAGAGGCATAAAATTAGTGCACAAAGTGTATACTTACTTTTTTTTCTGTTTACTTAAAGCTTAAAAAAATCCTTGATATTTTTGGTACTTGAGCTTGAAAATCATGATTCCTAATTCACCAATTTTTGCATTAATTTTTTATTAGATATATTTTATGAAAGGAGTTTTGAAAAATTAGTGTTTCCTTTTCTAATTTATTCATTTATTTAGATATTGGATTAAAAAGTTTTTGAGCCTTCAAAAGAACTTGAGCTTGGATTAACAATTTCTGAATTTCTTATCTTTTCTAGATTATGCATTGTCAATCCATTCCTTACTTAGTTTTTGAATAAAATCAATAGGTAACTTTCTCATTTCCTTGAAGACTTTTTTGTGCCCCTTCTCTTTTTGATAATGTCAAAGGGGGAGAACATTCTATTGTATTTGTATCATTTTTTTTTTTGATTTTTTATAAAATTTTAAAACAACAAAAAAATTTATTTCCCCTATTTTTTAAAGTTTTATTTTAGTAAGGGAGAGATTAGGAGAAAATATTTTTATTTTTTGTAAATTCAACCAGTAATATTTGCCATCATCAAAAAGGGGAGGATTGTTGCGAATCTATTTTCATGTATTAGAATTTTGGTGATAGCAAATATTCATGATTTTCTATGACTGCCTTGCCAACTAACTTTACAAGTCCACAAGATCGAGTGTAGCTCAAAATTGGGTAGATTAAGTCTGAGTCAGTTTGTATTTCTTCCCTTTCTTGAGTCTATTATAAACAATGTGGTTTCTGATGCTAATTAACTTTGCATACACACACCTTTGAAGAATTTTTGACTGTTTCTTAGAGTTTATAATTTTTGGTAACATCATCTGGGATGATATTTATATCAGCCTAGACGATAGGTTCAAAAATAGAAACCCTAATTAAGGCATCCTAGTTAAGGAAGCCACCATTAAACCGATTGGCTTAGATAATATTGTATAAGCTGGGATGATAGGATCAAATCTGAAGAAATAAACTACCAGATCTATTTAGGAATTAGTTATTTTTGGACATCGTCCATGACATCGGCCTAGATGATGTAGCACAATTTTGCCTAAATTGATCTGGTGATTAAGAAAAGTAAATAAGGCTGATTGCACAAACACATCGGCGAGGCCAATTACAGGATTGACCAAGATGATATCATGGATGATTTACATCGGTCAGCTTCTATTCAGGGTGATGTTAAGAACGATATTCCATGATTTATACTGATCAGTCAGAATAATATATTATCGTCCTAAATGATATAAACAAATTTCTTCTGATCGTCCTAAATAATCCTGGCTGATTGGGCGTAATTTACACTAATAAGCCATGATGATATACCTATCGGCCTGGATGATAAAGTTGACAAGTTGTAATTAATGAGCTCATTTGGATCTCTTCTACTTAAGCTTTGACAAGGCACTTAATAAGTGTCTTTGGTAGCCATTGTAGCTTCATTCTTTTGGAGGGAATTTGAAGAGAGAAATTGAAAAGGAGAGAGAAAAGGCTGGAGTTTGAGAGAGGGAGAAGATCCTAGGAGAGGGTTTCAAGGGAGTGTGGAGGGGGATTCCACATGGTTGCTCCGGTGAGCTTACACGTTAGTACCATCAGATTCAAGGCTTGTCTTGAGGGAAGTTCTAGAAAGAAGAAGATCTCTTTAGTGTCAAAGGACTCGGCTACTCCACCGCAACGGGGAAGGTGGAAGTGATTTTGTAAGAGATTCTCTGCCTAGTTGTGGGGGCTACAGGAGAGATATTGAGTTTAGTGAAATACTCGGAGGGTTCCTCCGAAAAGTGTACTTAGGTCAACATTTGACCGAACCACTATAAATCTGGTGTGATCTTTCCTTTATTATTTCTGCATTTAATTTTTGCACTTTGATTTTTGTGGTGAATCTTGGTTTTTATTTTGATTATGAAAGATTTTTTTAAAATACTAATTCAATTCCCATCTTGGCTAGCCTTGGGACAAGTTCATAATGGGCTTAACATCCCTATCAAACTTTTAATTATATTGTACTAATTATTCTTTGTATAGACAACATCCATAGTTAGAATTGGATGGGTCCCTTTTCATCCCGATAAATTCAAGCTTTTTTTGAATTGGTCGTACTCTACGTCCAGAGTATGAGATGGACGGGTCCATTTTTATCCTGATGAATCCCAAAGTTTTTTGAACTGATCGTTCTATATAATCTCCTATTCATATAGATGGGGTCCAGAGTATGAAATTGAAGGGTCCCTTTTCACCTCGACAAATACCAAATTTTGCTGAATGGATCATAATGTATGATTTCCTATTTGTATAGATGACATCCAAAGTATAAAAATGTAGGATACTTTTTCATCCAGATGACATCCAAGTGTCGGTAGAGTACCATCATTCTTTCACACCCTCTAAATGATGGCTGAGTACCATATCTTCTTCAAAGATATGCTCTTGAGCTACTAGAAATAAGAAAGGAAGAGTAATAACTAAAAAATCAAAAGAGATTCTTACCTTTGAGTAACCTTGTGATCCATTCACACTCCACTTAAAAAAACTCTCTCTCAAACACTCTCCCACAATTACTCCCAAATTGATAGAATTTTTTAGAGATTAAAGTTTGAAGGTTGCTAGTGAGAGAAATTCTAGTTTACTAGAGAGCGAAAGGCTCTGAAATTTGAATTTTCTGTTCTAGTTTTTAACTCCGTTACCGGAGGTATTGATGTGCGAGATGGTGGAGGAAGGCTGCCATCCATCTTTGGCGGCGGAAAGGAAGTGCAATGCTGTTGGAGGTTTGCTTAATCATAAATTGGAAGAAATCAATCGATGGAATGTTAATTTGGAACCTGCGTCCAAACGTTTTAGAGGGCCGTTGCTAATTAAGGATAATTTAAAGGAGGTTTCTAAGAAGAAGGTTTATGTTGAAGGCAAAGGAAAAGCTATTGATGGAGAGGTATGTTCTATTATTCCTCGGATAGCCAAGAAATCCATGGAACATGATTTAGTTGATCCAGTGGCATCGTCGTTTGAAAAGAAAATTTATGTTAACAGGTTTTGTAATTCAAATGCTATCTTGGGAGTTGTCTTTGGGATAAATGTGAATTCTCATATTCCTATTAACACAAATTTTCATTCCAATGGTTGTTTGGTTGATAAAGAAGTTGGAACTGCAGTTGATGTTAATGTGGAAATGCCTGTTAGAGCCGAGAAGGAAGTAGAAAACAATCCGTGGAAAAAGAAACCTTATATCCAGCTGGATTTTAAAGAGGAGGATTTGGTCTTAACTGAAGATGGTAAAGCTGTGAAACTGAAGGAGGATTGAGATCCTGAATTCCAGTAAGCTGAAGAACTCTCTAGTGATCAAGGTGTTTGGGAAGGAAATCCCATCTCATATTGTAGCTTGGGAAGTAAGAAGACAATGGAAACAATTTGGGAGTTTTTATTTCACAACCCTTGGCAAAGGTTGGTTTTTATGCTCCTTTGATTCTACAGAAGTGATGGAAGGTGTTTTGTCAGGATGATCTTGGTTTGTCAATCGGCACATTGTGGGTATGGATAAGTGGATGGTGGAGTTCTCAACTTTATCATTGAAATGGTTATCCTCTCCGATTTGGATTAGGATGCCTCATTTACCCTTACAATGTTGGGATGAAGTGAATGTGGCAAGAATAGCTGCTATGATTGGCAAACCTCTTATGATGGATGGGAACATGTATCAATGGGGGAAAAGGGAATTTGCAAGGGTTTGTGTAAGAGTAAAGCTTAATAAACGTCTTCCACTAGAAGTTTGGGTGGAAAGCATATCTGGGAGGTTTTTTCGAAAGTTAGAATATGAGAAGATATCCACTTTTTTTATGATTGTGGATTAATTGGCCATGTAAAATATGATTGCAAACTTATGAAATATGATGTTATGGATCAGGCTGTTGGTGAATAGATTTCTAAACATATCAAAGAGGTGGATATGACTCAAGATATGGTGACTGAATCTAACTATGGACCATGGATAATGGTTAATAGAAGGAGGAATAATAGAAGACCTGTTATGATGAAGGATAAATTGAATTTTCCTAAAAAATAGTGGAAAAAATCTTCAGATACTCATGGTGAGGTTGCTGTAGTAAAAAAAATCGGTTTAGAATATGGATGCAATTCTGGAGCTAAATTCTAATGATGGAGATAATATCCTGGAAGAAGGAGAAATATGTGTGGAACAAGAAATTATTTCTCAAGGAGTACAACCAAAACGTAATGAGGATGTTGCTGTGAGAAACCCGAATAAAGCAGTGGATGCAGCTCTAAAGGTTTGTTTACATTCTTCAATCTATTATCCCAGTTAATAAAAATAAGTTTGAAGTGCTAAATATGGAGGAGTTGGTAGGGGAGGGAGTTGAATTGATTAACTCCTCGGTTGCTGGTGGAAGTAAAGATGATGTAAAGGTGGTTGTTGGTAAGGTAGTTTTCGATAAAGTGGAAGAGAAAAAATTTTGTAAGATGAAGGTGGGGGTGAGGAGAAAGAGAAGGACATTGGCTCCAATGGGGATACGATCAAGTGTAAGCTTTCTAAGGAGCTTAGGTCCTTAGGGCCTATTAAAAATATTCCACTTGGTAGAATTCTTGAGGGGGTTAACAAGAGAAGAGATGGGGGCCCTTCCCCCAAGGTTCTTTAAATGGAATCCATTGCTTTCTGGAATTGTAGAGGGGCCAAGTAGGGAGAGGTCTCTCTCTATATGAAGGAATTTATTAAAAATTTTAAAGTCTTTTTTGTTGGTTTGGTTGAGACTAAAATCAATTCTTTTGATAGAGTATCTTTTATTAGATTGATGGGCCCTATGTGAGATTTTTTCCTTCTTCCTTCAGAAGGTCTTTCCGGTGGTATTATAATTATTTGGAGATCGGATGTAGCATCTTTTTTTGTTGTCAAGATATTAGATAAATGTGTTATTGGTGATCTTAATGTTTTTAATAATGGAGTATGGAGGATCATCACTATCTTTGGTAGTAAGGACACTCATAAGAGAAGATTACTTTGGGAGTGTGTCCAGGCACATTCTCAGAGGAAAATTATGTCTGTTATTGGTGGAGACTTCACCTGTATTTTGGCTCAGGAAGATAAGAAGGGAGGGAGAAAGTTTGTTTTCTCTCAAGGTCCCATGGAGATGTTAAAGTTTATGAATGATAACGACTTTCATGAAGTTGGGTTTGTTAGTCCAAGGTTTACTTAGTGTATCAAAAAAGTTGGAGGTGGGAGGATTCATGAAAGATTTGATCGATGTATTCTCAATTCATTGGTCATTAACAAGATTCAAATAGTTGTTGTGAGGCACTTAGCTAGAGTGGCTTCAGACCATAGTCCTATTGTCTTGAAGCTATTTGATTCGGTCTCAAAAGGGAGAAGGTGTTTAAAAATTGAAGATGCTTGGTTAACTTTTAAAACTTTAGCTCACATTATTTCCAATGTATGGAAGAAAAATTATATGGGAAATGATATGGAAATCCTGAATAAAAAGTGCAAAAGAACCTTGAAGGACTTATTTTATTTGAGTAAATTCAAGTTCAAGGATTTCTCAAAAGAGAAAGATAGATTGAAGGCTGAAATTTCTCAGATTCAAGAAGAAGAAGCTAGTGAGGAATGGCTTCATGAAGAAAAATTATGGTTACTTAGAGGTAAAGTCAAAGAGTTGAATGTTATCCTTAATTGCTTGAATACATGGTGGAGGCAAAGATCTAAAGTGAAGTGGATTGAAGATGGTGATTCCAACACAAAGTTTTTTCATAATTTTACAAATGCAAGAAGGAATGCCAACTGGATTTCTCATATGAGGAATTTAGATGGATTATTAACTGGAGAACCGAAAGAGGTGGAAGAGGTGTTCTTTAAATATTTCCAGAATAAGTGGAAGTAGGGTGTGCTGTTTGGAAGAATGGCCTAAACCATGGAAGGTTTAAGGTCCGGTTGATAAAATATGTCTAGATAGGGAGCTTTCTGTGATCAAGATAGAGAAGGTTGTTATGAAGTTGCGAAATAATAAAGCTCCAGGTTGTGGCGGGATTACTTACTCCTTCTTTAAAGCTTTTTTGTGTATCATCAAAGAGGATGTTATTAGAGCAGTTAAACTTTTTTCTCTGAAGGGAGGTTGTGCAAAAATTGGAAGAATACTTTGATTATTTTGATTCCTAAATATTCTAACCCAATTTCTCCTGCTGCTTTTCGTCCAAGCAGTTTGTGTAATTCTATTTACAAAATTAT
Organism: Dendrobium nobile; assembly: GCA_022539455.1. Lineage (NCBI taxonomy): Eukaryota > Viridiplantae > Streptophyta > Magnoliopsida > Asparagales > Orchidaceae > Dendrobium > Dendrobium nobile. The sequence continues at coordinate 33,318,880 of CM039736.1, forward strand.
TGCTAAAGTTTTATTGAATAGAATGGTGGAGATCATCCCTAAAATTATATTTGAAGAGCAAGTGGCTTTTGTGAAGGGAAGATCGATTTAAGCTCACATTCTTTTGGCTCAAGAGGTGTTTGACAAGTTAAGGCATTCTAAAGCAAGCAATGGGTTTTTAGCAATTAAAGTTGATATGGAACAAGCATATAATAGTATGAGTTGGACAACTCTTCAGAAAATGATGCTAGATTTGGGATTCCCATTCAAGTTTGTCAATTTGGTGATAGAATGTGTATCAAATCCTAGATTTTCCATTATGATTAATGGATCTAATTCTAATTGGATTGAAGGGAGGGGTGGTTTCAGACAAGGATGTCCACTCTCTCCATTCCTTTTTATTCTATGCTCACAAGTTTTATCAAATTGCTTCTCTAACAGAGGACCCGAGGTGGGTATTAAAATTTCTTCAAAATCCCAAAATTTCTCATCTCCTTTTCACAAATGATATCTTACTTTTTGTTGAAGCCAAAATGAGAAGTGTGAAGAAGGTCAAAGAAATTGTTGAAGATTACTTTTGTGCGGTAATTCTGTGGTAAGGAGGAGAAAACACTTCTCAAATGTTTTGGGAGTAAAGTTGGTGGCAGAATTTGATTACTTGGGTATCAAGATGGCTCTAAGGAGATTAAAGAAGCAGGATTTTCAATTGCTACTGGATAAATCTATTAAAAAACTCAATGCTTGGGGAAATAGATACATCTCTCTTGCAGGTAGACTAGTTTTGGTAAATGATGTTTACCTTTCTCTTCCCATTTTTCTCTTAACACATTCTCCTGTTCCTTTAAGAACTTTTAAAGATTTTGAAAAATTTTGTAGAGATTTCATTTGGAATAAAAGTGATGGAAGCCATGGGATACATTATGTACGTAGCTTGGGATTCACTTTGTAAACCAAAATAATTTGGTGGTTGGGGAGTTCCTTCAGCAATTTCTAGAAGAGATGTTTGAGGGCAAAGTTTGCTTGGAGGCTTATTAATAAACCAAACACATTGTAGAACAGGAATTTGCTTAGCAAGTTTGGAGATAAATGGTGGAAGAATGTGAACTCTAGAAATAGCTCTTCTTCTTGGAAGATTATTTCTAGTGGATGGAAAGCTCTTAATAATTTTGTAAGATGAAAGGTTGGGGGATGGTTCCAAGATAATTGTTTTGAAGGATACTTGGATTTTGGATATAAGTTTAAGCAAATGGCTTACATTTGTTGGGAATTTAGTTGATGATAATACAACCCTTGACTTCATCATTCTTGATGGAAGATGGGATTTTAATAAATTGAGCTTGCACTTTGGTGGGGAATTACTGAAGATTATTGCTGATGTGCAGATATTGCAGAATTATCAAGAAGATAGGATGGAGCTGAAACTTCAATTGATAGGAAAATCCTTAGCAGATTTACTACTGGAAGGTTTCAAAGATATGCAGGAAGATATTCTGATTTTATGGATTTTCAAATTAAAACTTAATGCTCAGGTGGAAATTTTCATTTGGAGGCTTTACAAAGAAGCTATACCAACTGAGTTATTTTTATATAGAAGGAGAATGTCGGATATTAACTTATGTCCATTGGGTTGTGGTGAAATTGAAGATGTCAACCATGTTTCTACTAGTTGCTATAAGCTGCTAAAGGTTATTGAAATTCTAAGAAGCTGGGGATTTCAGATTCCTATTTATAGAAATTGGGAGGACTGCTTGACTGGTCTTATTAGATTGAAGAATTCTAATTTGTTGTTGGTAAGGATCTATCTCACTCTAATATGGTTTGTCTGGAACAACATAAATAAGAGGAAGCATGGGAAACCCGAAGACAGCAACATGATGATCGCTGCATCTACTCTGGGTTTTCGTGGCTCTACTAAATTTAGTTTTCCCATTTCAGATCACTGGGTTGCTAATCAGTCTGTTGGACTGTGTACAGATAAATGGCAACCTCCTCCACCCGAGTGGGTTAAAATAAACTTTGATGCTTCTTTAAAAGGTAATTATGTAGCAGGTACTGGTGATATTGTCAGAGATTGCAAAGGAAGATTTATTTTAGCTTTTGGAAAAGGAAAAGTGCATTGGGACATTGCTCAACTTGAGCTCCTGGCTTTTTCAGCTCTCAAAGAAGTCTTACTTGGTCGACTTCTTGATGTTAAAGGCATTATTATGAAAGGTGATAATAAGAATGTTCTCCTTTTTCTTCAAAAACTTTATAGCTTACCGAAGAAGAAGGTTTGGAGCTTGGATGAAGAAGATTTATTTTTCTTTAGTGAGTTCAATAATGTTTTCTTTCATTGGGTCAATCGTAAATGTAATAAGTTAGCTGATTATTGTGCTAACTTAGCTTGTTCTTATGATTTTTTTTGGGACTTTTTTGATGAGAGCAATCTTCCTTCTTCTTTTATTGAGATAGTAAAAGAAGAATGTGAAAGTTTAGCTTTCTCATATTAGATTGTATCTAGGTTTCTTTTATTTTTATGCTATTTTGCATCCTTCAAAAAAAACTCACTAAGTACTAAAAACCTTTTATTTTTTCTCCCATGTATTTGAATTTATGTTTCTATGCACTAATGACTTATGAGATGAATTGTCACCCATGAGGGAAATTTGGCAAGCTATAGACATCACTTAAGGTCGTTACTAAATTTACCCCACTTTCAAATGAACCCTATAGATGTGCTAAACTTAAAAGGTAACTAGATGAATAACAAAGGAAAAAATTCAACCAAGAGAGCTTGTATTCATCTGCTTCTAGCTTTATTAACCATAAAGAAAAATGTTACTTAAGGAATGTTCATTAATAAAAGAACAAATAAGAAGGTTATCATCAAATACCAATTTTTTGTTTTTAAACTAGATGAAATGCTTGATCTTATTGCTAATGCTTATTTTTTTTATAAAATATACTAGAAGACTGGATACCATCAAATCAAGATCAAACTTGCAGATGTATGACAAACAGCAATCAAAATATTGAGCATACATTATGATTAGCTTTTCATGCCTTTTGGATTATCCATTGCCTTTATCATATTCATATTATTATTGAATTTGGAAATGTAATTATTTGATGGAAAATTCCTATTATTATTCTTTGATAACATTCTCATGTTCAACGTTGACGAGAAAACACACCACGATCACCTAAAACTAGTTTTGACTAAGCTAAAAGAATCTATGTTTATATTAATCTGAAGAAATGCTTCCTTAAACAGATCATGTTCATCTTTATTAATTTTATCATGAATATTAGTGAACTAAGGAATATCCTAAAAAAATTTTAAGATATTCTTAAATATCCAAACTAAAAGAGTTTTATAGATTTTACTATGGTTTAGTTACATTCTATACAGGGTTTATTCAAATTTTTATAACAATTATATATCCCATAACATATATCCGAAAGAAAGATAATTTTTTATGAACTTCATATTCTCAAAGATCCATAGAGAAAATAAAACTTTGTATGATCTCCCATATTCTTGGACTCCCAAACTTTAACAAAACATGTGAACCGCCTCTGATTCTTTCGGTATAGGTTCAGGAGGCATACATAATTAAATGAATCACTTGGTAATTTTCTATCATGATAAGCTGAATGATATAGAATAATGATATTCCACATATGATAAAGAATTATTTGTCTTCATTTGATCTCTCAAATATTCAAGATATTATTTATTACATAATTAGTTTATTCTAAACATTTACCACCATATAGTGAAATTAATAAGTACACTAAGAAAGCCAGACTACAAGAATGTTAAATAGGTAGAAAACTTTTAGGAATTCACCTTTTTTCTTCAACATGAGCATTGGATAAATAATAAACCTGCAAATACCCTCTCAAGATATTTTTTTTGTAATTTGAGAGCTTGAGCTAATGTTTTGATAATAAAAAATAATATTAGACTTTTCTAGTTTCTCCAACTTATGATTATTGAATATATTTTTTCTGTGTATACTAATGTTTCAAGTAAATCATAAACCAAGCACAGCCAAATGATCAAAGCTTAAGACTACGTAGTATAGGATTGATTTTTGCAAGAGTCTATATTTTTATATTTTCTTTAGTCAATGTATTGTAAAAAGTGTATAGTTGCTTAACAATTATGCACACACATACGGAGTGGAGTGAAAATGATAATATTTTAATTTTTGTGTAAATTGTACTATACGAACTTAATCATATTCTATGATCTGTTACTACAAAAATTTAATTAAATTATTTTATTTTAAATGAGAAAAATATATATTTGAAATAAAGTTAATTGTAAAATAAAACACCATATCATACTAGATGATTAGCTATAATCAAAAACCTTGCCGTCAAATTGAACTTACCTAAAAAAAGCATGTTTCGATTTCCGTTACACATGTTACCTTTTCAGACATCTTCTTGCATCTGAACAAGACGGGTGGGTTAGAAACATCAAAGAAAAGATAGAAAAGAAGGATTGTAAACTCTGTGATGCTGACGTCCCTCTGGGTGCAGTAAAAAAAATCGTTGAAGCAAAGAATTCATCTTGAAAAGGAATAGATTACTAAGCGAAGCGAACAAGCTTCTTTGAATTGTGGGTCATCCACTCCTGGCTCTACCCAGTTACTACTTGAGAGTGATGTTCGTGATACGACAATGGAGCTGGTCACCCACCATTCCATGACTCAGGTGGTCTTGGGTTGCTCCTCTGGGGATCTTCACTAGGCATCACTTCTCACCTGAGTGATTACCGATCTACAGTGTTTGCAGAGGGCTTTTTACCCCACCATCAAATATAAATTTTTACCATTGAATCAACTTATGAATTTAACTATTTAAAAGATCCTAAAGGCATTCTACCTATTTAATATTCTTGTATTCTGAATTTCTCAGTGTACTTATGAATTGAACTATATGGTGGTAAATGTTTATAACAAATTAATTGTGTAATAAATAATATCATAAATATTTATGAGATCAAATGGTGGCATATAATTCTCTATCATATGTTGAATATCATTGTCTCGTGTCATTCATATTCTTATGATAGAAAATTACCAAGTGATTCTTTAATTAATTAAGTATGCCTCCTGAACCTATACAAGAAGCATCATAAGTGGCTTAAAATGTTTTATTAAATTTTGGGACTCCAAGAATTGGGGAGGTCATATATTTTTTTTATTTTCTTTATGGATCTTTGAGAATATATAGTTTAAAACAAACATATCTTTCATTATGAGATCAGTTATGGGATATATAATTATTATAAAATTTAAAAGTTTAAGCAGGTTGTGAGACCTCGTAGAATTAGCCTGAGGCATACCAAGAGGGGGGCATATTAGTTATTTAAAAATTTTACTTATCACAAGAAAATTCTTTTCATAATTTTTAATACTTTGAAATAAACAAATTTATCACCCTATGCAAAAGCTAATAAGCTTAACAATACTTATAACAATGGTGATAATAATTGAATCAATTCAATCTAACATGAAACTAAGATTTTAAACCAAGTAATTATGTGGAAAATGAATTGCAGAAAAATAAAAAAACATAAAGTAAAAAATCAAAAAGAGTACACAAGAATTTTATAGTGGTTCAGTCAACCTTGACCTGAAACCACTCCCAGAGTTCTCTGCTTTACATATTGTATTAACATAAAGTGACTCTCCTTTTTTTTCACAGTAAGGCAAAGAAGACCTTATAGACTCACTTTCACCAAACCGGATGAGTAGAGTATCGTAAGCTATGTCACCTTCCCCGATCATGGTAGTTAACCTTTAATAATATTTCTTTCTCCTGGAGAAGGCAGCATACCTCCATTGTTTTTTCCCTCTTGGAGAAGGCAGAGTATCTCAAGGACTTGACTTAAAATCTTATCTCCCAAGAGAGCCTTCAAGACTCAACTAGGCTATAAGAGAAGCAAGGTGTAGCTAGCCCAGAGTAATTGTGTGATCCCCTCACACTTCTCCCTCATGCTCAGCCTCACCTTCTCCTTCCCCTCAAACCCTAGATCTCTCTCAAAAAATTCTCTCTCAGAGTTCCTTCAATAGTCAAAAAATCCTCTCTTATTACTAGGGATTCTAAAAACATTACTTAAGCATTAGGCTTCAAGAAACCCAAAAAATACAAGTTGGCAATCACTATTTATATAGTATGATTTGAATTCATATAGTATGAAGAGTTTAAAAACTATAAATGTCTAGTACTATGTAAATAGTCATTCAAATGAGTTGTTCAACTTTTTCAAACACATCATACAGTTTGATCCAAAGATCATATAGTACGACATATTTGCATTCTCTCTATTATTATAGGATGATTTCTAGGGCGATTGGAAGTCTCCACTAACGATCATCCTGTACTACTATCATTATACAATACAGTTAGTTAATTTCATGTCAATCATTCATTACAATATAAATATTATATAATATGATTAGTTCAAACATTTTGGTTTCATTTGATACGATCTTTGGGATGACCAAATTTTATCTCTGCCTGCCAATCGTATAGTACGATCATGATCGTACAATACAATTTGCTATCAATAATTAAACCATGATTTGATTAACTACTTATGGGGGTTAATTTAAGTAAGATTTCAAATTTTTATATAGTATGAATCACATCGTATAATATAATTTGTTCAAAATTTAAATTTTAAATTTCTTACTTAATTTATCTGGCGCCTAGGGTTTTTATATTATAATAAATCATATAATATGATATAAAACTAATTATTCAATTTGTTTTTAAGCTCATTCTATCTATAATTGATTATACAGTACGATTGTAAGTCGTACAACATGATTAGTATAAAAAATATTAACATTTTACCATCAGATTGTAATCCATTGGAATTTTGATGGAAAATATTATTTGAGGCATTTGAAGAGATTTGCAGTGGATTTTTAAGTGGTGTATTTTTCTACTATAAATAACTAATTTTCTCGCAGTGGTGGCACCTTTTTGAAAGATATTCGACTACTCTACCTCATAGGGATAGTAGAAGATATTTTGTAATAGTTGTCCATTTATTGTGGGGGAAAAAGGAGATACACTAAAGATTTATTGCAATACTCGAAGAGGACTCCGAGGAGTGGACATAAGTCAAAGTTTATTGAACCACTAAAATCTCTCGTGTACTTGTTATTATTTTTACTGCACTTTATTTTCTACATTTTACTTTCTTGCAAATCTAAGTTTAGTATGTTGAGATTGTTTCATACTTAAATTTTGCATGAAAAGAAAAACTTTATTCTAAAAAATTAAAAGAAGAAAATATTTTCATATTTATTTCTCTACAAAATAAAAACAAAAAAAATAGGATTTGATTTTTCCTATTATTGGCTTCTACATTCAAATATCTAATTTTGAACTTAAGGATAGAATTTGTTTGAATTTTTTTAAAAAGATATTTTTTAAGAAGAAAATTCTTAAAATACCAAATCACCACCATCTTTGTTTGTCGTTGTAGTTCAAGTGGTCTAAAAAACACAAATCTAACTTTAGATTGGTATCAGAGTAACTTTTCTTAATTAGTGGTTTAAAGTCCTTAAAAAAAAAGATTTATGGCACAATTCAATAATAGAAATATTATATAGGGCTACTCAATAACCCATCTAATACTATTTGATAATATTTCATTTAATTTATAAAAAATTTTCTATCTACTTTCTTGCAATGTATTAATAATTATATGTGGCATATGATACAATTAGGATATTTTATACCTTACCATATTATGAGTGGTGTAAAAATTGAGATCTATTTTAATGAATGGAGTATGGATGAAATGGAAATGTAAATCTTAATATAAAGTGTTTAAACTTTTTTTGTGCGTTAAAATTTAAGGATTACATGCATATTTCTACTTGCAGTACTCTCAAAGAAATAAGGGACAGATTTTGTGTTCCTTGTGAAGAAAAAAATGAACAATTCAATCCAATTTGAATTTATTACTGCATGAATACACACTATTTTTCATGAAACCAAATAAGATTTCTGACATGTATAGTATGTTTACTAAAATTTTGACATCATTACATGCCTTAGGTAGAGAACTATCAAATTTTAAAAAGTTTAATAAGATATTGAATTATTTTTTTTATATTTTTTATGTTAAAGTAACTGCTATCTTTGAGTATGAAGATTTAATTGTATACTCTTTTGATAATCTACTTTTCCATCTCATTGCTTATGAGCAAATTATGAGCCAAAGACTTTTGAATGCAGGTGATAAGATAAAAGAGAAAATTGTCACACTAAAGGATAATATCACAGATAGTGATAGCTCTGGATCTAATGAAAAACATTTTATAGCTTTAATGACTTAGTAGTTCAAACTCATTCTAACAAGAAAACAAAAGTACTACCATGATGAGAGCAAAAGTAAATAGGTAAACTTAACAAATTTCTTTATGATGATGTGTGCCTTGAGTGCAGGAAGCTAGGGCATCTAAGATCTGACTTCACCATCCACAAGAACCACCCTACTAAGAAAAATGGTGAAAAAAAGTTCAACTCTAAAAAGGGCAAGCAGAGGATGCAAAAATTCTACTAAGTAGACTTAGCTTTATATTAATCTGAACAACAACTTGAGGAGGAGGTAACAAATTTATGCTTGATAGAAAATGAATCAATTGTTAACTTTGTTCAAGAAGAAGTATGTGAGTTGTCTTATGATGAGTTATTTTCAATTTTCAAACAAATGCATGATTCATATAGGAAGTTAAAAAAATTACATGCATATTTGAAAAAGGAATTTACTGATATGAAAAGTAAGAATGATGTTTTGATAAATGAGCATTTTATTTCCAAAATTAAATTTATGGGAAGAGTTTGATACCTTAAATAAGAAATATATTTAATTATCAATGTGACATAATTCCTTGAAAGATGAGCATATTGAGTTACAGAACATTCAATGAGCAATAGACATTTGCATCAAAACTAAATGAAAAAGAGCATGAGTTATTAGTTGAATTAGGGGATGAGAAAAGTTCAAATGAATACCTATTAAATAAAATAAGAGAACTTCAACTAAGCAAACATGGGCCTATTCAGACACAACCATGTTATAGGACACAACATGTATCTATATCCCTAGGAAGAGGCACAATCAACCGCATAGGTTAGTGAACCCATTCCCATGAATTAGGAGATATTCTTATGGCATGATAGGACTTATAACTTTACACCTTCGATCACATCTAATTTATAGGTCTAAAAGTTCATCACATTATAGCAAGCATAGCATTCAAGCATGGAAGCATAAGGAGGGATCCAAACTCACTTGGGTTCCCAAAACTAATGTTTGATTAAGTGTAGGTATGCCCTTAGAAGAGGTCTAATGAGAGTAGATAATACCTGGATAGTATATGTAACATCAAACTAGAGATCTGAAATATTTATTACTGCTAGAGACCATAAATAAAGGGAAAGCTGCATTAGGAGATTGCACTACTAAAAAATTAACACATGTATGTAGCAATGGTATAAGTTGATTACTTATTTGTGTTAAAATATTCTAGGGAAGGATAAATAAAATCTCTATAAGTATTATTCAACTGTGTTAAAATTTTAATATTGAACTTATTTTTGCAAAATATTCACAAATGTTTGCTAATATTAAGTGAAAGAAATTATATAAAATAAGAATTACTAAACTAATTTGAATTTCAATGATAAATTAATTTGTGTTAAATGACGGTCATAATTTTGAATATTATTTTTGGTTAAACCTATTTCTCTAAAAAATGATCATTAAAAAGTAATGATTGCTATGTTCAAAGTGTTTTTTGAAAATTATAATAATTATTTTGAAAATATTTTTTAAAGAACGATGTTTACTAGTTTAAAAAAATGATTTTTGAGTGGTTGTTATATCATTGCATACTAACTTTAGAACACTTATTAAAATCACTTATTTATGGTTAGTTAAAAGAATTACTAAGTTAGAATTTCTCAAAGACCTTTGTGAAGCATAAAATGTAGGAAAGAATACAAAGTAAACATCAAATTAAATTGAAAATGTAGTGACCACAAGTACACTTAGAGATACTTCATGTAGATGGATTTGGACCTATCAAAACATAATTCTAGGAAGAAAGGATTTTTATTTATACTATTTTGATGAAACATTAAGTTCACCTTAAAATATTTCATATAGATCAATTTGGACCAATTGATATAGTGAGTGTAGGAAGAGAGTAAGTTGAACTTATGATGTTTTCATGATTACACTTGGATAAAACCTCTTGGAAAAAAGTGAATGAATTGAAAAGTTAAAAGATGTTCATCTTGGAGAAAATTAGGATATTTAAAATCCTACAATTTATAGGGATCATGTAGCTAAGAGTTCATGAATCACTTCATGTTCAATTGAGTGTTGTTTTTTACGAAACGCTTGAACTATGACTATATGTCATTGACATCAGCACATAGAGATATTGGGGTAGAGGTAAATTTAAGTTTGTTTGTGTGGTTGTTTATTTATTTGATTTTTATTTTTGTTATGTGCTTTGTAGTTTGTTCTTTAAAATTTATTTTTATTTTTGTAGTAATTTGCAAGATTTTATATTGGTGTTAGTTAATAAATCTCCTTTTTGGAGATGTCAAAAGGGGGAGTACAAAGTTGTTAAATGTATTAATTTTCTCCTTAGTAAAGTTTTTTTTTTCTACTTATGTGTATTTGTTATATTTTTGTTTCATATTATTAAAAAAAAGTATAATAAAGAAGTTTTATAAATTTCTCCCTTATTTTTAAAGAAATCACTTTGTAAGGGGGATAACATAGGATAAAAATAAAATTAACTTATAATGCAACCAATAATATATGTCATCATCAAAAAGGGAGAGATTGTTATAATTCGAGAGCCTAAGCTTATGTTTTGATGATAATAATGAATAATAGACTTTTCTAGATTCTCCTACTTGTCATTATTACATATATTGTTTTCTATGTGTACTAAAATTTCAGGTACATCACATACTAAGCACCTCCAAAGGATCATAGCTAAAAATTAGGTAGTATAGGATTTAATTTTGTTGGAGTCTATATTTTTACATTTTTTTTATTTGATACATTATAAAAGGTGTATGGTAGCTTAATAGCTGTGAACACTTATAAGAGGAGTGCAAATGATAATATTTAATGTTTCTATAAATTATACTATATGATCTTGATCGTACTGTACAATCTGTTACTATAGAAATTAATTAAAATATTTTATTTTAAAAGAGAAAAATATAATTTTGAAATATAATTAATCATTCAGTATGAACTGAAAGTTAATTAGAAATGTTAAGCCCTTGTGAACTTGCCCAAAGCTAACCAAGAGGGGGGTAAATCGGTATTTAAAAATTTCTCAATCAAAAACACAATCTTAAATCAAACCAAAATTCACCACAAGAAAAATGAAGTGTATGATTTAAATACAGAAAAATAGTAAGAAAGAACATAGAAATTTAAAGTGGTTCGATCAACTTAACCTACGTCCACTCCGCAGAGCCTCTCCTCCGGGTATTGCACTAAACTCAGTGACTCTCCTTTTGCTCCCATAGCAAGATGGAGAAGCTTGTATAACCCTCCTTTTCACCAACCCCGATGAGACAGAGAACCCAACTCCTTTTGCTTCCTCCTAATATAGGTAGAGAATCCAACTCCTTTGGCTTCTTCCTAAAGCAGGCAGAGAACACAACTCCTTTTGCTTCCTTTTGAAGCAGGCAGAGAACCAAACTCCTTTTGTTTCCTCCTGAAGTAGGCAGAGAACCTTGATTAGTTGAAGAAGATGACTCAAATCCTTGCTTGGAGCAACCTTTGTGAAAAATCTCATAAACTCCCCCTCACAAGATTCTATCTCTATCTCTCCCAACCTCTCCCTCTCCTCTTGGCTCCCTCACATCAAGTTAGTAGCAAAAGATATAATCTTGGGTAAACAAGAAGTCTTAAATATAAGAGCTTCATATTTGATCTTAACTGTAATAAACCAACATAATTGTCTATGATGATATTTAGATCATCCTATATGATTAGTTCAAATCATTCAGTATCATCCAGAACATCACCCTGAATACGTGTCTAGATGATGAAAACTAAATTGATCATCCAGGATGATTCTACGATTGACTCGGATGATTAGTTCATAACCTCACATATTACCAGAATATTGCCCTCTTTGCATGTCTAGACGATGTAAAAATAAATGATTATCCAGGATGATTTGGGATCATCCTGAACAATTAGTGTAAAATAATACACATCATCTAGAACATCATTTTGGTCATCCAGGAAGAAACTAAGTTTTATTTAATTGATCGTCCCGGCCGATCCTGCGATCGTCCCGGCCGATCCTGCGATCGTCCCAGATGATATGATCATGCAAACAAACCTTAATTGCTTTCCTTATTTACCAAACTAATTTAGGTATAATTACACTGCATCATCCAGGATGATGTCCAAAAATAAAATATGCCTAAACAGATCTAGCAATTGATTCTTTCTTATTTGAGCCTATCATCCCAGACGATGATAATATCAGTGATGATGAACTTCTTAATTATGACTTCCTTAACCAGAATGCCCTAAATAGGGTTTTTATTTTTAACTAATCATCTAGGATAATTTTAGATCATCCTGGACGATATGATCAAAATTAGAAAACTATAAAACAATCAAAATTTTTCTCCCAAGAGTGTGTTTGCAAGGTTACTTAGCATCAGGACCCACATTATTATAATTAACTCAAGAAAAGGTAAAAAATACTTAATGATAATTTACAAATTGACTCGGTCCTAAACTATCCAATCTTGAGCTGGCTCGATTTGCAATTGACTTTGTGGACCTGAAATATTAGTAGGCAAGACAATCGTAGAGAAATAAAAGTGTCAAAACTGTTTGTTATCATCAAAATTATAATTCATGAATTTAGATTCAAAACAATCTCCCCCTTTTTGGTGATGGAAAACAATCAAAACTAATTCAAACATGAACAGAAGTAAAGTAGTATGAAGAAATAACTCAAATACTAACTCAAACACTACTCCCCCTTTTGACATCACAAAAAGGAGGTGGAGGTCAAAAAAGAAAAATAGAAATGAAAATAATAAAATGACAAGAAGAACAAAAGCAAACTATTTTTATTTTATCAAAGCAGGAATATGATAAGTTTTCCATGTTATTGAATTTAAAATTTATAAGAATAAATAAGTTAACATTATTGAAATCCAAAATATGGTAGAATAGTTGATCCTATTAGCCCTAGCTCAGACTTCTCTTATGGCCAATCATCTTTTGAAAACAAAGATCTAACTAAAAAAAAACTAAATGGATAAGAAAAAGAGATCCGTTTACACTTTGGTTCTAATAAAATATCTTATAGAATAATACATCAAAGTAATTTGTCACAATCACGAAATTTAAAATCAAACCTTTTAAAATATCAAGTGACACATTAATTCTTCTAAGATTTAAAGGTTTGAAAGAGAAGAAAGCTTGTCTTTTGTGGGCTCATTTTATGGCTCTTGTCAATTAATTGGCACTCTTTGCGCATCTTTTGATTTCTAATACACTTTGTGTATCTTTAAATTTTTTTGGCGATCATTAAGCATCTTTTCAATTTTTCTTCTTTTTGGGCTCATTTTATGCCCTTGCATTTTTATTTTGCAAGTTAGATCCCTTTTGAAACTTTTAAATACTCTTAGTTGTGAGAATATCTTTTAGATATTAGAGAAGAAAAATACACTCTCTAATATATGAAAGAATAAACCAAAAAATAGAAACAAATTTATATGATAAATTTAACAATAAGATTACAAAATTTTGAAAGTAATATGAAGACTTTGAATACTATATATATAAGATAGATTATTGTAAAAAGATAGAAAAGAACTCAATCGCAAAGTCCAGTTATTAATTTGAGATAGACTTTTATTTAAAAAGAAAATTACACCGCTAAAAGAGATTAGAGGAAGGGACATAATCAACAGTGTTTCTCCCCCTATAACTGATCTAGAGATGTCAAATATTGACTACAAATTTTTAAAATGAAAATAAGGCATAAAATATCATTTCAGAAGTGACTACAAAGAAAAAGAAGAAAAACTAAAATAACAAAACTGAAAAACATGAAAAATAATAACAAGTAAAAAGTGAAACAAATAAATTTGAAACAAACAGAAAAGAGTACATAAAATAACAACAAGCAACAAAACATAAAATTCAGAATTCATCATGTTCATGCATTTATGTCAATCACACCTAATCTTATTCTTAAGATGCTGAAAGTGTCAAAAGCCAGTGGTTTAGTAAAGATGTCAGCTAGTTGATTCTCAGTTGTCACATGGTATAATTCAATATCTCCTTCGGTCTCATGGTCTCTAATAAAGTGATGACTTATGTTAATATGTTTTCTCCTTGAATGTTGAATAGATTCTTAAAGATGCATATGGCATTGGTGTTGTCACAAAGGAATGAAATTGTGCCTACAAGTAATCCTAAATCTAGAATTTGTTGCTTCAACTAAAGGACTTGGGCCACATAACTTCCTAATGCAATGCACTCAGCTTCAATAGTGGAAAGTGTAACAGAGTTTTGTTTACTACTAGATTAGGAGACTAAGGATTGTCCTATAAATTGGTAAGTACCAGGAGTGCTCTTTCTATCCACCCTGCAACCTACAAAATCAGAATAAGAATATTCAATAATCTCAAATAAGTGTTGTGCCTAGGATACCATATTCTTAAGTTTTGGGTCCCTAAAAGATATCTAAGAATTCTCTTAACTATAGACAAGTGGGATTCTTTAGGATCAGCTTGAAATTTAGCACAAAAAAAAACACTAAACACTATATTAGGTCGGCTAGCACTTAAGTAGAGTAGTGATCCAATTATTCCTCTGCACTTCTTTTGATTAATAGATTTTCCATTTGAGTCCTTATCCAACTGAATATTAGAAGTCATAGCATTATTTTTTAGCTTAGCTTTATACATTTCATATATCTTTAAGATGTTATTAATGTACTTTGATTGATTTAGAAAGGTTCCATCCTCTTATAGTCTTATGTTAAACCCCAAAAAGTAGGATAACTCTTCCATTATTTTTTAGCATAGCTTTATACATTTCATATATCTTTAAGATGTTATTAATGTACTTTGATTGATTTAGAAAGGTTCCATCCTCTTATTGTCTTATGTTAAACCCCAAAAAGTAGGATAACTCTTCCATTAAAGGTAGGGTCTACGCTCCCCTTAATGAACTCCCTCTCTAGTAAGAATGTGTTAAGCCTCTCGTACCAAGTTCTAAGTGCCTTTTTTAATTCATACATGCCTTTTTTAATCTGAAAATATGATTTAGAAAGTGGAAACTCTCAAAACCTGGGGGCTACTCTACAAACACAACCTCTTTTATTACCCCATTTAAAAAGACACTCTTGATGTCCATTTGGAAAAGCTTAAATTCCTTCTAATAGGCAAAGGCTAGTATCACTCTAATAGCTTCTAATCTTGCTACAGGGGTAAAGGTCTTCTCAAAATCAATGACTTCTATTTGATTATATCCCTTAGCCACCAATCTCGCCTTTTTTCTAACCACCACACCAGAATCATTAATCTTATTCTTAAAGACCCATTTGGTTCCAACTACACATTATCTCTTTAGTCTTTCTACAAGCTCCCAAACATCATTCATAATAAATTGATTTAATTCCTCTTGCATGACTAAGATCCAAAACTCATCATATAAGGCTTGATTGATGTTGGTAGGTTCAGTCATTGAGATAAAGACATAGGGGTTCACTTCCTTCATAAGTCCATGCCTAGTTCTAACACCTATAAAAGGATCTCCTAAGATCAATTCTTTAGGATGACTCAAAGAATATTTTTCATTCCTAGGCAAAGTGTGTGTATGTTTTACCCATTCATTTAGATTTGCATTTTCTACTCCTTGGGTAATCTCATCTACTCCTTTAATGTTTTGGGGCTCTACCGTCTTCTCCAAATTTTTAACTCCTTGGGTAATCTCTCTAACTTCACCTTCATCCTCAACTCTATACTTTTTAGGATCAGATTAATAAAACACTACATAAGCAGTCTCCTCCACCACTAATGTCCTTTTATTAAACACCCTTAAGGATTTCCCCACACTTAAATATCCTAAAAATGCTCCATCATTAGATTTTTGGTCAAATTTTCTTAAGTGTGACTTCCCAATGTTAAGAATAAAAACCTTACATCCAAAGACATTGAGGTGCAAAAAGGTTGGGTGTCCTATCTTTAAGAATCTCATAGGGTGTCTTATCTAGTTTGACTCTAACATTCACCCAATTTAACACATAACAAGTTGTATTTACTGCTTCAACCCAAAAGTATTTTGGAAGTGAATACTCACCAAGCAAAGCTCTAGTGGCCTCAACTAACGTCTTGTTCTTCCTTTTAGCTACCCCATTCTACTAAGGGGTCCTGGGAGCTGAGAAGTTATGGCTAATCCCTTTATCCTCACAAAAGTCTCCAAATCTCTTATTTTCAAACTCACCCCCATGATCACTAACGATGGTTAAGATTTTACAACCTAGTTTTTTCTGAATTTAAGTGGAGAAGGATCTAAAATCATCAAAAGACTCGTTCTTATGTGGCAAAACTTTAATCCAAGTGAACCTCGAGTAATCATCAGCAATCACAAATCCATAGACTTTCCCCTCTAAGATAGAAGTGCTATTGGGTCCAAACAAAACCATGTGAAGGACTTCTAAAGGTCTAGAGGTGTTAATGTCCTTAATGAAATGAAAAGAGGATTGGACTTGCTTCTCTTGTTGGCAGGCATTACACAGGTTCTCTTTGGTTAACTTAAGCTTAGGGACACCTCTAACTAGGCCTTTTTGAGTCACTCTTCTAAGGGTTTTCATATTGGTATGACATAATCTCTTATGCCACAACTATGACTTATCAATGACAGTTTTTAAGCAAAATAAAGTAGCACATTCAATGTTATTTAAATAAAGTATATAAATGTTATTGATTCACTTTCCCTGCAAAATAGTCTAATTATTCAAGCTAATAATCTATATATTTGGCAAAAAATTTATGATGAAGCCCTTATCATGTAGTTGATTGATGCATAGCAAGTTGAGTTTCAGTCCATCTACAAGCAAAATATTTTTAATGAAAAGTTTTTGGTGTTTCTAATTATACTTGCGCCCACCACTTTCCTAGTGGTGTTGTCTCCATGAGTGACCTTGCCTCCAGCCCTGGCCTCCAGCAAAATGAATTGATCGGCATCTCCAGTCATATGTCATGAGTATCTATTATCTAGGTACCACATGCTCTCATGAGGTTTTTGTTGAGAGAACACCTATAAAATCATCAAACATTAGATTTAGGAATCTAAACAACTTTGGGTCCCTTCTTATGAAAAGAAGGATATAATGTATATGTGTTATGCTATGAATCATATAATTTGGGTCTCCACACCTAATGTGTACTATGGTGAATAGTATAAGAGTGTGAAATTTGTCCTAACAAGCCCATGAAAAACATCTAACACCAGGAAAAGGAGTTACTAATCTACTCGGGTTATAGTGTCTCTTCCTAGGTTTCAAAACTTTTAGCTTTGGATCAGATTTAGAAAACTATTAAGGTGTGGGTGTATTCCTATTTTTCTCAAGTGCATTCAATTTAGCATTAAACCTCAAGTTAGCACTTTCTAAAATGGCGTTATCAACTCTCAAATAGTGTTCCCTATGCTCGGATTCATCAATATATGTTTTAAAATTAGTTTCAAGTGCAATGTGGGATGCTTTAAATGAATCATAATATATGACCAACTCAAAATGCTTTTTATTTAACTCATCAAACTCATCAAGTAATGACATATGATTGCTATCAATTTGGGCATGATCTTTAAGTAAAACTTCAAGCTCTTTTTATAAATTTAAAAACTTCAATTTCAAACAGCATGAAATTTCTTAAGTTTCTTATATGATGCATGAATTTATTCAAAAACTTCAAGTAATTTATTGTAGGTTAGTTTGCATACCTCTTCTTAGTCAGACTAACCAAGATGATCGCCCTCTATCAAACAAAGGTTTGTTGACTCCTCTTCAGCTTCAGTCTTAGAGGAGTCAGATGTAGAATCTACTTAGAACGGCTTTTGGAACCTCTTCTAATCCTTCCTAAACATGCATTTCTCTTCACCCTTCTCCTTTCTTATGTGAGCTTTAAGTGTAGAATAATTAGCTTTAACATGTCCCATCTTCCTGCATTCAAAATAAATCATATCAAAAGAACTTTTATAATTTTTGCTACCCTTACCTTTATTCCATTTCTGATGGTGCTAGTGATTCTTCCTTAGAAAGCTTTTGAATTATCAAGTGATTAAGAAAACATCATCGCTTTCAAACCCAAAAGAATTAGTGTCCTTATCATTGGCCTTCAGCGTCATAGTTTTCTCTTTCTTTTTCTCACCTACATCAAGTGTTCTTTGGTTCATCATTTACTCGTAAGCAATGAGTGATCCAAGTAATTTATCAATGGAATAAGTATTCAAATCCTTAGATTTAGAAATTACAGTAATCTTAGCATCAAAGTAAGAAGGCAAGCATCATAAAATTTTATTGACTCTTTCATAGTTAGTTTGCTCTCTTCTTAAGGCATGCAATGAGGTGACAATTTGAGTAAACCTAGTATACATGTTAGAAATCAATTCAGTAGGTTTCATACAAAAAAGTTCATAGTCATGCAATAAAATATTCAACCTAGATTACTTAACTTCATTTGTTCCTTCATAAGTAATACACAATCTATCTCAAATTTATTTACCAGTAGCACAAGTTGAAACAAGCATGTAATATTCAGATTTCAAAGCACATAAAAAGTAGTTCAAACATTTTACATTAAGTTGTGCGAAATCCCAATCATAAAAAGTCTATTAAGTAAAAGAAAGTTCAGTTTTAATTCCATTAATTTCATTAGATCGAGGTGAATATCCATCCTTAACAAGCATCCACATGCGGTAGTCAATTAATTGTAAAAAAGTAATGTGAGTTTTCCAAAAATTAAAAGGTATATTATCAAACAAAAGTGGTGGGTAATAAAATACCATTTTATAATATTACGATTACCAAAGTTAATCATTGATCAAAATTCAAAAGTTTTCAAAAGCATAATTTTATGAATTCTTCTCTAATACCACTTAAAAGTTCGTTAGGGATGTTAAGCCCTTGTGAACTAGTCCAAAGCTAACCAAGAGGGAGTGAATTGGTATTTAAAATTTTCTCAATCAAAAAGACAATCTTAAACCAAACCAAAATTCACTGCAAGAAAAAAGAAGTGTGGAAATTAAATGAGGAAAAATATTAAGAAAGAACACATAGAAATTTATAGTGATTCTGTCAACTTGACCTACATCCACTCCTCAGAGCCTCTCCTTTGGGTATTGCACTAAACTTAGTGACTCTCCTTTTGCTCCCACAGCAAGGTGGAAAAGCCTGTATAAACCTCCTTCTCACCAACCCCAATAAGGTAGAGAACCCAAGTCCTTTTGTTTTCTCCTGAAGCAAGCAGAGAATCCAACTCCTTTTGCTTCCTCCTGAAGAAGGCAGATGACCCAACTCCTTTCTCTTCCTCTTGAAGAAGGAAGAGAACCCAACTCCTTTAGCTTCATCCTAAAACAGGTAGAGAATCTTGATCCAATGCTTAAGTAGACCTCTCTCGAACCTCCAAGGAACTAGGAATGATTACCAGAGAAGAGGACTCAGATTCTTTCTTGGAGAAACCTTTATGAAACCCCTCACAAACTCCCACTTACAAGATCTCTCTCTCTCTCCCCCAACCTCTCCCTCTCCTCTCGGCTCTCTCAGGTCAAGTTAGTAACAAAAGATACAATCTTGGGTAAACAAGAGGTCTTAAAAAGAAGAGCTTCATATTTGCTCTTAATTGCAATAAACTGACATGATCGTCCCGGATGATATTAAAATCATCTTATATGATTACTTTAAATATTTTAGTATCATCCAGAACATTGCCCTGAATGCATGTCTTGATGATGAAAAAGTAAACTGATCATCCTGGATGATTCCAGGATCGACCCAGATGATTGGTTCAAAACCTTAAATATTATATAAAACATCACCCTATTTGCATGTTTGAATGATGGAAAAATAACTGATCATCCAGCATGACTTAGGATCATCTTGGATGATTAGTGCAAAATAATACCCATCGTCTAAAATATCATTTTGGTTTTCTAGGAAGAAACTATGTACGAGTACCTAATTTCATAATCTATTGTGCAATCAAACCTTAATTACCAATTATACGTACAAGTAGTTCAAAAAGCCATATATGATCCTTTATGAACCTAATTTCATAATCTATCAATTGTACATACCAACTGACATCATACTGTATAAATAGTTCAAAACTGAACATGTTCATCTAATAAGATTTTGTACGAACTCATGTCGTATGCAATGAATCGTCTATATAAACCTTATATCATACAGGACGAACAATTTAAATAAACCATGCTTCATATGGTATGAACATGGATGAACCCATTTCGTACAATAGTCATTATCTGTACAAACCTAAAATTGTACAGTATGATCGATTCACAAATTTAAGAGATTGTTTGGTACAAATGTGGATAATCCCATTTCATACACTGAACATCATCAGTATGAATCCAATTTTGTACAGTACAAACAGATTAAAAAATTTTTGAGCTCGTATGGGACGAACTAGTACACATCCAGTTCATACTCTAGACATCGTCTGTATGAAACAAACTTCATACAGTACAAACAGTTCAAATAAATTTCTCAAGGCATGACTTGATTAACTCCGTTCTGGTGGAACTACCATGGAAAATCATCTGGTGCGATTTGAAAATTGTACAGTAGGATTAGTTTTCAAAGATTACATTTTGATGCACTCTCCCAATGTGTGTGTGTGTGCTTGGTTGCCCAATTACAATCATACTCTCTTAAACTCAAGAAAAATAGAAAAGTACAAACTTTATTATAAGAAATCCTAATCTAATCTATCTTAAAGTCTTCGATAGTCTCGAGTATAATTTCTCTGAAATGTTAGTGCACACAAATAACACAAAGAAAATATATCCAATGTATGTTAGGAGAAATAGTAATCAACACAATAATATTTGGTATCAACAAAAACTCACATGATATAAAAATATAGTTTTGAAATCTAAGTTGCAATAATTTCTCCCTTTTTAATGATGGAAAAATAATTATTATTTGGATTAACAAAATGCACAATAAATAAATTTAAAAAAAAATTTACTCAACAAAATGCACAACAAACACACACACAATAAAACAATACGCACATCACAAAAATAACACAAATAAATAAATAATCATACACATGTACATCAAACAATATTGAATAATACATCAAATAATATGAAACAATAACTAATGACTCCTCCTTTAATAACAACAAAAAGGGAAGCACCTCTTGAAAGGATAAGTTTCTATGTATAAATCAAAAAAGACTATAAAGAAGAAGATTTTAAACTAATTATAAGTACAATATTAATGTCCAAATGCTAAAAAGAAAACCTCAAATTTTAAATCAAAGAACAATAAAGATAAGAGAAGTCAACTAGGTTCACCATTCGTTCTAAACATATCAAATATAAATAATTATTACAAAAATGATGAACTAAAGATTAATTTGTTTCTAATTCAATAATGAACATTATTATTGATTATATGGATTTGTATAAGAGATAGAAAGATAAATGAAAGAATAATATGAATTTTTTAATTGGCGACATTACGCATCTTTTTTAATTTTTAGGGCGCACTTTATGCATCGTTTTAGTTTGGGCTAATTTTGGGCCTCTTTTGACTTTGGTAAACATTACACATCATTTTAATCTACTGGCACATTTATTGCATCCTTTTAAGTTTGGCATTCTTTGTGCATCTTTTCATAATTTTCATCTTTCCAATATACATAAATCTTAAAAAAAAATTTAATAATTAATATATATATATATATATATATATATATATATATATATATATATATATATATATATATATACTGAAAAGGAAATAAAAAAAAAATAAGACATCTATTTTACAACAATTATAGCTAAATAATATTTGTCTATAAGAACATGAAATTGATCTTCTAATCTACATCCAATAATAATTTAATTTAAAATTTTGAGAGATTAAATTTTGCAAGGAATTTAATTTATAGAGCAAAGTAATTCAACATTCCATTCTAGAGATCAACTACAAATAATTTGTCTCTAAAAACTTAAATAATTAATTCAAGAAGAGAGAATTCACCAGAAGTCAAAACATCCAAGTGAAAACATCATTTTATTAACATTTATAACACATACCATGAATACAACATATATGAAAAGAAAGAATCACAACATGAAAAAACCAACATATGAAATCACAAGAAAATATCTCAACAACAAGTATAACGTCTTAATAATAAATACAACACAAAAGTAACAACTAGAATCCAGAGGGGCCTTAATCTGGAGGTGGCTAAGGGGTGAACATCATAAAGTACTAATCTATCGTAGCTACTTCCATATTGACCGTATCGAATTGTCCTCTAATCCACCCAATTTTTTCTTTTATACCTCGTGTCTTGCTGATTTAAATGAGTCTCAATTTGATCAAAATGAGTTTCCAGTCTATCAAAACTTTGGATCATTTTTTATAAAAACTTTGAAATGGTCCAGGTGCATGTGTAGGTGCTGGAGCAGAAGCTCCTACTTCTCCCTCATATTCTTCTACCTCAAATCCTTGATCATGATTAAAAAGTGCACAAAATGAAGCATCGGTAAAGTAAATAGGAAGCTGAGTGGGAGGGTTAGGATGGATTAAGTTATACTTCTTATCTAAAATGTAGGCACCTAAGTATCTTAAGGCCATATTTTTCTTCCTCCTATTGTGTGGAATTTCAATATCATAAAGTTTATAGATGTAATCCATAATTAGTTGGGCTTCATTAATAAGAGTATTGGTCATAATAAAGTATGTGATAGTAGACAAAAGAAGAGTCAGATTAATATGATCACTAGCTTTAGGTATTATGTAAGTTCTCAAGACATATTGGATAATCCTAGCATTCTGGTTAAGCGTATAAACATGAGAAAGTTGATTTACTTGTGCAAAACCTATAAGAGTTTGATTAATTTTGGATCAATCAAAATTCAATCTATAGGTCATGGTGTATACCCTAACCCCTTGAGTCCTAAGATGGAGAAAGTCATCTAAATCTTTCTGAGCTATTTGAACTCTGTACTTAAAGACATAAGAAGTCAAACTAGTATGATCATCATTTACTTTCATTTTTACAAGAAAATTTTGAAAGGTTTCTTTATGATAGGCATAGATCAATGTAAGGATAAAAGAAAATTGAGTTGAGGCAAAAAATGGCATAATTAAGAAGTTTAGGTCTTCTTGAATTAGAAGATGAGAGGGGGTAATCTTGGCTTCAACAAAATGTTCGTAAGCTTCCTCATTGTCCTTAGAAAGAAAGTTCTCATTGCGCCTACCCAAACGAGAAGTTGAACCCTTCGAAGTTCATGCATGATTGCTGCTGCTAGCCATTCCTAAAGTTTCGACTAGAGAAGGCTTGAGGATTGAAAATGATTGTGAATAAAAACCATTAAATGCCTTTAAATTTAAGGAAAACAATTTATTGTAAAGTAAAAAATTTAGATCGTACGTATGATTTTAAAATCGTACGGAATGAAGATAGTTCTGTATATATAAATGGAAACAACCAAAAAGAAATTACTTTTCAAAAATTTCTATTCTCAAGTCATCCTATTGTACAGGCTTTGTGACCATACGATCGTACAGACAAACACCTATTTATCTAGGACATTCAAAATAATAATTATCATATGTGGTGATTAGGTTAGTCCACATGAGAAATTGACAACATGATCGAACAGATGAAAAATGATTTCGTATATATGATCTGACAAAAATAATTTCTTTTAGAAAATATCCCAAATCATATAAACAAAAAATAACTTATCGTACAGATGATGATGACTTTGTACTGTATGATATGCATTAAAAATTTAAGGCTCGTATGCTCAACTCATGAAACTAGTCCATGAAACTAAAATTAGGATAGGAACTTGGAATATAGGTTCCCTTACAGGAAAATTAATGGAATTAATAGATATTATGATTCATAGGAAGTTAAATATTTTGTGCATTCAGGAAACTAAATGGGTTGGTGAGAAGGCTAAGGAAATTGATAGTTTAGGATTTAAACTTTGGTATTCGGGTAGGAGTCGTACTAGAAATGGTGTAGGTGTTATTATAGATAAAAGTTTAAAGAATAATGTTATAAAAATTAACAGGATTGGAGATAGAATTATAGCTTTAAAGATTGTTATTGATGATAAGATTGTTAATATTATAAGTGCTTATGCTCCTCAAGTAGGTTTGGATATGAGTTCTAAATTAAATTTTTGGAATGACTTAGAAGAATTAATACAAAAGATACCTCTTGAAGAAAGAGTTTTGATTGGAGGAGATTTAAATGGACATGTTGGTAGAGAGGTAGATGATTTTAAAAGCATTCATGGTGGCCATGGATTTGGAATGACGAATGAAGGTGGCAAGACCATATTGGATTTTTGTTTAGCTTATGATTTTTCAATTGTTAATACCTTATTTAAGAAAAGAAATGAGCATCTCATCACTTATAAAAATGGATATAGTACAACACAGATTGACTATTTTCTTATTAGAAAACTAAATCGTTTAGATTGCAAAGATTGTAAAGTTATTCCGAGTGAAAATTTATGTACCCAACATCGATTATTAGTTTTGGATTTTAAGATAAAGGGGCATAAAATAAAAAATAAAGTAAAACGATTTTCTAGGATTAGATGGGGGCATTTAAAGAATATTAACAAAAATATTTTTGGAAATAAGATCTTAGATCTTAAGATTTTGTCTGTGCATGAGGATGCTAATATTATGTGGGAAAAAGTGGCTAGTGATATTAAGAATATTGCAAAAGATATCCTAGGAGTATCAAAGGGAAAAGCTCCTAATAGTAAAAGTAGTTGGTGGTGGAATCCAAATGTGGAAGAAAAGATTAAAAATAAGAAGCTTTGTTATAAAAATTGGTTTAATTTTAAAAATTCTGATAATTGGGAAATTTATAAAGTGGCTCGTAAGGATGCTAAGAAAGCAATATGCGATGCAAAGACATTAGCTTTTAGTGATTTATATAATAGATTAGATACTAAAGAGGGTGAAAGATTTATATATAAGTTAGCCAAACAAAGAGATATGAATAGTAAGGATTTAGTTCAAGTGAAGTGTATTAAAGATGAAGATCAAAAAATACTTTTCTTAGAAGATGATATTCAACAAAGATGGATGAGATATTTTGCTAAACTTTTTAATGAAGATTGTGAATATAAGATTGACTATAATGACCTTAGCACCCTAATTGAAAATAAAGATTTCTGTTTTTATCGGCGTATTAGTAAAACTGAAGTTAGAGAGGCTTTAAAGAAAATGAAGGGTGGAAAAGCTGTTGGACCTGATGATATTCCAATAGAAGTGTGGAAATGCTTTGGAGATGAAGGAATTTTATGGCTTACTAAACTTTTTAATACTATTTTGAAGACTAAAAAGATGCCAGATGAGTGGAGAATGAGTGTGTTAATTCCTATTTTTAAGAATAAAGGTGATGCACAAGATTGTGCGAATTATAGAGGTATTAAGTTAATGTGTCATACTTTAAAACTTTGGGAGCGAGTTATGGAGCATAGGTTGCGGCGTGATACTAATGTTTCTCATAATCAATTTGGATTCATGCCGGGTAGGTCGACTATGGAAGCCATTCATTTATTAAGAGGTTTGATGGAGAAATATAGAGAAAATAAGGAGGATCTACATATAATATTTATTGATTTAGAAAAAGCATATGATAAAGTTCCAAGAGAAGTGCTATGGAGAGTTCTTGAAAAGAAAGGAGTCAATAATGCTTATATTCAAATCATTAAAGATATGTATGCAGGAGCTATTACTTGTGTTCAAACACAAGGTGGTTTGACCAAGTATTTCCCTATTTCGGTTGGGTTACATCAAGGATCAGCCTTAAGCCCATATCTTTTTGCTTTAGTCATGGATGTTCTCACTAAACATTTGCAAGAGGATGTACCTTGGTGTATGCTTTTTGCTGATGATATTCTTCTTGTTGATAAGACTAGAAAGGGAGTTGAAGGTAAACTTGAATTATGGAGGTCAACCTTAGAGTCTAAAGGTTTTCGCTTGAGTAGATCTAAAACGGAATATATGGAGTGTAATTTTGGTAGTAATAGACCTAGTGAGGGGATTGTGACTTTGGGCGATCAAGTCATTAATAAGAGTACATGTTTTAGATATCTTGGATCTATTGTTCAGAGTGATGGTGAAATAGATGGGGATATTATCAGCAGAATTCAAGTTGGATGGTTGAAGTGGAGGAATGCATCAGGCTTGTTATGTGATAGAAATGTACCCCTCAAACTTAAGGGAAAGTTCTATAAGATGGTAGTGAGGCCTGCAATGCTTTATGGTGCCGAATGTTGGCCATTAAAAGAGAAGCATAATACTAAGTTAAGTGTGGCAGAGATGAGGATGCTCAGGTGGATGAGTGGCTTTACCCTTAGAGATAGGATACGAAATGAGCATATACGTGAAAAGGTTGGAGTAGCTCCAGTAGAAGATAAGATTAGAGAGAGTCGCCTTAGATGGTTTGGTCACATAAAACGGCGGCCTTCCGATGACCCGGTTAGGAGAGTAGAGGTATTAGATTTGACTTATGTTAAGAAAGGTAGGGGTAGACCTAAAACGACTTGGTTAGAAAATATTAAGAATGACCTTTCTTTATTAGATTTAAACAAGAATTTGACTTTTAATAGGACACAATGGAGAAAAAGGATTCATGTAGCCGACCCCACGTAGTGGGATAAAGGCTTGATGTTGTTGTTGTTGTTGTATGCTCAACTCAGAAAATGCCATGTACATGTTATAGAATTCATACAGTATGAAAAAGTTCATACAATTCAAAAGAAAAAAGATTAACACGAGATATGATAAATAAAAACTCTTTTCAAAATCCAATCACCCAAAATCCATGACATGCAACAACGAAAAATAAAACCACAAACGCAATACTAACGAAAGAAAAATAAACATAACTAATGAAATAAACAAAAATTAACAAATAACCAAACATTAACAAACAAACAAAGAACATAAATAAACACATCAATACATTACAAAACCAATTTGCATAAACTCAATTTTAAGCATTAAGATCAATCACACCTAATCTAGTTCTTAAGGTGACAAACATTTCAAAAACTAGTAGTTTTGTAAAAATATCTGCAAGTTGATTCTTAGTAGTAATATGGTCAATTTAATTTTTGTTTTAGCCACATGATCTCTAATGAAGTGATATCTTATATGTATATGCTTGGTTTTAGAATATTGAATAAGATTTTTTTAAATGCATATAGCACGTATTTTATCACAACAAAATGGGATAGTGCCAATAGAAAATCCTAAATCAATTAGTTATTATTTTAATCAAAGAACTTGTGCCACAAAACTACCTAAGGCAATGTATTCTACTTCAACAGTAGGAAGGGCTACTGAATTTTATTTTTTATTAAACCAAGAAACTAAAGAGTTTCCTATGAATTGATACATTCTATAAGTACTTTTTTTATCAACCCTTTCCTATAAAATTTGAATAAGAATATCTAATAATTTCAAAATAAGAGCTGTGCTTAAGATACCAAATCCCTAAGTTTTGAGTTCCCAAAAGTTCTCTTAAAATTCTTTTAACTGCACTCAAATATGATTCCTTTTGATCAGCTTGGAATCTCATAAACAAACAAACACTAAATAGTATATCTGGTCTTCTAGTAGTCAAGTAAAGCAATAATCTAATTATTCCTCTAAATTTATTTTGATAATAAATTTTCCCTTATAGTCCTTATCTAATTAAATTGAGGAACTCATTGGTATACTCACTGGTTTAGCACTATCCATTTCATATTTCTTGAGGATATCCTTAATATACTTTGATTGGTTAATAAATGTTTCATTCTCATTCTATTTAATACTAAAAATAAGAAAATAACTCTGGTCTCCCATCAAACTCATCTCAAATTTACTACTCATTATTTTTAAAAAATTATCACAAAGATTTTTATTGGTGGATCCAAATAATATATCATCAATATATATTTTAATAATGAGTATGTCATCTCCTACCCTTTTTAAGAAGAGAGTGGTGTCAACACTTCCTTTAATAAATGACATTTTTAATATGAAAGTATCTAACCTCTCATACCAAGCCCTATGTGCCTATTTTAGTCCATATAATACCTTCTTCAACTTAAATACATGATTAGGAATTTTTTAATTTTCAAAATCTAGAGGTTGCTCAACATAAACATCCTCTTGTATCACCCCATTAATAAATGCACTCTTAATATCTATTTGAAATAATTTAAAACTTTTAAAATAAGAAAAGACTAGTAATACCCTTATCGCTTCAAATCTGCCTATAAGGGAAAAAATTTCTTCAAAATCAATTCCTTCATCAGATTTAGGGTCAAACTTTACTAAGTGAGTTTTTTCATTATTATAAATAAATACCTTGCATTCAAAAGCATACAAATGTGAAATATTAGGTGTTCTACTCTTAAGAAGTTCATAGGTTGTCTTGTTTAACCTGGAATTAATGTTCATCGTATTTAGAAATAACAGGTTGTACTATCCACTTCGGTCCAAAAATATTTTGGAAGTGAATATTCATCCAACATGGCTTAAGCGGCTTCTATCAAAATTATGTTTTTCTTTTAATAATCACATTCTGCTAAGGGGTCCTAGGTGCCAAAAAATTTGTTCAATTCGTTTCTCTTTACAAAAATCTTCAAATTTTTTATTTTCAAACTCTCCTCCATGATCACTTTGAATTAATAAAATTTTACACCCTAGTTTTTTCTGAATCCATGTAGAAAAATTTTTAAATTCCTCGAATGATTCACTCTTATGAAATAAGAATTTGACCCAAATGAATCCTAAAGCATCATCAATGAGTACATACCCAAAAACTTCATCTCCTAGACTTATAGTGCTAATCAGACCAAAAAAATCCATGTGAATGATTTTTAATGCTTTGCTAGTTCTAAGATCTCTGATTGAATGAAATAACGAACCTATTTTTGTAATTGACATGCAACACACAGGTGATCCTTAATGAAGTCTAGTTTGGATATTCCTCTAACCAACTCTTTTTGGATAATCTCCCTATGATTTTTCATCCTTGCATGAAAAAATCTTCTATGACATAACTATGATTCATCAGTGATTATTTTGAGATAAAAAGTATTATCACATTTAACAAAGTTTAAATTAAGCATGTATATAATATTTACCATATTTTTATGCAACATATCAATTCCATTTTAGCTTATGATGCAGTTTGTAGGAAAAGATTTAACATTATAACCTTTATCACAAAGCTGACTAATACTCAACAAGTTATATTTTAAGCCTTCAACAAATAATATATTTTAATGAAAAATTATTCTTGTTTCTAATCATATATGTACCTACCACTTTTCCATTTGGTATGCAATTTTTCTTAGTTTCTTATATACAATATGGATTTTCTCATAAACATCATATA
Source organism: Dendrobium nobile (assembly GCA_022539455.1). Taxonomy (NCBI): domain Eukaryota; kingdom Viridiplantae; phylum Streptophyta; class Magnoliopsida; order Asparagales; family Orchidaceae; genus Dendrobium; species Dendrobium nobile. The sequence continues at coordinate 33,348,613 of CM039736.1, forward strand.
ACTCATCGTAAGATAAATCACATATCTCCTCTTGATCTAACTGATCAAGTATTTCAGTTATTAAACACAAGTTTATAATTCCCTCCTCCAATTCTATTTCTGAGGAATTTGAAGCTAAGTCTGCCAGAATGCTCTCTACAGTCGTTTCTTTCCCTTCCTAACATTGGTTTTCTCTTCAAACTTCTCCTTGGTAGAATTAGCTTTGAGATTTGGGCAATCTATCTTAATATATTCAAGCATCCAGCATTCATAACAAATTATGTCATTTAAAACTTTTGCATTTTTATGAAACTTACCTTTGTTCAACTACTAACCCCTCCTTTGCTTTGTTCTCAAGAAACATTTGAATTGTCTCGTCATGAGTGAAATATCATCTTCATCCTCAAGCTATGGCTCATCACTTTTATAGCCACCCACTTTCAATGCAAAATTTTTCTCCTTCTACTGGTCACCTGCATCAATGTATCTTTTTGTCACTCTTTGCTCATAAGCAATTAGTGATCCAAGTAGATTATCAATAGAATAAGCATTTAAGTCTTTTGACTCAATTATGATAGTTATCTTTGCATCATAAATAGTAGGTAAATAATGAAGGATTTTATTAACTTTTTTAGAATTCATTAGTTTTCTAACCTAAAGCATGAAATGAGGTGACTATCTATGAAAAATGAGTATACATGCCAATGATTGATACATTTAATTTCATGCAAAAAAAGTTTGTAGTCATGTAATAGAATGTTCAATCTAGATTATTTCACATCATTAATTCCTTCAAACGTTATGCAAATTCTATCCCAATTTTTTTTTCCAATTTTACAGGTTGAAACACGTGTATAGTCCTCATATTTTAGGGCATAGAAGAAATTGTTTAAACATTTTTTCATTTAATTGAGCTAGTTCTTTTTCTTCTACTATCTAATCAAAAAATTGTGTTTCAATCCTAATGCCATCTATAAGTCTAGTGGGTCTAGTGTAACCATCATGTACTAAAATCCACATGAGATAGTCAACTGATTGCAAAAAAGTAGACATATGAGTTTTCCAAAAGTCGAAAGGAATGTTATCAAATAATGGTGGTCTAGTAATCAAATATCCTTCAAGAGTGTTACGATTTTTAAATGTGGCCATGATCATTTTCAAAAAGTTATCTAAACCTTATTTTTTGAAAGTAAGCTCTAATACCACCTGAAAGTTTGATTAGCTTGTTATACCTAATATAATTATTTCAAGGCTAACCAAGAGGGGGTGAATTCCTAATTTAAAACATTCTCTTAGAAATTTAGAAAACAAATTTAATATATTTTACACAATGATAGATTCTTACAAAATATTTTTCAACTACAAAAAAAATAAATAAAAAAAGAAAAATAAAAATACAGTAAAAAAGTAAAGACTGAAGAACACCAAATTTTATAGTGGTTATTTTCAAACAAGTTAGTAGAGAATGCAATAAGTTAGCAGATATGTGTGCTAACTATGCTCTTAATAGTGAATTTGCTTGGGACTCTTATAGTATGGAACATATTCCTTCTCCTTTTTTACTATTATTAAAGGAGGAATGTGATGCTATTAGCTTGTATTAGCTTATTTCTTTTTTAATGCAATTGCTCTATGCATTTTTCAAAAAAAAAAATAGACCTACGTCCACTCCTTGAAGACTCCTTCTTTAGGTATTGCACTATATCAAAGTGACTCTACTTTTGTTCCCACGATAAGGCGGAGAATCCCATACAACAACCTCTCTTCCACCAACCCAGGTGTAGCAGCGTACCGACTTTCTTTCTCATCCTCCTAGTGATGATAGAGTACCAACATCTTTTCTCACCCACCTGATGACAGTAGAGTACCAACATCCTTTCTCACCCTCCTGGTAATGGTAGAGTACCAATGTCCTTTCTCACCCTCTTGGTGATGGTAGAGTACCAATGTCCTTTCTCACCCTCCAATTGATGGCAGAAAACCAAAGTTCTTTCTCACCCTACTGGTGATGATAGAGAAATAAATCTACTTCAAAGATATTATCTCGAGAGTCTTCAAAGAAGAAGGGCAGAGATATGAAGAACATACAAAGAAATCCTCACCTTTCGGAAACCTTGCAAACCCTTCATAATTTTTACTTGTAAGATTTCTCAAACTTCACTCTCAAACACTCTACCAAAACACTCTCTTTTTCACTCCCAAGATAAAATTTGTAGCCAGCATATTAGGTGTCAGTTTTTCAGAACACTTATATATGGAAGACAAGAAAAATTGTTCAGAAATTTGAAAATTTTAAGTTGAATGTAATTGGATCATAAAGTACAATCATACTTTGTATGTATAAGTTGTTCAAAAAGCCATGTGCGATCATGTACGAACCTGATTTTATACTCTATCAGTCATACGTATGAAGTGACATTGTACTGTATGAATAGTTAAAAACATAACACATTCATCTTGTATGATTTTGTACAAACTCATTCAATACACAATGAATCATCTGTACGATCCCTATATCATACAGTATGAATAGTTTAAACAAATCATGCTTCATATGGTATGAACATAGACGAACTCATTTCATATTTTGGACATCATTTGTATAAACCTAAAATCATGCAGTACAATCGATTCACATACTTAAGAGATTATTTGGAACGAATATGGATAATCCCATTTTGTACACTAGATGTCATCTATATGAATCAAATTTTATACAGTACAAACAAATTAAAAAATTTATGTGTCCATTTGAGATAAATTATTATACATCAAATTCATACTCTGGATGTCATATGTATTAAATAAACTTCATATAATATGAATAGTTCAAATAATTTCTTTAGGACTTGACTAACTCCATTCTGGAGGATCTATTATGGCAAATCATCCAGTTTGATTTGAAAATCATATATTATGATTTGAAAATTATAAAATACGATAAGTTTTAAAGGATTAAGTATTGACTCCTTACCCTAGTGTGTGTGTGCACGATTACCCAATTACAATCACACTCTCTCAAACTCAAAAAAATAGAAAAGTATAGACCTCATTATAAGAAACACTAATCTAATATGTCTTGAAGTCTTCAGCAGACTGGAGTATAATTTCTCTAAAATGTTAGTACATATAAACAATACAAAGAAAATATATCCAATGTATGTTTGGACAAATAGTAATTAACACAATAATATTTTGGTATCATCAAAAACTCACATGATATAAAAATATAGTTTTAAAATCTATATTGCAACATTAATATGTCTTTGTATGAGGAGACGAGAGGGAGTTATCTTTGTCTCAAAGAAGAGAAAATAAGCATCTTCATTTCCCTTGGACATAAAATTATCATCTAGTTCTTTAGAATGAGAAGATGATCCTCTCGAAAGTCGAGCCCGCTTGTTGTTGCTTACCTTTCAGAGAGTTTTAGACACAAGAAACTTTGAGATTGAAAGTGACTGGTGAAGAAAACTCAACAAACTCTTTTCAATTTAAAGAAAACCATACTATCATACAGTATGAATCAAGATTCTTACGTATGACTTTTGCATTCATACAGGACAAAATCCATTCGTACATACAAATGGAAATTGATTAAAATGAAAAGGCTTTTCATAAAATGCCATTCCTGGGGAGTCGTAACGTATGACCTTTTGACCAAAATGTTTATATAGATGAATATGTGTTCATTTGGGATGATCAGAATAATAATGATTGCACCTGGCAGTTAGGTTTGTCCACACATAAACTGATAATAGGATCGTACGAACGAAATGTGATTTCGTATATGAACTGTGAAAATAACTATCATTGGAAAAACTTGTCCCCACTCCTATAAAAAACAATGGATCATTCAATACGATAATGTCATTGTACAATATGATATGCTTACAAAAGTCAGTGGTTTATATATCTTGTAGTCTATATAGTTCATCTGCTTAACTCATGAAATTATCTGTAGTCTATATATTTCATACAATATGAATGTGGTTCATATAGTAGGAATGAGAAAGTAACTCAAGACATGATAAACAAAATTGTCTTCCAGAAACAAATCATCCAAGATCCATGACATGCAACAATGAAAATAAAAATAAAATTAACGAAAAATAAACACATAATAAAGAGAAACAAATCAACCATTAATAAAAAAACAAATAAAGAAACAAACCAAACATATCAACATACATGAAATATATTACACATCTAATTTGCAAAATCATAATTTTTAAGCATGAATATCAATCACATCTAATCTTGCTCTTAAGGTGCTAAACATTTCAAAAGTCAGTGGTTTTATGAAAATATCTACAAATTGATTCTTAGTAGCTATATGATGTAGCTTAATTTATCCTTTAGTAACATGGTCTCTAATGAAGTGATGTCTTATATCTATATGCTTGGTTCTAGAATATTGAATAGGATTCTTTAAAATGCATATGAAACTTATATTATCACAAAAAATAGAATAATACTAATAGAAAATCTTGTTAAGAGAGTTGCTATTTGTATATTTTACATTCTTGCAACTTGTATAGTTTTGATGATTCTAAATATTATTGTTCTAATTATTTTTTTCTCCTAACACTTTTTGGAAAAATTTTGATTGCTCTTGTGTGGACTAACATTTCAGGATAATCGTACTCCAGACTACTGAAGACTTCAAATCAAATTCAGCATATCATATTTTGTAACTTGAAGTCTGTACTTCTCACTTTATTGAGTTAGAAAGAGTATAATTGAAATTTAGCAACCTAGCACACACACACTGAGGGAGATCTTTAAAAGGTCAATTTTTTTTTACTGATCATATGGGATGAACATTGTTCATATAGGACGATCAAGTCAGTTATACCCCTCAAAGAGCAATGGAACAAACAGGAAAGTGAATAAATTTTTCTAAGTCCTGATCGTCCAAACAAAATGTCAAATTCATCCTTGGATGACGTCCTCTGATTTCTCACTTTAAACTGTTCGTCCAGACAAAATGGTCCATTCATCCAGACAAAATGGTCCATTCGTCCCAGGATGATTTTCTCTGGATTCATAACTTGAACTAATCATCCATATCAAATACCAGTTCATCTTTGGACGATGTCCTCAGGATCCTCACTCTGAATGGATCATCCAGATGAAATACCCAATTTGTCCCAAGATGATCTCCTTTGGATCCTCACTCTGAACTGATCAACAAGACAAAATACTCAGTTCATCCCTGGACGATGTCCTTGGGATTCTCATTTTGAACAGTTCGTCTAGATGAAACACACCATTCGTCCCAAGATGATCTTCTTGGGTTTCAAGGTTTGTACTGTTCGTCAAGATAAACATGAACATTCATCCCAGGACGATGTTCTTTATTATTTTATCATATGGGTTGTTAGTAGTTATGTTTCAGCGTGACTTTAAAATAACTATTCGTACCGGACAAACATAGTTCGTACAGGACGATGATCGGGTATAAAGTCACCTAGTCCCAATGCACATAAGAGTTCATATGTAACAATTTTAAACTGTTCGTGCGTACCAAATCAATCGTACAGGACGATCATGTACGTACAAAATTGAAAATTTATAGTTTTTGGATGATTTTTCATGTCTTTCATATAAAAGGTCCTTTGTAAACTGCCTTGTACTCGTTTTGGGCATTGGTCTTCCTGCTTACTGAAAGAAGTGTGAAGTAGAGAGTGAGAGAGAGTGTTTGAAGGAGAATTCCTACTATTGGAGCGTGAAGGATTCACTTGGTACTCAAAGGTAAGGATCTCAACTTTGTGAATTGTGATTACTTCACTCTTTTATCTTGTCCTTCTAGATTTCTTTTGAGAAGAACTTTCAAGGACGTCTGGTTCTTTGCCGACACTTGGAGAGTGTGAAAGGATGAAAGGTTCTCTACCTACACTTAGAGAGTGTGAATAGCGGAAAGGTTCTCTGCCTACACTAGGAGAGTGTGAACAGTGGAAGGTACTCTGCCTACACTTGGAGGGTGTAAAACGACGACGGTTCTCTGCTGCACCAGGTAGTGGTGGAAGAGAGTTTTATGAAGGCTTCTCCACCTTGTTGTGGGGGCAAAAGGAGAGACAATATTGGTATTAATGTAATACTCAAAGGGTGCCTCCGGGGAGTGAATGTAGGTCGTGTTTGACCGAACCACTATAAATTTTGTGTCTTTTATTTTCCGCTACTTTTTACTATGCTTTTTTACTTTAGTTTTTTCTATTTGAAAGTGTGGTTGAAAATTTGTTTCTATAAAAATTTCACTAAACTTTTTATCGATTTAAAAAAGAGGATAAATTTTTTAATTACCAATTCACTCCCCCTCTTGGTTAGCCACTAGGATATAAGCTTAGGTCTAACAACCTAATTCATATTGAACAAGTTTCAACAAGTGGTATCAGAGCTTAGTTTCAAAATTATAAGTTTAGACTACTTTTTTATTAATGACCATGGCTACATTTGGAAATCGAAACACACTTGAGGATTACTCTATAACAAGACCTCCATTGTTTAATAATATTCCTTTTGATTTTTGGAGAACACACATGTCTACATTTTTACAGTCACTTGATTACCGTATGTGAATCTTAATTCAAAAAGGATATATAAAACCAATTAGATTAGTTGATGGAGTTAGAGTTGAAACTCCTTTTGCAGACTGGATAGTAGAATAACATGACTTAGCTCAACTGAATGTCCAATGGTTCAATAACTTCTTTTATGCACTTAAATCTGAAGATTACATACGGGTTTCCACTTACAAGAGTGGAAATGACATATGGGACAGACTTTATATAACGTATGAGGGGACTAATGAAGTTAAACAGTCTAGACTTAATATCTTGTTACATGACTATGAACTATTTCGCATGAAACCCAATGAATCTATTTCTGACATGTACACATGATTCACACAAATAGTCACCTCTTTATATGCATTAAGTAGGAAACTAACAAATACTGAAATGGTTAATAATATACTTCATTGTTTGACTACTATTTATGATGCTAAAATAACTGCAATTACAAAGTCTAAAGATTTAAACATTTACTCTATTGACAATCTTCTTGGATCACTAATTGCTTATAAGCAAGGGGTGAGTCAAAGAAAGATTGATGCAGGTGAACCACGAAGGGAGAAGAACATTTCATTAAAAGTGGAGGAGTCAGAGAGTGAACTCTCACAACTTGAGGATGAAGACGATATCGCACTAATGACTAGATAATTTAGAAGCTTTCTGAAGAGGAAGCAAAAGAGATGCCAGCAATGGAATCGAGGTAAATTTAATAAAAATGTCAAGGTTTTAAATGATGTTATTTGCTATGAGTGCAGGAAACCTAGAAATATTAAGTCATACTGCCCAAAACTCAAAGCCACTCCTAGCAAGGAGAAGGTAGAGGAGAAACCAATTGTGAAGAAGGGCAAGAAGAAAATCCAAAGAGCTTTCTGGGTGGACTCAGCTTCAGACTCATCAAAGACTGAAAATGAAGAGGAAGTCATTAATTTGTGCTTAATGGCCAATAGTCTTGATCAATCAGATCAAGAAGAGGTACGTGACTTGACTTACAATGAACTTTTTGAAGTCTCTGAACACATACATGATGTATATAGGAAGTTAAAGAAAATATATACTAGTCTGAATTTAGAATTTCTGGAATTAAAAAATGAACAAGAGATCCTTAGGAAAGATCATACTTCAATTGATGACAACCATATGAAATTACTTGATGAGTATTACGATTTGAATAAAAATCATGAAAGTTTAAAATCATCCTATGTAGAACTTGAAAAAAAGTTTAAAGATTTTAAGGATTAATCTGAAAGAAAAATTTATAGAATTAATTATATGAATCGAATTTTGGAAGATATGAATTTAATTTACAAATTAAAGATAAAAGCTCTCAAGAAAAATAGGATACCCTCTAGACTTGAAGATTTCACTAATCCTATTTTATATCCTAAATTTATATAATCTCTGAATAGATAGATAAATAGCAGAAGACTTAAGAATCTATTTCTAAAAGTCAAATGTAATAATTATGGATTATTTGGACATATAGCACACACCTGTAGTTTGAAGAAGAAAACTTATTTGGTATGGAGACCTAAGATGCATAATCCTAGATATATCATACATGTATCTGATTATAAATTGCCAAAAGAAGAATCCAAACTTGTTTAGTTCCAAGGTCTAACGTTTGATAATTTTGCAGGGTCGCTCTCACACAAGATCTCGTGAAAGCATATGGTACCTGGATAGCGGTTGCTCAAAGTATATGACTGGAGATACTGCACAATTCAAATCGCTGGAAGCCGGAAGTGGAGGCAAGGTTACACTTGAAGATAATACCACAAGGAAGGTGGTTGGGTTAGGTATGATTGGAAATCTTAAGAATTTTTTTATTGAAAATATGTTATTGGTAGAAGGCTTAAAGTATAATTTGTTAAGCATTAGCTAGCTATATGATAAAGGATACTGTATAAAATTTTTTCATACTAGATGCATATTAAGCCTAAATGGTATAAGGGTAAACAATATGTATATGCTAGATTTGAATTGCATTAAAACTCGTACTACTTTTTTTTTAAAAACAATTTCTAATGAATCATGGCTTTGGCATAGGAGACTCTCACTCTAGCATGAAAAACCTTAGGAGAATTACCAAAAGAACATAGTGAGAGGTATACCAAAACTAGACTTTACTAAGGACCATCTTTATGATGCATGTCAATTAGGAAAATAGGTGAAGCCCTCTTTTCAGTCCAGTAAGGATCTTAGAACTAGTAAATCCTTAGAGATTTTATATATGGATCTTTTTGAACCAAATGGAACTGTAAGTCTAGGAGGAAAGGTATACAGATTTGTGATTATGGATGATTATTCTAGATTCACATGGGTTAGATTTCTATATCATAAGAGTGAATCATTTGAGAAATTTAGAAACTTTTCGACTTGGATTCAAAGGAAGCTAGAATGTAAAATTATGACTATTCAAAGTGATCATAGAGGAGAGTTTGAGAATGAAAATTTGAGGATTTTTGTAATGAGAAAGGAATTGATCACAATTATTCTGCACTTAAAACCCCTCAACATATTGGGGTAGTCGAAAGAAAAAATAGAACATTATTGAAGTCGGCCAAGCCATGTTGGCAGAATACTCACTTCCTAAATATTTTTGGGCTGAGGCGGTTAGCACTGCATTTTATATTCTAAATAGGGTGAATGTAAGATCAAAATTTAATAAAACACCCGATAAGTTGCTAAAGGGAAGAACACCTAATTTGTCACATTTATATGTTTTTGGATGTAAGGTGTTTATTCATAACAATGAAAAATCTGTCTTAGGAAAATTTGATCCAAAATCAAATGAAGGTATTTTTATAGGATACTCAAGTGTTGGAAAATCTTTTAGAGTATTCAATAAAAGAACTTTGGTAATTGAGGAAACCACACACGTTGTATTTGATGAATTTGGAAATTTGGAAGAGCCAAATGTTGAAGAAGATGAGATAAAGATTAACTCCCAAACGATTGATCAAATAAATTTGGAAGAAAATTTGGAAATAGAAAATCTTTTGCCTAGAGATTTAAGATTTTCTAAGAACCACCTAAAGGAATTGATTATAGGTGAAACTAGTGAGGGTGTTAGGACTAGGCATGGATTAAACAAAGAAGTCAATCACTCAGCCTTTATTTTAATCATAGAACCTACAATATTGATCAAGCACTTTTGGATGAATTTTTTATCTTTGCTATGCAAGAAGATTTAAATCAATTTATAAGAAATGAAGTTTAGGAATTAACGGCAAGGCCAAAGAATCAAAGTTTAGTTGGAACTAAGTGAGTTTTCAAAATCAAAATGAATAACTCAGGAGTAGTCATTAGAAATAAGGCTAGATTGATGGCTAAGGGGTATAATCAAATTGAAGGAATTGATTTTGAGAAGACTTTTTCCCCTGTAGCTAGACATGAAGCAATTAGGGTTTTGTTAGCCTTTACCTGTTTCAAAGGATTTAAATTGTACCAAATGGATATTAAAAGTGCCTTATTAAATGGGGTAATTCTAGATGATGTTTTTGTAGAACAACCTCCAGGCTTTGAAAATTCTAAACACCCAAATCATATTTTTAAATTGACAAAGGCATTATATGGATTGAAATAGGCACCTAGGGCTTGGTATGAGAGGTTGAGCACATTCCTACTTGAGAGATCTTTTGAAAAAGGGAGTGTGGATACAACCCACTTTTTGAAGAAAATTGGAGAGGATATACTCATTGTACAAATTTATGTTGATGACATCATCTTTGGATCTTCAAATAAAGATCTTTGTGATAATTTTTCTAAAATAATGAGTAGTGAATTTGAAATGAGTCTAACGGGAGATTTAAGTTACTTTCTAGGCTTTAGCATTAAGCAAATTGAGGAGATACATTTCTTAGTCAGTCAAAATATGTTAAGAACATCCTCAAAGAGTATGAAATGGACAATGCTAAACCTGTTAGTACACCTATGAGTTTCTCAGTTCAGTTGGATAAGGATCCTAAGGGAAAATCTATTGATCAAAAGAAATTAAGAGGGATCATTTGATCTTTGCTTTACTTGATAGCTAGCCAGCTCGATATCATGTTTAGTGTTTATTTATGTGCTAGATTTCAATCATATCCTAAAGAATCACATTTGATAGCAGTAAAAAGGATTTTAAGATATATGTTAGGAACTTAGAACATACGAATTTGGTATCCAAAGTTTAGCTCATCATTTGAAATAATTGGTTATTCAGATTCTGACTTTGCAGGTTATAGGATTAATAGAAAGAATACTTCTAAAATATGCCAGTTTATTGGAAATTCTTTAGTCTCTTGGTCCAGTAGAAAATAAAATTCAGTAGCCCAATCTACTATTGAAGCTGAATACATTGCATTAGGAAGTTGTATGGCATAAGTACTTTGGTTGAAATAATAGTTGATTGATTTAGGATTAACTACATGCACTATTTCTATTTATTTTGATAACACTAGTTCTACTTGCATTTCTAAAAATTCTATTTAACATTCAAGAACCAAATATATAGACATTAGGCATCATTTCACAAGGGATAATGTATCTAAGGGAGAAATTGAACTCATTCAAGTTACAACAGAAAATCAACATACAGACATTTTTATAAAACCACTATCTTTTGATATCTTCAGTACATTAAGAACAAGGCATGGTGTAACTGATTTGAATGCTTAAATAAAAATGATTCTGCAACATTGATGTGTGTTTTTGTTAGTATTTTGTGAGTCCTTTGATTTTCTGTATTTTCTATCATTTTGTTTGTGTTTGTGTTTAGTTTTGAGAACTTTTGTCTATGTTATTTTGTGTTTTCTCACATCTAGATTTATGATTTTGAATGTTTCTTTTAATTTTTTTAGTGATAATCGTCTGTACAAAATTCATTTCGTACGGGATGAATTGTGTAGTGTATTAACTGTCAGGTTTGAACAGTTTGCATATAATTTTTCAGTTTTCATTTCTCTTTTCGTCTGTACGATCGTGACGATCGTCCAGATGAAGTGTATTCAATCGTATGTACGCGTGAAGGCAGTTATACGGATAAGATTAAATTAATTATTCCTAGTCGTACATACGAACCTTTGGTTTGTCCATACGAACCTTTGGTTCGTCCATACGAACACGTGGCATTTTAAAGTGGGGGACGTTTCAAACTATAATAAAAATGATCTTAAATTTTTTATCATCCTAGACGAACACTTGTTCGTCTGTACGATCATCTTAGTCAAAAATATGTACGAAAGGACGCCTCATAACTTGTGTGAGTATGAAAATTCATTACATTTTTGGACGTATTCGTTCATCTATATGAAATATTTTTCGTACGTATGAACCAAAATTCGTACGGGATAAAATTCTTTTTGTCTGTACGAAAACTCATTTTTCCTTTAAATAGAAGGGTTTTGGACTCAAATCACATCACTTCCAAAATCCCTTTCAATCCTCTATTCCCTTAAGCTTTCTCCATGGCTAGTTCTAGCAAAAGACAAAAGGTGCTTGCTAAGGGACCACCCAAAAACACTGGTGAAAACTTTCTGTCTAAGGCAAATGAAGAATTCTTTCCTAGATTTGCTTCTGCCAAAATCACTCCCTCTAGAGTCCTTATTCAGGAACAAGTCACTTTCAAGGTAATGCACCTTTTTGCTTCCACCCAATCGGCCTTATCCTCACTCTTATCCATTTATATAATAAGGTGACCTTCCACTACTTTCTTGCCAATATGTCTTTTAACTCTGACCAATCTGTGATTATGTTTTATGTTTTAAAAAAGAAAGTAGAAATAATTAAAGAAGACTTGGGAATTTTTCTAAACTTAAGAACTCAAGGGATTAGAGCCCACACTTTGACCTCCTCCACTAACTATGACTGGACAGCAATAAATCAAGTAATTAGAGGATGTAGAGGAGTAGGTCATATGCCTAAGGTAGCCACTCTTAATCGCAACGCCCGTATCATCCAACATTTTCTTCGCACATCCATTATTCTTAAAGATGGTGATCGAGTCAATATCACACCTCTTCTTTCTACAGTGACCTATCTGATTATGACCAATCAACCAATAGATGAAGTCCAACTGATCATTGACTACTTTTATGAACTTTCTGAGATTGTCCATGCCACCCACAAAAGAAAGAAAAATATAACCTTAAGACATATTGTGACCTATATTTTAGAGAAAAAGTATGAACTAGTCTATCCAGTTCAAAATCTAGAGGAGCCTCTCTACTATAATGATGGATCTTTTCGAGCGATCTTTAATAAAGATGAACATATTGAACAACATATTAGTAGTAACTCAGAGGAGTAAATGGGAGCACCTCCACCTGCACTGCTGGTGAACCAAATTATCAAGATTTGGTTCACAGATTTGATCATCTAGAGACTCATTTTGATCAATGCTTTGATCAAATTGATACTCATCTACAAATGCAGGATGCTCAGTACCATCAGGATATGAGTTGGATGCGAGAGCAAATAGATGGTATAAACTCAAATATGACTATGATGAGCAGTTATTTTAATTTCTACAACCAGTAACCTCCTCCAGATTAGGGTCCTTCTGAGTGATCAATGTAGTTCTTTATGCTTTTCAATGTGATGTGATGTGTTTGTATCAGTGATGTGTTGTTAGTAGTTAGGCTTTTATGTTATGTTTTGTGTTTTATGTTTTATGTATTTTTAGATTGTGAGTGTATTGATATCATTTGTACTAAATGTTATATTCTTCATCACGATATCAATATAAGTTACTTTGTCTTCCTTTTAATCTTGTTTTGAAATGTGTATTAGCCTATATGAAAATCTCTAAAAAATTTTATCTTACAGGTGCTATATCTTAAACTGCAACACAAAATTGAATTCATTAGAAAATCTAAATTTTCAAAATTTAAGTTGTACTTATAACTTGATGTAATTAAGAATGTCAATCTCATGTCTCTTGTTAGACTAATTTAAATTTTTATATTATTATTGTAATTATGATGTTTTCTTATTTTGTATTTCTATTTTTAATATAAATATTATTATACTTAAGAAAAATTTAAAAATTTTAATTATTAATTTTGAAAAGATCAAGATTACTCTTGAAAAATGTACAAATATACAAAAATCAAAAAGAATGTGCAATAGTTTGCAATTTGAAAAAGAGAAAAAAAAGTAAGCCCACAAGTAAAAAGATGCACAAAAATGTGCCACAACTATTGAAAAAGATGCGCAAAGCACCACATGTGGTAGTTAATTCTTTCCTTAATCTTTTAGTTCGAATTAATCTTCTGTATGATTTTATTTGGTATTGAAAATTTAAAGTATATAAATTTTATATTCATCCTTTTTGCAATGATATTCTTTATCTTAATGTCTAAATTGACTCATATTTTTGATAATTCTTTTTTATTATCGATGTTATATCTTTTCTTAAATCATATGAATCATTTTTTTTTTCCTTATGATTTTTAATTTTATTTGCAAATTTATCTCAATCACTTTTAAGCAAATTTATCTTAGTTGAGAAATATTTTTTGTTTGTATCATTTTTGTTTGTGTTTTTATCATTTTTTTCGTATAGTATCTGTTCTGTCGCATATGTTCTGTTTATTTTTTTTAAATATTAAAAAGAGACTGTTGTGCAAATGCCTCCTTATTCTCACATGTTTATCAATTCAGGGGAAGTTTATCAATTCAGGGGGAGTATAGTATCTCAATCACTTTCAAGCAAATTTATCTCAGTTGAGAAATATTTTTTGTTTGTATCATTTTTGTTTGTGTTTGTTTCATTTTTGTTCATATATTATCTATTCTATCGTATATGTTCTGTTTATTTTTTTTTAAATAATAAAAAGAGACTGTTGTGGAAATGCCTCCTTATTCTCACATGTTTATCAATTCAGTGAAAGTTTATCAATTTAGGGGGAGTTTAGGAGATGCTTGAGAATTTGAAATATTTACAAACAATAATTATTTTGCCATCATCAAAAAGGGTGAGATTGTTAAGAGAGTTACTATTTAAATGTTTTGCTATTGAGTCAGAAAGAGAATGATTGAAATTGAGCAACCTAGCACATACACATTGAGGGAAATCTTTAAAAGGTCAATTTTTTTTTTATTGATCGTACGGGATAAACATTATTCGTACGGGATGATGAAGTCAATTATACCCCTCAGAGAGCAATGGAACAAACAGGAAAGTGAATAACTTTTTCTAAGTCCTAATCGTCCAGACGAAATACCAAAGTCATCCCTAGATGATGTCCTCTGATTTCTCACTTTAAACTGTTCGTCCAAATGAAATAGTTCAATCATCGCAGGACAATCTTCTATGGATTCATAACTTGAACTAATCATCCAGACGAAATATCCAGTTCGTCTCTGGACGATGTCCTCAGGATCCTCACTCTGAACGGATTGTTCAGACAAAATACCCAATTCATCCCAGGATGATCTCCTCTGGATCCTCACTCTGAACTGATCATCTAGACAAAATACTCAGTTCATCCCTGGACGATGTCCTCAGGATTCTCATTTTGAATAGTTCATCCAAACGAAACACGCCATTCGTCTCAGGACGATTCTTCTCGGGTTTCAATGATTGTGTTATTCGTCAAGATAAACATGAACATTGGTCCCAGGATGATGTTCTCTATTCTTTTATCATATGGATCATCAACAGTTATGTTTCAACATGACTTTAAAATAACTGTTCGTATCGGACGAACATAGTTCATACGGAATAATGATCGGGTAAGATGTGACCTCGTCCCAATGCATATAAGAGTTCATACGTAACAATTTTACACTGTTCGTACGTATGAAATAACGATCGTACGGGACGATCATGTATGTACAAAATTGAAAATTCATAGTTTTTGGATGATTTTTAGTGTCTTTCATATAAAAGGTCTTTTGTAAACTGCCTTGTAATCTTTTTTTCATTGGTCTTCGTGCTTACTGAAAGAAGTGTGAAGGAGAGAGTGAGAGAGAGTGTTTGAAGGAGAATTCCTACCATTGGAGCGTGAAGGATTCACTTGGTACTCAAAGGTAAGGATCTCAACTTTGTGAAATCTGATTACTTCACTCTTTTCTCTTATCCTTCTAGATTTCTTTTGAGAAGATCTTTCAAGGAGATCTGATTCTCTGCCGACACTTGGAGAGTGTGAAAAGATGAAAGGTTCTCTGCCTACACTTGGAGAGTGTGAACCGTAGCAAGGTTCTCTCCCTACACTTGGAGAGTGTGAACAGCGGGAGGTACTCTACCTACACTTGGAGGGTTTAAAAGGACGACGGTTCTCTGTCACACCGGGTAGTGGTGGAAGAGAGTTTTGTGAAGGTTTCTTCGCCTTGCTGTGCGTGCAAAAGGAGAGACACTATTGGTATTAGTGCAGTACTCAAAGGGTGCCTCTAGGGAGTGGATGTAGGTCGTGTTTGACCGAATCATTATAAATCTTATGTCTTTTATTTTCCACTTCTTCTTACTCTGCTTTTTTACTTTAGTTTTTTCTATTTGAAAGTGTGGTTGAAATTTGCTTCTATAAAAATTTTACTAAACTTTTTATCAGTTTAAAAAGCGGATAAATTTTTTAATTACCAATTCAACCCCCCCCCCCCCTGCCCTCTTGGTTAATCGTTGGGATATAAGCTTAGGTCTAACAACCTAACTCATATTGAACAAGTTTTAATAAAACTTAAATCAAAAAGTTATTATTTTAACCAAAGAACATGTACCACATAACTACTTAAGGCAATGTATTCTACTTCAGTAGTAGAAGGGCTATTGAATTCTATTTTCTGCTAGACTGAGAAACTAAAGAGTTTTCTGTGAATTAATAAGTTCAAGAAGTACTTATATGATCAACCCTATATCCTACAAAATATGAATCAAAATATCCAATAATTTTAAATTAAGAGTTATGCTTAAGATACCAAATCCTAAAGTTTTGAGTTCCCAAAAAAATTTCTCAGAATTATCTTAACAATAGTTAAATGTTATTCCTTTAAATCAACTTAAAATCTAGGACACAAATAAATACTAAACATGTTATATGGTCTACTAGTAATTAAGTAAAGTAATGATTCAATTATTCATCAAAATTTTTTTGATCAACAGATTTTCCCTTAGAGACCATATATAACTGCACTGAGGAATGCATTGGTGTACTCATTTATTTAGCTTTATTCATTTCATATTTATTTAGGATGTCCTTAATATACTTTGACTGACTAAGAAATGTTCCATCGTCTTTTTTTATGCTAGCACCAAGAAAGTAACTCAAATCTCTCATCAAACTTATTTTAAATTCACTACTCATTATTTTTAAAAAAATCATAAAAAAGATTTTTATTGGTGGATCCAAATAAGATATCATCATCATATATTTGAATAATGAGTATGTCACTCCTACCTTTTTTTAAGAATAGAGTGGTGTACACATTTCCTTTAACAAATTATCTTTCTAGTAGGAATGTGCTTAGCCTCTCATATCAAGCCCTACATGCCTATTTTACTCCATATAATATCTTTTTTAATTTAAATACATGATTAGGGAATTTTGAATTTTCAAAATCTTAAGGTTGCTCAACATAAACATTCACTTATATTACCCATTAAGAAAGGCACTCTTAACATCCATTTGAAATAATTTAAACCCTTTAAAATAGGCAAAGGCTATTAACACCCTTATAGCTTCAAGTCTAGCTATAAGGGCAAAAGTTTCTTCAAAATTAAATCCTTCTATTTGATTATACCCCTTTATCACCAATATTACCTTATTTCTAACCACTACACCTGAATCACTCATTTTATTTTTGAACACCCATTTAGTTCCAACAACATTTTGATCTTTAGGCCTTTTAATCAATTTCCAAACATCATTTCTGGCAAATTGATTCAATTCTTCTTGCATAGCCAAAATTTAAAATTTATTTGAAAGTGCTTGATTTATATTAGTGGGTTCAATCAATGAAACAAAGGATGAGTGGTTCACTTTATTGCTAAGTTCATGCCTAGTCCTAACCCCTTCACTTAGGTCTCCTAAAATTAGTTCTTTAGGATGACTCTTAGGATATTTCCATTCCCTAGGAAATGACTTTTCTATTCCAACATTCTCTTAAAGATTTAATCTTTCAATTTCTTGGGAGATCTCTTCAATATAATCTTCTTCCAACCTTGACACTTTAGAATTACCAGATTCATCAAAAACTACATATGTGATCTTCTCAATTACCAAAGTCCTTCTGTTAAAAACTCTATAGGATCTGCCAACACTAGAATATCCTAAAATGTCAATATAACTCTAGCTACTTCTATCAAAGTTATGTTCTTTCTTTCATTAACCTCATTCTGCGTAGGGGTTTTAGGTGCTGAAAAAGTTGTGATCAATTCCTTGCACTTTACAAATATCTTCAAATTTTTTATTTACAAACTCTCCTTCATGATCACTTTGAATTGTAAAGATTTCACAACCTAGCTTCTTATGCATCCAATTAAAAAAAAAAAATTGAATTCATTAAATGAGTCATTATTATGTAATAAGAATCTAATCCAAGTGAATATTAAATAATATGCAATAATTACATACCCAAAAGCTTTTCCTCCTAGACTTACAGTACTAATCAATCCAAAATGATCCATGTGTAGGACTTCTAATGATTTCCTAGCTCTAAGTTCCTTAATTGAATGAAAGGAAAATTTAACATATTTTTCTAATTGACATGCATCACACAGGTGATCCTTAGTGAAGTCTAATTTGGATATTCCTCTAACCAAATATTTCTAGGTAATCTTCCAAAGATCTTTTATGCTTACATGACAGAGTCTTTTAAACTATAACCATGATTCATCAATGATAGTTTTGAGATAAAAATCATCAGAAGATTTAACAAAGTTTAAATCAAGAATGTAAATATTATTTATCCTATTTTCATGTAACACATCAATTCTATTTTACCTTATAATGCAACTTGTAAATAAATTTTTAATGTTAAAACCCTTTATCATAAAGTTGACTAATACTTAATAAGTTATGTTTTAAGGCTTCAACCAATAATACGTCTTTAATGAAAAAATTATTCTTATTGTCAATCATACCTGTACTTACCACTCTCCTAGTGGTATTGTCTTCTAGTTTCACTTTGTTTCCATTCCTGACTTCCAGCGAAATGAATTGAGTTAAATTTCTTGTTATATGTTTCGAACATCCACTGTCCAGATACCAATTTCTCTCACATGGGCTTGTATGAGAGCATTCATATAAAATTATCAAACATTAGACTTGGGAATCCAAATATATTTGGGTTTTCCTCTTGATAATGATAATCAAGATGCATGTTTGATATTCTGTGTTTTATGCATCTTAGGTCTCCACACTAGATGAGTTTTACTATGAATTGTGCAAGTGTGGGATATTTGTCATATCATTTAACATAAAAATAATTTAACACCAAAAAAAGGATTTACCAATCTATGTGAGTTATAATATATTTTCCTTGATTTTGAAATTATTTACTATTAATCAGGATTATAAAATTATTCAAATGTGCGAGGTGTCTTACCTACCTTAATGGCATTCAATTTTTCTACAAGATATGAGTTTACATTTTTTAAAATTAAATTATCAATTTTTAACTCATGTTCTCTTTATTCTGATTCATCCATAAACACTTTAAAATCATTTTCAAGTTCAATATGATAAAATTTCAATAGTTCAAGTTTTTTGGTCAAATCATCAAATTTATCTAATAAAGCCATGTGGTTGTTATCTATGTTTGCATTATCGTTCCTAAGGATTTCATACTCTTTTTGAAAATTCAAATATTTTATGTTCAGTTTAGTATGAAGTCTTTTTAGTTTCATATATACAGTATATATTTTCTTATAAACTCAAATAATTCATCATAGGATAAGTCACATACCTCCTCTTGATCCAAGTGATCAAGTTTATCTGTCATTAAGTATAAGTTTGTGACTGTCTCTTCTACTTCTATTTATGAGGAATCTAAAGCTCAGTCAGCCTAGAAAGCCCTCTACAATCTTTTCTTGCCCTTCCTAACATTGGGTTTCTCCTCAACTTTTCCCTTGCTAGGATTAGCTTTGAGATTAGGGCAGCTGGTCTTAATATGTTCAAGCATCACGCATTCATAACATATGACATCATTTGAAGCTTTTGCATTCCTATTGAATTTACCTTTGTTCCATTGCTAACATTCCTATTGCTTTCTTCTTAGAAAACTTTTGAATTGCCTCATCAAGAGTGCAATATCTTCTTCATCCTCTAGTAGTGATTGATCACTTTCTGAATCATCCACTTTTAATGTGATATTATTCTCCATCCACTTATCACCTGCATCAATCTAACTTTGAGTCACTCCTTGATCATAAGCAGTCAGTGATCCAAGCAGATTGTCAATATAATATACATTTAAATCTATTGACTTAGTTATGGGAGTTATCTTTGCATCATAAGCAATAGGTAAACAATGTGAGATTTTAATATCTTTTTTAGAATTTGTTAGTTCACTACCTAAAGCATACAATAAGATAACTATCTGAGTAAAATATGTATACATGTCAGAGATTGACTCATTTAGTTTCTTGTGAAAAAGTTTATAGTCATGTAATAAAATATTCAATCTAGATTATTTCACGTCATTAGTTCCTTCATACGTTATGAAAAGTCTATCTCAAATTTCTTTCATAATTTTATAGGTTGAAACACACTTGTAGTCCTCATATTTCAAAGAATAAAAAAACTATTTAAATATTTTGCATTTAATTGAGCTAAGTCTTTTTCTTCTAAAGTCCAATCAGTAAACAATGTTACAATCCTAATGCCATCAATAAGTCTAGTGTGTCTAGTGTAACCTTCCTGTATTAAAATTCACATGTGATAGTCAAGTGATTGCAGAAAGTAGACATGCGAGTTTTTCAAAAATCAAAAGGGATGTTATCAAATAATCGTGGTCTAATGATCAAATATCCTTCAGGTATGTTTTGATTTTCAAAAGTAGTTATGATCATTTTTTCAAAAGGTTGTGTAAACCCTAATTTTTAAAATAGACTCTGATACCACTTATAAGTTCATGCATGTTATTAGACATAGTAGAATTGTCCCAAGGCTAATTAAGGCGGTGTGAATTAGAAATTTAAAAAATTCTCTTAGATTTAAAAAAAAACTTTTTTAATTAATTTTTATATAATGATCCTGTGAGTATTCATTTACTTATTAAAATAGATATTCACAAAATACTTTTCAACCACATAAAAATAAATTGCATAAAATAAAATTGTAATAAAAATAAAGGAACAGAAGAACACCAAATTTTATAGTAGTTCGGTCCAATTAGACCTACGTCCACTCCTTGGAGACTCCTTCTCCAGGTATTGCACTAAACACAAGTGACTTTCCTTTTGCTCTCACAGCAAGGCATAGAAGCCCTTACAAACTCATTTCCACCAACCCATTACGGCATAGTACTATTATCTTTTTTCACCCTTCTGGTGATGGCAATGAACAAATGTCCTTTCCCACCCTCCTAGTGATGGCAGAGTGCTAACCTCCTTTCTCACCCTCTTGGTGATGGTAGAGTACCAACATCTTTTCTCACCTTCTTGTTGATGGCAGAGTACCAGATGTACTCTATAGATCTTCTCTCAAGATTCTTCAAAGAAGTAGGGTAGGGTTTTCAAGAACATACAAAGAGATCATCGCCTTTGAGTAACTTCTGAACCCCTCACAATTTTCACTTGCAAGATATCTTATACTCCACTTCCAAAAACTCTCCCAAAGCACACTCCTTTTCACTCTCAAAAGAAAATTTGAAGCAAATCATCTTGAGTGTCAGTTTTTAGGACCCGTATACATAAATGATAAGAAAAACTATCCAGAAAACTAAAACTTTTAAGTGAAACATACTATGATCATATAGTACAATCATTGATCATCTATATGAATAGTTCAAAAATCTATGTATGATCTAGTATGAACCTTATTTTATACTCAATTAGTCATCTGTACGAACTAACATCATATTGTACAAATAATTTAAAACTAAACTAATTCATCATGTACGATCCTGTACGAACCTCATTTCATACTATGTTAGTCATCCGTATGAACTAACATCATACATTATGAACAGCTAACAGACATCATGTTTCATTTAGAACAAATGTGGACGACTCAATTTTGTACTCTGTGAGTCATTTGTATGAACTCACATCGTACAGTACGATCGCTTCAAAAAAAATGATGAGTTCATTTGGGACAAATTGGTACGGACCCATTTTATACTATGTGAGTCATCTATATAAATTGACATCATACAGTACCAATTGTATAAATACAATTGAGTTCAAACATTACTTGATTAACTTTATTTTGGAGGAAATACTATGAAAAATTATCCAGTACGATTACAAAACGTACAGTATGATTCTTTTTAAAATTTTAAGTTTTGACTCATTCCCCCAATGTGTGTGTGCATGGTTATCCAGTTACAATCACACTCTCTTAGACTCAAGCAAAAGAAAATTTATAGACTTCATTACATGAAACTCTAATCTACTCTATCTTGAAGTCTTCAGTAGTTTAAAGTATGATTTCTCTAAAATGTTAGTACATACAAACAACAAAAAGAAAGTATATCTAGTGTATGTTAGGAGAAACAATAATGATAATAATAATATTTTGTTATCATCAA
Organism: Dendrobium nobile; assembly: GCA_022539455.1. NCBI lineage: Eukaryota > Viridiplantae > Streptophyta > Magnoliopsida > Asparagales > Orchidaceae > Dendrobium > Dendrobium nobile. The sequence goes on from CM039736.1 coordinate 33,370,836, forward strand.
AAAAACACATTATATCAAACTCAATCTTGAATTCTAAGTTGCAGCAAACTTTGTTCCCATCTTTCAGCTAATGTATTGCTCTAATAAAACTTTCTACTAGCCCAAACTCTTAACTATTAAGGTATTACCTTCTTTAACTTCATGGCCTCAGTATTTTATCCAACCTGTGTAACATCCCAGAAAGTCATTATCCTAGTATTAATCTAGGACGAGCACCTTAACCTTATAATTTCTTAATGAAAATTAAATTATTATAATCCAAGGCGCCTCAATGTTTAAGAGTTTAATTTTTTTTTCACTTAATGGGTTTCAGATTACTATATTGAAATAATAATTGAGATGACAGATGCTACTATACTTATAATAGTGAATCATATTATATTATCCAATCCCTTAAATGGTGATGAACTTCAACTTTGGATGTGACGGGAAGGAATGTCCTTGATGGAGGCAAAAAGAAGTAATGTCATCGAAGAAGGGTCAAGCAAGTGGTGGCGGTGAGAAGGGACACGATGGCTGCGAAGACAAACAAAATTGTTAGGAAGTGTGACTTCATATGCGAGAGGAATGAACATCGTCGAAGGAGACAATGCCAAGAAAATTTTATCGAAGGGGCTCACGAGCGCGATTAAAATAGAATGTTGAGCAAATAAAAGAAAAGGCTTGTTAGCCAATTTATATAGGGTTTTTTTGCATAGAATTTGTGGAGGATTTGTGGTTGATTTTTTCGTCACAAATTCATCACAAAAAATAAGACAGAAAATTTCTTTACAAAACCATAAAAAATTTAGAGAAAAAAATTCCATCACAAGGTCCGCTGCAAATTGATGAAATTCCTATAGTGTCTCTTATTTTGATTGGCGCCATTTATGTACTTCATGGATATCTTTATGAAGAAAACCACTTTGCATTACATAGAATCTCTTCGAGATTTCATGCTAAGTGAGCTTTATTCTAGGGTAGTAGTGAGATAGTTTAGCAAGGGCAAAATCATTAAACTAGTATAATCATTACTTTATTTACCCACCTTAAAAAGAGAAGTCAAACATATAATTAATTATTATCTCACTTGAAAACTAGCCAAAATAATTAAGAAAAATGTTTGTGATTGCATTACTCTCTCCACTATCGATCTTGGGAGGACCTCTCTATATATTTAATTTTAGGATTATTAAAAAAAATAATGAAAAAATTATTTTTGTGCTTAGTGATAGGTCTCTGAAATGGCTTTTTACTTATCTTGTTATAAAACTAATGACTCCTTTACAGCCAAACTTTTCCTTAAGAAATCATTAGACATTGAGTTACCATCAATAATAGTTTCTGATAGGGATGGTAGATTTATTTCATATTTTAAAAAAATTCCAAAAAAATTATTTGGAACATAATAAAATTTTAATCTATATTTTACCCCCAAATAGAAGATCTGATGTAATTTATTAATAGATACTTAGAAAACTTTCTATGTTGATTAGGTTGTGATAATATTCATATATGTAACTTAATCTTCATGCTTCTAAGTTTGCACATAGTAACACTATTTATAGAGCAAATCAAAAAATACTTTTGAAGTAATTTATGGATATAACATGAAGAAGTAAATTGATTTAGTAGATATTCCCCTATATTTATTCTCAGATGTTGCATTCAACTTTGCAAACCAAAATCATAATCTACATGAATAAATAAGGAATCAGTTTCAATTAGGAACAAAATTATTCATTCTTTCACAAATTTTATGTCAAAAGATTTGGCAGCTGCTCAACTCTCTATTGAAGCTTGGTGATTGATCACCTAGGACGTTGGTGAGTCCTTATTTATCTTTTCCTATCTTTCTTCCTCCAATTTTCTAACATAAATTTCATCTCCTTCACACATACTCGATTCAATCTTTCTTTAACCTAAAAATGCATTCAGTGCCTCTAAAACTCTTATAAAAATTCTCTCACATCCTTCATAACCTTCAAGGCCTCAATTCCCAAAAATATCTAAGATGCCCTATCCAAAATAACATTGGAGAGAAAATTTCAAATAATGAGCAACTAGATTATAAATATTATAATTTCTTTAACAATAACTACAATTTTATAAAAATGCCACCATTAATTTTATAATATCCTAAACATTTAATTTAGTGTTCCTCCCTATTTTTCTTAAAGAAAAACTTCATCTTTAATTGCCTAAAAATTTTAGCACCAAATCTATTCATTTCTTAAATACTAATTTTACTACCACCAAAAAAATCTTTCCACCGCCACCCTAATGGATTAATAATGAAGTTGGTGTCTTCATTATCAAGATCCTATAGACCCTACATTAAGGGCGGGATGGGTTCCTTGATTGCATACAGAAAGGGGGTTACCCATCTTATTATTTAAACATTATTTTTACTTTTTATTTAATTTCTAGTAGACTTGCTAGATAAAAATAAATATAAAAAAATTATTTTATTACAAGGAAAAAACATACTATGGGCACAAAGACTTCCTTTATAGATATAAATCCTTCATATCATCAACGATCCATGTACTTAGAACCTTGCCCGAGCATGTCTACTGTTGAAATGCTATATGGCTAACTAGTTAGATATATATGGTTTTTCCCACGTTGACCTGAGTTTCCAAGCATCAATTAACGAGCAACTGCATGTATTTTCTTTAGCACAAAGTTACTAGGGTGGGAGAACTTCTCCTTCACCTTTGTATTGTAGGAATTAATCATTCTTCTCACTCTCTTCTTAATTAATTGTAGCATGGGCTATAAGTTACCATAGCTAATCCACAAGAGTTTCCTTGCATTCTTTATTATTTCTTCCTACTCAACAATTTATATTCCTTGCAGCTCGTGGTGGCAACCACTCTCTGGGTGTGCAAGCCTTATTTTATAAATGGTATGGCCTTGCTATCTTGGGAAAGTGTAAATAATGCTTATATAATTACTAATGATGGCATCATCCTTAATTCCTATAGGACTAAAGGTACTATCTCCACTCAATTACCTTTGGCTCCTTTTACTTTATTTCTTAATAGATTAGGGTCTCCTTATTTGCCACTTTAATCAGTTGGTGATGCACTAATACAAATTTTGAGGGAGCCCCCTATAATTTATAGAATTCCTTAATCTTCTTAATGGAGAATCGTGGTCCACTGCTAGTAATGCTTGTGAGAGCTAGCCCATACCTATAGATGATGTCAAACAATAAAATTACAAATGAAATTGATAATCATTTTAGCCAATGCCTTTTCTTTGAATCCAAGGAGTAGTCGACCTTGATTATGATGAATCTTCCTTTCCTATTAGAAGGTTTAAATGGACTAATGAGATCTATTCCCTAAAAAATGAATTTCCAAAGGCGAATGATTGTTTGAGTCTTCTAAGAAGGTTGTTGTTGCATTATAGTAATTTTTTAGCAAAAGGAATTGGGTTCTCTGCCTGTTTCAGGAAGAAGTGAAAGGAGTCAGGTTCTCTACCTCACCGAAGTTGGTGGAAAGGAGGTTTGTACAGGCTTCTCTACCTTGCTATGGAAGCAAAAAGAAAGTCACTGTGTTTAGTGTAATACCCGGAGGAGAGGCTCCTTAGAGTGAACGTAGGTCAAGTTGATCGAACCACTATAAAAATGTGTTTTCTTTCTTACTGTATTTTCGCACTTTATTCTTGTGGTGAATGATTGTTTGGTTTGTGATTTTCAAAATATTTCAAAAGATCATGAATTTTGTTTGAGAAATTTTTAAAACACCAATTTACCCCCCCCCCCCCCCCCCCCCACTCTTGGTTAGCCTCAGGCTAATTCATAAAGGCTTAACATCCCTAACAAACTTTCAATAACGAGCAGAGCTATAGAGGTTTGTCGGTGGTGACATCTCCATAATCGCCTTGATCTTATTAAGGTCGATCTCGATTCCTCGATGATGAATAACGTACCCAAAAATTTGTTAGAGGAGACCCTAAAAGCATATTTGAGGGGATTCATATTTAGATCATACTTCCTGATCCTTTCAAATATAATCCTCAAGTCATCCAGGTAATCTTTTCGATCCATGCTCTTAACGACCAAGTCATCTATATGACATCCGACCTTCAAATGTACCAATTCATCAAAAATATGTATCATCGCCCGCTGGTAGGTGGCACCAGAATTTTTCAAGCTTAAGGGCATGACCGTGTAGCATAAAATGTGGGTGGGTATTCTGAATGATGTGTGCTTTTCATCCTCATGTGCTATCTTGATTTGGTTGTAGCTCAATGATCCGTCCATAAATAAGAACATATCATAATTGGAAGTGTTATCCACTAAAAGCTCTGACACTGAAAGCATAAAATCATCTTTTAGACACGCCTTGTTGAGATCCCGAAAATCAATACAGACACATATTTGACTATTCTTCTTCTTCATAGGGACATTATTAGCGATCTAGTCAGCATATTTTCCATCGTAAATAAAGCCCTCTTCTATGAGCTACTTGGTTTCGACAATCACATGTTCATCAACCTCCAATCTCATTCTCCTAGGAGCTTGCTTAACGGGTGCCGCATCAGGCTTAATGGCTAATATATGAACTGCTACATCAGGGGATAAGTCATGCATCTCAGCATATGTCCAGGCAAAGAAATCCCTGAATGTATAAAGAAGCTCCTTCAATTCTTCCACTTGTTCTTCAGGAAGAAGGGCATTGATGAAGGTTG